>JAPDNY010000006.1:187818730-188418730 GCA_029375565.1 Gekko gecko
CCTCAGAGGTATAATGCAGAAAGATGGAGTACTCTCTGTGTCAAGGTGAGAAGAAAAAGGGCAGCAGGTAATTTATACCTACTCGGAAAGATGGGGTAGGGCTGAGTCATTACCTTGTAGGAGTTCCCCGGGCTGTGAAACATGCTAACTGAGGAGCTTTCCTGAGGAGGTTCTTTTGCATATGGATTGGCTGTTGAGACTCTAATCTTGTCTGTTGTGCTATTGTAAGATGTAGAGCATTTATTCAAAATGCTTTGCATGTGAAAGCTCACACTTTGAATAGTGGAACAGACTCTTCGCTGGGCGATTCACGAGGAGCCATTACAACCGCGAGACCCGAATGAAGCAGACCTTGCAAGACCTTAGCTCCTGTTCGGCAATTTGCAAAGAGCAAGAGGCCTTTGCGGGGTCCTCTGATATGATCTAGCCGCCTCGGCGCACGATTTATCTTCGCTGCCTCTCAGCAGCACAGCTCTGCAAATATCCTGCAAGACTGAAGACATCACCTTGAATGCAGGCGGTGTTCTTGGTCCCTGCCGTTGCAAATGAAACGCTGGCTCCCTCTCCCCAAATACTAGAGCCCAAGGGCATTTAAGTCGATGGGCAGTACATTCAGGACAGACGAAAGGAAGTGCGTCTTTACACAGCAAGTGATTAAAATGTGGAATTTGTTGCCAGAGGATGCCTGTGACAGCCACAGGAACAGACAGCTTTAAAAGGGGACTAGGCAGGTAGTCTGTCAATGGCTACTAGCTGTGGTGACTGATGGGAAACCTCCACATTCAGAGGCACTAATCTTCTCAATCCCAGAGCCAGGAGGCAACATTGGGGAAATTGCCCCATTGTTGGCCCTCCAGAGGAACTGGTTGGCCACTGTGTGAGACAGGATGCTGGACTAGATGGACTCTTACTGGTCTGATCCAGCAGGGCTCTTCTGATGTTCTTATGAAGGCCTCGGCCTCTCTGCCCTGTTGTTGGCCCTCCAGAGAAACTAGTTAGCCACTGTATGAGACAGGATGCTGGACTGGATGGACCACTGGCCTGACCCAGCAGGGCTCTTCTGATGTTCTTGTGAAGGCCTCGGCCTCTATGCCTTGTTTTTGGCCCTCCAGAGGACCTGTCTGGCCTCTGTGTGAGACAGGATGCTGGACTACATGGACCACTAGTCTGACCCAGCAGGGCTCTTCTGATGTTCTTGTGAAGGCCTTGGCCTGATGCCCCCGCCCTCAACCCTCTTCCCCGCACAGGCCAATGGAGCCTCCTGTCCGAGGCCAGGCACTTCTGTCCTGAGAGCCCGGCTCTGCAGTCTGGCTGGGCTCCTTTGCCACGGAACAGCTGCAAGCCGCGCAGGTAGCAGACGTATTAATGATCTATCTCTGGAATCTGGATGCCGACGTTGCATAATTACATTTAAATGGCTGAAACCTGCTAAGATCTTTTATTGTATAATCAAACGTATTTAAATCATGCTACGAGGAAGCAGGCAGGGCATAAATTCTCACAAAGCTGGGAAGGTCTCCAGGTGCAGAGGAGAAGGCTCTGCATTCCTTTCCGTCGCGGGAAGATTTCCGTCTCCCTGCCAAAAGAAGAAAGGGGACATAAGTCACCTGTGCAGGGACCCCAATGTCACCGCAAGGAGGAAGAGCGCGGGGAAATCACACCCTTCCCACATCTCCTCTGCCCACAGAGTGGGTGTTCCTTCTGGGGGACGTTGGCAGTTCCTGGAATTTGGAGGGGCTCATCCCGGGCTTAATTCAGGACAACAGTTGGACGAGATCTGCAATGGCTTCAGAACTGCACAGACGCAAAATGAGAGGAAGAGTCTCCGGACAGAGTTCTGGGGTGAGTCTCCAGATAGTCTTCAGGGGTCATGCGAAGAAGAAGAAGAAGGAGGAGGAGGAGGAGGTGGTGGTGGTGGTGGTGGAGGGATTGGATTTATACCCTGCCCTTCACTACCCAAAGGAGTCTCAGAGCAGCTTACAAAGAAGAAGAAGGAGGAGGAGGAGGAGGAGGAGGAGGAGGTGGAGGAGGCGATTGGATGTGTGAACCGCTTTGAGACTCCAAGTGAAGGGCAGGGTATAAATCCAATCTCCTCTTCTCCTCTCTCTGGATTCTCAGAGTGGCTTACAAAGGAGCCTCAGAGAAGCTTACAAAAAGAAGAAGGAGGAGGAGGAGGAGGAGGAGGAGAAGGAGGAGGGATTGGATGTATACCCTGCCTTTCACTACCCAAAGGAGTCTCAGAGCAGCAGCAGAAGAAGAAGAAGAAGAAGAAGAAGAAGAAGAAGAAGAAGAAGAAGAAGAAGAAGAAGAAGAAGAAGAAGAAGAAGAAGAAGAAGAAGAAGAAGAAGAAGAAGAAGAAGAAGAAGAGGAGATTGGATTCTCAGAGTGGCTTACAAAGGAGTCTCAGAGCAGCTTACAAACTCCTTTCCCTTCCCCTCCCCACAACAGACACCCTGTGAGGTAGGTGGGCCTGAGAGAGCTCTGACAGAAACGGCTCTTTTTCAAGAACCGCTGTGGCAGAACTATGGCTTGCCCAAGGTCATCCAGCAGCTGCAAGTGGAGGAGTGGGGAATCAAACCCGGTTCTCCCAGATTAGAGTCTGCACACATTTAACCCCTACACCAAACTGGCTCTTCCACCTCCCTGCACACTTGACCACTACACCAAAACCCTTCCACCTCCCCAGAAAGATGTCGCATCCACATGCCCCTCCGATGGGGACAGTTGTGCAAGATTCCCCTTCGGACATTAGGCAGGCCTCGTGGAAAGCATGCCACTCAAAGCCCTGGCATCCTCTTTCCCCTTGTTTCTAGGAACCATCCAAAGCCAATTTGCATGCCTATGCAAAGGGATTTACAATTCTCACAAAGGGTCCTTTGAGGCAAACCAAGCCCGGAGACTGGTAGACAAATCTCAGGAGAAAATGCAACAGATTTAGCTAGATGGAAGGGAGGGAGGGTATTACTGTTGGTCTTCAAGTATTCAGGGGGTGTCAGGAGAGGGGGACACACAGAAGAACATAGAACCTTTGGAGTTTGGAGACTGAGCTTTACAAAGAAAGGCTGCGGGAACTGGGAATGTTCCGCTTGAAGAGGAGGTGCAGGGCGGGTATGATTACTTTTTAAAAGTATTCGAAGGGCTTTCGTTTAGAGGAGGGGAGGGGGCTTTTCCAGCTGGTAGTGGAGGACTGTACTCACAATAATGGGTTTAAATTGTGGGTAGGGAGCTGCAGCGGCTCAAGTGGTTAAGATGTTGAACTGCAGGCTGGAAGATCGGTAGTTCAGCAGTTCGAGACCTGAGAGTGCCACATGACGGAGTGAGCTCCCATCTCTATTTCCACCTAGCCGTTTGAAAGCAAGAAATTGCAAGTTGATAAATAGGTATCAGTTCGGTGGGAAGGTGTAACAGCGTTCCGTGCGCCTTGGTGCCGCACGGCACATGACCACAGAAACATCTTCGGACAGCGCTGGCTCTTCAGCTTTGAAATGGAGATGAGCACTGCAACCCTAGAGTTGGATTCGACTGGCTTTCGAGCAAGGGAAACCTTTACCCTTAGGGAGATATCAGTGGGATATGCGGGAAAAACTTGTTAACCATAACGGCAGGGCAGTGGTGGAATCGTTGCCCAGGGATGCGGTGGGTTCTCTCTCCTTGGAGTTTTTTAAGCAGAGCTCGGGTGATTTGTCAGGGATGCTTTTGTTCATCCTGTGTGGTGCAGGGGGTTGGACTGGATGATCTTTAGGCCCCTTCCAACTTTTTAATTCTATGATTCTCTCAACCTTTACCCACTTTCCAATTCTTACATTTTAATGTCCTCTTGGGAAGTTAAGCCTATCAAGAGCTCTTAGTCCAAGGCGCCAAATATGGTGGCCCCGTGTTCAGTGGCGACTGGTGCCTGAGGAACAGGCAATGGGGTGCAGATGGCTGAGGACGGCCCCCTCTGCAGTCCCCTGCTGGCAAACTTACCAAGGGCTACCAGGCTAGCCTCTGATAGTCCAAAAAGGACCAGCGCCTATATAATAATTCTGTTTTGGAATGGCAACATTCCATGCACTCCCAAATCAGTTTGCTCAGTGCTCTGTCACTCAGCATGTCTCCCTATCCGCTGGCTGAGTTCCCTGAGTCCCGCCCACAGAAGCCGCGCTGGCCAAAAATTCCCTCACAACACAGTTGCTTTCCCTCCCCGAAGGGCCCTCGCATTTGTGTGTGGCACTGGCAGCAGCAACGCCCTGCTTTCCCCATGCCTGGCCCTGGCGTGCTCTCTCCAAGGCGGTGGGTGGGAGCCGACCCTGCTCGGCCCGGAGAGACAACAGCTCCAAGCGTGCAGGCCAGCCTGAACAGGCCTCACCAGGGCGGCAGAGGCCCAGTGGCCACCGTCACAAACCTGGGCACATGCAGCTGGAGAGTGAGAGGCGGCGGCGGCACTCTCAACGATGGAGGACCACCAGAATAAATGCCGGGTAACGCCACTTGCCTCTTTGCCGTGGCTTGCTCAGAGGAGGCTGAGACCACCTGTGCCCCCGCCCCTCTTTCTAGAGCTCATTGTATGGCTTTTATACAACGGGCTTTGCTCCTAGTTTCATATATAATTCAGATGGGTGGCTGTGTCAGTTTGTAGCAGTAAAATCAAACTGGAATGCAGTGGCTCCGTAAAGACCAGCAGGATTTATTATGCATCTGAAGGAGTGAGTTCTAATTCACGGAAGCGTCTGCCGAAATAGATTCTGTAAGTCTTAAAGGTTCCACAACAGACCTCTGGAAAGAATCAATTCCAGCATAAGATTCTGTGAGATCGGGCCCACATCCCCAGATGTACATCATGCTTAGCAGGAATAATGTTTCAGAGTGGGCTTGGGATGAATGATCTCACTGTAATCTTGACAACAGGCCTCCAGTGTAGGCTAGAATTACCCCCACCCTATATTGTAGCTGGGTGGGGGTCTAAAGCAGAGTGATGTGCCTATGGCCACGCACTGTTCCTTGCAGGCTCATCCTAGTTACAGATACTAATATTTCAATACTCTGCAGTTTGTAAGGTTGGTCTCCATGCCAAAGATCTCAGTTTGCACTACAGAAAAGTCCCTTTAACTTCCCAAAGCCTTAAGATTTCTCTCCTGCAAAGCAGAAGGAATCATAGAATCATAGAATGTTGGAAGGGACCTTGCAGGTCATCTAGTCCAACCCCCTGCACTCTGCAGGAGCACAGCTGAAAGAGAGCCCTACGTACCTCCAACATACCCTAAAAGATGGTCATCCAGCCTCATCTTGAAAACGTCCAGCGAAGGAGCATCCACCACCTCCCGAGGCCGTCTGTTCCACTGCTCAACCACTCTGACAGTTAGGAAGTTTCTCCTCATATCTAGCCAGTAACGACTCCCTTGTAATTTCCACCCATTGGATCTAGTCTTGCAATCCGGAGCAAGAGAGAACAGATCCGCTCCATCTTCTACATGACAGCCCTTCAACTACTTGAAGACTGCCATCATGTCCCCTCTAAGCCTTCTCTTTCCCGGGCTAAACATACCCAACTCTTTCAGCCTTTCCTCATAAGACTTGGATCCCAACCCTCTCACCGTCCTGGTCGCCCTCTTCTGGACACGCTCGAGCTTGTCGACATCCTTCCTAAAGTGTGGTGCCCAGAACTGAACACAGGACTCCAGGTGAGGCAGGACCATAGCAGAATAGAGCAGAACTACCACCTCCTGTGATCGGGACACAAGGCTTCTGTTGATGCATCCTAAGACTGCATTAGCTTTCTTCACAGCCACATTGCACTGCAGGCTCATGTTGAGCTTGTGATGAACCAGAACACCCAGATCCCTTTCACCTGTGCTGCTGTCAAGCCACGTCCCTCCCATTCTATATCTGTCCTTTGATTTTTGGGCCCAGCTGTAGGACTTTGCACTTATCTCTATTGAAATTCATTTTATTTGCCTCAGCCCACTGTTCCAGCCTATTTAGATCATTTTGAATCCTGACTGTCTTCTTCAGAATCCCACCCAACTTTGTGTCATCTGCAAATTTGATAAGCATCCCCTCCATGTCTTCCTCCAGGTCATTTATAAAAACATTGAACAACACCGGGCCCAGGACCGAGCCCTGTGGCACTCCACTTGAGACTTCCCTCCACATAGATGCAGTGCCATTTATGAGCACTCATTGGGTACGAGGAGGAGGAGTAGAAAGAAGAAGAGGAAAAGAAGGAGGAGGAGGAAAAGGAGAAGAAGAGGAGAAGAAGGAGGAGGAGGAAAAAGAGAAGAAGAGGAAAAGGAGGAGGAGGAGGAGGAGAAGAATTTGTTTTTATATCCTGCTCTTTACTACCTAAAGGAGTTTCAGAGTGGCTTACAATTGCCTTCCCTTCCTGTCCCCACAACAGACACCCTGTGAGGTAGGTGGGGCTGAGGGAGCTCTGAGAGAGCAGTGACTGACCCAAGATCACCCAGCTGGCTGCATGTGGAGAAGTGGGAAATCAAACCTGGCTCTCCAGATTAGAGTCCGCCCCTCTTAACCACTACACCACAGAGAACACAGACACACGCAGACAGAGAGATGTGTAATTAAGCTAATAATACCCGCAGAAGTTAATCCGAAGGCTTTGTATCTTGAGTCCCACAGTCTCAGATGCTACAGAAGGAAGTCAGAAGCTAAAACAGAGGCGGGAGGGAATTCTGCTTCCTTCCTCCCCACCGGCACTCCGGGAGTTCAAAGACAGCTTTGGAGGAGGGTGTCCCCCTCCGCTCATCTTAAATAACAGCCACTGCGGGACGAGTCCCTTTGGTAAAGCGGTGCGGATCTTCCTGTTCTGAGTAGGGATGCTGTTAAATAGTGGGGGTTCCATGGATGAACAGACTCCCAGCCGAGAGATCAGCTCTACCTTATTCAGTGATTTCAGCCAGATCAAGACTGCAGACCAGACCCTCGGCTCGATTATATTGCCTGCAATGGCCACACCCCAAACACCCCCCCCACTCCCAACGATAGGCTATTCACAAAACTTTACACCTTGATTGGTTACTGCCAGGATCCTGTTGGTCTACTGTTATTCGGCTCCAAGCTCACCCTGTCTCTGGTGGCACCATCCTGCAATGTTTCAGTCCCAATACATAACAGATGCCAACTCCAGGTTGGGAAATCCCTAAAGAGCTGGGGTTGGAGAGAGAGAGGAAGAGAAGAAGAGATTGGATTTATACCCCACCCTTCACTGCCCAAGGGTGTCTCAGAGCACCTGACAAACTCCTTTTCCCTTCCCCTCCCCACAACAGGCACCCTGTGAGGTAGAAGAAGAAGAAGAAGAAGAAGAAGAAGAAGAAGAAGAAGAAGAGGAGGAGGAGATTGGATTTATACCCCACCCTTCACTGCCCAAAAGCGTCTCAGAGCACCTGACAAACTCCTTTTCCCTTCCCCTCCCCACAACAGACACCCTGGGAGGGAGGTGGGGCTGAGAGAGCTCTGACAGGAACGGCTCTTTTTCAAGGACAGCTGTGCCAGAGCTTGTGACTGACCCAAGGTCACACCAGCACCTGCAAGTGGAGGAGTGGGGGGAATCAAACCCGGTTCTCCCAGATAAGAGTCCGCGCACTTAACCACCACACCAAACTGACTCTGCGAGGGACTCTCAGACTGGGGCAAGGGATGCTCTGTCCTCGAATTACAGCCGATCTCCAGACGGCAGAGATCAGTTTGTCTGGAGACAAATGCAAAATCCCCAGGAATTTCCAGACCCGGAGTTGGCAACCCTATACCACAGCTGGTGACCGAGACCCCTGTTCCGTCCTCCGCCAAAGGCCAGGAGACTCCTCAGAGCAATCGTCTCTTGTACGACATCACCCGTGGCAACGGGCTGGGCCAGAGTCTACCGGCAGTTCTGCCCTCTGAGGTTGTATTCGCTGCCCCCTCCTCACCCTCTTGCGCCCCGTCGCTGCTTTGATTGTCTGCCTTCCGGACGGGTCCAGGCCTGGCCACTTATTAACTTCTCTGCAATGCACTCGCTTCATTATTTATTTCTTTTAAAAATATTTATATACAGCCACTCTCTGATGAGATCGGCCCGAAGCAGTTTCTATCGGACAACAAATGTGAGAAAAAGTAATAAATCCTTCACTTCTTTGTCAGCAGCCTCCGGGGGCGGGGGGGGAACTTCACATTAGCCTGGCTGACACAGTCGTGGTCGACAAAGGGTTGCCAACCTCCAGGTGGGGCCCAGAGAGGCCCTTGAATTACAGCCGATCTCCAGACGGCGGAGATCAGTTTGTCTGGAGAAAATGGCTGCCTTGGAGGGTGAACTGGACTCTACGGCACTTATATCCCGTGTTAATCCGGAATCATCTTTGGCCCCGGTTTGGCCCAGTTGCAGCTGCCATTTTTGAACAAAATGGATTTCATATTCTTACACTTATAGATTGCTACAAGAAACTGCGATTTGCAGAGGCTTAAATGACACAGCACCGAGTGAGCATTGTCTGCAGGGCCGGCTCGCCCACTAGGTGAGCTAGGTGCTCGCCTAGAGCGCACCGGTGGCAGGGGCGCCAAAAGGCGCCCCCACGAAAGCCCCCCCCCGCGTCTTCCCAGGCTTGCTTGGGTGCCCTGCAGAGCGCCCAAGCAAGCCGGCGCTGGGAGGGAAGGGGTGGCAGTTTAAACCTCCACCCCTTCCCTGGCTTTCCTGGGGACCCAGCAGCTGTGGAGCCTCCAGGAAAGCCGGCGCTGGGAGGGAGTGGGCCGCGGTTTAAACCTCCGCCCCTTCCCGGCTTTCCTGGGGCCCTGCAGCCGCGGAGCCTCCAGGAAAGCCGGCACTGGGAGGGAGGGGGCGGTGGCTAGACCTCCCGCCTCCTTCCCTGGCTTTCCTGGGGGCTCCACAGCTGCGGAGCCCCCAGGAAAGCCGGCACTGGGAGGGAGGGGGCGGCAGTTTAAACCTCCGCCCCCTTCCCAGCTTTCCTGGGGGTCCCGCAGCCGCAGAGCCCCCAGGAAAGCTAGTGCTCCGCCGCTGCCCCTGGTCTCCAGGCCCCACCAGGAGGTTGGCATCCCCGGTGGGGGCACCCCAGGCTGTCCTGCCTAGGGCGCCCAGACACCTGGAGCCAGCCCTGGTTTCTGTTCCATGAGGGACATCTAACTGCAAGTAGCCGTAAGCACTGGAAAAGCACCTCTTAATAAGGAAAGAGGGCCTTCGTTCCAGGGGGCAAGTTGTCTAAGGCTTTCCAAACAGAGTTTTACAACGGAAGACACTTCCCACAAGAGGACCTCGATATTTGACCCTGCATGGTGTTATGGGGGCGAGGAAAAACATGGATTGCTGGGGGGTTGATCCGATCGTGTGGGGCTCTTACAATGTTTTTGGGAGAATCTGCATTTAGCTAAGGGAACCCGGAAACATGTGGGTCGACTGGAATATTTAGCTTTGCCAGCTGGGTTAAGATAAGGAGCTGCTGAGAGATGCCGTGAAAACCAGGTTTCAGGGCGTGCCACATACGAGGAGGATCCCCTCCCCCTGACAAGTTGCATGCACCGTCACGTTATTCAGGAGTGGTGTTCCCTGAACCCCAGCCTGAGACTTCTCACGGGAAAACCCCAGAATGCACCGCTGATTGCAGCTCTGACGGACAAGAAGCCCAGCCTCATGAATCACAGAATGATAGAGTTGGAAGGGACCTTGCGGGTCATCTAGTCCAACCCCCTGCACTCTGCAGGAGCGAAGCCGAAAGAGAGCCCTACAACATGCCCAAAAGAAGGTCATCCAGCCGCCGCTTGAAAATGTCCAGCGAAGGAGCATCCACCACCTCCCAAGGCAGTCTGTCCCACTGCTCAACCACTCTGACAGTTAGGAACTTTCTCCTGGTGTTTAGCCGGTATCAACTCTCTTATCATTTCTATCCATTAGATCTAGTCTTGCAATCCAGAGTAAGAGAGAATAGATCTGCTCCATCTTCTACAGGACAGCCCTTCAGATACTTATTTATTTATTTATTATTTATTTCATTCGACTTCTATCCCGTTCACCCCCTAAGGGCTCTGAGCGGCTTACATATATTCCAATTAAACATTCCTAACCTAGGGCCACATATGTGTAGGGGAGGTGAATATCCTACCAGGCACCCTTTATCTTGAAGACTGCCATCATGTCCCCTCTAAGCCTTCTCTTTCCCAGGCTAAACAGATCCAGCTCTTTCAGCCTTTCCTCATAAGACCTGGATTCCAACCCTCTCACCGTCCTGGTCGCCCTCTTCTGGACACGCTCCAGCTTGTCAACATGCTTCCTAAAATGTGGTGCCCAAAACTGGACACAGGACTCCAGGTGAGGCCTGACCATAGCAGAATAGAGTGGAACTACCACCTCCTGTGACCTGGACACAATGACCGATAAGAAGAGCTCGGACCAACATGTCGTTTTGTGGTATCAGGATGGCGTGATGGGGATAGAGTTTTGCAGTCCCCCTGGGGGCCATGGTAGCGCCCCTACCCAAGGAACACATAGAAAAATCCACAAGGAAGGTGGGTCGGTAGCAGCTTTTCTTTGGGGTAGCAGCTTTCTTTTCAGGACAGAAGCAGCCTTTCTGTTTAGGGTCTGCCTGCGCTGAGGGTGTGTTGAGGCCTCCAAAGGCCTCATTTCACCCTCCTCTCCCCTCCTCCTCACTTCCCAGAAGTTTGAGGGCTGAGAGGCTCTCAAACCCAAAAGAGTCCTGCTGCCTCGGCAACCTTCCCGGATCAGCCGGCTCTCTAGGAAACTGCGCTAAAACTAGAAGGACAAGAGGACAGGAAAGCGGCAATGAATGATCCTGCATCTAGATTTTGATTGTCTAAGATGCATTAGGTTTGCTCTCGTGTTTGCAACTTGACGTTTCAGGTGTTAGAAATATGTGTGTGTTGCAAGTTCTAATGCAGTCATTACGGGGTTAATCTGCTTGTCTTGTGTGCTATTGTTTAGAGTGAGCTAGAAGGGAAACCTGGCTCAGAGCCAATGGGAAGAAAGCCCGGGAAAATCTAAGTCTGTTTACTCACAATCATTGGTTAATGTATTCAGGTGATTTCCTTCTAGGGGTCAAGAAGAAGAAGAATCTCCATTGCTGTCATTGCTGTTGTTGAGAGACCGTGTGTTCGGTCTGTCCTGTAGCTGTAGAGGTTTAGCCTCAGGTCTTTGTTATTTTGTAGCTTCTCCTCTGTCCCCTTCCCTTAGAAATAAAGATTTTTACACAGAAAGAAATGCCTCCTCTCCAGTGAAGCAAAGATCCATTGCAAACTCTGAATATCTGAGTATTTTTGCCAATTTTTCCAACATCAAGTGTATTGACAATGCCGAGTGGTCTGCGGTTCATCTCTCCACTATCTGTTGTTTCCCCTACTGGCATAGAGCTGATTTAAGGATAATACTTTATTGGTTCACACTTCAGCACTGCCTGTTTATCTGCCCATATTATTTTCTGTAAGCATCTACATCTGTGCCTTTTTTAGATATGTGTGCCTGTATCGTGTCTCCGATTCAGTTTGCAGTTTGCTTGTGTGGCGTATTTTTATAAGTAACACTTTGGAGTCTGTAGGACAAATTTAAGAGTCCAGTGGGGCAAGCTTAAGACCAACCAAGTCTTATCCAAGGTGTGAGCTTCTCCAGATGATGAAATGGAATTACAGGTCATAGTTGTACATATAGCAGTGGTTTGTTAAATTACCACGCAAAATATTGAGGACACCTTTTTTTTAACAGATCAAAAAAAATGACAAGCTTAGTTCTCTTTCGGTTCAACGGGGCGGGGGGGGGGGGAATGGACGGACAACAAAGGTAATAATTATGTTAGAACTGGAGATTAGGTAAAGGTTCCCTTGCTCGAAACCCAGTCGAATCCGAATCTAGGGTTGCGGTGCTCATCTCCGTTTCCAAGCCGAAGAGCCAGCACTGTCCGAAGACGTTTCCATGGTCATGTGGCCGGCATGACTAAACACCGAGGCGCACGGAACGCTGTTACACCTTCCCACCAAAGTGGTACCTATTTATCTACTTGTAATTTCTTGCTTTTGAACTGCTAGGTTGGCACGAGCTGGAACAAGAGACGGGAGCTCACTCCATCATGCAGCACTCTCAGGTCTCGAACTGCTGAACTACTGACCTTCCACAGCCTGCAGTTTGGCGTCTTAACCACCTGAGCCACTGCAGCTCCAGAACTGGAGATGAATGTGCCCTAATTTGTGAGGATTAGACCACCTCCTTTCACTCACGGAGGTGAATTTTACAGCATCTTGGCTGTGTAGAGTGTTTCACTTGCCACCAAAACAAACTTGAACTGAAACAGAACTAAGCTTGTCATTAGTTGCTGTAGATTTTCCGGGCTGTGTGGCCGTGGCCTTGGCATTGTAGGACCTTGTCACCCTTTTCTCATTCTTTTGCTCTGTTAAAAAAAAGTGTCCTCCCTCTTTTGCATGCTAAGTTAACAGACCAATCCTATATGTACATCTATGGTAAGTAATTCCATTTCATCGTCTGACAAAGTATGCGTGCACGTGAAAGCTCACAGCTTGAATAAGACTGGGTTGGTCTTAAAGATGCCCCACTGGACTCTTAAATTTGTTCTGTTCCTTCAGACCAACACAGCTGCCCGCTTGAATCTAACGTCGGAGTCTGTGTCTTCCTACTAGTTGCGTACCCACTAGGGTGATAAGAACCCCCCAAAAGAGAGTCCTCTTACTTAAGGGGGGTTGAACAAGGTCAGAGTCCAGGGGCACCTTTAAGACCAACAAATTAAACTTTGTGGGTCGTAAAGGGGCCACTGGACCCAAAGCTGTTCTGTTGTTTCAGACCAACATGACGAACCACCTGAGTCTATCGTATAAAAGGTAAAGGTTTCCTCCTTGCTCGAAAGCCAGTCAGATCCAGCTCTAGGGGGCGGTGCTCATCTCCGTTTCCAAGCCAAAGAGCCAGCGCTGTCCGAAGACTTCTCCATGGTCATGTGGCCGGGGGTGCACGGAGCACTGTTTACCTTCCCACTGAAGCAGTACCAATTTATCTACCTGCAATTTCTTGCTTTCAAACGGCTAGGTTGGCAGGAGCTGGGGCCAGAGATGGGAGCTCACTCCATCATGTGGCACTCGGGTCTCAGAACTGCTGCAGTGCAGCTTAGCTGAATTGGCATTGTGCTGAGCTCCCTTCCCCTCCTCGAATCCTGCCCTCCCCAGACTCCACCCCTCCAAATCTCCAGAAATGTCCCCACCCTTACAGCTGGCCCTTCCTCCCCAGTCAGGGACAGAAAGGGTCCTCCGGCTGGCTGGACTCCACTCCTTTGCAGTTTGCATTTCTTGAGTTTTACCTTAAAAAAAGGAATGGATGCAACAAAATGGCACTTTCGGGTTCCCAACAAATTTAAATAGCTTCTTAAGAATAAATCTTTGGCAGTTGGTGTGGCGAGCCGTTTTTGATAGTTCATGAGCTTTCGTACTTGCTTTCGTACTTTGAGAGCCAGTTTGGTGTAGTGGTTAGGAATGTGGATTCTAATTTGGGAGAACTGGGTGTGATCCCCCACTTCTCCTCCACATGCAGCTGCTGGCATGACCTTGGGCCAGTCACAAGTTCTCTCAGAGCTGTTCTCTCAAGAGAGTTCTCTCAGCCCCACCTACTTCACAGTGTGCCTGTTCTGAGGAGGGGAAGGGAAAGGGATTGTAAGCCGCTCTGAGACTCCTTCGGGTAGTGAAGGGTGGAGTATAGATCCAATCTCCACCTTCTTCTTCTTCTTCTTCTTCTCCTTCTTCTCCTTCTCCTTCTTCTTCTTCTTCTTCTCCTTCTCCTTTTTCTCATTCTTCTTCTTCTCCTTCTCCTCCTCCTCCTCCTTCTTCTCCTCCTCCTCCTCCTCCTCCAGTCCAAGATGCTGTTGTGGAACTCTCAAGGGAGCTGTGAGTCCACTATTTGGGTTGCCAACTCTGTGTTGGGAGATTCCTGGCGATTTGGGGGTGGCTTCTGAGAAGGGCAGAGTTCGGGGAGGGGAGGAACCCCAGATTTAATGCCACCGTGTCTGCCCTCCGAAGCAGCCATCTCCTCCAGGGGAACTGATTTATGTACTCTAGAAATCAGCTATAATTCCAGAAAATCTCCAGGCCTTTCCTGGAGGTTGGCAACCTAGCCTCCACCCACGGGCCCACGAGGCAGCTGTGATCAGCAGGCCAGGGAGAGCCTGTTTCTGCTGGCGTTTGCTTGGGCCATCCCTGCAGTTGGAAGGGGTTCCCTGAGGACGTGAAGAAGGCCCAGCCTGGCAGAGATGTCGTTGGCTCTGGTTCAACCTCACAGCCCTTAGCAGTCCCCTTCCTCCTTCGGCCCCTAAGGGACAAGCAGCCGTGGCCTCCAGATTTGGGTGTGGCCCTTCCCCCCCCCGTGTGGCCCCGCAGTCGCACCCGACCCCGGCGCTCCCCCTTGCCTTCCCCATCCCCCCGGAATCTCAGCGCATCGCAAGCTGACAATATTACCAGCAGCCGGCTATCAAACAAAAGACGACATTTTATTACACAAGCATGTTACAACAACGATAACAGCTCCATGGAGACAGCTAAGGGCAGATTTTAGATATAAAAGGAATAATCAAAAGGAAGGCTGTGCCAAGAATTTACTGCTAGTGCAGGGAACGCGGCCCTGTTTACTCAATGGAGAAATAATGGCAGGCGGAAGATGGATTTAAGCAGCGGTGGGGCTGGGTGGTTTCGCAAAGGGCTGGAGCGCTTGGGGGGTGGGGGGCGGAGGATAAGATACTGCCCGGCTCGATGGAAGCCACATCATGTGGGTGGAGTGGGATAGTGAGGCAACGCTCGGAAGAAGCTGAGCCAAGCGCCCCCTGCAGTGCGGGCCGCCCTGACTGCATTTCCCTGCACCCGTCCCTGGTTACCACCGGGCATCCTGCCCCAGTTTTAGCGTTGCCACCCCCAGGAGGCACCTGGAGATCTCCTTCTATTACTATCGATCTGCAGGTGACCAAGATCAGTTCCAATGAAGAAGAGAAGAAGAAGAAGAGATTGGATTTATACCCCGTCCTTCACTACCCGAAGGAGTCTCAGAGCGGCTTACAAACTCCTTTCCCTTCCCCTCCCCACAACAGACACCCTGTGAAGTAGAAGAAGAGGAGATTGGAGTTATACCCCGCCCTTCACTACCCAAAGGAGTCTCAGAGCAGCTTACAAACTCCTTTCCCTTCCCCTCCCCACAACAGACACCCTGTGAGGTAGAAGAAGAAGAGATTGGATTTATACCCGCCCTTCACTACCCAAAGGTATCTCAGAGCGGCTCACAAACTCCTCTCCCTTCTCTTCCCCACAACAGACACCCTGTGAGGTAGGTGGGGCTGAGAGAGCTCTGACAGAAACTGCCCTTTTTCAAGGACAGCTCCCACAGAACTATGGCTTGCCCAAGGTCACATCAGCAGGTGCAAGTGGAGGAGTGGGGGAATCAAACCCGGTTCTCCCAGGTTAGAGTCTGCACACTTAACCACTGTACCAAACTGGCTCAGTGGAGAAAATGGTTGCTTTGGAGGGTGGAGTTTATTTATTTATTTATTTAGATTTCCACCCTGCCTTCCCCACAAATGGGCTGAGGGCGGCTAACAAACAGGGGCACCACGTGCCAATACATAAAACCAAGTAAAACAGAATAAAACAGAGTAAATACGAGAAATTGCATAAAGTGCTCAATGCTGTTGCTCTTACATTAAGATAAGATGGTGTCCAGTAGATGTTGCCTCCATCCCCGTACCACAGTACCGGTCCGCCGCGCCACTGGAGTGTGGTCGTCACAGGGCCACTCCGTTGGTGGTGGTGGCAGTGGCGGCTCCTAATTGAAGGCCTGGCAGAAGAGCCCCGTCTTGCAGGCCCTGCGGAACTGTACAAGGGCACCATACCCTGCTGGGGGAGGGTTGCCAACCTCCAGGTGGGTGAAAGGAAGCAAAACAGCCGTGATGTATCATGCCCCAAAATATTCTTCATAGACTTGTAAGTCCTTTTCCAATATCCAATTGACTTGGAGCAACTCAAAATGCATCAACACCACAACGGACCATGCATATCTTTCCCCATATGTACCCCCAGAGAGCACTACAGTCAGGGAATCAAAATCGACTGGCCCTCCCAGGCATGAAGGATGCCAGGCCGGCTGTATCTAGGGCCAGGGCTTTTTCGGTGGCGGTTCCGTACTGGCAGAATGGACTCCCGGAGGAGATCAGGGCCCTGTGGAATCTTCTACAGTTCCGCGGGGCCTGCAAGACGGAGCTCTTCCACCAGGCTTTTAATTCGGAGCCACCACCATTACTCGTTACCATCACTAGTCTGTACCACTAGTAATAACTGTAAAGCCTGGTTCCTGGTGAATTATTGCCAGCCTGCGTGCGTCGAGCAAGAACAGTGTTGGAAGGAACATCATATGGGATCGCGCATGCTGCACCACCGTCGTTTCGATACTGGAACAACATTGGCTAGCACTTTAATGTGTAATACTGTATCGTTTTAATGAAGCATTTTAACGTTTAATGGTTTTGATTGTTTTAATGTTTTAATATGTAAGCCTCCCCGGGTCTGCTCCAGCAGGTTAGGGTGGGATATAAATTAGAATGTAAATAAAACAAATAAATAAAATATCGCATCTCATTTCGTATACAAACTTTATCAGAGTGGGTGGCATTGAAATTCCGATGTAATTTTATTCCATTTGGCAAGCTCCACAGTCATTTCTCATAGTAACAGTCATCAAATCCACTGGAGTAATGACATAGGAATTTCAACGCTACCCACTCTGATAAAGTTTGTATACAAAACGAGATGTTATATGCATGGTCCGTTGGGGTGTTGATGGCGTTTGAGTTGCTCCAAGTCAATTGGATATTGGAAAAGGACTTCTAAGTCTATGAAGAATTTCTCTCCTTGGTCCCGTGATTTCTCTCCTTGGTTTGCAACCCCCGGGTGATGGCTGGAGATCCCCTGCTATTACAACAAGTTTGGCCATCCCTGGTGTAGACAATACTAACCCTGATGGACCATTGGTCTGATTCACAGTAGAGCCAGTTTGGTGTCATGGTTAAGTGCGCGGACTCTAATCTAGGAGAACCGGGTTTGATTCCCCACTCCTCCACTTGCACCTGCTGATGTGACCTTGGGCAAGCCATAGTTCTGACAAGAGCTGTCCTTGGAAAAGGGCCATTTCTGTCAGAGCTCTCTCAGCCCCACCTACTTCCCAGGGTGTCTGTTGTGGGGAGGGGAAGGGAAAGAGGTTTCTATGCTGCTCTGAGACTCCAAGTGAAGGGCCGGGTATAAATCTAATCTCCTCTTCTTCTTCCCCTAATCTAGGAGAACCGGATTTGATTCCCCAGCCCTCCACTTGCAGCTGCTGGATGACCTTGAGCAAGCCATAGTTCTGAGAAGAGCTGTCCTTGAAAAAGAGCAGTTTCTGTCAGAGCTCTCTCAGCCCCACCTGCCTCACAGGGGATGTCTGTTGTGGGGAGAGGAAGGGAAAGGAGTTTGTCAGCCGTTCTGAGACTCCTTTGGGTAGTGAAGGGTGGGGTATAAATCCAATCTCTTCCTCTTCCTCTTCCTCTTCCTCTTCCTCTTCCTCTTCTTCTTCTTCTTCTTCTTCCTCACAGGGGGTGTCTGTTGTGGAGAGGGGAAGGGAAAAGGAGTTTGTCAGCCCCTCTGAGACATCTTTGGGTAGTGAAGGCCGGGGTATAAATCCAATCTCTTCTTCCTCTTCTTCTACCTCCCAGGGTGTCTGTTGTGGGGAGGAGAAGGGAAAGGAGTTTGTGAGCCGCTCTGAGACTCCTTTAGGTAATGAAGGGCGGGGTATAAATCCAATTTTCTCCTCCTCCTCCTCCTCCTCCTCCTCCTCCTCCTCCTCTTCTTCTCCTCCTTCTCCTCCTCCTCCTCCTCCTCTCACTGGAAGCCTGGGACTGCAGCATTCTCTCTTACACCCTCAGGGATAAAACAAAGTTTGAGTCTGCGGCACCTTTAAGATCAACAAAGTTTAATTCTGGGTATATGCTGTTGTGTGCGTGCACACTAAGAACTGTGCACACACACGAAAGCTTGTACCCAGAATTAAACGTTGTTGGTCTTAAAGGTGCCACTGATTCAATCTTTCTTTTACTGCTTCAGACCAACACAGCCACCCCCCTGAATCTATACTCGGTGATGGAAAATATCAACCTTCTCCCCCCCTCCCACACACACATACCTCTCTTTACTTTTCCTTCGGTAAATATGACTAAGGAATGGCTTAGGTGCAGAAAATAGACTTTAAATTACAAAAGTTTATTAAAAAGAATAAGTCACATGCGCAATTTCTCTGTGCAACAAGACTAAGCAAAGATTAAAAGAAGAGTGAACAAATGCAGACCTTAGCCTGAACTCACCTTTTCAGCCCTAGTCGATGTTAAAATAAGGACAGGCGCTTTCTCCTTTGGCTTACAAGACCTCAGGGAAGATTCCATGACCTCATGCTTTTCAGTGGAACAGTGGGACAGACTGCCTCAGGAGGTGGTGGATGCTCCTTCGCTGGATGTTTTCGAGCGGAGACTGGATGACCATCTTTGGGGTACGTTGTAGGGCTACCTTTTGGCTGTGCTCATGCAGAGTGCAGGGGGCTGGACTAGATGACCCGCAAGGTCCCTTCCAACTCTAACATTCTGTGATTCTGTGATTGAGTTGGGACTTCTCCCACTGTCCCTCGATGTGTGGTCAAGTTGGAGCCTCTGAGTAAAGCATTAGTCCTTCATGGCTTGAGACAAAAAGGCTAAGAGAAACTCTCTCCACTTCTTCAAGGTCAGGGGAAGAAGAGGAGGAGGAGGAGGAGGAGATTGGATTTATACCCCGCCCTTCACTACCCAAAGGAGTCTTGGAGCGGCTCACAAACTCCTTTCCCTTCCCTTCCCCACAACAGACACCCTGTGAGGTAGAAGAAGAGGAAGAAGAGATTGGATGTATACCCTGCCCTTCACTACCCAAAGGAGTCTCAGAGTGGCTGACAAACTCCTTTCCCTCCCCCTCCCCACAATAGACACCCTGTGAGGTAGAAGAAGAGAAAGAAGAGATTGGATTCATACCCCGCCCTTCACTACCTGAAGGAGTCCCAGAGCGGCTGACAAACTCCTTTCCCTTCCCCTCCCCACAACAGACACCCTGTGAGGTAGAAGAAGAGGAAGAAGAGATTGGATGTATACCCTGCCCTTCACTACCCAAAGGAGTCTCAGAGTGGCTGACAAACTCCTTTCCCTCCCCCTCCCCACAATAGACACCCTGTGAGGTAGAAGAAGAGAAAGAAGAGATTGGATTCATACCCCGCCCTTCACTACCTGAAGGAGTCCCAGAGCGGCTGACAAACTCCTTTCCCTTCCCCTCCCCACAACAGACACCCTGTGAGGTAGAAGAAGAGGAAGAAGAGATTGGATGTATACCCTGCCCTTCACTACCCAAAGGAGTCTCAGAGTGGCTGACAAACTCCTTTCCCTCCCCCTCCCCACAATAGACACCCTGTGAGGTAGAAGAAGAGAAAGAAGAGATTGGATTCATACCCCGCCCTTCACTACCTGAAGGAGTCCCAGAGCGGCTGACAAACTCCTTTCCCTTCCCCTCCCCACAACAGACACCCTGTGAGGTAGAAGAAGAGGAAGAAGAGATTGGATGTATACCCCACCCTTCACTACCCGAAGGAGTCTCAGAGTGGCTGACAAACTCCTTTCCCTCCCCCTCCCCACAACAGACACCCTGTGAGGTAAAAGAAGAGGAAGAAGAGATTGGATTCATACCCCGCCCTTCACTACCCAAAGGAGTCCCAGAGCGGCTGACAAACTCCTTTCCCTTCCCCTCCCCACTACAGACACCCTGTGAGGTAGAAGAAGAAGAGATTGGATTTATACCCAGCCCTTCACTACCTGAAGGAGTCTCAGAGTGGCTGACAAACTCCTTTCCCTCCCCCTCCCCACAACAGACACCCTGTGAGGTAGAAGAAGAGGAAGAAGAGATTGGATGTATACCCCACCCTTCACTACCTGAAGGAGTCTCAGAGTGGCTGACAAACTCCTTTCCCTTCCCCTCCTCACAACAGACACCCTGTGAGGTAGAAGAAGAGGAAGAAGAGATTGGATGTATACCCCACCCTTCACTACCTGAAGGAGTCTCAGAGTGGCTCACAAACTCCTTTCCCTTCCCCTCCCCACAACAGGCACCCTGTGAGGCAGAAAAAGAAGAAGAGATTGGATTTATACCCCGCCCTTCACTATCCAAAGGTGTCTCAGAGCAGCTGACAAACTCCTTTCCCTTCCCCTCCTCACAACAGACATCCTTGTGAGGCAGGTGGGGCTGAGAGAGCTCTGACAGAAACTGCTCTTTTTCAAGGACCACTCTGACAGAACTATTGTTTTCTTCTTGTTGTTGTTCATTTTCTCCCCTGCCCTTGGGCTTCCTCTGGGCTTCTGCCTTCACCTCTACTGCAGCCGTTTTCTGGTTGCTCCTCCTCCTGAAGCAGCCATGTTTGTTGCTGCTCCCCTCACTCTGTGTCGAAAAGCCGGGGGGGGGTCCCTCTCCTGGGCATCCACCAAGAAGATTCGATGTTATGTTACCATTAATTGTTTGCAAAGGGCTGCCTCACGCCAAAACCCAGGCCAGGAAGGCACAACTGTCAGCGGTCCCCCTGTGAAGCGCAGCATCCGTGCCAAGCCCGGTGTCACGTATCGGGACTGAAACATTGCCGGACTGTGCTGCCAGAGACAGGGTGAGCTTGGAGCCAGAGAACAATAGACCAACAGGATGCTGGCAGTCACCAATCCAGGTGTAACGTGATGTAAATAGCCTATCGTTGGGAGTGGGGGGTGTTTGGGGTGTGGCCATTGCAGGCAATATAACTGAGTGGAGGGTCTGGTCTGCAGCCTTGATCTGGCTGAAATCACTGAATAAAGTAGAGCTGATCTCTAGGCGTGGAGCCTGTTCATCCACGGAACCCACAATTTATCACCCAGGCTTGCTGTGCGATGTTTGTGGGGGCCTGGGATGTGATGAGCATCCCCCACCTGTCTGCGGCTGGACGTCAGGTGTGGCTAGTCGCACGTGAGACACAGGTTTGCTCGCTTGCTTTTGGTCCCTTTCTCTCTGCACTGAAAAATCCTCCTCTCACATAGCTGGTTTTTCAGCCTCAGATTCCACGACAGCCGGCCCACAGAGAACGCCCCGTCAGAGCCCGCCAGAATGATTTCAGCGATGATTTTGCGTAACGATTTCCAGGGCCAGAAATCAAACCTGAAAGGAACGGGCCCTGTTTGCTCTGCTCTGTTTTTATTTGCCCCTGAACGCTTCCTGCGACGGAGGAAAAATCAATAGTGGGGAAGAGAGGGAGAGGGAGAGAGGGAGACAGAGAGGGTGCCTCGGAGGACCTGCTCCCCAATTTTGACAACGTCGCTTTGCATTTGGCGCAGCGTCCGTTCCCGGGCGAAGGATGCCAAAAATTATTCTTCACTCTCAATTTGGGCTTATTTCTCTCTGCTTAGAAGCGCCGGCGCATTGCTCAGGGGGGACGGGAGCGGGAACTGCACACAGGTACCTCGCCCGGTCTGCTCATCCTGCCGAGTGTCTGAGCCACCCTCGGCAGCCTTCAGCGGCTGGATGGCGGGGAGACAGATGTGGAACGGTTGCATTACCCAATTTCTAGCCCCTTTCCAGGAGTCATTAGGAAGGAGTTGATGTGCTACTAGGAAGAGGACGCTCCAGCTCAGAGCCCCCAGACCTGCCCTTCTGCCAGGCCTCTCCCGGGAGACCCCCAGGAAGCGAGAGGCCTGCCGCGGATGGCTTCCCTGCTCCTCAGGTGAGTGAAGGCCTCTCTAAGCAGGAATTCCTGCAGCCCAAGCAGAGCTCTCCCCGAGCAACCCTTTTCTTCCCCACCTGCCCTTTCTTTCGCCACCACTTCAGAATCTAAGCAGAGGCAAACGCTACCTTTGCGGATTCCCCCCTTGCCACCCAAGTTTAATTTAAAAATAATCCAGAGGTGCCAGGCTGTTCGCTCAGATATCCAAGACGGGCATTTGCAACTTCATTAGAGGTCCTTCGTGCTTTGCGGCAGGCGAGTTCGGCAGGCAGACGTAACAATGTTCACCAGCTGCAAATTCTTGAGCCAGGTCTCGGATCTAAGGTTGCTGACTTCTAGAGGGGTCCGAGAGGTTTTATTTATTTATTTACTTAGTTATTTTTTTCAGCTTATACCCTGCTCCCTTCCCTGCCAGGCAGGGCCCTGGACCGCTTCCAGCACTTAAATATGCAATCAAATCAGCATATTACTATTTTAAAATCCACATACTGCAACTTAAAACCTAAGCGTCAGGCTGCTCTCTCAGGTGGAACCCCAAGAATCCATCACAGGTGAGGAACTGGGGAGGCAGCCAGCAGAGAGAGGCTCACAGCCCAACAACGAAGAAGAAGAAGAAGAAGAAGAAGAAGAAGAAGAAGAAGAAGAAGAAGAAGAAGAAGAAGAAGAAGAAGAAGAAGAAGAAGAAGAAGAAGAAGAAGAAGAAGAAGAAGAAGAGAGGAGGAGGAGGAGGAGGAGGAGGAGGAGGAGGAGGAGGAGGAGGAGGAGGAGGAGGAGGAGGAGGAGGAGCAGATTGGATTTATACCCCGCCCTTCACTTGGAGTCTCAAAGCAGCTTAGAGACTCCTTCCCCTTCCCCTCCCCACAACAGACACCCTGTGAGGTAGGTAGGGCTGAGAGAGCTCTGACAGAAAATGCTCTTTTTCAAGAACAGCTGTGCCAGAACTATGGCTTGCCTGAGGTCATCCAGCAAGTACAAGTGGAGAAGTGGGGAATCAAACCCGGTTCTTAACTACTACACCAGACTGGCTCCAAGCAAACAAAGAGGAAGGCCAGCTGATCTGTCTGCCCATCACAAGCATATGCCTTGGGGTTGCCAGCCCCCAGGTGGGGCCTGGAGATCTCCCGCTTTTATAACTGATCTCCAGCTGACAGAGCTGAGCTTCCCCTGGAGAAAATGGCTGCTTTGGAGGGTGGACTCCATGGCATTGTGCTATGCTAAGGCCCCTCCCCTCCCCTCCCCTCCCCAAACCCCACCCTCTCCCGGATCCACCCCCAAAGTCTGCAAGTATTTTCCAGCCCAGACCTGGCAACCCTAAAATCCCTGGTGGAACACCTCGGCTTCACAGGCCCTATGGAACAGAACCGAGTCCCGTGGGGCCCAAGTCTCACTAGACATCACGTACCATAGAGATCAGTTCCCCTCCAGAGAGTGGCCACTTTGGGGAATGGGCTACCTGGTGCTGTCTCCTGTCTCAGACTCGAGAAGACAGAACCAAAGAGTTTAGAGAGACAGAGAGGTCAGGACACACAGAGGGCATCCTTTCCTTCCTGCTACCCGATCCTTTCCTTTGAAGTAGGATGCGACTCGTAGGGGCAATTTCCTCTGCTTCTGCTCCCACACGCTCTCTCCTCTCTCGCCCGCACACAAAAAGAAGGTGCGTGATCTCTCCGTCTTGCACCACATAAGAACATAAGAACATGAGAGAAGCCAATGTTGAATCAGGCCAATGGCCCATCTAGTCCAACACTCTGTCACACAGCGGCAAAAAATACCACGCGCTATCAGGAGGTCCAGCAGTGGGGCCAGGACACTAGAAGCCCTCCCACTGCTGCCCCTCCAGCACCAAGAATAGAGTGCATCACCTGCCCCAGACTGAGATTTCCTATCTCTACCTTGTGGCTCATAGTCACTGATGGACTTCTGCTCCAGATGTTTATCTAATTCCCTCTTGAAACTGTCCATGCTTGCAGCTGCCACCACCTCCTGTGGCAGTGAATTCCATGTGTTAATCACTCTTTGGGTGAAGAAGGATTTCCACAGAGGCTGGGCGTGCGTCTAGTGCCCGACACCATCTAGCTAGTTAGAACAGGCAATCTATAACAGGGGAGAAAAGCGGGATATGGATAAGTAAAGAGTAAAGGTTTCCCTCGCTCGAAAGCCAGTCGAATCCGACTCTAGGGGGTGCCAGGTTCCTCAGACAGCTCACGCAACACAGAGCTTCTTCAGAAGACAATGTTTAACGGTGAATCGGAACTAAAGACACGTGTACAGTTTGTGTCTGTAATGGCCACATACAGGAGGGCCTGCTAAGATATACTACATTCAAGCATCCCCCCCATACAGCAGAAGTCAATGGATATTATTCGCATGCGTGGGCAAAAGGAGCGGACAAGCAAGCAAAACAACCTAGAAACCGTTTGGTTCCCAGCCGAAACTCCAGCAGCTGGAGAGGCAAGGTCGGAGACCTGCTAAGAGACAGTGAATGAAAGTTCAAAGGGTGGGAGACCGGAGTACTCCCTCTGCATACCATACCCACGACAGGACTACCTGACATCGGGCAGTGCTCATCTCCGTTTCCAAGCCGAAGAGCCAACGCTGTCCAAAGACATTTCCATGATCATGTGGCTGGCATGACTAAATGCCAAGGCACATGGAATGCAGTTACCTTCCCCCCCAAAGCGGTACCTATTTATCTACTTGTAATTTCTTTCTTTCGAACTGCTAGGCTGGCAGGAGCTGGGGCCAGAGACGGGAGCTCACTCCGTCAAGTGGCACTCAAGTCTCGAACTGCCGAACTACTGACCTTCCGGTCTGCAGCTCAGCATCTTAACCTCTGAGCCACCATGGCCCCATATGGATATTGATAAGTACCTGTAAATGGAATGCATAAATGCAAACGCGTCGTCGAGTCTGCCCACCTCTCAGTGGTTGTTTTCTGGTCAGGAGCTGTCCGGCGAGAGCGCCTCCCTGCCCGGTTTTGCAAAGTGGGATTCCAAAAACAACATCCGTGACAAAAACAATGAAGAGTCACTAAAGATAAGTTGCAAAAAACCATTCACCGTAGTAATTTCTGTAGAATGTTCTCTTCTATGATCGCTCACACGCTAACAAATACTGCGCAATGAACGATTCGTTTCACAAGACTTGCTTTATCTGAGTGTGTTGCAATTCCGCTTCTTATCAGTTACTACTTATCGACTCTTGGAGGAAACATTCCATGCTGACTCTCTAACAACGGAACCCAAGGTCTTCCCTTTGCTTTGCAATGCAGCAGATTCAGCAGGGAACGCAGTCGTGACTTCATCTCTGGCGGGTTTCGGAGGATGCCCCGTCGTGCTTGGAGCAGCACCTCCCTTTCCCGTTGGGCCTCTGCTGCAGTCGGTCTTCTCTGGGTGGATCTGAGGAAGGAAGGCATGACTCTCTCCCCCACCTCCCCCTTCCCCACCAGCCCCTTCTGCTCACCTCCGCGTGCCTCATCCATCACCTTCCCTCTAGAGAAGGACTAATTTACCTCTTTAGTCAAACCTGCTCACAACCGGAGACAAGAGAACACGACCCAAAGCAAAGGCATAATAAATCGGCACCTTCGCTTTCTCTTTCAGCACCGCTGGCGCTCACCCAGGCATGGCTGTGCAGTTCATGGGAAAGAGGGGTGCTCAGGAAAGCCCGGGTGAGCGGCTGGGGCTCAGTCCCCTGGCCTGCCTGCCTGCCTGCCTGGCGATCCGGCTCTTCCTCCCACGAGCTGCCTCCATTCCCAGAAGGAGGCTTTTCTCAAGGACAGAGGAGGGAGGGACCTTGAGTAGCCACCCACAACTGATTCAAGGAACGGCGGGGTAAAAATGTCAGGGACAGACAGAAGGATGGATGTCGTCAAGCTGGCCAGATGTGCATTAGCGGCACATTTGTTTTTATTTATTAGCAGGATTTACATCCCGCCTCTCTACCCAGTCAGGGCCGCCACGGGGACCAAGAAAGCATGATCCAAATACACGGTGAAGCCAATTAAATCCAAAACTCAAATCCATCTAGAAAAGACAGAGATGGCGGCTAAAAATTGTGCATGCACATGCACACATGCCCAGTCCTGCACTCCTTCTAGATATGCTACTAGCCACACTCTGTGTGGATGGAACACCCTGTCTGGGGCAGTGATGCTCTGTCTTCTTGGAGCTTGGGGGCAAGAGTGGGAGGGCTTCTGGAGTTCTGGCCCCACTGGTGGACCTCCGGGTGGCACCTGAGGTTTTGGCCACTGTGTGACACAGAGTGTTGGAGTGGATGGACCATTGGCCTGATCCAGCATGACTTCTGTTACGCTCTTGTGTCTGGGGCAGTGGTGCTCTGTCTTCTTGGTGCTTAGGGGGCAGCAGTGGGAGGGCTTCTGGAGTTCTGGCCCTGCTGGTGGACCTCCGGGTGGCACCTGAGGTTTTGGCCACTGTGTGACACAGAGTGTTGGAGTGGATGGACCATTGGCCTGATCTAGCATGACTTCTGTTACGCTCTTGTGTCTGGGGCAGTGGTGCTCTGTCTTCTTGGTGCTTAGGGGGCAACAGTGGGAGGGCTTCTGGAGTTCTGGCCCTGCTGGTGGACCTCCTGGTGGCACCTGGGTTTTGGCCACTGTGTGTGACGAAGAGTATTGGACTGGATGGACCATTGGCCTGATCCAGCATTGGCTTCTCTTATGTTCTTATGTCTGGGGCAGTGATGCTCTGTCTTCTTGGTGCTTAGGGGGCAGCAATGGGAGGGCTTCTGGAGTTCTGGCCCCACTGCTGGACCTCCTGAGGGCACCTGGGTTTTGGCCACTGTGTGACACAGAGTGTTGGACTGGATGAGCCACTGGCCTGATCCAACATGGCTTCTCTTATGCTCTTGTATGGAGCAAAGCTCCACCTGTGGCTATTAGCCAGAAGGTACAGGTGGAACAGTCTGTTTGGGGCAGGGGTGCTCCTTTCCAGGAACTGTTCTTTTCGAGGACAGCTCTTATCAGAAAGATGGCTTGCCCAAGGTCATCCAGCAGGTGCAAGTGGAGGAGTGAGGAATCAAATCCAGTTCTCCCAGACTAGAGTCCGTGCACTTAACCACTACACCAAACTTGCCAGCTGCTAACCTGCTGTGCTAACATCCTACATGCAGGGAGCTGTTCACGTAGACAACTCTTTTTTCTTTAGAAATGACTCCCTTGCCTGCTATTGGAAGTTGTACAGTCCTCTCTGCCTCTTCCGCCCACTGACGGTAGAGACCCAGCTTGGTACCCACCTGCCTAGGGACCATCACAGGGCTGTGGGCATCGTGCCGCCGCATAATCAGAGAATTGGGTGCTGTGCACAGCATTCCACTGGCTGAGCTCCGGGGCTTTCTTCTCCCTAAAGAAGACGCGTATAATGGCAACGGCAGGCCGGGATGCCAACTGTTGGGGTTTGGCTTCTGAAGGTTTCATGGCATGGGCACTGCTGCCTTCCCGGGGCTCTGGCCCACAGCTTCCTCCCAACATCCCCAAGAATGGAAAGGAGGCCATTCTCTTCTGGTTTCTCCTGGGCGCAGTGGGGAAGCTGCTGGCAGCAGTGGGAGGCAGCTGTTTCCGGATGAAGAGCTGCAGGAGGCAGATGTTCTCCCATCATGCAGGATAGGCGTGGGAACTGGCGGGGAGTAAAGGGGGCCGTAAGCCCCACAGAGAGTGGAAACGCACAGACCCCGGACACCCGCTTCCTTCTTGCTCCTTGGTGGTGGGGGTGGAAAGTGCTGTTAAGTCCCAGCTAACTGGGGGCCGCCCTGAACGGTTTGCCTTTGCCGGCCTCTGTGTAGCTCCCCTGGACCTCCACGGTGGTTTCCCATCCAGGAACTCACCAAGGCCAACCCGGCTTAGTTTCTGAGATCTGATGTGATCCAGCTAGCCTGAGTCCTCCAGGGCAGGGCAAGATATTAATAGAGGGGGTTTCCCATTGCCTGCCTCTGCGTAGCGACCCCGGACTTCCCTAGCAGTCTTGCATCCAAGTACTGACCAGTTTAGCGTCTGAGATCTCATAGAATCATAGAAACATAGAATGTTAGACTTGGAAGGGACCTTCCAGGTCATCTAGTCAAACCCCCTGCACTCTGCAGGAGCGTAGCTGAAAGATAGCCCTATATACCTATATACCTACAGCATACCTGAAAGATGGTCGTCCAGTCTCTGCTTGAAAACGTTCAGCAAAGGAGCATCCACCACCTCCCGAGGCAGGCTGTTCCACTGCTCAACCACTCTGACAGTTAGGAAGTTTCTCCTGATATCTAGCCGGTAACGACTCCCTTGTAATTCCCAGCCATTAGATCTAGTCTCGCAATCAGGAGCAAGAGAGAATAGATCTGCTCCAGCTTCTACATGACAGCCGTTCAGATATTTGAAGATTGCAATCATGTGCCCTCTAAGCCTTCTCTTTCCCAGGCTAAACAGACCCAGCTCTTTCAGCCTTTCCTCGTAAGACTTGGATTCCAACCCTCTCACCATCCTGGTCACCCTCTTCTGGACACGCTCCAGCTTGTCAACATCCTTCCTAAAATGTGGTCCCCAAAACTGGACACAGGACTCCAGGTGAGGCCTGGCCATAGCAGAACAGAGTGGAACCACCACCTCCCGTGATCTGGACACAAGGCTTCTGTTCATGCCTCCTAAGATTGACCCAGGTAGCCTGAGCCATCCAGGCCAGGACAAAAGACAAACAGAGGTGGTTGGCCATTTCCTGCCCCTGCAGAGCAACCCTGGACTTCCTTGGTGTTCTCCCCTCCAGGTACCAACCAGGGCGGAGCCTGCTTAGCTTCTGAGACCCAATGAGATCAGGCTCGCCTGGGGGCCACCCGGGTCGGAGCAAGAGATGAACGGAGGTGGCTTGCCATTGCCTGCCTCTAAGTGGTAGCTCTTATCTGCCTTCCCCTGAGAAGTCACAGCGAAGTCATTGCCTGCCTCGGCGTAGTGACCCGGGACCTCCTTGGCAGCCTCCCGCCCAAGTCCGAACCAGGGCCAACCCTGCTTAGCTTCCGAGGTCTGATGTGATGGGGCCCACCGGGGCCACCCAGGCCTCATTCCTCGCTTCTTTCGGATCCTTGACAGCCTCGGGGAGCTGTTGCCTTCCAGCAGATGGGCAAGGCCGAGGGTTTCCTCCTTCCGAGTAGAGCAAACATAGGAAAACACCGTGTTGGAACAAAACTCACCATACTAATATGCTACTGTGTCTTCATATATTGATTGAAATCATATGCTTAAATACAACAGAGGCCCCAGTGTATCCTTATTCATTATAGTACAAAAACCTAAAGACCAGGGCTAATTTTGGGCAGGAAGGCACAGGAACGGAGTTCTGGCTGGCTCCCGAGTTGGCCACATCCAGCAGGAACTCATTCGCGTAACAGGCCACACCCAAACTGGATCAAACTGATTTATGCAGCAGCCAAATCGCTCATTCACAACTTTAATGCCAGTAGCTCACAAAGTAGAATTTTTGCTCACAAGCAGGGCTGTTTTTGGGCAGGAACACACAGGAACGGCGTTCCGGCTGGCTCCCGAGTTGGCCACGCCCAGCAGGAACTCATTAGCATAACAGGCCACACCCAACAGCAGAAACTCATTTGGATTGGCTACATTAGGGTGTGTGTGGCCTAACATGCAAAGGAGTTCCTACTACACAGAAAGCCCTGGGTTTTGATAACAAACAAGGTAAACAGAATAAGAAGCAAAAGATGGGTGTGGCTGGATGACCACACTTCTGGGAACATGGGGGTGTGGCCTAATAGGCTAATGAGCTGTGCTATTGGGGTGTGTCCTAATATGCTAATGAGTTTCTGCTGATGGGCGTGGCCTTTTATGCTAATGAGTTCCTGCTGGGCTTTTTCTACAAAAAAAGCCCTGCTAAAGACCAATATATGCCTAGTAGGAAAGTCCACAGCTACAGAGACAGGTTTCAGTGCTGTGGACTATCTTGCTTTCTGATGAGAGAGGCAGCAGCCATCAATGCCAGCGTCGTAGGCTGTTTTGCTTTCCGAAAAGAGGCACAGCGAGCATCAAAGCAACACGCCTCCCAGGCAAAAGTTGCGTCTTTTGAGAGATTCTTCTTCAGGCAAAATTATTTTTTTCCTGGAACCAAAGCTCACAATCATAGAATCATAGAATGTTAGAGTTGGAAGGGACCCTGCAGGTCATCTAGTCCAACCCCTGCATTCTGCAGGAGCAGAGCCGAAAGACAGCCCTACGTACCTACAACATACCCAGAAGATGGTCATCCAGTCTCCGCTTGAAAACGTCCAGCGAAGGAGCATCCACCACCTCCCGAGGCAGTCTGTTCCGCTGATCAACCACTCTTACAGTCAGGAAGTTTTTCCTGATATCTAGCCGGTAACAACTCCCTTGTAATTTCCACCCATTTGATCTAGTCTTGCAATCCGGAGCAAGAGAGAATAGATCTGCTCCATCTTCTACAGGACAGTCCTTCAAATACTTGAATGCTACAACGCACGAGTCAACGATTCTATAGAAGGCTTCTCCAGTTTCTTCCAGGTAGGGCCTGGAGGTCTCACAGAACTGCAAGCCATCTTCAAGCTACACAGACCAGTTTCCTTGAAAAACACGGGAGAGAAGGACTCTGCAGCACGATACCTCACTGGAGAGTCCCTCGCCTCCCCAGGAATTTCCCAACTTGGAGTGGAGAACTCAAGCAGGACGGCCCCAGTGCCCGCCGTGCCACTTTGAGAAAGAGATATCCCTCTCCTCCATTGCCCGTCTCAACCCTGGAGGGACGGCAGGTGGGCATCCCCTGCCCTGGATTTAATTGCTGTAATCCTTTTAAGACAGGCTTTTGCATTCAGCAGGTAATGGGCTTAAGAGGAATTACACACAAGCTTCCTTCACGCATCCAAGGAACTGGGAGAGGCACCAGACCTCGCCAGGCGAGGCAGGGACCACACTGAAGGCTGCCAACTCCAGACTGGGAAATTCCAGAAAGTCTGGGGGTGGAGCACATGGAGGGGAGGATTGGGGAGGGGGAGACCTCAGCAGGGTGCCAGGCCTGCTCCTCCTCCTCCTCTGCTTCTTCTTCCTCTTTCTCCTCTTCTTCCCCCAAGGCAGTAATGCTTGGCCACGCATGCAGCAGGGAGTGTGGGTGGAAGGGCATGAGAAAGATGCAGGAAGTCAGTGGCAGGCCGCCCCCCACCCAAAATCCTGGGCTGCCCCTCCTCAGGGTACATGGAGTCCGGCCCTTCTCCCACCTGCAGCCCCCCCAGGGATTCTCCTGCCGCCGTCCGGCCGTGCTCTCCCCTGCAGGTGCTCTCCCGGAGGAGAAGCGGGAGTGGAGCTCGGCCTGGAGAAGCCCCAGCCGCGATTTATGGGGCTCATTGCCGGAGCGCTGCCGCTTCCGCTCCTAATGAAATTTTACTGCAGGTGGGAAGGATGCAACGTCCCAGCCCAGGGAGTGTTCCTATTTATTCATTAGGGTTATTTATGGCCTGGCAGCCGCCCTCGGCTCCCGGCACTGCCTTGCCGGAGACAAACCTGGAAATCAGGCCAACCCGCCAGCTCGAGGGCAGGCTTGCTGGAGAGAAACGAGGCCAGGAAAGGCAGGCCGGACCAGATGGTCCCCTGCTCCTGAATCCGGGTCTCTCTCCCTCTCTCTCTGCCCCCTCCAATGCACCTGCAGGCACACGGGGCTAGGCAAGGAGTGATGAGGAGGCGCTATCTGTGCCGCCCAGAAGGCTCATTCACATCCCAAACGCCACCTGTGATTTATGCGTCGTGGACGAGAGGACACCCTTCCCCGTTCGAAGGGAGAAGCACCCGATCGCCTGGGATCACAGAATCGCGGAGCCGGAAGGGGCCCTGCAGGCCGCCTAGTCCAGGGGCGGCTCCCGCACAGAAGGAACGGCAGATGTTTGAGAGCCACAAGACGTGAGCAAATATCACACACACACATTTTTATTGGAAAATATCCACATTTGCTTTTTATTAACATTAAATTACGCTGTGTGAAAGAGCCGACCGGGGCTCCCAAGCTGCAGTTTTGGCCACCCCTGATCTAGTGCAACCCCCTGCTCAATGCAGGATCAGAGAAGAAGAAGAAGAGGAGGAGGAGGAGGAGATTGGATTTATACCCCGCCCTTCACTACCCAAAGGAGTCTCAGAGCAGCTTAAAAACTCCTTTTCCTTCCCCTCCCCACAACAGACACCCTGTGAGGTCAGCAGGGCTGAGAGAGCTCTGACAGAAGCTGCTGCTTTTCAAGGACAGCTCTTGCCAGAACTACGGCTTGCCCCAGGTCATCCAGCCAGGTGCAAATGGAGGAGTGGGGAATCAAACCCGGTTCTCCCAGATTAGAGTCCACGCACCTAACCACTACACCAAACTGCCTTGAGGATCCCTGACAAGTGTTTATCCAGCCGCTGCTTCAAGACTGCCAGGGAAGGGGAGCCCACCACCTCCCCAGGCAGCTCATTCCTCTGCTGAATTAGCTGTAAAATATAAAAATAAATCCTAATTCCCAGTTGGTATTTTTCTATTCTTTAAACCCGTGATTGCGAGTCCTCTCCTCTGCTGCCAACAAAAACAACTCCCTGCCCTCCCCCAAGTGACACGGCCCTTCCACAGTCTTCAAGAAGAAGAAGAAGAGGAGGAGGAGGAGGAGATTGGATTTATACCCTGCCCTTCACTACCCAAAGGAGACTCAGAGCGGCTGACAATCTCCTTTCCCTTCCCCTCCCCACAATAGACACCCTGTGAGGTAGATGATGAAGAAGAAGAGATTGGATTTATACCCTGCCCTTCACTACCCAGAGGAGTCTCAGAGCGGCTCACAAACTCCTTTCCCTTCCCCTCCCCACAACAGACACCCTGGGAGGTAGAAGAAGGAGAAGAAGAGATTGGATTTATACCCTGCCCTTCACTACCCAAGGGAGTCTCAGAGCGGCTGACAAACTCCTTTCCCTTCCCCTCCCCACAACAGACACCCTGGGAGGTAGAAGAAGGAGAAGAAGAGATTGGATTTATACCCTGCCCTTCACTACCCAAGGGAGTCTCAGAGCGGCTGACAGACTCCTTTCCCTTCCCCTCCCCACAACAGACACCCTGGGAGGTAGAAGAAGACGAAGAAGAGATTGGATTTATACCCCGCCCTTCACTACCCAAGGGAGTCTCAGAGCGGCTGACAAACTCCTTTCCCTTCCCCTCCCCACAACAGACACCCTGGGAGGTAGAAGAAGGAGAAGAAGAGATTGGATTTATACCCTGCCCTTCACTACCCAAGGGAGTCTCAGAGCGGCTGACAAACTCCTTTCCCTTCCCCTCCCCACAACAGACACCCTGGGAGGTAGAAGAAGAAGAAGAAGAGATTGGATTTATACCCTGCCCTTCACTACCCAAGGGAGTCTCAGAGCGGCTGACAAACTCCTTTCCCTTCCCCTCCCCACAACAGACACCCTGTGAGGTAGAAGAAGGAGAAGAAGAGATTGGATTTATACCCTGCCCTTCACTACCCAAGGGAGTCTCAGAGCGGCTGACAAACTCCTTTCCCTTCCCCTCCCCACAACAGACACCCTGGGAGGTAGAAGAAGAAGGAGAAGAAGAGATTGGATTTATACCCCGCCCTTCACTACCCAAAGGAGTCTCAGAGCGGCTGACAATCTCCTTTCCCTTCCCCTCCCCACAACAGACACCCTGTGAGGCAGGCGGGGCTGAGAGAGCTCTGGCAGAAACTGTTCTTTTTCAAGGACAGCTCTGACAGAACCATGGCTTGCCCAAGGTCATCCAGCCAGGTGCAAGTGGAGGAGCGGGGAATCAAACCCGGTTCTCCCAGATTAGAGTCTGCGCACTTAACCACTACAATCGTGTCCCCCCTCAACCTCGTCCTCTCCAGACAGAATATTCCAAATCCAAGATGGGCATACCCTGTCCGTCTGTCTATAGCAGCGGAAAAGAACAGGAGTCCAGCAGCACCTTAAAAATGATATTTGGGGCAGGTGGTGAGCTTTCCTGAAGAAGGGAGCCGTGACTCACAAAATGCTCCGACCCTGCCACAAATTGAGTTAGTCTTGAAGGTGGTGCCGGACTCTCGCTCTTTTCGACATTCCCAAGAGGTCCCTGAGCCTTTCCCCGCAGGGCTTCTTGGTCTCCAGGCCCCCAATCATCCTCGTCACCCTCTTCTGCACCCGCTCCATTCTGCTCACATCCTTTTTTGACGTGAGGCCTCCGGAACTGCACACAGGACTCGAGGTGCGGACTGACCAATGCGGTGCACGGCAGGACTGTGACATTTTATGATTTCGATGTTCTGGGTTTTTAATTTTTTTTTTAATTATTTTTGTTAAATATTTTGTCCCACCCTCCCCCAGGGTGGCTTACAATATGTACCAATAAATATATACATCAAAACTCCACAATATTACAAAAATTCAGTTAAAACTAGTATATATAAAACCATAGCTAGTAAAGGTAAAGGTTTTCCCTTGCTCGAAAGCCAGTTGAATCCGACTCTAGGGCTGCGGTGCTCATCTCCATTTCCAAGCCGAAGAGCCAGCGCTGTCCAAAGACATTTCCATGGTCACGTGGCCAGCATGACTAGACACTGAGGTGTATGGAACGCTGTTATCTTCCCACTGAAGTGGTACCTATTTATCTCCTTGCAATGTTTTGCTTTCGAACTGCAAGGTTGGGCAGGAGCTGGGACCAGAGACAGGAGCTCACTCCGCCATGTGGCACCCGGGTCTCGAATTCCTGAACTACCGACCTTCCAGCCTGCAATTCAGTGGCTTAACCACTTGAGCCACTGCAGTGCCTAAGACCATAACTACTCCAATATAAATACAATAGAAGATGGCAGCATTCTCTCATCAATTAGGTGGTCGCCTACTACTAACCCATGCTGTTGGTCGTCAGGCTGGCAGTAATGTTGATGTTAATATTAATATTAGGGCCAGGGCCATGATGTTAAAGGTGGCCCCCTAATCAAAAGCCTGGTGGAAGAGCTCCATTTTACAGGCCCTGCGGAACTGCAGAAGGTCCCACAGGGTCCTGATGTCCTCCAGAAGTTCATTCCATCAGAAAGGGGCCGCCACAAAGAAAGCCCGAGTCCTCATTATGGCCAGTCTGGCTTCTTTAGGGGCCTGGGAGAACCAGGCGATTTGGGGTTCCCGATCTCAGTACTCTCTGGGGGACACGTGGGGAAAGACAGTCCCTTAGGTGGATAGGTCCTTGATCATACAGGGCTTTAACGGTCAAAAACGGCACCTTGAAACGAATCCGGTATGCTATAGGCAGCCAGTGCAGTGCTTTTAGGGCGGGCTGGATGGGTTCCCGCATGGGGAGACACAACTACAGCCTCGCCGCTGCATTCTGCACTGGCTGCAGCTTCCAGATCTGGGACAAGGGCAGCCCCATGTAGACAGCGTTTCAGTAATCCAGTCTCGAGGTGACCATCGCGTGGATCACTGTTGCCAGGCGGTTGCATTCGAGGAAGGGAACCAACTGCCTAATCAGCCGTAGGTGGTTAAAGGCAGACTTCGCAGTGCCTGCTAACTGGTTAAAATGCTTGGGGCTCTTCAGCTTGGAGAAACGACGGCTGAGGGGTGACATGATCGAGGTTTATAAGATTATGAATGGGATTGAGCAAGTTGAGAAAGAAGTACTTTTCTCCCTTTCTCACAGTACAAGAACTCGTGGGCACTCCATGAAATTGCTGAGCAGTCGGGTTAGAACAGATAAAAGGAAATACTTCTTCACCCAAAGAGTGATTAACACAGGGAATTCACTGCCACAGGAGGGGTGGCAGCTACAAGCATGGATAGTTTCAAGAGGGAATTAGATAAACATCTGGAGCAGAAGTCCATCAGTGGCCATTAGCCACAGGGTATAGATGGGAACTCTCAGTCTCGGGCAGGTGATGCACTCTATTCTTGGTGCTGGAGGGGGCAGCAGTGGGAGGGCTTCTGGTGCCCTGGCCCCACTGCTGGACCTCCTGATGGCACCTGGTATATTTTGGCCGCTGTGTGACAGAGTGTTGGACTAGATGGGCCATTGGCGTGATTCAACATTGGCTTCTCTTATGTTCTTATGGGCCTCGATTGTTAAGGAGGCGTCCAGGAACACTCCCAGGCTCCTGACCTCACAAGACTGCCCCCACCTATGGGCACGATCCAGCATCGAGTAGTGGTTAGACTGTCCAACTAGGAACTGGGAGGCCCAGGTTCGAATCCCCACTTGTGCCATGGAAACTCAGTGGGTGACCTGGGGCCAGTCCACACACTCCCACGCCCACCTACCTCACAGAGCTGTTGTGAGGATCAAATGGAGGAGCGGAGAACCTCCACTGGGGAGGAAAGGCAGGGTACCACTGAAGCTGGGGTCAGCCCTGGTTAATAGTTGGATGGGAGCAGGGGTCTTTTCATAGAAAAACAGCTGCAGGAGCTCATTAGCATATGGTATGCTAATGAGCTATTAGGCTATTAGCATATGCCACACCCCCTGACATCACCGGAAGTGATGTCAGAAGGGGAAGCAGAAGGGGGGAGGCATCTTCAAAAGCCTCCCCTTCCCTTCCCCATCTGGTCTGGGTGGGGGAGCTAAGAGAGAAGGGGTTTAAAGTTTAAACTCCTTCTCATGAGAGTTGGGCCCCAGAAGGAGGAAAGAGCGAAGGAAAGAGAGAGAGTAGAGAGAAGGAAAGAAGGAAAGAAAGAGAAGGAAAGGGGAGGGAAAGAAAGAGAGGGAAGAAGGAGGGAAACAGGGAAAGGAGGAAAAAAGAGAAGAGAAGGTGGGAAAGAAAGAAAGAGAGAAGAGAAGAAGGAGGGAAAGAGGAAAAAGAGAGAAGGAAAGGAGGGAATGAAAGAAATTTGGCAGCGATTTGGCCCCATTATATCCTATGGGCCATTGAAGTCAATGGTGAAAACATAGGGTATATTCTGGGAGCTGGAGGGGAGGAGGTTTGAGGGAGAGGCTCCAAACTCACAGGGTAGCTGATGGAGCCTCTCCCCAAGATAGCCACCAAGTTTCAAGAACATTGGATCAGGGGGTCCAATTCTATGGGCCCCCAAACAGGTTGCCCCTATTCCCTCCATTGTTCTCTATGGTGGGAAAAAGTTACTTTTTTCGGGTGTTTTAACTGGTTTTTAATCCTAGTATTGTACTGATGATTTTATGCCAATAAAGGCTGACTTGACTTGACTGACTCAGTGATGCTTGAATCTGGTTTCCTTGAGGGCGTGCTCACCTGCCCTCTTCCAAAGGGCGCGGAGAAAGGATCCCGGAGGGGGCAGCCCACCCCACCCCTGGGCATCGGGGAGGGGGCTGCTAAATAAAACGCCCGGGACGCAGGTGAGAGGACAGAGTGGCGGATTCTTCCGCACGGCTTCAAGACAGCCGAGATAACAAGGACTCCGCGCTTAATACCTCTAACATCTGGAGCCTCATTCATCATCCAAGAGATACCAAGATTGCTTTGTACTCCGATAAGCTCTGGCATTTCAGATTTTTTATAATCCCCTCAGACATTTCTTTCATTTAGAAGAAGAGGGGGAAAGACAACGGGCGCCGAGCTCTCTGCATTCGTCTCAAGGCTTTCCTTGGAAGTCTTGCTGACACAGGAAGGAGCGAGAAACCGAACCTCCCCAGGACACGATCTTTAGGGACCCTCAGACACTGGTGGTGGGAAATTCCCAGCCGGGGCAGGTTCCTGACTCCCCAGTTCCCCCGTTAGATGGGGTAGCAAGCAGTGTTCCCTCTAAGCTGAGTGAGCGTGAGCTGGCTCACAGTTTCTTAGCCTCCAGCTCACACATTTTTGTCTCCGCTCAGGAAGGGATGGCTCCGGATCAAACTGATTTATGCGGCAGCCAAATCGCTCATTCACAGCTTTAATGCCAGGAGCTCACAAAGTAGAATTTTTGCTCACAAGCAGGGCTGTTTTGGGGCAGGAATGCACAGGAACGGTGTTCCGGCTGGCTCCCGAATTGGCCACGCCCAGCAGGAACTCATTAGCATAACAGGCCACACCCAACAGCAGAAACTCATTCGGATTGGCTATATTAGGGGGTGCGTGGCCTAACATGCAAAGAAGTTCCTGCTCCAAAAGAAGCCCTGGGTTTTGACAACAAACAAGGTAAACAGAATAAGAAGCAAAAGGTGGGTGTGGCTGGATGACCACACTTCTGGGAACATGGGGTGTGTGGCCTGATATGCTAATGAGTTGCACTGTCAGGGGTGTGGCCTAATATGCTAATATGGTTCTGCTGTTATGTATGGCCTCTTATGCTAATGAGTTCCTGCTGGGCTTTTTCTACACAAAAAGCCCCGCTCACAAGACTTCACAGCTTAGAGGGAGCACTGGTAGCAGGGCCTCTAACTTCTGGTAGGGAAGGCCTGACCAGGACTGGGTGGGGCAGGGGGATGTGAATTCCCTGCCAATGAGCCTAAAAAACTAAGAAGAGCCCTGCTGGATCAGACCAGTGAGGGTCCATCCAGTCCATCTCATACAGCGTCCAACCAGTTCCCCCGGAGGGCCAGCAACAGGGCAAAGAGGCCGAGGCCTTCCCCTGATGTTGCCTCCTGGCTCTGAGATGCAAAGGCCGACTGCCTCTGAACCTGGAGGTTCCTCGAGTCACCACCGCTGGTAGCCGTGGAGAGACCTCTTGTTGGAGTTTACAAGTCGCATGCATTTCAGCCATGATAGAGTTAACTTATAGAGGATTATTAGGTTGCTGGGGATTTTTAGGAAGGGAATTGAAAACAAATCAGCCAGTATCATCATGCCCCTATATAAATCATTGGTGCGACCTCATTTGGAATACTGTGTACAGTTCTGGTCGCCACATCTCAAAAAGGATATTATAGCATTGGAAAAAGTGCAGAGAAGGGCAACGAGAATGATAAAAGGGTTGGAACACCTTCCCTATGAAGAAAGGTTAAAACGCTTGGGGCTCTTTAGCTTGGAGAAACAACGGCTGAAGAGTGACATGATCGAGGTTTATAAGATTATGAATGGGATTGAGCAGGTTGAGAAAGAAGTACTTTTCTCCCTTTCTCACAATACAAGAACTCGTGGGCACTCCATGAAATTGCTGAGCAGTCGGGTTAGAACAGATAAAAGGAAGTCCTTCTTCACCCAAAGAGTGATTAACATATGGAATTCACTGCCACAGGAGGTGGTGGCAGCTACAAGCATGGACAGTTTCAAGAGGGAATTAGATAAACATATGGAGCAGACGTCCATCAGTGGCTATTAGTCACAGGGTATAGATGGGAACTCTCAGTCTGGGGCAGGTGATGCACTCTATTCTTGGTGCTGGAGGGGCAGCAGTGGGAGGGCTTCTAGTGTCCTGGCCCCACTGCTGGACCTCCTGATGGCACCTGGTATATTTTGGCCACTGTGTGATGCAGAGTGTTGGACTAGATGGGCCATTGGCCTGATTCAACATTGGATTATCTTATGTTCTTATGTAGAGGTTGTTAGTAAACAACTGGACATTATGTAGTGTAGCCTGCAACCACTTAGAGATGAGTTTGTGCGGATAGGAAATGCTTTGATCTTGTATGCATGTACATAAGAACATAAGAACATAAGAGAAGCCAATGTTGAATCAGGCCAATGGCCCATCTAGTCCAACACTCTGTCACACAGCGGCCAAAATATACCAGGTGCCATCAGGAGGTCCAGCAGTGGGGCCAGGGCACCAGAAGCCCTCCCACTGCTGCCCCCTCCAGCACCAAGAATAGAGTGCATCACCTGCCCCAGACTGAGAGTTCTCATTCTATACCCTGTGGCTAATAGTCACTGGTGGACTTCTGCTCCATATGTTTATCTAATTTCCTCTTGAAACTGTCCATGCTTGCAGCTGCCACGACCTCCTGTGGCAGTGAATTCCATATGTTAATCACTCTTTGGGTGAAGAAGTATTTCCTTTTATCTGTTCTAACCCGACTGCTCAGCAATTTCATGGAGTGCCCACGAGTTCTTGTATTGTGAGAAAGGGAGAAAAGTACTTCTTTCTCAACCTGCTCAATCCCATTCATAATCTTATAAACCTCGATCATGTCACCCCTCAGCCGTCGTATTCACAAGTTTCATTGCAGATCTCCCGTTCTTTGTCCTCCTGAGCAAGGAGAAGAAGGAGAAGTAGCAGCCATTATCCTGTTTTTAACCATGTAACTGTTAGGATGCAAGTTTAGTGGCCACGATGTGTTCTTGGTTTCTTTTATCCAGAAGTCCCCTGCCCTTTTATCTTTTTAGTAAGGTAATCTTTTCAATCAAATGCACGGCGTACGTCTCTTATTTATGTGCTCAGCCTTTATTAAAAGGCGAAAAAAACCAACGCCTCCCCTCCGTGAATCTGTCTAATCCCCCTTTAAAGCTGTTTATTCACATGGCCATCACTACGTCCTCCGGAAGCAAATTCCACGTTTTAATCGTGCACTGGGGTTTTGTCCGTCCTGAATCTACTGCCCATCAGCCTTGCTGGATGCCCTTGAGTCCTGGGTCCTTTCTGCATTTGCCTGCCACTCCATGTTCGAGTTTAGGCAATTTAAGTCAACGGCAAAACACCATCCAAATAATAAGAGGAGGAAGAGATTGGATTTATACCCCACCTTTCACTACCCATGGGAGTCTCAGAACGGCTTACAAACGCCTTTCCCTTCCCCTCCCCACAACAGACGCCCTGTGAGGTAGAAGAAGAAGAGATTGGATTTATACCCTGCCCTTCACTACCCCAAAGGAGTCTCAGAGCAGTTTACAAACTCCTTTCCCTTCCCCTCCCCACAACAGACACCCTGGGAGGTAGAAGAAGAAGAGGAGATTGGATTTATACCCCGCCCTTCACTACTCAAGGGAGTCTCAGAGTGGCTTACAAACTCCTTTCCCTTCCCCTCCCCACAACAGACACCCTGGGAGGTAGAAGAAGAGGAGATTGGATTTATACCCCGCCCTTCACTACCCAAAGGAGTCTCAGAGCGGCTGACAAACTCCTTTCCCTTCCCCTCCCCACAACAGACACCCTGGGAGGTAGAAGAAGAAGAAGAGGAGATTGGATTTATACCCCGCCCTTCACTACCCAAAAGAGTCCCAGAGTGGCTTACAAACTCCTTTCCCTTCCCCTCCCCACAACAGACACCCTGGGAGGGAGGCGGGACTGAGAGAGCTCTGACAGAAACTGCTCTTTTTCAAGAATAGCTCTTATCAGAACTACGGCTTGCCCAAGGTCATCCAGCAGGTGCAAGTGGAGGAGTGGGGACTCAAACCTGGTTCTCCCAGGTTAGAGTCGGCGCACTTAACCACTACACCAATAACCCGGACTGACAGCAGACTGTAGGGAGGTAAAGTAATGCAGAATGGGGGGAAAACCCAGAATAAAAAGGTTGAACTCGATTTTAGTGCAAAATGGGGAGGGGGGACTGGACTAAAAAGAATGTTGATCTTAGTGCAGAATTGCTTCGAGGACACCGTGCAGAAAGGGCCCTAGCCTTTTGGAAGAGGGCCTTCTCTCCGTCCACCTTCTCCACCCTATGTATAATTTGACAAACCTCCGCAAGGGAACCGAGATCCAAGAACAGGAGCGGCTAGGACTCCACCTGACTCTGGACAACAGCTCTGCGTCTGAACTCCTGTGACGGGAGCACCTGGCCTGATCCTTCAGCCACCCAAGTACTCATCGAGAGGGGAGGCCTCCTTTTGCAACCTCGGGCTGCCCGGCAGAAGACACCCCCAAGTTGCGACGGGTTGCACACCTTCCACGCACAGCAGCTCCTCGAACTCCACGTGCGACGCTGCAACGCTGGCTTCCCTTATTCTTCACCTCCCCTGCCCTGGACGGCCTCGGCGAGCCCAGTCACGTCAGATCTCGGAAGCCGAGCAGGGTTGGCCCCGGTTGGAGTTTGGACGGGAGACCTCCAAGGAATACCAGCGTCTTTACGCAGAGGCAGGCGGTGAACGTCTCTTGCCTCGAAAGCCCCTCGAAGGGTCGCCATAAGTCACCTGCGACTGGATGGCACTGCCGTTCTTGACCAGAACACCGTGGGTGCTGAGCCCTAGAATCACAGTTGGAAGAGGGCCCGTAGAGGCCATCTAGTCCCACCCCCTGCTGGATGCAAGATCGGCCTACGGCGCCCCCAGCGAAGTGTTTGTCCAGCCGCTGCTTGGAGACTGCCAGTGACACCAACTCAAGAGCACTAGAAGGGAAGGGGCCGTGTGGGCATGAAGCGGCGCTTGGCTGTTTCCCGAGTGCAGCCTTGAACACGTGAATCTGGCTTACACGGAATTGGGACCTTTGGTCCGCCAAGGCCAGTGCTGTCTCCTCAGACGGGCTGAGGCTCTCCAGGGTCTCAGGGGCAGAGCAAGGTCTTCCCTATCACCTCGGACAAGACCCTTCCACTGGAGGTGCTGCCGGGGGCGGGGCTGCAAACCAAGCAGGAGCCATGTCCCCTCCCACTCCTTTCCCTCTTCCAGTCCCGTGGAGCCAGCACAGGGACCGGCTCCCAGCTTAGTGTCGTGGTTAAGTGCACGGACTGTAATCTGGGAGAACTGGGCTTGATTCCCCACTCCTCCACTTGCACCTGTGGGGTGACCTTGGGTCAGTCACAAGTTCTCTCAGAGTTGTCCTTGAAAAAGAGCAGTTCCTGTCAGAGCTCTCTCAGCCCCGCCTGCCTCACAGGGTGTCTGTTGTGGGGAGGGGAGGGGGAAGGAGTTTGTCAGCCGCTCTGAGACTCCTTTGGGTAGTGAAGGGCAGGGTATAAATCCAATCTCTTCTTCTACCTCACAGGGTGTCTGTTGTGGGGAGGGGAAGGGAAAGGAGTTTGTCAGCCGCTCTGAGACGCCTTTGGGTAGTGAAGGGCGGAGTATAAATCCAATCTCTTTTTCTACCTCACGGGGTGTCTGTTGTGGGGAGGGGAAGGGAAAGGAGTTTGTCAGCCGCTCTGAGACTCCTTTGGGTAGTGAAGGGCGGGGTATAAATCCAATCTCTTCTTCTTCTTCTACCTCACAAGGTGTCTGTTGTGGGGAGGGGAAGGGAAAGGAGTTTGTCAGCCGCTCTGAGACTCCTTTGGTTAGTGAAGGGCAAGGGGTATAAATCCCATCTCTTCTTCTTCACTTCTACCTCACAGGGGTGTCTGTTGTGGGGAGGGAGGGAAAGGAGTTTGGAAGCTGCTCTGAGACTCCTTTGGGAAGTGAAGGGCAAGGGGTATAAATCCCATCTCTTCTTCCTCACTTCTACCTCACAGGGTGTCTGTTGTGGGGAGGGGAAGGGAAAGGAGTTTGGAAGCTGCTCTGAGACTCCTTTGGGTAGTGAAGGGCAAGGGGTATAAATCCCATCTCTTCTTCTTCACTTCTACCTCACAGGGGTGTCTGTTGTGGGGAGGGGAAGGGAAAGGAGTTTGTAAGCCGCTCTGAGACTCCCTCGGGTAGTGAATCTCTTCTTCTTCTTCTCTTCTGTGTGGGTTGTATGAGTGGTTTGGGGGGGCTCTTTGGACCGTTTTGGTGCTGCTAATGAGCTTAGAGTGGCGGGTGATACGTGGCCTAGGAGGGAGTTCTAAATCAAGGCGGCACCCAGCGGAAATCTCTCTCAACATGTCTTTTGCCAGACACCCCTTCTTGAAAAACACCATTTTTACATACTACCGATCTGTGACAAAGGGGCTTCAACTCTCAAAAGCTCACCCCTCCCAAAAAATCCAAGGCGCTCCTGGACTCTAATGAAGGAAGAAGAGGAGATTGGATTCATACCCTGCCCCTCACTACCCAAAGGAGTCTCAGAGCAGCGTACAGTCTCCTTTCTCTTCCCCTCCCCACAACAGACACCCTGGGAGGCAGGCAGGGCTCAGAGAGCTCTGAGAGAACTGCCGTGGAGAGAACAGCTCTGAGAGAACTTGTGACTGGCCCAAGGTTACACCAGCAGCTGCATATAGAGGGGTGGGGAATCAAACCCAGTTCTCCCAGATTAGGGTCCGCGCTCCCAACCACGACACCAATCTAGCCCCCCTTAATAGAAGCCGCTCTGGGCTGAGGATTGAGGTCTCCAGCGGACAATGGAAAGGACCATTTTGTGGTTGGTCTCGCCTCCGGTGGCAGCCATTTCGAGGCTGTGCCCACCGCCCCGTGTCAGACACAGAAGGCTTTCCACGGAAAGTGAAGGGGGGCGGGGAATGACAGGCCAACCTGTGTGTCCCCCCCCCACCCCCCGTGAAAACAAGCCAACCGCAATCCTCTCGTCTCCTCCGGCCACCAGCTTTGCAGTTCCTGGGTTAACAACGGAAACAACAGCCGTTCCGTTCTGCTGTACCACCGGCAGCCGGGCAGCTTCCCGGGCGACGTGTTTTTTGCAGAGATAAGGCAGGGAAGCTGCCGGCATGCAAATCTCCTCAACGAGGCCCGGCCCTGCTTGACGGGAGCAGCTGCTCCGTGGCGCTGGCCATCATTAACCAGCGGATGGGAGCAGAGGGGGAGCCCCGGCAGTGGCAGATCTCACCCCCCGCCCCAGCAGGGCACACCTGGAAGCGGCAAGCCGGAGAGGAGGAAAGAGGAGATGAGACGGCGGTGGCGCCGTCAATACCTTTGGAGAAGGGGAAAGAGCAGAGTCTCCCCCCAGGTTAGGGAAGCCGAGGTCCCGAGAGACGCTTGCAGGCTGGTTGGAGAGGAGGCAGGTGTGGCTGTGGGGCGTGGAAGGGTGCCAACCCTGTACGGAACAAGGGCGTTTGTGCCCCCCCTTCCTGCAGGAGGGGAGGCGGCTGGTCTCGGCCCTGTTCCTCGTGCAGGCTGGAGATGGCGGGTTCCGTCTCTCCCCACCCGTTGCTTTGTGCAGCCTGGCCTCACTCAGTCGGCCCCCCCTGCATCAGCTGCCCCTTGTTTTGTGATCAGGAACAGCTTGCCTCATCCGGGACAGAATAGCAGAGGCCGAAGTGGGATGGGGGGATGCCAGGAGAAGAGAAACCGCAGGGGCCAGTCGGGGTTTTTCACCTGTGGAGGTGGCGGAGCAGGCCTCAAGGTTACCAGGGAAAGGGCCCCCGGGGATTCTGCACTGGGCAGAGAAACGGCCTCCCTGTTCCTGCTGGGTCAGGTTGCCAGGGCTGTACTGTAGGGTTGCCAGCCTCCAGGCGGGACCTGGGGATCTCCTGCTTTGACAACTGATCTGCAGCTGGCAAGAGACCAGCTCCCCTGGAGGAGAAAATGGCTGCTTTGGAGGGTGGACTCTATATGGCATTGCACCCTGCGGAGGCCCCTCCCCTCCCCAAACCCCGCCCTCTCCCGGCTCCACCCCCAAAGGCTCCGGGTATTTTCCAACCCGGACCTGGCGACCCTACTGTAATGCCATGGTGCCTGCTAACACCTCTCCTCACGATTGGCATTGTCGGCTTTTAAACGGTGTTGCTCTGGTGGCGGCAGCTGCCGCCACTCCACAAACATCTCCACTGTGTGACTGGAGGTCAGTGGTGGTGGCGGCGGCCATTTTGTGGTTGGTCTCGCCTCCGGTGGCAGCCATTTTGAGACTGCGCCCACCACCCCGTTTCAGAATCCCAAAGTCGACGGCAGGCTCAAAAAGTCAAGGAGAAGAGATCACGGGACAGGCTGAACTTTGTAGGAAAACAAACCGCGATACCATAACGGAGTTGTGTTTAGGGGAAAAAAATATATCTTCTTTAATTATCCAGGGAGTAACAAACCAGTAAGGTTGTTTCCTTTGAAATGAATCGGTCTCGAGTCTTTCTGGCAGTCCAGCACTCAATAGACGGTTTCGCTCAAGGTTTCATCAGAATAGTTCCACTCTATTCTGCTCTGGTCAGGCCTCACCTGGAGTCCTGTGTCCAATTCTGGGTACCACAGTTTAGGAAGGATGTTGACAAGCTGGAGCGTGTCCAGAAGAGGGCAACCAGGATGGTGAGGGGGTTGGAATCCAAGTCTTACAAGGAAAGGCTGAAAGAGTTGGGTCTATTTAGCCTGGGAAAGAGAAGGCTTAGAGGGGACATGAGGGCAGTCTTCAAATATCCGAAAGGCTGTCATGTAGAAGCTGGAGCAGATCTATTCTCTCTTGCTCCAGATTGCAAGACTAGATCTAATGGGTGGAAATTACAAGGGAGTTGTTACTGGCTAGATATCAGGAGAAACTTCCTAACTGTAAGAGAGGTTGAGCAGTGGAATGGTCTGCCTCGGGAGGTGGTGGATGCTCCTTCGCTGGACATTTTCAAGAGGAGGCTGGACGACCATCTTTCGGGTATGTTGTAGGGCTATCTTTTGGCTGTGCTCCTGCAGAGTGCAGGGGGTTGGACTAGATGACCTGCAAGGTCCCTTCCAACTCTAACATTCTATGATTCTATGAGATCTTACATCTTTCATATTTTTTTCTGTTTGTTACTCACTGAATAATGAAAGAAGATATATTTTACCCTAAACACAACTTTGTTATCACATCACGGTTGTTTTCCTACGAAATTCGGCAGGCTCAAAAAGGCTGGGGTCCCCCCCCACTTTAAGTGGTCTGTAGCGGCCCCCTCACCCTTCCCCCCTCCCCTGTTCAGCTGGGGGACACTTTCTGGGGAGTCAGGAGAACTCTCGGTCACGAGCCGAGACCTGAAGCCAGGCCTCCTATTCCAGCAGACAGGTCTGTGTTTGCACCACAGATCATCAGCTGCAAAACATCTCTTTCTTTCTTTCTTTAAAAAACCAAGAACTTTAATATCTCGAAAAGCCCAGAGAGGCTCCGTTTCTTCGGCGAGTCCCTCCACAGGTCACGGGTGGCGGCGTCCACGGATGCAGCCGAGGGCCAGGCCACCGCCCCCGACGGGGTCCTCAGAAGTTCTCCAGGAGCTCCGCAATCCGCTTCTGCTCGCTCTCCTGGAATTCTGGGTTCTTCCCGTCCTCCGATGTTCTCCGCGTACTCTGCAGAGAAAGGAGAGAAGACGCTCAGCGAGGCCCCCTTGCTGCCAAGACTGCCCCCGCACTCTTAGGAGAAGTCCAAGCCGGAGAGGCCTCGCCACAGAGTCACCCACAACCACCCTGGCACTGCCCGGCCCGCTCTTTGCTTCCCCTTTAAAGTCCTTTATGGCCCAGGACCTGAATACCCGAGGGACCACCTTTCCCCATACATATCCCAGAGGACGCAGAGATCTGGGACCCAGAATCGGCTGGCACAGTGCTGGTATAACTTCTGAGCCTTTGTGGACCCCTGTGCCCCACAGGAAGGTTTCATGGGCCCTGCCGCCACCCATCTCACTAACCTGCTTTTGCTGTGGGGCTGCAATCTGGGCCCACCCGCCCCCTCCGATTTCCACACCGCCTCTGGCTGCACCAGAAGTCCCCGCTTCTCTCCCTTTCAAATGAACCGCACCACGTCCCCCTTGCAGGCTTCAACGGTGCATTTCCCCAGCCGACCCGGGACCGGCAGCAGACCCTCTCTCTGCAATCCGTACTGTGGAGTGGAACAAGAGTGCCACTTGGGCCCAGGCCCCGGAGGATGCCGCATGGTCGGGAGTTCACACATTAACATTTACGGAACCTGCACGGAGAGGGGCACCGGATCCTTTTGAACGAGGCTGGCGGAGGGGGAAGGTTTTCCCCTCTCGAGCGTGGACAAACAAAGCCGGGAATGAGCTGGCTGCCGGCACTCCCGGGAGGAGAGCCCTGAATATTTATGAAGTCCGAGGCGAACTGCCACCATGGGGGGGCTGGGCCCTCGGGGACTTTGCCTGCTGCAGCCGGCAGGGCAGGGAGGCCGCCTCTGCTCCTTCGGGGAGACCGGGGGTGGGGGCGCGAGGCCAGGCGGCCTCATCTGCCACAGGGGATGCGCCGTTCTTTGGGCTTCTGTGACAAAGAGTTCTCTGGCTGCCTGGGGAAGGCCAGTGTGACAGATCCGAAGCACCGATTGAGCCCTTAACCCTCCCCGACGGGCGCCTGGGGCTAGTTGGTCCCCCCCTCCCTCCGACAGGGAATCTGACCGAAGAGGGGCTACCAGTTTGGTGTCGTGGTGAAGTGCGTGGACTCTAATCTGGGAGAACTGGGTTTGATTCCCTACTCCTCCACTTGCAGCTGCTGGTGTGACCTTGGGTCAGTCACAAGCTCTGGCACAGCTGTTCTGGAAAAGGAGCAGTTTCTGTCAGAGCTCTCTCAGCCTCACCTACCTCCCAGGGTGTCTGTTGTGGGGAGGGGAAGGGAGAGGAGTGTGTGAGCCGCTCTGAGACTCCCTTGGTTAGTGAAGGGCGGGGTATAAATCCATCCTCCTCCTCCTTTCCATGTCTGCCCTGGCTCTGGACCCCAGGCTGCTTCAAGACAACGCCGCCCCGAGAACGGAAAGCAGGAGATTTACTCAAATGAGCCCTTGGTGCGAATGATCAGGCCCCTATTTCTCAGTCCCGTTCCACCTTGCAAGGTTGTTGTGAAAAGTAAATAATCTCAATGAGGCAGAACAAATCACCCCAGAAGCCTGCCTGTATGCCTCCTTTCTCAGCCGGCCCAAGAAGGCGTCTCCTGCCGTGCACTCACATGGCCCTGGGAGCTGGGGACGGGGGACAGGGATTCCTCTGATGGGGTATGTGTCCCCCAGGGCCACTACGGTCTCTCCAGAGGCCAGGCACACCCCACACCTGCCCCATCAGGGCTCTCTGGCAGTCATTGCTGCTACAAAGAGGGATCTCCCGCCACATCAGGGGGTTCCCAGCGCGACGCCCCTGGGAGCCGCGGTGCCCGTGATGTCTTTCCTGGCACCCACCAAGTGTTTTAAGGAAATAGGCAAGGCCAGGTGGGGCTTGATTGAAATACAGTGTTGCCCTACTAAAGAAACGGTCACAGACATCATGGCCAAGCCGCTCGACAAATTCAAATTTTGAGCATCTGTGCAAGAAGATGGACCAAACTTGCCCCAGGGGTCATTTCCTGCCGGAACGCGCCAGAATGGCGCTCTGGCAGTAAGAAGCCCAGGGGCGGGGCCCCCTACCTCCAGAGCACCCCCGCCACTTGGGAGGATTTAAATGGGGAAAGGCAGGGAACCCAGGCATATTTAGAATGCTTTTCTTTCCCCAGATGGGGAAGGGAAAGAAAGGCATTCAAAACCCTTTGTCAGGGGGTGTGGCATATGCAAATGAGCTCCTGCACCTCTTTTTCTACGAAATGACCCGATTGGCCCTACTTATGACTTAAATGTTGCAACTTGAAAGGGGTGTTGAAGTTGCAAGGTGCTCACATTTCAGTCACTATGGGGTTAAATGTTGTCTGTTAGTTAACAGGATGTTCCAACATCTGACATATAGCTTGTATGAGTAGAGTTCAGCCAAGGAGGGAAATTTTGTGGGAGTTGTTTACCCTAATTAAGTGACCTGTAACCTTTGTATTGGTCAGCGGGCATCTTGTTTGTAGAACCGCTTCTATCTTCTATGCATGCATTCAGCAAGTTCATGGCTCTTTGTTTTGTTCCGCAACAAGACGGACAGAGCAAGAGCCATTCTGCATCTTCTCTCGTTAGCAGTGTAACTGATAACGATGTAGTCAGCTGCTAGTATGTAATCTTTAATTTCTTTTATCCAAAGTAAGGTAAAGGTAAAGGTTTCCCTTGGTCTAAAGCCTGTCAAATCTGAGTCATCTCCGTTTCCAAGCCGAAGAGCCAGCGCTGTCCGAAGACGTTTCCGTGGTCATGTGGCTGGCATGACTAAACGCCAAGATGCACAGAACGCTGTCGCCTTCCCACCAAAGTGGTACCTATTTATCTACTTGCAATTTCTTGCTTTCGAACTGCGAGGATGGCAGGAACTGGGGTCAGAGATGGAAACTCACTCCTTCACGCAGCACTCGGGTCTCGAACTACCAAACTACCGACCTTCCAGTCTGCAGCTCAGTGTCTTAACCTCTGAGCCACCAAAGTACCGTTCCCTTGTTTTCTTTAGTGACGTTATGTTTCTTTTGAAACTTAAGCAGGGAGTGGCTCTTGTCTTTGGATCCCAGCCTCCATTTAAAACAAAGGGCTTCTACTGCCTGCATCTGAAATGCCCTGTGCTAAGTTGGAGATGGGATACTGGACTAACCAGTTACTCTCAACACATTACACCCACCAGTTTCTACAGCATAAGAGGCAGCCCCCACTCCAAGGAAAGATCCCATGTGGTGCTGCTCCGTACCCGTCACGTGAAGAGGAGGAGGAGGAGGAAGAGATTGCATTTATACCCCGCCCTTCACTCAGAGTCTCAGAGTCGCTTACAAACTCCTTTCCTTTCGCCTCCCCACAACAGACACCCTGTGAGGTAGGTGGGGCTGAGAGAGCTCTTTCAAGAACTGCTCTTTCAAGAACACCTCTGAGAGAACTATGGCTTGCCCAAGGTCATCCAGCAGCTGCGAGTGGAGGCGCGGGGAATCAAACCCGGTTCTCCCAGATTAGAGTCCGTGCACTTAACCACTTCACCAAACTGGCTCTCTGTGGCGGGGGCGGGATGTATGTGCACCCACCGAGGTAGGACAGCTAAGCAGAGACTTTCCCGGGCACTATCAACCAAGTGCAGGGCGGCCGCTTCTGCCGCGGCCTCCTCCACGGACCGTGCCCGCAAGCTGCCGGAAAGATCTGCCTCTCCCCCACCCCACCACAACCCCCGTGGCATCAGGGAAAAGAGAGTAAGAGAGCCAAGCCTCCCCCCCCTCCAAACACACTGTCAAAATGTCATTCGCGGCAAGGAAGCCCTGCAGAAAGAGGCAGGCCGGCAAATGGCTTTCAGCCAGCAGCCAAGAGGTCGGGCGAGAAATGCGGCTGCCGAAAGTCTGGCTGATGCGGAGGGTGGGGGGGGGATGGGCACCCCCCCCCTCCAGCAAGGCGAGAGCCAGGCTGACAGCAGCGGAGGGTGGCGAAACGCTGTTCCCGGCCAGGCGTGGAAAAGGCTCACGTTCAGTCCCCTCCCCTCTTTTCCTACAGTAACCTGGTTGAGGCTGGACCCCCCCACCCTTCAGCACCTGGAGTCTCCTGACAGGGAGGGCTGCCCAGGGCAAGACTACAAGAGACCTCCTGCCCCCAAAAGCAATATGTCCAAACACAGGGCCCAGAGGGAGGATCTAGAACGTAACTCCCCCTGCCCCTCAGTAGGATGGCACTGCGCCACAGGCAGAGAGTGAAAGGACAGTCCCGGTGGAATCATTCAGATGGCTCGCGAAAGTGAGCCCAGCCACGGCGGCAACCACCAAAAACAAGGCTGAAGGTCCCAGTAAATCGCACCTCGGGAAACAACCCCTCCGTGGGAACTGTAGACTGTCGCTTCACACCTCCATATGTAGTTGATCCTGATCTTGGATCTTCCATGAGATCAGCAGGAAAAAAACCCCTACAATGTGGGGGGAAGAGCCCTGGGCTAAGTGCAGTGGGACGCTCCCCCCGAGGGTGGCCAGGTCTCCCCGGGCTAGTGGCGGGTGATGGGGGGCGGGGGAGGGCTGCCAGATCCAGGCTGGGAAACCCATAGAGATTTGGGGATGGAGCCTGGGGAGGACGGGGACAATGCCGTAGAAGACACCCACCAAAAAGCATCCATTTTCTCCAAGAAGAAGAAGAGGAGGAGATTGGATTTATACCCTGCCCTTCACTACCCAAAGGAGTCTCAGAGTGGCTGACAAACTCCTTTCCCTTCCCCTCCTCACAACAGACACCCTGTGAGGTAGAAGAAGAAGAAGAAGAAGAAGAAGAAGAAGAAGAAGAAGAAGAAGAAGAAGAAGAAGAAGAAGAAGAGGAGATTGGATTTATACCTCGCCCTTCACTACCCAAGGGAGTCTCAGAGCGGCTTACAAACTCCTTTCCCTTCCCCTCCTCACAACAGACACCCTGTGAGGTAGGTGGGGCTGAGAGAGCTCTTGACAGAACTGCCCTTTCAAGAACAGCTCTTGTCAGAACTAGGGCTTGCCCAAGATCATCCAGCAGCTGCAAGTGGAGGAGTGGAGTAATCAAACCCGGTTCTCCCAGATTAGAGTCCGCGCTCTTAACCACCACACCAAACTGGCTCTCTCTGTAGGGAATCAAATCGCATCTCGTCTCTCTGTAGGGAACTGCTCTCTGTAGTCCGGAGATGGGCTGTGATTCTAGGAAACCCCCAGGTCCCACCTGGAGGGTGGCATCCCTATCGCCCCCAGCATGACCCCCCCTTTCCTGCAATCCGCCCTTACCTCCCCCCACCTCCCAGGATGCCTCCTCCCCTCCCCTCCCAAGCCCTCGGGAAGCTCCGGCTTAGTCAGCTGGCAAACCAGAGCGCTTTAATGAGCCTCCCGCTCCTCCCCCTTCCGAAAATGAACGGCCAGGCCCCATCCGTCCGTCCTCCTCTCCCGCGCATCGGAAGCAATCCTCGGCCCTCCCCGGGGACCCATCAGCTGTCAGGCTACCAGAGAAACACAGGAAATATGTAGGCCATAAAAATCAAGCTAAGAAACAGGCTTCCAATTAGCATGCAAAAAAGGCAGGGGGAGGGGGGGAGAAGAGGGCCGAGAGCCCCCCCTGCCCGCACACCCAGGAAGACTCCAGATTGGCTGCACATGGGGTGGGCAGGAGTGCCCATCCCGACTTTCTTCCCAGGTGAGCCTGGCCCCCTTCCCCTTCGGCCCCCTCCCAGGCCACGGGGACCCTCAAGCCAGGACCTGGGAGGCCCAGGGTTCGAATCCCCCATCCCGCCACATAGACTTGCTGGGTGCCCTTGGGCCAGCTGCACGTGTTCGCTCACCCCTGCCTTGCAGGGTTGTTGTGAGGAAAATAAAAGGGAGGAGAGGAATTCTTATTGCAACTATTTTGTTGGAATAAGAAAGGCCAGTGCTACGCTGGGGATTATTAGGAAGGGAACTGAAAACAGATCAGCCAGTATCATCATGCCCCTGAGACCTCATTTGGAGGACTGTGTACAGTTCTGGTCGCCACACCTCAAAAAAGGATATTATAGCTTCGGGAAAAGTACAGAAAAGGGCAACCAGAATGATAAAAGGGTTGGAACACTTTCCATATTAAGAAGGGTTGAAGCGCTTGAGGCTCTTTAGCTTGGAGAAACGACGGCTGAGGGGTGACATGATCGAGGTTTATAAGATTATGCACGGGATAGAGCAGGTCGAGAAAGAGGTACTTTTCTCCCTTTCTCACAATACAAGAACTCCTCGTGGGCACTCCATGAAATTGCTGAGTGGTCGGGTTAGAACGGATAAAAGGAAGTGCTTCTTCACCCAAAGAGTGATGAACATATGGAATTCACTGCCACAGGAGGTGGTGGTGGCTACAAGCATGGACGGCTTCAAGAGGGAATTAGATAAGCATATGGAGCAGAGGTCCATCAGTGGCTATGAGCCACAAGGTATAGGTAAGAACTCTCAATATGGGGCAAGTGATGCTCTGTATTTTTGGTGCTTGGGGGGGGCAACAGTGGGAGGTCGGTGGGGTTGAGAGAGCTCTGACAGAAACTGCTCTTTTTCAAGAACAGCTCTGACAGAACTATGGCTTGCCCAAGGTCATCCAGCAGCTGCGAGTGGAGGAGTGGGGGAATCAAACCCGGTTATCCCAGAATAGAGTCCGCGCACTTAACCACGACACCAAAATAACCACGACACCAAAATGCTTGTAAAGTCAAAAATCCTGGATGCCGGGGATTGAACCTGGGACCTTCCGCATGCCAAGCAGAGGCTCTGGCACTCGGCTGCCAGCCCCTCCTCTAAACTGACACCCCAGCCAGGAAGGATGGCCTGGCTTCTGCCCACCCCTTCCGGCTCCCCCTCCTGCCTGCCCGCCTGGAGAACCTACCTTTGATGACGTGCCGAACGATCTTGATGGAGCTTCCTCGCATGTTCAGGATCTGATGGACTCTCTGGCGGATCTGGAAGGGGACAAAACCAGAGGTGGTGAGGACCGGAGTTCAGTTAAAGGGAGGAAGAAACGGGACCCTGGCCAGGAAACGGAGGCTCGGCCGCTTCTCCAGTTAAGTGACGGCCACAGGGAGCTGATTTCGATCATCTCCCCACCCACATCGCTTCTCTAGCCCTCTGTGGTCAGCTATGATGGAGGGACTCTGTTGACTTACGGAGGGAGGCGGGAGAGGAAGTGGGGGGATTTATGCCAACGGGGAGCCAGGCAGGAAAGTGCTAGAAACGAAATTGGTCCGTCTCAAAACAAAAGCCCCTTGCCGGCCTCCCCAATTCTGTAGGTCAAGGATGGGCTCCTGGTGAGCTTCAGGTGTGACCCCTGATCTGGAGCAACCAATTGGCAGGGCAGGAATAAGCAGACAGACCTGCCTGGACTTGAGAGGGCTGCAAGGGGCAGACCGACTCCTAACTCGCAGGGGGCCTGGAGGAGACTGCCCCACCCCACATGGGGAAATGTCTGCTAAAAGCAGAAGAGACACAAGGGGAAGGGTACTGAGCTCCTGGCACCTCCCTCACCCAAAGGTCTCCACCCCTCTCACTTCCATTACGTGAAACAAAGAAGAGCCAGTGAAAGTCTATTCTGTCCAGCATCCTGCCTCACCCAGGGGCCGACCAGTTCCTCTGGAGGGCCAACAACAGGGCAGAGAGGCCGAGGCCTTCTTAAGAACATCAGAAGAGCCCTGCTGGATCAGACCAGTGAAGGTCCATCTAGTCCAGCCTCCTGTCTCATACAGAGGCCAACCAGTTCCTCTCGAGGACTAACCACAGGGCATAGAGGCCAAGGCCTTCATAAGGACATCAGAAGAGCTCTGCTGGATCAGGCCAGTGGTCCATCCAGTCCAGCATCCTGTCTCACACAGAGGCCAACCAGTTCCTCTGGAGGGCCAACATCAGGGCAGAGAGGCCGAGGCCTTCCTAAGAACATCAAAAGAGCCCTGCTGGATCAGACCACTTAGGGTCCATCTAGTCCAGCATCCTGCCTCACACAGGGGCCAACCAGTTCCTCTGGAGGGCCAACAACAGGGCATAGAGGCTGAGGCCTTCATAAGAACCCCAGAAGAGCCCTGCTGGATCAGACCACTTAGGGTCCATCTAGTCCAGCATCCTGCCTCACACAGGGGCCAACCAGTTCCTCTGGAGGGCCAACAACAGGGCATAGAGGCTGAGGCCTTCATAAGAACCCCAGAAGAGCCCTGCTGGATCAGACCACTTAGGGTCCATCTAGTCAAGCATCCTGCCTCACACAGGGGCCAACCAGTTCCTCTGGAGGGCCAACAACAGGGCATAGAGGCAGAGGCCTTCATAAGAACCCCAGAAGAGCCCTGCTGGATCAGACCACTTAGGGTCCATCTAGTCAAGCATCCTGTCTCCCACAGTGGCCAACCAGTTCCCCTAGAGGGCCAGCAACAGGGAACAGAGGCCGAGGCCTTCCCCCGAGGTTGGCACTGGTACTCAGAAGCTGACCTCCTCTGAATGTGGAGATTTCCTTTACTCACCATGGCTAGCAGCCACTGACGGACGACCCCTCCATGGATCGGCCCAGCCTCTTGTCAAAGCCACGCCTAAGCCCCACAGCGGGTTGGTGGGCGACAGGCAGTGGGGGGGGGCGGGGCTCATGACCAGAACGCCTTGCGGGACTGGCGGTGGCTGTGCCGCCCTCACCTGAGCGATGTTGCTGCTGCAGATCTCCGCCATGATGTAGCAGATGAGCTGGAGGACAAAGAGGCCGGCGTCCAGGCGGCGGAGGTAGAACTCGTCTTCCAGGTCGTCATCGATGATCTCTCCACGGCGCACCATGTCCTGGGGGGGGGGGGTTGGGGTTTCAGGCAGGAGGGATGGATCAGAGAGGTCGAGAGATCGCTCCACATGGAAGAACCGGCAAGGTCCTTTGCTCCACTGCCTGACCTCATTGCAAGCCCCTCTTGTGAATACCCTCACCTTCTGAACTGGCAAACCCAGGGACACACGTATCAGAAATCAAGGAAGAGAAAGATCACGCAAACTCACTTTTTCTCGGCAATTCCTCCTTTTTTTTTTTTTGACAGTCAGGTCAAAGCTGACTTATGGCAATTCCATGAGGTTTTCAAGGCCAGAGACTAACCAACAAAGGGGGTGTACCGTTGCCCGCCTCTGCGTCGCATCCCCGGACTTCGTCGGTGGTTTCTCACCCAAATACCGACTGCCGCTGCCCCTGCTTAGCTTCCGAGATCGGATAAGATCAGGCGAGCCTGCGCCATCCAGGTCAGCCATTGCTTACGGACAGCACTTAAGCTATATTGTTTTATTTTATTGATATAGGCAAGAGTGAAGATATCTTTGAAAGAAAACACGGTCAAGGCTTTACAAATGGACTGAGTGCTACCTTAAGTGACGGCTGATATAACCAATAAAAGCTGTATATAGAAATAGTAACAGAAATAGAACTACTAGATATGTATACACAAAGTATTACTGTCGGTGCAAAAATCACTGATGTGCAAAAAGAAACGCTTACTCGCTAACGGAATGTACTCCTGATTTCTGTTTGTGCGTTTTGTTTGTTTTTCTGTGTTGATGTTGATGTCGATATTATGTGTTGGGAAATAATTTTTTTTTAAAGCTATATTGTTTTATTTTATTTAAAATTTTCTACCCCACCATTCCACCCAGTTCCCCGACGTGGTGAACCTTAATGTACCTTACACGTTAAAACAGTTCAGACATTAAATAAAACACAAAATAAAGACAAATTCATAAAAATATGCAAACGCAGACAGAGAAGAGGGTTAGTAAGAGTGAGAGACTACCATGCAGAACCAAAAAAGGTCTCCATCCAGGGGGAAGACGATGACAGAGGGAGACAGAAGAATCTTTTCCTTGGAAAGGGAGTTCCAGCATTTTGGAGCCACCACTGAGAAGGCCCCGTCTTGAGTCGCCACCTGTCCAGCCCCAGATGGAGGGGGGGCGGCCCTCACAAAACACAGCCTCAGTAGGTGACTGCAGGAGTTTGGCAGGCTAGAGAAGGAACAGGTAGCCCTTCAGCTGTGCCAGGCCCGAGCCATAGAGGGCTCAAAGGTTAATGCCACCACCTTGAAATTGGCTGAAGAGTCTGGGACTTGTCAGTTTAGAAAAGAGACGACTAAGGGAGGACATGAGAGAGGTTTATAAAATTACGCAAGGGGTGGAGAGAGGGTTAGGATCATAGAATCACAAGGTTGGAAGGGACCTCCAGGGTCATCTAGTCCAACCCCTGCACAATGGAGGAAATTCACAACTCCTTCCCCCCCACACGCTCAGTGACTGCTGTTCCATCTCCAGGATCCCTGGCCAAACTGGCATAAGAGCATAAGAACATAAGAGAAGCCAATGTTGAATCAGGCCAGTAGTCTCTCCAGTCCAACACTCTGTGTGTCACACAATGGCTGAAAAGACCAGGTGCTGTCAGGAGGTCCAGCAGTGGGGCCAGGACACTAGAAGCTCTCCCACTGTTGACCTCCCCCGCCAAGCACCAAGAATACAGAGCATCCCTTGCCCCAGACCGAGAGTCCCTATCTATACCTTGTGGCTAATAGCCACTGATGGACCTCTGCTCCAGATGCTTATCCAATTCCCTCTTATAAGAGCATAAGAGAAGCCAATGTTGGATCAGGCCAATGGCCCATCCAGTCCAACACTCTGTGTCACACAGGGGCCAAGAATACCAGGTGCCATCAGGAGGTCCAGCAGTGGGGCCAGGACACCAGAAGCCCTCCCACCGTTGCCCCCCAACCGGTACCAAGAATACAGAGCATCCCTTGCCCCAGGGTCCCTATCTATACCTTGTGGCTAACAGCTATGGATGGACCTCTGCTCCATATGTTTATCCAGTTCCCTCTTGAAGCCATCCATGCTTGTAGCCGCCACCACCTCCTGTGGCAGTGAATTCCATGTGTTCATCACTCTTTGGGTGAAGGAGGACTTCCTTTTATGTGGTCTAACCCAACCGCTCAGCAATTTCATGGAGTGCCCACGAGTTCTTGTATTGTGAGAAAGGGAGAAAAGTCCTTTCTTAAACTGCTCTATCCCATGCATAATCTTATAAACCGCGATCATGTCACCCCTCAGCCGTCGTTTCTCCAAGAGGGCCTGGAGAACAATGGCTCCCTGACCCAAAGTGGCGATCAGCATTTCCCTGGGTGTCAAGCCTACAGTCCAGCGCTTAGCCAGGATCAGGCAAGACTTGAAGCAGGCAAGCGAGATGCATGGGAATGTGCACGCAGCCTTGGCTGCCCCCTGTTCTGGTTGCCCCAAGGAGGGCCAGGATGCAGACCCTCGCAAGGAAGACATCAGCGGGAGCTCTAAGTGCAAGCCTGATGTCCCTGCTCTCCTGCTCTGAAGCCCTGCAGCAATTGCAGGCCCTATGGCTCTCCCCATCCCCGGTGCCTTTCCCCCCAACGGGCCAATCTCTGTATCTCTCCACCTCCAGCCCGACTGCCTCCCTGCCCTCCTCCGCCTTGCCTCCTGCCAGCAGTAACTCACGCCACGTCTGACCTTTGTGCAGTCCCTCACATTGGAATTTTTGTTTTGCCAACCCATCGAGTGCCCTGCCGCTGGCGTGATTTATTATACAGAGGCCTGGCAGGTGGGCACACTCCGCCGGAGCAATATTTCCTCATTAGAGCCGTTGCCGGCGAGAGCAACTCGTACCTGCAACGCTCAGCAAGGAGAGGGCACCGTGTGCCGTAGGAGGGAGGGGGAAACCTTGACGCAAGGTCGCGGTGCCACAGCTGAGACGGGCTCTTTTCCCGGCGCCCTCGGCCAAAGGCCCAGCCCCGACTAGAGAGACGCTCTGGAGGTGGCGTTCGCCTGTGGCACTCCCCGACCCCTGCTCCGAGACTCCGCTGGCAAACGCCCTAGCAGAGAAACAGCTACTGGGAAGAGTCGGAGGATGGTACCAACTCTGGCACAGGTGTGCTCCCAGCCCGAAACTGCCGAGCTGAGAAGCCTGACAAACCTGCAGCCCAGCAGGCCAAAGACAGACACCCCCCCCCCCCCAGGCACATGTTGCACTCTGCCGGCTTCCGTCCCACTCTCTGCCCAAAGCTGGAGAGAAGGTGGGTGCTCCACCTCTGAGTCCCTTTACCTGCTGAAGAAGAAGAAGAGGAGGAGGAGATTGGATTCATACCCCTTGCCCTTCACTACCCAAAGGAGTCTCGGGGTGGCTGACAATCTCCTTTCCCTTCCCCTCCCCATGACAGAGACTCTGTGAGCAGGTGGGGCTGAGAGAGCTCGGACAGAAACGGCTGTTTTTCAAGGACAGCTCTTGTCAGAACTATGGCTTGCCCAAGGTCATCCAGCCAGGTGCAAGTGGAGGAGTGGGGAATCAAACCCGGTTCTCCCAGATTAGAGTCCGCGCACTTAACCACGACACCACGATGGGGCTGCTGTGGCAAGGAGATGCCTACCGATGGACCCATCTCCAAGCTCTCCCTCCTTCTGGGTCCCTTACTCAACTCTGTCGCTGCCACCAGAACCCTGGTTGACCCCTCCCCTCCCCAGCCTCGTATTCATCACGGGCCCTGCAATCGCTTGCTAGCCCGGTCGTGGCAGCGGCTTCTCGGAGAAGGCGCCGGGGTCCTCCAGTCGTCCCCTCCCCAAACTCCGCTCAGGACGGAGAGCAGGGATTCCGCTGACACTCATACGCCCTGGCGGGAGCTCCGTCATTCCCCACCGCTCCTGCCCATTTGCCTTGACAGCTCTTGAAATCCTTAAAAACGAGTGGCGAGACCTCGGGAGCTGTCGGCGCCACTGGCTCCGGCTGACATCTGAAGAGCCAGACGGACAGCACCTGCCGTCCTCGAGAAGGGGCTGGTTGGGGAGGCGGGCTGCACGGGAGGCCCAGACGGGAGCGCCCGAGAGGGAGCCTTTCCTCTGCAGCGCTGACAGCGAGATGAGAACGGCGCGTGCCAGGAAATTAAAGAGGAGGAGGGGGTGCGGGAAGCCGGCATGTGCAACCCCCACGGTGCCACGTGGAGTCTTGACAGCCACCTCTGCACCCCCTCCCCTCCCAGATGTTCCAGCTCCGACGCCAAACGGGCCTCCTCGCTTCCCCTCTCCCCCCACCCCCAGCCGTCAAGATGCCAACCTCCCAGCGAGTGCCGAGTGTGCCCGGCCTCATCTGCCGCGAGGTGCCCCCGTGACGATGGGGGACGACAGCGAGAAGATGGGCTTGGTGAGGGGGTCATGCCACCTGTCCTCTCACGCTAACGAGGCCAGAGGGACAGGTGAAGGCGGGCAAATGGGCAGGGGGGGGAGAGAGAGAGAGAGAGAGAGAGAGAGAGAGAGAGAGAGAGAGAGAGAGGAAGGCTTCCTGCCCCCAGCAGCCGCATGCCAGACTCCACCCCAGTTCCTGGCAAGGGGCTTGTGCTCATCTACCTTAGAATCACAGAGTGGGAAGGGGCCCTACAGACCATCTAGTAGTCCAACCCCCTGACCAATGCAGGACCAGCCAGGAGCATCTCTGCCAAATATCCGTCCAGCCTCTTCTCGGAAGCTCCCAGTGAAGGGGAGCTCATCACCTCCCGGGGCAGCTGATTATTCCACCTCTGAACCACTCGGACTGTGAAAAAGTTTTCCCTAATATCCAGCTGATACCTTTCTCCATGTCATTTAAACCCGTTGCTTCGGGTCCTCTCCTCTGCCGCCAGCTGGGACATCTCCTTGCCCTCCTCCAAGTGACAGCCTTCCAAAGATTGAAAGAGAGCCATCCTGTCCCTCCTCAATCTCCTCTTCTGCAAACTAAACATTCCCAGGGCCCTTTTAGCCTCTCCTTGTAGGGCTGAGTCTCCAGACCCCTGATCATCCTTGTCGCTCTCTTCTGCACCCTCTCGATTTTGCCCACATCCTTTTGGAAGTGAGGCCTCCAGAACTGCACGCAGGACTCCAGGTGCGGCCTGACCAGGGCAGCATGCAGAGGGGCTACGACCTCCTGCGATTTCAATGCTGTGGCCCTTTTGATACAACCCAAGACTGAATTGGCCTTTTTTGCCTCCGCATCACCCTGACTGCTCATATTCAGTTTACAGTCCACTCTTACCCCAAGATCTCTTTCGCATACACTGCTCCCCAGAAACGTATCCCCCATCCAGTATTTGTGCCACGAGATGCCCCCGTGCACCATCTCCAGGGCCTTGGAAGGTGGGGAGGGGAAAGAGAGAGACCAGCCCCCTTTTGGTAATGTTTCCCTCGGGGCCTCCGAGCGGGCAGCTGGGGCTGGCACAGGGAACAGAAGAGCAGAGGCCTCCTGCACTCATCCCTTTTGCTTATTCAAAACATTTATTGGCCGCCTTCCTTCTACACGGAGCTCAAGGGGGCATACAACACAGAGTGCACAAAAACCAGAATTTTAAAACCACAGCTCAGGATTGCTTCAACCAAATGAGGCCCTCAATAAAACTGTCTCCAGCGGTCTCCTGAAGATGGGAAGTGAGGGGTCCGAGGGGCACCTCCCGGGGGAGGTTGTGTCTGCTGGGTCTCTCTCGAACCCTGGCTGCCGTGGGAGTGTGCGTTGGGGGGTGACTGTGGAATGTCAGATTTCATTTCTGCTGTGTCTTCCGTGCTTCTGTTATCTCTGTATGATCTTCAGTGCCGGGTGTAGCCTTTCTCCTGGGAAAAGTAGCCTGTTACTTCGGCGGGCTTCTGCCTGATCCCTGATTGGCCCTGGGCTGTCAGGGGGCCTCCTTGAATAATGTCTATCTGCTTGCTGCACGTGCTTTTCTTCAGTTCTAACACGGGATGGTTAAGATACCTGCATACTCTCGATGTCTCAATAAACTTGACTTCTTTGAATGAAAGCTGTTGGGAACCGATTGCTGCAGGAGTCTGACGGGTCGTCGCCTAACTGTGGGGCTGCCCCTGAAAAGGCCCTTGTCTTGGGTCCCCACCGGATGAGTTTGTTCGACAGGTGGGGCGGTCATCCGTCAGGGGCGTGCCGATAAGAAGCCATGTTTGGAATGTGGAAGTCACCCCCCGGTTTGCCGAAGGGCCCAAGCCTAGACTTCCACAATAAAGGGGGGAGGCGTGAAATCCTGGGAGATGAAACCAAGCTCTATACCGGCATCAGTTGGCTGGTGATGCTTGGAGGGAGGACCCGTCAGTCAGGGGAGGCCAGCTCTCGGGGCAACGGTCTGCTCCCTAACTGGAGGCCGCGGTGTGGAGGGCTTTCGGCACCTCAAAGCCTTCTTCCTGAAGCTAGAGGATCGTGTAGGACAGACACAGACGGAGTGCTTACTCTGGGGACGGCATCAGGAGCTGTTCTGCCTGTCAGTCACAAGGACCACCTCTGAACTTAAGAACAGCCCTGCTGGGTCAGACCAGTGGTCCACCTAGTCCAACACAGGGGCCAACCGGTTCTTCTGGTGGGCCAACAATAGGGCAGAGAGGCCGAGGCCTTTCTCTGATAAGGACACCAGAAGGGCCCTGCTGGGTCAGACCAGGGAGGGTCCATCTAGTCCAGCCTTCCGTCTCACACAGGGGCCAGCCAGTTCCTCTGGAGGGCCAGCAACACGGCAGAGAGGCCGAGGCCTTCCTCTGATAAGGACACCAGAAGAGCCCTGCTGGGTCAGACCGGTGAGGGTCCATCTAGTCCAGCATCTTTTTCTCACACAGGGGCCAGCCAGTTCCTCTGGAGGGCCAGCAACAGGGCAGAGAGGTCAAGGCCTTCACAAGAACATTAGAAGAGCCCTGCTGGGTCAGACCAGTGAGGGTCCATCTAGTCCAGCATCTTTTTCTCACACAGGGGCCAGCCAGTTCCTCTGGAGGGCCAGCAACAGGGCAGAGAGGTCGAGGCCTTCCTCTGATAAGGACACCAGAAGAGCCCTGCTGGGTCAGACCAGGGAGGGTCCATCTAGTCCAGCCTCCTGTCTCACACAGGGGTCAGCCAGTTCCTCTGGAGGGCCAGCAGCAGGGCTTAGGGGCCAAGGCCTTCCCCTGATAAGGACACCAGAAGAGCCCTGCTGGGTCAGACCAGGGAGGGTCCATCTAGTCCAGCCTTCCGTCTCACACAGGGGCCAGCCAGTTCCTCTGGAGGGCCAGCAACACGGCAGAGAGGCCGAGGCCTTCCTCTGATAAGGACACCAGAAGAGCCCTGCTAGGTCAGACCAGGGAGGGTCCATCTAGTCCAGCATCTTTTTCTCACACAGGGGCCAGCCAGTTCCTCTGGAGGGCCAGCAACAGGGCAGAGAGGCCAAGGCCTTCACAAGAACATTAGAAGAGCCCTGCTGGGTCAGACCAGGGAGGGTCCATCTAGTCCAGCCTCCTGTCTCACATAGGGGCCAGCCAGTTCCTCTGGAGGGCCAGCAACAGGGCAGAGAGGCCGAGGCCTTCCTCTGATAAGGACACCAGAAGAGCCCTGCTGGGTCAGACCAGGGAGGGTCCATCTAGTCCAGCCTCCTGTCTCACACAGGGGTCAGCCAGTTCCTCTGGAGGGCCAGCAGCAGGGCTTAGGGGCCAAGGCCTTCCCCTGATAAGGACACCAGAAGAGCCCTGCTGGGTCAGACCAGGGAGGGTCCATCTAGTCCGGCTTCCTGTCTCACAAAGCGGCCAACCAGTTCCTCTGGAGGGCCAGCAACAGCGCGGAGAGACTGATCCTTCATAAGAACATCAGAAGAGTCTTGATCTTCTTAGTGGTCCATCTAATCCAGCATCCTTTGCCTTTAAGCCCACCCTGAGGAAGTTCTAAGTCCCGACGCAGAAGGATCTGGGGGCTGAGGAAGTTCAGCCGGCCCGTCAAGCGACGTCTCCCGCAGCGAAAAGCCTGGGGTGCCTCACTTCTGTGCATTAGCCCCCGCGTCCTTCTCCCCCGCCCTCCATACAATCCCACGCCATCGAAGCCATTTGCGGCCGCACGCAGACACCATTTAAGCTATCAAAACCTGTGGACGCTGCTTCACTTCCAAGAGTCCCATTTCTCCCTTTCAAGGATGGAACGACTTCGCCGTGGCACAATTAGCATCTAATTTGTAAGTCGTTATGGCGCAAAGTATCCGGTGAGAACATTTTATTGAATAAACCTGCTGAGCATAATTTTCTCACAGAACTCGGGAACAAAATGCATTAAGCTGTCTCCGGCCTCCGCCTCCCATTTGGCGGAGAGAACTGCTGGGCACCCGGTAATTACGCCCCATTTCAGAGGGAGTTAAGAGCCACGGGGATCTGCCCTTTCCCCCCCGAAGGAAGGATGAAAAGAGCCGGAAAGAGGATGGGGCGTTCCCTTCACGAGCCAACTCTTGGAAAGTTTCTGTGCTGAGAGGAGAAGAAGAAGAAGAAGATGAAGAAGAGGAGGAGGAGGACAAGGAGGAGGAGGAGATTGGATTCATACCCTGCCCTTCGCTCAGAGTGGCTCACAAACTCCTTTCCCTTCCCCTCCCCACAACAGGCACCCTGGGAGGTAGAAGGAGCTGAGAGAGCTCTGACAGAAACCGCTCTTTTTTTTCAAGAACAGCTCTGACAGAACTATGGCTTGCCCCAGGTCATCCAGCAGCTGCAAGTGGAGGAGTGGGGAATCAAACCTGGTTCTCCCAGATTAGAGTCTGCCCACTTAACCGCCACACCAAACGGGCTCTGGTTTACAGCCGAGCTCGAGATTCACCGGGTTCCCTTTGCTTCCTGAAAGGAAGAAGAAGAAGAAGAAGAAGAAGAAGAAGAAGAAGAAGAAGAAGAAGAAGAAGAAGAGAAGGAGGAGGAGGAGGAGGAGGAGATTGGATTCATACCCTGTCCTTCACTTGGAGTCTCAGAGCAGCTTACAAACTCCTTTCCCTTCCCCTCCCCACAACAGACACCTTGTGAGGCAGGTGGGACTGAGAGAGCTCTGACAGAAACTGCTCTTTCTCAAGGACAGCTGTACCAGAGCTTGGGAATGACCCAAGGTCACATCAGCAGGTGCAAGTGGAGGAGTGGGGAATCAAACCCGGTTCTCCCAGATTAGAGTCCGCGCACTTAACCACTACACCAAATTGGCTCTACATAGGAGACAGAGAAGACCCACCAAGCTGTCTCCAAGGTGCTCGGGGCTTGCCCCCTCTAAGTCTGAAGGACTCCAGCCTCTGTTGGGGCTCTCCCATTCACTGCAGCCCTGACCTGGATGGCCCAGGCTAGCTCAGTCTCATCAGATCTCAGAAGCTAAGCAGGGTCGGCCCTGGTTTGTAAATGGATGGGAGACCCCTGATCAAGTCTAGGGTTGCTATGCGGAGGCACCCAAGAGCAAACCACCTCTGGTGCAGTGGTTAAATCTGTGAACTCTAATCTGAGAGAACCGGGTTTGACTCCCCACTCCTCCGCTTGCAGCTGCTGGGTGACCTTGGGTCAGTCACAAGCTCTGGCACAGCTGTTATCTCAAGGGCAGTTTCTGTCAGAGCTCTCTCAGCCCTGCGTACCTCACAGAGGGTGTCTGTTGTGGGGAGGGGGAGGGAAAAGACCTTGTAACCCACTCTGGGACTCCGAGTGAAGGGCAGGGTATAAATCCAACCACCTCCTCCTCCTCCTCCTCTTTTTCCTTTCATCTGCCGTGGATGGTCCAGATGATTTGTTATTTTATTAGATCTGTATCCCGCCCTCCCTGCATAGCAGGCTCAAGGCGGGTTCCATCAAATATAATACACAAAGAATGAAAAACAATTCAAAGACATCAAATAAAAGACATTTCTCCTCAAAGCCTCAACAGATGAGGCCGATTTCAGACTGGGCTTCCCAGATGGCAACACAGATCTGACCTGCTGAAGGGGAGGCCCGACAAAGAGGGGACATCCGCCGCCTCAGCCAAAAGCCCGGTGGAAGAGCTCCGTCTTGCAGGCCCTGAGGAACTGCAGGGCCCTAATCTCGACTGGGAGCGTGTTCCACCAGGCAGGGCCCAGGGCAGAGAAAGCCCTGGCTCTAGTTGAGGCAAGACGGACGTCCCTGGGGCTGGGGACTACCGGGAGATGCCGATTAGCAGACCGTAAGGCCCTTCGAGGCTGATGGTCTCATGTTCCGCAGGGCCTGTAAGACGGAGCTCTTCCGCCAGGCTTTTGAATAGGAGTTGCCACTACCTCTGTCACTGCCACTGCCACTATCATTACTATGTCCATCAGTGGTAGATCGGTGGGGCGGCCCCATGAAGAACAACCATGACACCGTAAGGCCCTTCGAGGCTGACGGTCTCACGTTCCGCAGGGCCTGTAAGACAGAGCTCTTCCGCCAGGCTTCTGAGTAGGAGCCGCCACTACCTCTATCACTGCCACTATCACTACTATGTCCATCAGTGGTAGATTGGTGGGGCGGCCCCATGAAGAACAACCATGACACCTTAAGGCCCTTCGAGGCTGACGGTCTCACGTTCCACAGGGCCTGTAAGACGGAGCTCTTCCGCCAGGCTTCTGAGTAGGAGCCGCCACTACCTCTACCACTGCCACTATCAAGTCAAGTCAAGTTTAAGTTTATTGTCTTAGCCATTGGCCATAACAACACAAAATAAAACAAAATACAACAAACATTGTACATCAAAGTGGGGAAGACCCTTCAATAACTTGCAATAAGTCCTAAACTCATTCTTATCTTTTTTGCCGCCAGAGCAAACAAAGCCATTCTGCTGGTAACATGTGCATCTGTATCAGAGAGCAAAAAAACCACCAGATCCTGATCTGAGGTTCCATTATGTCGAGGTACAATAGGATAAATAAACCTTTGCCTAAGTGATTCGTGCCATATGCATCTCAAAATATAATGCTTGACATCGTCTACCTCACCCACACCACATTGGCATATTCTAGAGGCGGCAGGGGTACTCAAAAAGCGGCCGATGCAAACCATTGAAGGTATGGCATGGAATCTTAGGGCAGTAAAAGCCCTTCTTATCTCCAGAGTAGTTAGCGTCTCAAGATATCCTGTCCTACAATGGTCTCTCTTAAGGTTCTTATACAAGGGGGCTGTACGGCAACTTACCACCGCCTGGCGGTTCAAGAGCCCATCCTTACTAAATACCCATTCCTTCAATTTGGACTTTTGATTTTCACTGTCCAGTAAATTATCGGGGATGGAGTATTTCAATAAAATAGAGTTCAGATGTTCATCTAGACTTTTTGAGGATTTCAACAGCAACCCGAAACTTTGAACACCTAGGATGTCCTGAGGTCGTTCTAAACATTTCCTCCAATAGGAGAGGATTCTTACATTTGCCCTGGCTTTCAGAGATACCATACCCAGTTCGGCCCTCATCAATGCCGCAGGGGAACCTTTGGGTAAAACCAAAATCCGCCTCATAAAGTAATTTTGCACGGTTTCAATCAGGGACAGCAACGATTCGTCCCAACCCCAAATCTCTACCCCATACAACATTGCTGAGAGGATCTTACTCATGTATAGTTTAACAACCGGGTCAATCGTACCTCCACCCCCCGAGAAGTAAAACTTCAATAGGGCCCCTAAATTGTTCATGGCAGCGATCTTCAATAGTGTGATATGGGGACGCCAAGATAGGGTTTCTGAAAAAATAATACCCAGATATCTATATGTGCTACATTGCTCAATTGGTGTACCAAGAATGCTCCAAACAGATTTCTTGGGTCTTTTCCTAAAAACTAGAACTTTAGATTTGGCGTAGTTTATTTGTAGGGCTTCGGTCTTGCAGTACTCGCCCAATCTATTAAGTAATCTCCTCAAACCAATCTTGGTTACAGATAGAAGGACCATGTCGTCTGCATACAAAAGAATTGGAACTTTGTATTGCCCTATAGCAGGTGGCATAAATTCACTACCTTCCAAACTGGTAATTAAATCGTTCAAATACAAGTTAAACAGGGTGGGAGCTAGCACACAGCCCTGTTTCACTCCCTTCTGCACGAGTATATCTTCAGTAAGCTGGCCCTCCCTTCCTACCTTGACCTTGACAGTGGTGTTATTATACATCAAGCCAATTAATTTAACTAACCGGGGATCAATATTTATGTTCCGGAGTTTCTGCCATAGCCTGCCTCTGTCTAGAGAATCAAAGGCTGCAGCTAGATCGATAAAGGCAGCATAAAGGGTCTTTGTGGGGCCCCTAACCGCCAAGGAGGCCAGGGTGTATAAGGTTTGCACTGCCACTATCACTACTATGTCCATCAGTGGTAGATTGGTGGGGCGGCCCCATGAAGAACAACCATGACACCGTAAGGCCCTTCGAGGCTGACGGTCTCACGTTCCACAGGGCCTGTAAGACGGAGCTCTTCCGCCAGGCTTCTGAGTAGGAGCCGCCACTACCTCTATCACTGCCACTATCATTACTATGTCCATCAGTGGTAGATTGGTGGGGCGGCCCCATGAAGAACAACCATCACAGTACTTTGGCCAGTACTGCTGGATGGGCCCGAGTCACGTCCATGGGTTTCAACCCCCTTATTGTTATATATAAGAGTCCAGAGAGCCCACCTTGTAAATGTGATTCCATCTTGTTAGATCTTGATTGTACCTATCGAGCACTTTAATGTTGATGGTTTTATCCTGTTTTTACGCTGTTTTTATCCTGTTGGCACATGGTGCCCTATTGAAAGCCGCCCCGAGCCCGCTTGCGGGGAGGGCGGATTAGAAATGTGATTAAATAAATAAGTAATAATAATAATAAAAATGTTAGTCTCCTCAGATCTTGGAAGCTAAGCAGGGTCGGCCGTGGTCGGTGCTTGGACCACCAAGGAAGTCCAGGCTTGCTATGAAGATGCAGGCAAGGGCAAACCACCTCTGTTCCTCTGCCCTGACGTGGATGGCCCGGGCTAGTCCGACCTTCCGAGATCTTGGAAGCTAAGCAGGGTTGGCCGTGGTCGGTACTTGGATGGTAGACCACCAAGGCAGTCCAGGGTGGCTACAAAGAGGTCAGGGAAGGGCAAAACCATCTCTGAAAGTCTCTTGCCTTGAAAACCGTAAGTCAGCGGTGACTCAACAGAGGTTTCCATGAGCACCGTCCCCTCCAGACTCCTGGAAGGTCTGGCGCACCGCAGTGCATGGCGTGGAAGGGATTGGCCCACAATCCTCCCAGGGCGACCCCCAGTGAAGAGCCAGCCATCCTGACGCTTCCAAGCAGTGCAGTGGGAGGCATGGACACCCGCCAGGACAATGGAAGAAGCCACCCTCCCTGAATAAAGAACAATGGGAAAGGGGAACGCGGTAGCCCCGGGGCGGGGGGAGGTTATGGGAACGCCGTCACCTACATGCTTTTCGCCTTCTATCTTCTTATCGGCGACCTGCATCGCATCCAGGTACTTGAAATACAGTTCCATAAGTCGGTCGACCTGCAGGGAAAAAGCAGACGGGAGAGAGAGCATGATGGGAGAAATGATATGCCAATTGCCCCTTCAAGACCCAGGCAAAGGATCAACACAGCAGCAGGCAGTCCTGCTGGCAACAAGCCAGGCTTTCAAGGCTGCGGGAAGGCACTTGAACGAGATGGGGCAGTGACCCAGTGTTCCCTCTAAGTTGAGTGAGTGTGAGCTAGCTCACAGGTTTTTAGCCTCTGGCTCACACATTTTTGTCTTGGCTCAGGAAGGGATGGCTCCTCATTACGTTTGAAATAAGAAAGAAAAGAAGAAAATACAGGGACTTGGCTTTATTTTTACAGGAAAATAACGTCGCTTACAGGTGGATCGTACCTGAAGGCTTAATCTTTAAATTTATGGACAAAAAAGAAAAAGGTGACTCTGTTGAAAAGGAACAGGAGTTTTTGCATCTTCATAGCTGTCCAGCAAAAGGAGAAGAAGAGGAAGAAGACAACAACACCAAAGAAAGTGAAAAAGAGGGAGCAGTGGCATCTTCTGATGAGAAATCAGATTCAGCATTGGGGGCAGCAGCCCCAAAAAGAAGTTATTGATTGAGAAAGAAAAAGGACAAATGAGTAGTTGTTACACTCTGAATGGCTTGGAATTTTTGTTCTTTTGTATAATTATTTCTTATTTGGCTCTTTATTAAGGTTGAAATGGGGGAGGTTTCAATTTATGGTTTTTAAACAGACTATTAGATGACCATATCCAGTGGATTATATCTGTGATTCTTAGCTAATAAGCAGGAACTTTTTTATGTTGTCGAAGGCTTTTTCACGTTGTCCAAGACCACGGCCACACAACCTGGAAAATCTATAGCAACTAAAGAATCTTTTTGTTAAGCATTTTGTATGACCACCATCTCTTGGGTTTAGTTGGTTTTCTGTACTTTCACTCTAGTATGTAGTTACCTTTCCCTTTTTTTCTTTTGTAGTTTATAGAAAATGCAATAAAAAATCCCCTATGAGGGGCAAAAAGAAAGGAAGGAGGGCTCCAGAGCAAACTAATTTATGCAGCGGCCAGTTGTTCACTCACAACTTTAATGCCAGGAGCTCACAACAGTAGAATTTCTGCTCACAAGACTCCACAATGCTCAGAGGCAGCACTGGCAGTGACCCTGCCTGGATACAGGCAGCCCCTGAGCCGCGGTCACGTCAACGCTCCATGTGCAGAATCAAGCCAGGCAACACAACCCCCCTGGATCTGTCTCGCTTTCCTGGCAGCTACACCCAGGGGGCGGTATTCCAGATTGAAAATGGGGCCCTTCGGCTTGGAAAACTAGGATGCGGGGGTGGGGAACCGGAGGCACAAAAAAGTCACCTCGCGCTGAATCAGACCTCCCTTCGGTCTTGTCTGCTCAGGCAGGCGGCCTCTCTCCAGGGTCTCCAGGTGGAGGTTTTTCACATCGCCTCCTGCCTGGTCTTTTTACCTGGAGATGCTGCCGGGGATTGAACCTGGGACCTCCTGCATGCAAAGCTGAGGCTCTGCCACTGAGCCACGACCTTTCCCCAAATACATCAAGGTCAACGTTGTCTACTCAGACTGGAAGGGGCTCTCCAGGGTCTCAGGCAGAGGAAGGGCTTTCACATCATCTATGATTTGGTCTTTTCAAGTAGGGATACTGGGGATTGAACCAGGGACCTTACATAAGGACGTAAGAGAAGCCAGTGTTGGATCAGGCCAATGGCCCATCCAGTCCAACACTCTGTGTCACACCGTGGCCAAAAACACCAGGGGCCATCAGGAGGTCCAGCAATGGGGCCAGGACACTAGAAGCCCTCCCACTGCTGCCCCCTCCAGCACCAAGAATAGAGTGCATCACCTGCCCCAGACTGAGAGTTCCCATCTATACCCTGTGGCTAATAGCCACTGATGGACTTCTGCTCCAGATGTTTATCCAATTCCCTCTTAAAGCCGTCCATAATTGTAGCCGCTGCCACCTCCTGTGGCAGCGAATTCCATCTGTGAATCCCTCTTTGGGTGAAGAAGGACTTCCTTTTATCTGTTCTAACCCGACCGCTCAGTAATTTCATTGAGTGCCCACAAGTTCTTGTATGGTGAGAAAGGGAGAAAAGGACTTCTTTCTCTACCTGCTCTATCCCATTCATAATCTTATAAACCTTGATCATGTCACCCCTCAGCCATCATTTCTCCAAGTTGAAGAGCCCCAAGCGTTTTAACCTTTCTTCACAGGGAAAGTGTTCCAACCCTTTGATCATTCTTGTTGCCCTTCTCTGCACTTTTTCCAATGCTATAACATCCTTTTTGAGGTGCATACCTTCTGCATACCAAGGAGATGCTATGGCATCTGAAATCACTCCGCTTCCCAATGGATAGGATGGTCACAGGAATAAACAGCTTCAAAAGGGGACTGGTAGATTCATAGAAGAGAGGTCTATCAGTGGCTACTAGCCATGGTGGCTGAGGGGAACCCCCACATTCAGAGGCATTAATCTTCTGGATCCCAGAGCCAGGAGGCAATGTCATGGGAAGGTCTTGGCCTCTGCGCCCTGTTGTTGGCCCTCCAAAGGAACTCGTTGGCCTCTGTGTGAGACGGGATGCTGGACTAGATGGACCACTGGGATGATACCACTGGTCTGATCCAGCTGGGCTCTTCTGAGGTTCTTATCAGGGGAAGGCTTTGGCCTCTCTGCCCTATTGCTGGCTCTCCAGAGGAACTGGTTGGCCCCTGTGTGAGACAGGATGCTGGACTAGATGAACCGCTGGTCTGATCTACCAGGGCTCTTCTGATGTTCTTATGAAGGCCTTGGCCTCCATGCCCTTGTTGTTGGTTTTCTGAAGGAACTTGTTGGTCACTGTGTGAGACAGGATGCTGGACTAGATGGACCCTCACTGGTCTGACCCAGCAGGGCTCTTCTGATGTTCTTATGAAGGCCTCGGCCTCTCTGCCCTGTTGTTGGCCCTCTAGAGGAACTGGTTGGCCTCTGTGTGAGACAGGATGCTGGACTGGACAGACCCTCACTAGTCTGCTCCAGCAGGGCTCTTCTGGTGTTCTTATGTCCAGAAGAACAGTCCTGCTGAATCAGTCAAAGGACCGAGGAGACTGCTGCTGGCAGCAGCTGGACAGAGGCCTCCAAGAAGCCAGGTTGCCAGATATAAAAGCTGAAGGCTCAACTTGAGGCCACTGCACCACATAAGAACATAAGAGAAGCCGATGTTGAATCAGGCCAATGGCCCATCTAGTCCAACACTTTGTCACACAGTGGCCAAAAATACCAGGGGCCCTCAGGAGGTCCAGCAGTGGGGCCAGGACACTAGAAGCCCTCCCACTGCTGCCCCCCACCACGGCTGCCTCTGAACATGGATGTTCCACTCCGGTTTTAGGGTTACCTTCCACTAACAGATCTCTCTCCATCTATGACTTGCAGGGGAGAAAAATGAAAAAGAATTCTTAGCAGCATTTGAAACGCACATTAATTGCTCTTCTTTGTGGAATAAAACCAACAGAATCCCCCCCAGGGGACTCGTTTCCAAGTCCCACTGGAAGCGCTGACTGGCAGAAGCTACAGTCTGGCCACCCCCGAGCAGCCTGTCCCTGGTTCTGGGTGCTCTTTTAATTGATTTCCGAACAGATGCTCGTTTTGAGCCAACGTTTTCAGAAGCACTAAAAACAAAAACACTCATAATTTAATTCGGTAATCGTGGATTGAAACGCCGGCTTGAGAAACGGAGTCAAAACCCAAGACCGGCTCCTCTGCAAAGGACACCCCACCAGGGGAAGACCCTGGGGGCAGATAGTTCACAGCTTTGCCACCTTGTTGTGGTTTCTTGCACACCCCCCACCTTGAAGAAAGGTTAAAGCGCTCGGGGCTCTTTAGCTTGGAGAAACGGCAGCAGAGGGGTGACGTGATCGAGGTTTACAAGGCTATGCATGGGATAGAGCAGGTCAAGAAAGAAGTCCTGTGTCCAGTTTTGGGCACCACATTTTAGGAAGGGTGTTGACAAGCTTGAGCGTGTCCAGAAGAGGGCGACCAGGATGGTGATAGGGCTGGAATCCTAGTCTTATGAGGAAAGGCTGAAAGAGTTCGGTATGTTTAGGCTGGGAAAGAGAAGGCTTAGAGGGGACATGATTGCAGTCTTCAAATATCTGAAGGGCTGTCGTGTAAAAGATGGAGCAGATCTATGCTCTCTTGCTCTGGATTGCGAGACTAGATCTAATGGGTGGAAATTACAAGGGAGTCGTTACTGGCTAGATATCAGGAGAAACTTCCTAACTGTCAGAGCGGTTGAGCAGTGGAACAGACTGCCTCGGGAAGTGGTGGATGCTCTTTCGCTGGACGTTTTCAAGCAGAGGCTGGACGACCATCTTTCAGGTATGTTGTAGGTATGTAGGGCTATCTTTCAGCTATGCTCCTGCAGAGTGCAGGGGGTTGGATTAGATGACCTGCAAGGTCTCTTCCAACTCTAACATTCTATGATTCTAAGTACTCTTCCCCTTTTCTCACAATACAAGAACTTGTGGGTACTCCATTAAATTGCTGGTCGGGTTAGAACAGATAAGAGGAACTCCTTCTTCACCCAAAGAGTGATTAACATATGGAATTCACTGCCACAGGAGGTGGCGGCGGCTACAAGCATGGACGGCTTCAAGAGGGAATTAGATAAGCATATGGAGCAGAGGTCCATCAGTGGCTATTAGCCACAAGGTCTAGATAGGGACTCTCGGTCTGGGGCAAGTGATGCTCTGTATTCTTGGTCCTTGGGGGGACAACACTGGGAAGGCTTCTAGTGTCCTGGCCCCACTGCTGATGGCACCTGGTATTTTTGGCTACTGTGTGACACAGAGTGTTGGACTGGATGGGCCATTGGCCTGATCCAACATTGGCTTCTCCTATGTTCTTATGTTCCCAGTCTCAGAAGTACTCAAGAGTTCCAGACACCTCTGCCAGCCACATGATGCCTACAGACGGGCTAGCCCTGAGGCCTTGCCAGTTTGACCGGCAGACTGCACAGCTGGGCGCAAAGGAAGCAGATCACAGCAAGGCACCGGGTAAGCCATGCCCCCCCCCATGGCACTCTGAGCCTTGCAGTCCCAGGGCTGTTTCTTAACCTGCATCGTAAAGCAGGGCCCAGGAGCAAGAGGAGGTCTCCGGGTGCCCAGTGCCCTCCGATCTGCCTCAGCCCACCGCTGGATTTGAGAGGACTGCATCAGGCAGCAGACTTTGGGGAGGCGCCGGGGGCAGAGAAGGAGCCGGGTTGCGCCCCAAATTCATTTTGGGGAAGGGGTGCTGTCAGCTCTGCAGCTGCCATGGACCTGGGTGGGGGCGGGTGGCTGAATACTGGATAAGATCATCTCTGTCTGTTTCTCTGGAAAGTTTAGTTCCACTTCTCCCTGCATCCTTATTGCCCGTTAGTCTAAGCTGGGGACCTTGGTACCTTGCTACTCCTTTTCCCTGGGAATGCCTTCCCGTTAGGTTAGGCAGGCTTTTGTGCGACTCCTGATTGGCCCCGAGCCACCCCCTGACACTTTTCAATTTCTGTATATCACTAGCTTACGCGCGCTTGCTTTTAGTCTTGACAACGACTCCATGTACTCAATAAACACAAACTTTTTGAAAGTGATGTTGAGAACTGATTGCTGTGGGACTCTTGACAGGGTGCCACCTGGATTTTCCACCTGGGGGCAACGCTCTGCTAGGTCTATCTGGTAGAATCGATACAGCCTTTAAAAAAAAACAAACTGTATCCCACTTCTCTTCCTGATCGGGGACTCAAAGTGGCTTTTCACATAGTGTCCCCTTCCCCTTTCACAACCGCCTTGTGAGGGAGGTTGGGCGGAGAGACAGCGATGGGCTCATGGACATCTGGCGGGCATTCCTAGTTAAGCGAGAGATTCGAACCCTGTTATCCCAGGCCTAAGTCTGAAATGCTAACCGCCATGCCAGAAAACAAGTGACACGGTGAACACGCTCCCGTCTTGCTGGTTCTTCACCACAGGACGGGCCCTGATCCCAGGCGCCCACGCCCCTTCTCACCTTCTCGCTGTCGTTCTCCGTAAACTTGTTCAGCAGGCGGGTCCTCTGCTGTGCCCTCAGGTTCCGCAGGAGAGAAGCCAGGATGGAGCAGACGTGTTCTGGAGATGGACAGACAGACAGACTCAGGTTAAGGAGTTGATTTATTTTATTTAAAGCATTCCCTACCCCTGTCTCGCCTCCTCAGGCTGAGGGCCTCTTCGCCATCCTGATTCCAGGCCGGCGACAGGCCGGCCCCCTCGCCTGAGCGACCCTGAAGCGACCAGGTGAGGGGCCGTGCCTGGGACAGGGGAGCAGCAAGCTGCACTGGCGGAAGGGGGGATTCTGTGCCGGAAGGCCTTGATCCTGCAACTCCGCTCAGCTGTGCTCGCAGGGAGGCCTTTGTGCCCAAAAAATGAGCAGAAAGGAGAGAGATATGTGGAGGACGGCCGGCACAGACATCACCTTTGGCGCCATTCCCAGAATTCTTCCGGGGACATGGGCGGATCCAGGACCTGATCAGGATGTCTGTGGCCACTCTGCCTCAATCGCTAATTTTCTGGACCCCCTCCATATTTTGTCAAAGGCTTTCGCGGCCGGAATTCATTAGTTGTTGTAGATTTCCCGGGCTGTGTGGCCGTGGTCTTGGGCATTGTAGGACCTGACGTTTCGCCAGTAGCTGTGACTGGCATCTGCAGAGGTATCACACAGAAAGATGGAGGACTCTCTGTGTCAAGGTGAGCAGAAAAATGGTAGGCAGGTAATTTATATCTACCCAGGAAGGTGGGGTAGGGCTGAGCCATTATCTTGTAGGAGTTGTCCAGGCTGTGAACATGCTAATGGAGGAGCTTTCCTGAGCAGGTTCTTTTGTCTATGGATTGTTTCCTGAGGAGGTTCTTTTGTGTGTGGAATGGCTATTGAAACTCTAATCTTATCTGTAGTGCCATTGTCAGCTATAGCACCTTTTGTGTTTTCCAGGATAGGAAACCATGCCCTATTTATCTTTAAACTCTCTTCTTTCCTGTTGAAATTGTGTTTATGTTTATGAAATTGTGTTTATGTTTATGAATGTTGGGTTAGAACAGATAAAAGGAAGTCCTTCTTCACCCAAAGAGTGATTAACATATGGAATTCACTGCCACAGGAGGTGGTGGCAGCTACAATAATGGACAGTTTCAAGAGGGAATTAGATAAACATATGGAGCAGAAGTCCATCAGTGGCTATTAGCCACAGGGTATAGATGGGAACTCTCAGTCTGGGGCAGGTGATGCTCTGTATTCTTGGTGCTGGGGGGGGCAGCAGTGGAAGGGCTTCTAGTGTCCTGGCCCCACAGCTGGACCTCCTGATGGCACCTGGTATATTTTGGCCACTGTGTGACACAGAGTGTTGGACTAGATGGGCCATTGGCCTGATTCAACATTGGCTTATCTTATGTTCTTGTGTTCTTATGAATTTCAATGGCTTCCCTGTGTAATCTGACATGGTAATTGGCAGTGTTGTCCAGTCTTTCAGTGTCTTGGAACAAAATGCTGTGTCCCAAACCTCCTCAGGAAAACAATCCATAGACAAAAGAACCTCCTCAGGAAAGCTCCTCCATTAGCATGTTTTCACAGCCCTACCCCACCTTCCTGGGTAGATATAAATTACTGGCCTACCATTTTTCTTCTCGCCTTGACACAGAGAGTCCTCCGTATTTCTGTGTTATGCCTCTGCGAATGCCAGTCACAGCTACTGGCGAAACGTCAGGTCCTACAATGCCAAGACCATGGCCACACAACCCGGGAAATCTACAGCAGCCCCTCCATATTTCCCCTCTGCTCTAATCAAGCTGACTGCATTCAGCACGGTCCCTTCGCATCCTTTGCAAGCTGTCTTTACCACACCCCTCCCGCCTTCTGACGGGGGTCAAAAGGGCTCAGGTCCCCGTGTCTGACGACAGGAGCACCTTGCCTCCGAGAAGTGCACACCCTCCGACATTCTTGTGGTTCTCTTATTAAGGTGCTCCCAGACTCAGGTCATTGCCGTTCTCCTGCGGAATAACACAGCTGCCCTCTGACACAATCTCTCTCCCCCAGGCATGCTCAGCCACGCTCCATGTTTCACTCAGGCTTACAGGCGGGGCAGGTTAAGGCTGACTGGTGCCCTAAGCACTGACCAACCTTGGTGCCCCCTCCTTTCCACACTGACCCAGAGAGGGTCATTGAAATGACTGTCACGACAACTGAATTCGACTCCATCATTTTACTTTTAAACACATGCATTTACTTTTAAACATTGCTTATGACACTGCACCTCGCCAACAAAAAATGGAAGGTAACCCCTAGGGCGCACCATGATCAATTTGCACTAGTTTTATCATTGTTGTTTTTTTTTTACAAATCTTCATTCGTTTTTTTTTTCTTTCCACCCTTTTCCCACCTTTGCGGTGCCCCCTTTGGCCCTGGTGCCCTAAGGCACGTGCTTAGTCTGCTTAGCCAGTTTGGTGTAGTGGTTAAGTGTGCGGACTCTAATCTGGGAGAACCGGGTTTGATTCCCCACTCCTCCACTTGCTGATGTGAACTTGGGTCAGTCACAAGCTCTGACACAGCTGTTCTCTCAAGGACAGTTTCTGTCAGAAGTTCTCTCAGCCCCTCCTACCTCACAGGGTGTCTGTTGTGGGGAGGGGAAGGGAAAGGAGTTTGTGAGCCGCTCTGAGACGCCTTTGGGCAGTGAAGGGCAGTGTATAAATCCAATCTCTTCTTCTTCTACCTCACAGGGTGTCTGTTGTGGGGAGGGGAAGGGAAAGGAGTTTGTCAGCCGCTCTGAGACGCCTTTGGGCAGTGAAGGGCGGGGTATAAATCCAATCTCTTCTTCTTCTTCTACCGCACAGGGTGTCTGTTGTGGGGAGGGGAAGGGAAAGGAGTTTGTGAGCCGCTCTGAGACGCCTTTGAGCAGTGAAGGGCAGGGTATAAATCCAATCTCTTCTTCTTCTTCTTCTTCTACCTCACAGGGTGTCTGTTGTGGGGAGGGGAAGGGAAAGGAGTTTGTGAGCCACTTTGAGACACCTTTGGGCAGTGAAGGGCAGGGTATAAATCCAATCTCTTCTTCTTCTTCTTCTTCTTCTACCTCACAGGGTGTCTGTTGTGGGGAGGGGAAGGGAAAGGAGTTTGTGAGCCGCTCTGAGACGCCTTTGGGCAGTGAAGGGCGGGGTATAAATCCAATCTCTTCTTCTTCTTCTTCTACCTCACAGGGTGTCTGTTGTGGGGAGGGGAAGGGAAAGGAGTTTGCAGCTGCTCTGAGACACCTTTGGGCAGTGAAGGGCGGGGTATAAATCCAATCTCTTCTTCTTCTTCTTCTTCTTCTTCTTCTACCTCACAGGGTGTCTGTTGTGGGGAGGGGAAGGGAAAGGAGTTTGCAGCTGCTCTGAGACGCCTTTGGGCAGTGAAGGGCAGGGTATAAATCCAATCTCTTCTTCTTCTTCTACCTCACAGGGTGTCTGTTGTGGGGAGGGGAAGGGAAAGGAGTTTGTGAGCCGCTCTGAGATGCCTTTGGGCAGTGAAGGGCAGTGTATAAATCCAATCTCTTCTTCTTCTTCTACCTCACAGGGTGTCTGTTGTGGGGAGGGGAAGGGAAAGGAGTTTGTCAGCCGCTCTGAGACGCCTTTGGGCAGTGAAGGGCGGGGTATAAATCCAATCTCTTCTTCTTCTTCTACCGCACAGGGTGTCTGTTGTGGGGAGGGGAAGGGAAAGGAGTTTGTGAGCCGCTCTGAGACGCCTTTGAGCAGTGAAGGGCAGGGTATAAATCCAATCTCTTCTTCTTCTTCTTCTTCTTCTACCTCACAGGGTGTCTGTTGTGGGGAGGGGAAGGGAAAGGAGTTTGTGAGCCACTTTGAGACACCTTTGGGCAGTGAAGGGCAGGGTATAAATCCAATCTCTTCTTCTTCTTCTTCTTCTTCTTCTACCTCACAGGGTGTCTGTTGTGGGGAGGGGAAGGGAAAGGAGGTTGTGAGCCGCTCTGAGACGCCTTTGGGCAGTGAAGGGCGGGGTATAAATCCAATCTCTTCTTCTTCTTCTTCTACCTCACAGGGTGTCTGTTGTGGGGAGGGGAAGGGAAAGGAGTTTGCAGCTGCTCTGAGACACCTTTGGGCAATGAAGGGCGGGGTATAAATCCAATCTCTTCTTCTTCTTCTACCGCACAGGGTGTCTGTTGTGGGGAGGGGAAGGGAAAGGAGTTTGTGAGCCGCTCTGAGACGCCTTTGAGCAGTGAAGGGCAGGGTATAAATCCAATCTCTTCTTCTTCTTCTTCTTCTACCTCACAGGGTGTCTGTTGTGGGGAGGGGAAGGGAAAGGAGTTTGTGAGCCACTTTGAGACACCTTTGGGCAGTGAAGGGCAGGGTATAAATCCAATCTCTTCTTCTTCTTCTTCTTCTTCTTCTTCTTCTTCTTCTTCTTCTTCTACCTCACAGGGTGTCTGTTGTGGGGAGGGGAAAGGAAAGGAGTTTGTGAGCCGCTCTGAGACGCCTTTGGGCAGTGAAGGGCGGGGTATAAATCCAATCTCTTCTTCTTCTTCTTCTACCTCACAGGGTGTCTGTTGTGGGGAGGGGAAGGGAAAGGAGTTTGCAACTGCTCTGAGACACCTTTGGGCAGTGAAGGGTGGGGTATAAATCCAATCTCTTCTTCTTCTTCTTCTTCTTCTACCTCACAGGGTGTCTGTTGTGGGGAGGGGAAGGGAAAGGAGTTTGTGAGCTGCTCTGAGACACCTTTGGGCAATGAAGGGTGGGGTATAAATCCAAACTCTTCTTCTTCTTCTTCTCTTAATGGTGAATCTGCCACTGCTTGCAGGCATTGGTGTTCAGACACAACCCCAACTTTTTTGCACACTGCCGATGTCCTAATATGGCTGAGGAGAAAGTGGCGCCGTGTGTGTGTGTGTGGCATGAAATATGCCCCTGTCGCCTTGGAAGGAAAAAGGGAGTATCAGAACGCTGTTTGGAGAGAAAAATGCAGACTCCGGAAGAGAGGGATCCCTTTTCCTTGCCGCCGCCGAGACAGATGAAGCGGCGCTTCTTCCTCGGCTCTGCCTCGGCCTGGCGCCCTGTAAAACGGAGATCGATTTCACCTGGCGTAAGCGACGTTTGCCTGCTTGCAGCTGGGGGGCAGGCAGGGGGAGGCTTTCCATAAATGGATGCCCCACCCCACACAAGAGGTTGGAGAGGCTCCACAAGAGGCCCTTGACCGTCCCCACATGATGGACGGGCTCGGCTCTCCTCACGGGGCCTCACGCACCACATCCTGGCCGGGGCACCACAAACAAAGGCTGAGCGTCTGCTCCGCGTGCCCGGGTTTCATTAGCCGCTAATAAATGTGGCTTCCTCCGCAACAGATTTCAGCCCGGGGAGGTGTCCATTTCTCACGCGCCAAGGAGACGGGGAGAGGAGAGGAGATAACAGGTTTATCAGGTGGCCGGCCCCCGCTCGCCTGCTCTATCATTCCGATGGGGGCGCGAGGCGAGGTGAGGGATGGCCGGGGAGACCCCGGCGCGCAACCTGTGTCAACACAGGCAGTCGGCGGGGAGGCGGCCACGGTGGCGGCAAGCACTACATCAAATCCGTGGCCTCCGCTTCAGCGAGAGGAGTGTGGAAAACTCGGAGCCCCGGCAAGACTGTTTGCAAATAACAGGAGTCCCAGGGGCTCTCTCCGCCGGCTGGAGAGACAGAGATGGATTGTGGCGCGGCGGAGGCTCGAGTTTCCGCGCTGGGGAAAAAAACGGGAGACAAACAACAGGCGGGAGCCGGCCCAGAAAAGCCTGCGCTTTTAAACATGTTCACTAGCAGCCGAACGCTCAGGTGGGACTCAAGGTCCACGGCCACAGATGGGGCCCGCCTGCCCCAAGGCCACTGTTCCCTCTAAGCTGAGTTAGTGTGAGCTAGCTCACAGTTTTTTAGCCTCCAGCGCACAGTTTTTTAGCCTCCAGCTCATAGATTTTTGACTTAGCTCAGGATGGAGGGCTCCAGAGCCAACGAGTTTATGCAGTAGCCAAATTGCTCCCTTACAACTTCAATGCCAGTGGCTCACAACGTAGAATCTTTGCTCCCAAGACTCTACAGCTTAGGGGGGGGGCATTGACCAAGGCCCCCAACGTGAGCCTCCCTCCCAGGCAAATGCAACTTCCACCTCCCTTGGGGCAGCTGGGAGAGGAACCTGCACGGCCCCCAGGGAAAGTTCTCCAGCAGAGTTTGCCAATCTCCAGGTGGCAGCCACACAAGAATGGAAATACAGCAAACGCGGCTATGCAAACAAACAGAATAATCTGTCGTGCTGTACAAATTGCACTGGAGACTTCTATCTTCTTATACAGTTCTAATTGCAATTATAAACAATTCACGCAGTAATGGTTTTGCCACCGTGCATAAATAAACATCTATACCAGCTGAATAGTGACCTAATAGTCCTCAAAAGTACAAGTCTTGGTGCCTGGGTGGGGCAAGAGTGGGAGGGGCTTCTGGTGCCCTGGCCCCACTGCTGGACCTCCTGATGACACCTGGTATTTTTGGCCACTGTGTGACACAGAGTGTTGGACTGGATGGGCCATTGGCCTGATTCAACATTGGCTTCTCTTATGTTCTTATAAGAGGGAATTGGATAAACATCTGGAGCAGAGGTCCATCAGTGGCTATGAGCCACAAGGTATAAGGAACTCTCAGACTGGGGCAAGTATGGCTCTGTCTTCTTGGTGCTTGGGGGGGGGGGGCAGCAGTGGGAGGGCTTCTAGTGTCCTGGCCCCACTGCTGGACCTCCTGATGGCATCTGGTATTTTTGGCCACTGTGTGACTCAGAGTGTTGGACTGGATGGGCGGTTAGACAGGAGGTGGTGGCAGCTACAAGCATGGACAGTTTCAAGAGGGAATTAGATAAACATATGGAGCAGAGGTCCATCGGTGGCTATTAGCCACAGGGTATAGATGGGAATTCTCAGTCTGGGGCAGGTGATGCACTCTATTCTTGGTGCTGGAGGGGGCAGCAGTGGGAGGGCTTCCAGTGTCCTGGCCCTACTGCTGGACCTCCTGATGGCACGTGGTATATTTTGGCCACTGTGTGACAGAGTGTTGGACTAGATGGGCCATTGGCCTGATTCAACATTGGCTTCTCTTATGTTTATGTTCTTATGGGCCATTGGCCTGATCCAACATTGGCTTCTGTTATGTTCTTATAAGGGGCAATTGGATAAGCATATGGAGCAGAGGTCCATTGTTGGCTATTAGCCCCAAGGTATAGATAGGGACTCTCTGTCTGGGTCAAGTGATGTTGTCTTCTTGGTGCTTGGGGTGGGGGTCAACAGTGGGAGGGCTTCTGGTGTCCTGGCCCCACTGCTGGACCTCCTGATGGCACCTGGTATTTCTGGCCCCTGTGTGACTCAGAGTGTTGGACTGGACGGGCCGTTGGCCTGGCCCAACATTGGCTTCTAAAGTGGCCAACTCCATGGGCCCCCAGTGCTGCAGTTGATGCATGGGAGGGGGCTGGGGCTCAATGGCAGAGCTTCTGGTTGGCATGCAGACGGTCCCAGGTTCAATCCCTGCCATCTCCAGCTAAAAGGGTGAGGCTGTAGGTGGACGTGAAAGGCCTCTCCCCGAGATTCTGGGCAGGCACAGAGAGGGGCCGGGGCTCAGTGGCAGAGCATCAGCTTGGCACGCAGAAGTTCCCGGGTTCAATCCCCAGCATCTCCAGTGAAAAGGACCAGGCAGGAGGTGACGGGAAAGACCTCTCTCTGCCCGAGACTCTGGAGTGCCGCTGCCAGTCTGAAATCGATGGACCCAGGCAATGCTCCCTCTAAGCTTGTGAGCAAAAAATTCTACTTTGTGAGCTCCTGGCATTAAAGTTGTGAGCGAGCGATTTGGCTGCTGCACAAATTAGTTTTGCTCCGGAGCCCCATCCTTCCTGAGCAAAGATGAAAAAAAGTGTGAGCTGGAGCCTAAAAAATGGTGAGCTAGCTCACACTCGCTCAGCTTAGAGGGAACGCTGGACCCAGGGTCTGATTGAGTCTAAGGCAGCTCCGTGCGCCCGTGTGTCCATGGCCCTGCCTTGTCCCCAGCCCCGGATCAAGGATTCGGCGCAGACTAGTTTTTATCTACACACACACACCCCTCCCCATCACTAGACAAACGGACGGAGAAGCCTTGAGACGCAGGCAGTGTTTAAAACACCCTAATTAGATTGATCTTGACTTTGGAGGCGGCCGTGCCGGAATACAGATTAATCCGGCCTGGATCTGCAAAGCCGGCAGCTGTGGCCAGCAGGGGGTCCCGTCAAACCCGTCATCACAACCCTCCCCCCCCCCCGCTCCTCTACCTCTGTTGTTATTTTCTCTCCCCCCCCCTTACATTACATTAGAACGGACATCTGCCTAGCAGGGGAGGAAGGCGGGTGGGCGGAGGGGAAACGCTGGTGCTCGGAGGAAGAGACACGCGGATGGACGGATGGATGGCGGCTCAAGGGGAGGCACTGTCACGCGCATACCCGGCAGCCGGGCCTGGACCGCGGGCAAAGCCCTGCTGCGTCTCACAGAGGAAGGGTGGGGTGGGCCTCCCGGCAAAAGGAAGGGGAGAAGAAGAAGAAAGGGAAGATCTTGGTTGGCCCCCTTTGATCTCCAGCGAGGAGCAGGCGGGGAGACAGGCTGCCGGGTATGCCAATCCACACGCCGCCCCCTCTGTGTGTGCCCGCACCGGGGGTTAGGCACTTAGGAGTGCTCCTGGAACCCGCCTTGGCAATGGAGGCCCAGGTCGCAGCCACTGCTAAGTCGGCCTTTTACCATCTGCGGCTGGTTCGGCAGTTGGCTCCTTTTCTTGGCCGTGACGATCTGGCTACAGTGATCCACGTGACATTCACCTTGGGGCTAGACTAGTGTAACGCTCTCTACATGGGGCTGCCCTAGTCGCAGATCCGGAGGCTGCAGCTAGTGCAGAATGCCGCGGCCAGGCTATTGATGTGCCTCCCTGGACGGGAGCACATCCGGCCGGTGCTGAAGGCAGTGCACTGGCTGCCAATAGCACACCGGATTCGCTTCAAGGTGCTGGTACTCACCTTTAAAGCCCTATATGGCCAGGGTCCGACATACCCGAGGGACCGCCTTTCCCCATATAGACCCCAGAGAGCACTACGGTTGGGGGCGCACCATCAACTGGTTATGCACATGGCTGGATGACCTTGGGCAAGCCGTAGTTCTGATAAGAGCTGTTCTTGAAAAAGAGCAGTTTCTGTCAAGAGCTCTCTCAGCCCCACCTACCCCACAGGGTGTCTGTTGTGGGGAGGGGAAGGGAAAGGAGTTTGTCAGCCGCTCTGAGACTTCTTTGGGTAGCGAAGGGCTGGGTATAAATCCAATCTCTTCTTCTTCTTCTTCTTCTACCTCACAGGGTGTCTGTTCTGGGGAGGGGGAGGGAAAAGAGTTTGTCAGCCGCTCTGAGACTCCTTCGGGTAGTGAAGGGTGGGGTATATATCCAATCTCCTCTTCTCTTCTTCTATTCCAGGCCCCAGAGAGGCCAGGCTTGCGGCTACTAGAGCCAGGGCCTTCTCAGCGGCGGTTCCTTACTGGTGGAATGAGCTCCCGGAGGAGATCAGGGCCCTGCGGGATCTTGTGCAGTTCCACAGGGCCTGCAAGACGGAGCTCTTCTGCCAGGCCTTTCATTAGGAGCTGCCCACTGCTACCATCAGCGGCCACGAGTCATATCGGTGGCACGGGCCAGCCGTGGCTGAGATCGAGCCACACTACCTTGGAGACCTGGAGACGGCTGAGCGGAGTGCCTTGAGCCCTACATTTTAAAGCACGCCGTCTTGTTTTAATAACTACTGTTGCACTTTACTTGCAAACTGTCGATTGTTAAATGGTTTTAAATGCCTGAAATGTTTTAAGCGTTTTAATTTGTTTTATACGGATCTTGGCACGTTGGGGCCAAGCAATGTGAGTCGCCCGGAGCCTGCTGGGGGGGGGGGAGCCATAAATGCAATAAAATAAGTAAATAAATACATTTGTCAGAGAGGAATGAGATGTTTTCTTCCCCTCCAGAGCCCGGTGGGTCCAAAATGGGGCGGGGGTGCCTCCTCAGGGCAAGAAAGCGCCACGCAAGGCAAAAAGCAGACTCTGGAGGCAGCGAGCGATGCTTGGCAGCTGACCATCCCCCCTCCCCGGCTCCCCCGCACTGGACATTCCCTCCTCTTGTGCCGCAGATGTTTGTGCTTGCAAGGGCGTGATCACCGCACAGAAACTGCAGCACGAACGAATGGGCCGGCGGCGGTGGTACAGGGCAGCTCCATCACGAAAACACAGAAGGAAACAACAGCAGGAGTTCCCCCTACTTTGCAACCGATCGCTCCAATTTTAAAATGTTTGCATTTGGACAAAAGTTCATTCATTCCTTCACCTGGTCTTTTTGGCCACCGTGTGGCACAGAGTTTTGGACTGGGTGGGCCGTTGGCCTGATGCAACATTGGCTTCTCTGGTGTCCTTATGAAAGAGGCAACACAGCAAAGGCCAATTTGCTTATTCTTTCCCTATTACATAACTCCCCCCCCACCCCCCCACCCCGTAAATGGGGTCTCCTTCAATATCAACCTCACCAATAAAAGAGGACTCTGGTAAAAGACCGGGGACCAATGTTCCCTCTAAGCTGCGGAGTCTTGTGGGCAAGAATTCTACTTTGTGAGCTACTGGCATTAAAGCTGTGAGCAGGTGATTGGGCTACTGCTATCTTTCCTGAGCCAAGACAGAAATGTGTGAGCCGGAGGCTAAAAGACTGTGAGCTGGCTCACACTAACTCAGCTTAGAGGGAACACTGCCGGGAACTGCAGTCAAAACTGCCGTGTACTGTCTGTTACCAAGGATGCTCCTTCTATATGTAATTTCTGCATCGCCGGACATGTCATGTGCCAATGCTTTGCTTCTGCTCGCCGGACATGTCATGTGCTCATGCTTTGCTTCTGCTCTGCATCAGATTTCTATTCGTCTTTCAATTTCTGCAATAGCGCCGTTTCACTGGATGTCCCAGCTGTCAATCACGTCCACCGCGTGGTCCGCCTTGATTCTCAGTGACAAAGGCAGACCATAAAGAACATGAATGGAACCAACGGGAAAGATTCGAGTCCAACAGCCCCTTAGAGACCAATGAGATTTTTGTCAGATGCCACCGCCACCCTCCGAGACAGTGAAAACTTACCCTCATTGATCAGCCAAGTCAAGTTTTAGTTGATGGATCTACCAGCCTTATCCAGAAAAGGAAAAGCTCAGATTTCGACAGACCTCCCCGGGAACAGGAGATCGGCAGCAGCAAGCCAGTGCGGTGCAGTAGTTAAGAGTGCGGACCCTAATCTGGGAGAACCGGGTTTGATTCCCCACTCCTCCACTTGCAGCTGCTGGATGACCTTGGGTCACACCAGTCATAAGTTCTTTCAGAGCTGTTCTCTCAGGAACAGTCCTCAAAAGAGAAGAAGAAGAGGAGACTGGATTTATACCCTGCCCACTACCCCAAAGGAGTCTCAGAGTGGCTTACAAACTCCTTCCCCTTCCCCTCCCCACAACAGACACCCTGTGAGGTAGAAGATGAAGAGACTGGATTTATACCCTGCCCTTCACTACCCCAAAGGAGTCTCAGAGCGGCTTACAAACTCCTTCCCCTTCCCCTCCCCACAACAGACACCCTGTGAGGTAGAAGATGAAGAGACTGGATTTATACCCCACCCTTCACTACCCCAAAGGAGTCTCAGAGCGGCTTACAAACTCCTTCCCCTTCCCCTCCCCACAACAGACACCCTGTGAGGTAGAGAGATGAAGGAGACTGGATTTATACCCCACCCTTCACTACCCCAAAGGAGTCTCAGAGCGGCTTACAAACTCCTTCCCCTTCCCCTCCCCACAACAGACACCCTGTGAGGTAGAAGATGAAGAGACTGGATTTATACCCCACCCTTCACTACCCCAAAGGAGTCTCAGAGCGGCTTACAAACTCCTTCCCCTTCCCTTCCCCACAACAGACACCCTGTGAGGTAGAAGATGAAGAGACTGGATTTATACCCTGCCCTTCACTACCCCAAAGGAGTCTCAGAGCGGCTTACAAACTCCTTCCCCTTCCCCTCCCCACAACAGACACCCTGTGAGGTAGAAGATGAAGAGAGACTGGATTTATACCCCACCCTTCACTACCCCAAAGGAGTCTCAGAGCGGCTTACAAACTCCTTCCCCTCCCCTCCCCACAACAGACACCCTGTGAGGTAGAGAGAAGAAGAAGAGATTGGATTTATACCCCGCCCTTCACTACCCCAAAGGAGTCTCAGAGCGGCTTACAAACTCCTTTCCCTTCCTCTCCCCACAACAGACACCCTGGGAGGTAGAAGAAGAGGAAGAAGAAGAAGAGATTGGATTTATACCCCTTGCCCTTCACTACCCAAAGGAGTCTCAGAGCAGCCCCGTCCCCTCCTCACAACAGTCCACATAGTCATAACATTTTCCAACCAGGCTTTGCAAAGACGCCCATTCCAGATACTTGGAAGACGCCCTTCCTCCGACTTCTTCAGTTTGCCGGCTCTGTAAGTGTAACCTGATTTCAGCAGTTTCAACAGACCACGAGGTTCATAGTGTAAGAAGCGAATCATACGAGTACATGGACTTTATGCCTTATCTTTAAAGGAGGAAAAATGGTATCTTATGCCTTATTATAGTTACAGGATGCATTAATGTTGTTGTGACACCACCAACTTCATAATTGTCGAATACACTGTTTTGGCCATCTTTGATGGTGTTTTCTACTAGTGGGAATCTGTATATTTGGGTCCACAGACACGGCAAAGGGCCCAGAAGATGAGAAACAGCCAGACCAGAGAGTCAGTCTCGGTGTGCACAAAGCATTAACACGGAGCTGATCCAACTCCCCAAAATGCAGGACGACGTACGGGCCGACAATCTCACGAACGCATGAAGCGGCCGCAAACTGAATCGGATCATCGGTCCCTTCAATGGATCTCTTTATCAAGATCAGCGCTGTCTACTCAGGTGGGCGGTGGCTTTTCAGGGTCCTTGGCATGAACCTGGGACCTTTTGCACACCAAGCGGGTGCCCCGCCACTGAGCCATGGCCCCAGCGAGAGCCAGGAGTATGCCAAGTGGCCCCCGAGGAGCCAGCCGTACCCGAGTCCACCTGGCCAGGAGATGGGCGGGTAGGGGGTAATGACTACAGTCTGACGTAGTGGCCTCTAATCTGGGAGAACCAGGTTTGATTCCCCACTTCTCCTCCACATGCAGCTGCTGGTGTGACCTTGGGTCGGTCACAAGCTCTCTCAGAACTGTTCTCTCAAGGGCAGTTCTGGAAAGAGCTCTCTCAGCCCCACCTACCTCACAGGGTGTCTGTTGTGGGGAGGGGAAGGGAAAGGAGTCTGTAAGCCGCTCTGAGACTCCTTTGGGTAGTGGAGGGCGGGGTATGAATCCAATCTCTTCTTCTTCTTCTTCTACCTCACAGGGTGTCTGTTGTGGGGACGGGAAGGGAAAGGAGTCTGTAAGCCGCTCTGAGAATCCTTTGGGTAGTGAAGGGCAAGGGGTATAAATCCAATCTCTTCTTCTTCTTCTTCTTCTTCTTCTACCTCACAGGGTGTCTGTTGTGGGGAGGGGAAGGGAAAGGAGTCTGTAAGCCGCTCTGAGACTCCTTTGGGTAGTGAAGGGCAAGGGGTATAAATCCAAACTCTTCTTCTTCTTCTTCTTCTACCTCACAGGGTGTCTGTTGTGGGGAGGGGAAGGGAAAGGAGTCTGTAAGCCGCTCTGAGACTCCTTTGGGTAGTGAAGGGCAAGGGGTATAAATCCAATCTCTTATTCTTCTTCTTCTTCTACCTCACAGGGTGTCTGTTGTGGGGAGGGGAAGGGAAAGGAGTCTGTAAGCCACTCTGAGACTCCTTTGGGTAGTGGAGGGCGGGGTATGAATCCAATCTCTTCTTCTTCTTCTTCTTCTTCTACCTCACAGGGTGTCTGTTGTGGGGAGGGGAAGGGAAAGGAGTTTGTAAGCCGCTCTGAGACTCCTTTGGGTAGTGAAGGGCAAGGGGTATAAATCCAATCTCTTCTTCTTCTTCTTCTTCTACCTCACAGGGTGTCTGTTGTGGGGAGGGGAAGGGAAAGGAGTCTGTAAGCCGCTCTGAGACTCCTTTGGGTAGTGGAGGGCGGGGTATGAATCCAATCTCTTCTTCTTCTTCTTCTTCTTCTTCTACCTCCCAGGGTGTCTGTTGTGGGGAGGGGAAGGGAAAGGAGTTTATTGGCCGCTCTGAGACTCCTTTGGGGAGTGAAGGGCAGGGTATAAATCCAATCTCTTCTTCTTCTTCTTCTTCTACCTCACAGGGTGTCTGTTGTGGGGAGGGGAAGGGATAGGAGTCTGTAAGCTGCTCTGAGACTCCTTTGGGTAGTGAAGGGCAAGGGGTATAAATCCAATCTCTTCTTCTTCTTCTTGTTCTACCTCACAGGGTGTCTGTTGTGGGGAGGGGAAGGGAAAGGAGTTTATTGGCCGCTCTGAGACTCCTTTGGGGAGTGAAGGGCAGGGTATGAATCCAATCTCTTCTTCTTCTTCTTCTTCTTCTACCTCACAGGGTGTCTGTTGTGGGGAGGGGAAGGGAAAGGAGTCTGTAAGCCGCTCTGAGACTCCTTTGGGTAGTGAAGGGCAAGGGGTATAAATCCAATCTCTTCTTCTTCTTCTTGTTCTACCTCACAGGGTGTCTGTTGTGGGGAGGGGAAGGAAAGGAGTCTGTAAGCCGCTCTGAGACTCCTTTGGGTAGTGGAGGGCGGGGTATGAATCCAATCTCTTCTTCTTCTTCTTCTTCTTCTTCTACCTCCCAGGGTGTCTGTTGTGGGGAGGGGAAGGGAAAGGACTTTATTGGCCGCTCTGAGACTCCTTTGGGGAGTGAAGGGCAGGGTATAAATCCAATCTCTTCTTCTTCTTCTACCTCCCAGGGTGTCTGTTGTGGGGAGGGGAAGGGAAAGGAGTTTATTGGCCGCTCTGAGACTCCTTTGGGGAGTGAAGGGCAGGGTATAAATCCAATCTCTTCTTCTTCTTCTTCTTCTACCTCCCAGGGTGTCTGTTGTGGGGAGGGGAAGGGAAAGGAGTTTATTGGCCGCTCTGAGACTCCTTTGGGGAGTGAAGGGCAGGGTATAAATCCAATCTCTTCTTCTTCTTCTTCTTCTACCTCCCAGGGTGTCTGTTGTGGGGAGGGGAAGGGAAAGGAGTTTATTGGCCGCTCTGAGACTCCTTTGGGGAGTGAAGGGCAGGGTATAAATCCAATCTCTTCTTCTTCTTCTTCTTCTACCTCCCAGGGTGTCTGTTGTGGGGAGGGGAAGGGAAAGGAGTTTATTGGCCGCTCTGAGACTCCTTTGGGGGGTGAAGGGCAGGGTATAAATCCAATCTCTTCTTCTTCTTCTTCTTCTACCTCCCAGGGTGTCTGTTGTGGGGAGGGGAAGGGATAGGAGTCTGTAAGCTGCTCTGAGACTCCGAGTGAAGGGCAAGGGGTGTAAATCCAATCTCTTCTTCTTCTTCTTCTTCTTCTACCTCTCTCGTCACGGCCACTGTGGCTCCAAGGCGAGCGGGCACTGCAGCATCGTCTCTGCCATGAGGCCACGCAGCTCAGCTTGGTCCCAGGGCTGTTTCCGCTTCACAGTCCACCATGGGGTGTGTGCTGTGTGCGTATGTCTGATCTGCGGCAGGCTGTTCCACGCGGCCTCCCCGGGGCCAAATCCCCTGCAACGGACTGTTGCGCATCAAGTGATGAGCCGGCACCTGCCCTGGAGGCCTCCCTTCCAAAAGGATGTGGGCAGGGTGGAGCGGGAGCGGAGGAGAGTGACGAGGGCCACGCCCGCACCATCATTTTTGTCACTTGTGTTTCCCCCCTATTGCTTTGGGTTCCCTCCCCTTTTCCACATGTGTTTTGCTCCCTCTGGGGCTACTAGAGAGAGAGGAAAATGCACCGGGGAGGGGGAACCCTGAAGCAACAGGGGCAAGTGAGTGACAAGGTGACAATGCGGAACAAGCCGAGGATGATCGGGGGCCTGGAGACCAAGAAGCCTATGAGGAGAAAGGCTGAGGGACTTCTTGGGAATGTTCAGTCTGGAGAAGAGGAGGGGAGACATGAGCCCGCAGTGTGATGCGGCTGCGAAGAAAGCGAATGCAATCTTAGGATGCATTAACAGAAGCCTTGTGTCCAGATCATGGGAGGTGGTCATTCTGCTCTGTTCTGCTATGACCAGGCCTCACCTGGAGTCCTGTGTCCAGTTTTGGGCACCACACTTTAGGAAGGATGTGGACAAGCTCAAGCATGTCCAGAAGAGGGCGACCAGGATGGTGAGAGGGTTGGAATCCAAATCTTAGGAGGAAGAAGAAGAAGAAGAAGAAGAAGAAGAAGAAGAAGAAGAAGAAGAAGAAGAAGAAGAAGAAGAAGAAGAAGAAGAGGAGGCGGCGGCGGCGGCGGCGGCGGCGGTCGGCGGCGATTGGATTTATACCCTGCCCTTCACTGCCCAAAGGCATCTCAGAGCGGCTGACAAACTCCTTTTCCTTCCCCTCCCCACAACAGACACCCTGTGAGATAGGTGGGGCTGAGAGAACTTCTGACAGAAACTGACCTTGAGAGAACAGCTGTGCCAGAGCTTGTGACTGACCCAAAGGAGTCTCAGAGCAGCCCCGTCCCCTCCTCACAACAGGAGTGGGGAATCAAACCCGGTTCTCCCAGATTAGAGTCCACACTCCTAACCACGACACCAAACTGGCTCTCTGGAAAGGCGGAAAGAGTTGGGTGTGTTTAGCCTGGGAAAGAGAAGGCTTAGATACTCTTCAAGTATTTGAAGGGCTGTCATGTAGAAGATGGAGCAGATCTATTCTCTCTTGCTCCAGATTGCAAGACTAGATCTAAGGGGTGGAAATGACAAGGGAGTCGTTACCGGCTAGATATCAGGAGAAACCACCTGACTGTCAGAGTGGTTGAGCAGTGGAACAGCCTGCCTCGGGAGGTGGTGGATGCTCCTTCCCTGGACGTTTCCAAGCGAAGGCCGGACGACCATATTTTGGGTATGTTGTAGGTAGGTAGGGCTCTCTTTCGGCTCTGCTCCTGCAGAGTGCAGGGGGTTGGACCAGATGACCTGCAAGGTCCCTTCCAACTCTAACATTCTATGATTGCTCCCTTGAACTATTACTGGAAGGGCTGTCAGTTACAGGACAGCAGGGAGCTGTTCCTGTTGGCAGCAGAGGAGAGGACTCGCAGGAACGGGTTCAAATTAAGGACGGAAAGGGACCGGCTGGATCTTAGGAAAACCTTTTTGACAGTCAGGCTTGTGCCGCAGTGGAATCAGCTGGCTGGGGAGGTCCCCCTCCTTGGCAGTCTTCAAGTAGCGGCTGGACCAGCACTGGTCAGGGATGCTCCAGGCTGATCCTGCATTGAGCAGGGGGTCGAACTAGATGGCCTGGATGGCCCCTTCCAACTCGGTGATCCTGTTGACCCCACCCTCATGGGAATACCACCGAAGTCCCTGGGGCTCCACCCACAGTGCGCATTGCTGCTCCTGCGACGTCTCCCCCAGTGACAGGATGCAGCTCTCTGGATGCCTGCCACGCAATCGCACCTAGCAAGCTGAGCACGTCAGCGGCATTCCACTGCACAGGAGACATGCAACTAATTGGTGCTGGCATACTCTCTCATGCGCTTTGATGTGCCCACGGTTCTCTCTCTTGAACAGCCAGCCTTCACAGCCACAGGTGACTCAAGCTTAATGGCACGTGTACCGGGATTCGCTCCCAACACTCAAGGACAGGCGCTCTCGCAAATGGGGGAGCTCTTTACATGCACGGCAGCAGCCCCCTGCTCACACCCGCGGCAGGCAGGAAGGAGAGGCCAGAATGCAGGGAGACCTCCGGTTCCTGGGACTCGGCACAGCTATGTGTGCAAACGATAAACATATGGAGCAGAAGTTCATCAGTGGCTATTAGCCACAGGGTATAGATGGGAACTCTCAGTCTGGGGCAGGTGATGCACTCTATTCTTGGTGCTGGGGGGCAGCAGTGGGAGGGCTTCTGGTGTCCTGGCCCCACTGCTGGACCTCCGGATGGCACCTGGTATTTTTGGCCACTGTGTGACACAGAGTGTTGGACTAGATGGGCCATTGGCCTGATTCAACATTGGCTTCTCTTATGTTCTTATGACCTCTCTGGCTAAGAAGAGCACTGGCAAAAGCTAGAGGGGAGCCAGAGGCTCCACGCACATCCCCACATGCTCAACAATGCGCCTTCCTGTCTGCTCTCAACGCACTGTGGCGTTTTTTCTGCAAGCATGTTCTGCCATTTCCAGCCTTATTTAGGACTGCATTTGGCTCAAGCGGTCCTGAGTTGTGGTTTTCAATTTCGGCTTCTTATGTTTTTAATGTATTTTATTTTATGTGTTTTGTCTACGTCGCAAGCTGCCTGGAGCTCCGCGGGAAGGAAGGCAGCTAATAAATATTTTAAATGTATGAATAAATAAAATAAATAAGCGGACAAACCCCCCTCTCTGCGATTTCTGGCAGCCGGGCTTGACGAAGGGAAAGCCCCCGCTAGGAAGCTGCTCAGCCGACTGCGGGGTGGGGGCTCCAACGGGGACAGTCGGACTGCAGGGGGAGATCATGGGCTGCCCCCTGCTCTTGAGACACAGTCCACGGCCCCAGCTCAGAGGCCAGTGAGATGCGGATCCTGTTTTGGGACCTGGCATCTCCAAGTCGGACTACACACCAGCACACTTGGCAGCATTTCAAAGGGCAGCCGTCTTGCTCTGCAGGGGAAGAGCTGGGTTCGAGAGTCCGGCAGCACCTTAGAAACCAACAAGATTTTTTTTTGGGGGGGTGGCCTGGGGGATGAGCTTTAGAGAGTCCAAACTCCTTGGCCAGATAAAAAACCCCCAGCCATATTGGTCTGCAGCTGTGCTCCCTCCAAGTTCATGTGAGCTAACTCACAGTTTTTTCTGCCTCTGGCTCACACATTTTTGTCTTAGCACAGGAAGGATGGCTCCAGAGCAAACTATTTAGTGTCGTGGTTAAGTGCGCGGACTCTAACCTGGGAGAACCAGGTTTGATTCCCCGCTCCTCCACTTGCAGCCGCTGGATGACCTTGGGCAAGCTGTAGTTCTGTCAGAGCTGTTCTGTCAAGGGCAGTTCTAGAAAGAGCTCTCTCAGACCCACCTACCTCACAGGAGGTGCCTGTTGTGGGGAGGGGAAGGGAAAAGAGTTTGTAAGCCGCTCCTTTGGGTAGCGAAGGGTGGTGTATAAATCCAACCTCCGCCGCCTCCTCTTCTGCACTAGCCAAATCGCTCGTTCACAACTTTAATGCCAGTAGCTCACAAAGTAGAATTTTTGCTCACAAGATGGTGAGGGGGGTCTGGAGTTCAAGTTCTATGAGGAGAGGTTGAAGGAGCTGGGTATGCTTAGCCTGGAGAGGAGATGACTGAAAGGTGATAGGATCACCATCTTCAAGTACTTGAAGGGCTGTCCTATGGAAGAGGATGGTGCAGAGTTGTTTTCTGTTGCCCCAGAAGGGCGGACCGGAACCAACGGGTTGACATTAAATCAGAGGAGTTTTTGGCTAAACATTCAGAAGAACTTCCTGACCATGAGAGCGGTGCTTCAGTGAGACAGGCTTCCTCGGGAGGTGGTGGGCTCTCCTCCTCTGGACGTTTTCAAGCAGAGGCTGGGTGGCCCCATCTGACAGCAAATGCGGATTCTGTGAACTGAGGCAGATCACGAGAGGGAGGGCAGGAAGGGTCGCATCCGTTCTTGTGGTCCTTTCTTGACATGCCCAGGGAAATGCCAATCGTCACTTTGGGGTCAGGAAGCAATTTTTCTCCAGGCCCGTTGGGCTGGAGAGCCTGGAGGCTTTTTGTCCTCTTCTGGGTGTGAAGCAGGTGGTGTGTGTGTGTGGGGGGACATTCGTGAATTTCCTGCCTTGTGCAGGGGGTTGGACTAGATGACCTTGGAGGTCCCTTCCATTTCTATGATTCTGTGCAGGGTGAGATGAAAGACTGATCAACCTCCATCACAGCTGGTCTGCTGGGGAGATTCTACCCCCGGCCCTGCTCTGGGTCTGCCCATCCATAGGGTAGGCAAGGCCTTTATGAGCTAGAAGAAGAAGAAGAGATTGGCTTTATACCCTGCCCTTCACTCAGAGTCTCAGAGTGGCCTTACAAACTCCTTTCCCTTCCCCTCCCCACGACAGACACCCCCTGTGAGGTAGGCGGGGCTGAGAGAGCTCTTTTGAGGACTGCCCTTGAGAGAACAGCTGTGCCAGAACTATGGCTGGCCCAAGGTCATCCAGCAGGTGCAAGTGGAGGAGTGGGGTAATCAAACCCGGTTCTCCCAGATTAGAGTCCGCGCACTTAACCCCTACTCCAAACTGGCTCTCACACCAAGAGCTACACTCACACACCCCTGCCCTATACTGAATCAGACCCTCGGTCCATCGAGGTCAGTACTGTCTACTCAGACTGGCAGTGGCTCTCCGGGTTCTCAGGCAGAGGTCTCTCCCATCACCTAATGCCTGGTCCTTTTAACTGGAGATGCCGGGGATTGAACCGGGGACCTTCTGCGTGTAAAGCAGAGGCTCTTCCATTGAGCCACAGCCCTTCTTTGCAGCTCTCCAGGGTCCCAGGCGGAGGTCTTTCACATCACCTACTGCCCGGTCCTTTTAACTGGCGATGCCGGGGATTGAACCTGGGACCTTCTGTGTGTAAAGCAGAGGCTCTTCCATTGAGACGCAGCCTCCCCGCAATTCACAACACTGCTGACGCCAGAGACAAGTCTGCGGGGCAGCCAGGCTCTTCTTCCCAGTCGACAGTCTTAGCATTTGTGACAGACAGCCCTCCCCTCACCCCCCTCCCCTCCCCAGGGCCCAGCAAATCCAAGGAGGTCACATCCTGCCTCCTCCCTGAGTGTTTCCAATTTTCCCTTTTTATTACCCAACCCCCAAGTATTTAGGCAATTAACAAATTAATTTTCTTCAAGCTACTTGACACCTTGATTCATTAAGCTCCCGACGCTGCCAGCAAAGACGCACGAAACCCTGGGCAGGAGATTTACACGTTTCAGGTGGAATGTCAGTTGAGCTTGTTACGGGGAAAGCTAAAGAGAAGGAGGAGGAGGAGGAGAAGGAGAAGAAGAAGAAGAGGAAGAAGAGGAGGAGGAGGAGATTGGATTTATACCCCGCCCTTCACTACCCAAGGGAGTCTCAGAGCGGCTAACAAACTCCTTTCCCTTCCCCTCCCCACAACAGGCACCCTGGGAGGTAGAAGAAGAAGAGATTGGATTTATACCCCACCCTTCACTACCCAAAGGTGTCTCAGAGCGGCTTACAAACTCCTTTCCCTTCCCCTCCCCACACCCTGTGAGGTAGGTGGGACTGAGAGAGCTCTGACAGAAACTGCCCTTTTTCAAGAACAGCTGTGTCAGACCTATGGCTTGCCCAAGGTCATCCAGCAGGTGCAAGTGGAGGAGGCATGGGGAATCAAACCCGGTTCTCCCAGTTTAGAGTCCACGCACTTAACCACCGCACCAAACTGGTCTTCACATCATCTGATCCTTTCAGCTGGAGATGTCGGGGATTGAACCTGGGACCTTCTGCGTGCCAAGCAGATGCTCTACCACTGAGCCGCGGCCCCTCCCCACAGCACGATGGCTCCAATCCGTTTTGAGGGGAACTTTGGCAACCTCCAGCCTTGTTTCTCACCCTCGGGGGAAGAAAAGGACATGAAGGGGAACACTGTCAAAACACCAGGGAGCAAGGGGAACCGTAACTGGTGTCGGCGGTTGTCGAGGGGTGCCTTTGGAAGCCCCCTTCCCAATTTCTCTCACGCAGCAGTCCGTTTTCTGACAGTGGCCGCCCACCACCCTGGCCAAGGGCAAGCACCGTCCCCCACTCGTCCTCTAACTGTTACCGAGGCTGCCGAGCGGGCCTTGCAGCCGAGCGTGCCCCACAGCATCGACTCCCTGTCTGCCTCCTGTTTCCACAGGGCTCTTAAGCCCTCATCAAGGAGATTACAACGAGCCAACTAATCCGAAAACAAACAGCCCCAGCGCCGGACAGAATTAGACTTCTGGCTCCGTGCTAATTCCGATCATTAACTTGCGGTCCCCTGCAGCAGTCCCTAATTCCTCCCGATGCCCATTGCCTGAGAGGTGGGGGTGCATTTCATGGGAAGGCGCAAGGGGCCATGTTCGCGCAGGGATGGACAGTCAGTGGGGCTTTCCCCACCAGCTGTGGTTGGATGCACTTGTGCGGGGTATTGGCAAGGTGCCGGGTGGGGAGACCGATGCGTCCGGCCTGCAGTGTCACCAACAAAAACATGCCAGGGCAAACGGCATTAAAAGGCGGTGCTACTAAACGAGCTGGGCGACGCGAGGAGGAAGAGGGGCAAAAGTGCCCACCGCGAGAGGACAGATGGGAGTCACTTTCCAAGACCAAAAAGAGACGGGGGAAAGAGGTGAACTGTTTCGGCTCAGTCCTGGCTCAGATCCACAGCAGAGACACGCTCCTGGCCAAGAAGGTCGCCAGGCATCAACACCTCCTGTTTCACACCTCCCGTTTAACATGTGCAGAAGACCCCACTGAGAGAACCGAAGTCTGACCATTAGCTGTGAGGCATTTGCGAGCTTTTTCGCGGATGAAGTCTTGCCACTCCGCCACGACTTAGCTGCCCAATGGTGATACGGTACATGAACTGGAGGCCCCCTTGGCCGGCTTTGGATACGGAACTTGACAACGTCAGCCAGCTCTCCCATTCCGATGTGGACAGGACCCTGCATGCCTTCCGGTGAACCACTTAGAATCATAGGAGGCTGGATGATCATCTTTCGGGTATGCTGTAGGTATGTAGGGTTATCTTTCAGCTACGCTCCTGCAGAGTGCAGGGGGTTGCACTAGATGACCGGCAATGTCCCTTCCAACTCTAACATTCTATGGTTCTATGTTAGAGTTGGAAGGGACCTCGCAGGTCATCTAGTCCAACCCCTGCACTCTGCAGGAGCGTAGCCGAAGATAGCCCTACATACCTACAACATACCCAAAAGAAGAAGAAGGTCGTCCAGCCTCCGCTTGAAAACGTCCAGCAAAGGAGCAACCACCACCTCCTGAGGCAGGCTGTTCCACTGCTCAACCGCTCTGACAGTTAGGAAGTTTCTCCTGATGTTTAGCCGGTAACGACTCCCTTGTCATTTCCACCCATTACATCTAGGCTTGCAAATCCGGAGTAAGAGAGAATAGATCTGCTCCAATCTTTTACATGACAGCCCTTCAAATACTTGAAGACTGCCATCATGTCCCTCTAAGCCTTCTCTTTCCCAGGCTAAACAGACCCAACTCTTTCAGCCTTTCCTCATAAGACTTGGATTCCAACCCTCTCGCCATCCTGGTCACCCTCTTCTGGACACGCTCGAGCTTCTCAACATCCTTCGTAAAGTGTGGTGCCCAAAACTGGACACAGGACTGCAGGTGAGGCCTGACCATAGCAGAATAGAGCGGAGTGACCACCTCCCGTGATCTGGACATAAGGCTTCTGTTAATGACTGCATGAGCTTTCTTCACTGGCCTCTTGGACCTGCGTCTCTCATGGCCGTTGAAAGCCGGCGGCCCCTGGTAGACATTACCAACCTGTCCCTGGAGTCAGGGGTCTATCCAGAGGCTGCGGTGGTACTGCTCTCGAGGAAACCATCCTTGGATCCTACAGATCCGTCCAATTACTGCCCAGTTTTGAATTTGTCGTTTCCAGGGAAGGTGAGCAGCTCCAGCATTTTCCGGAAGACACACCGGCACTGGACACATTCCAGGCCAGTTTTTGCCCCGGGACGGAGACAGTGTCGGTCGCTCTTACAGACCATTTCCACAGACAGCTGGATTGAGGTGGGTCAGTGCTGCTGTTGCTACCTGATCTCACAGCAGTGCTCAACACAGTCGACTATGACTTCTTGACCCACTGCCTCACCAACGTGGGCCTTGTGGTGGCTCGCCTCATTTCTCCTTGGTCAGGGACAGAGGATAGCGCCCGGGGAGAAGGTGTTCTTGAAAACAAAGCATTGGAACTTACCTGAAGGGTTTCTTCTCTCCAGTGGGGCGAAGTCATACGAACTGGTTAGGCCGCGCCTCCTCTCGCTCCAGGCGGGGCTATGCAAATTTGTGCAGACTGTATTGGCTCAGAGTGAGGCTGACCCTCCAGTCTTAGTACAGCCCAGCTCCATAACAGATTTTACGTCCAACTAGATTTTATTCTGTTTTATTTTATTTTGGGTGGGATGTGGGTGACTTCGCCCCACTGAAGAGAAGAAACGTTCAGGTAAGTTCCAATGTTTCGTTCCATAAGAACATAAGAGAAGCCAATGTTGAATCAGGCCAATGGCCCATCTAGTCCAACACTCTGTCACACAGTGGCCAAAAATACCAGGTGCCATCAGGGGGTCCAGCAGTGCGGCCAGGACACTAGAAGCCCTCCCACTGCTGCCCCCTCCAGCACCAAGAATAGAGTGCATCACCTGCCCCAGACTGAGAGTACCTATCTATACCCTGTGGCTAATAGCCACTGATGGACCTCTGCTCCATATGTCTATCCAATTCCCTCTTATAAGAACATAAGAGAAGCCAGTGTTGGATCAGGCCAGTGGCCCATCTAGTCCAACACTCTGTCACACAGCGGCCAAAATATACCAGGTGTCATAAGGAGGTCCAGCAGCGGGGCTAGGACACTAGAAGCCCTCCCACTGCTGCCGCCCTCCAGCACCAAGAATAGAGTGCATCACCTGCCCCAGACTGAGAGTTCCTATATATACCTTGTGGCTAATAGCCACTGATGGACTTCTGCTCCAGATGCTTATCTAATTCTCCTGATGTTGCCCTCCTGGCCCTGGGATTCAGAGGCTGACTGTCCCTGAATGTAGAAGTTCCATCTAGTCTTCATGGGTGGAGAAGACAGATCCTCCACAGATCTGTCTTATCCACCCACACCCTGGCTAGCTTGCAGGACTCTGAGCCTGCTTAACTGAAGGAAGTCACAGAATCATAGAATCAGAGAGTTGGAAGGGATCTCCAGGGTCATCTAGTCCAACCCCCTGCACAAGGCAGGAAATTCACAAATGCCTCCCCCTCCACACCCCCAGTGACCGCTGTTCCACGCCCAGAAGGTACCAAAAAAACCCCTCCAGGATCCCCGGCCAAACCAGCCTGGGAAAAAATTGCTTCCTGACCCCAAAGTGGCAATCAGTATTTCCCTGGCCGTGTAAGAAGGGGCCACGAGAACTAAGCATGGAGGCAACCCTTCCTGCCCTCCCTCTCATGAGCTGCCTCAGTCATCTTGGGCAACACACAAGCTTTTCTCCGTGAAAGGTCTCCCAGACAAACCCCGGAACACCGAAGGCTACCGGGGTCCACCAAGGTTAAGCAACGCAGTGCTTACAATCTGTAGGCAGTACATCTTGGCGCCCCTCCTCAGCCTCGGAGGTTCCAGGTGCAAAAATCTGCCTCTTTTCAGCACAAAAGGCCCCGGCGCTGATGAGATTCCGTGGCGAACTTCAAAGGCCTGCCAAGTTCACTGCGATTACATATCCTCCGTATCTCGGCTCTGCAGCCCGGAGATTAGGGCGCGCTCACGGTGGCCTCCCGCGCAGGCGGCAGAGGCGGGCGACTAATCTCGCCCATCAAAAGGAGTTTTGTTTGTACATACAAGATCAGAAAGGGCCAGAAAACAACGGGCAGGCGCTCCGAGCGGCGCCGTTATCGCAGGGACAGATAACGGCAATAATTAAAAATGTATACCGGGGGAAAAGGAGGCTGCTTTGCTGATTTGGCACAGCTCAGGGGTGGGGGATCGAGGGAGAGCGGAACTCGCTTCTGGGGCTTCCCATTATCGGAGGCACCCCTGCAACGGAAAGAAAAGGGATCCAATGCAGGTCCCTGCTAGGAAGTGCTCTGGGCGGCCTTGGTGTAGTGGTTAGGAGTGGCAGACTTCAATCTGGAGAACCAGGTTTGAGTCCTCACTCCTCCTTGGGTCAGGCACAGTTCTCTCCGAGCTCTCTCAGCCCCGCCTGCCTCACGGGGTGTCTGTTGTGGGGAGGGGAAGGGGAAGGAGTTTGTAAGCCACTCTGAGATGCCTTTGGGCAGTGAAGGGCGGGGTATAAATCCAATCTCTTCTTCTTCTTCTTCTTCTATCTCACAGGGTGCCTGTTGTGGGGAGGGGAAGGGAAAGGAGTTTGTGAGCCGCTCTGAGACTCCCTTGTGTAGTGAAGGGCGGGGTATAAACCCAATCTCTTCTTCTTCTTCTTCTACCTCACAGGGTGTCTGTTGTGGGGAGGGGAAGGGGAAGGAGTTTGTCAGCCACTCTGAGACTCCTTTGGATAGTGAAGGGCGGGGTATAAATCCAATCTCTTCTTCTCCTTCTTCTTCTACCTCACAGGGTGTCTGTTGTGGGGAGGGGAAGGGAAAAGAGTTTGTGAGCCGCTCTGAGACTCCCTTGGGTAGTGAAGGGCGGGGTATAAACCCAATCTCTTCTTCTTCTTCTTCTACCTCACATGGTGTCTGTTGTGGGGAGGGGAAGGGGAAGGAGTTTGTCAGCCGCTCTGAGACTCCTTTGGGTAGTGAAGGGCGGGGTATAAATCCAATCTCTTCTTCTTCTTCTTCTTCTACCTCACAGGGTGTCTGTTGTGGGGAGGGGAAGGGAAAAGAGTTTGTGAGCCGCTCTGAGACTCCCTTGGGTAGTGAAGGGCGGGGTATAAACCCAATCTCTTCTTCTTCTTCTTCTACCTCACATGGTGTCTGTTGTGGGGAGGGGAAGGGGAAGGAGTTTGTCAGCCACTCTGAGACTCCGAGTGAAGGGCGGGGTATAAATCCAATCTCTTCTTCTTCTCTGCCACTGAGTGGACTCTAATCCAGAGAACCCGGTTTGATTCCCCGGTCTTCCACATGCTGCCAGCTGGGTGACCTTGGGCCGTTCACAGATCTCTCAGAGCTCTCTCAGGTCCTCCTACCTCACAGGGTGTCTGTTGTGGGGGGAGGAAGGGAAGGAGATTGTGAGCGACTTCAAGACTCTGAGGGAAGGGTGCGGTATAAATCCAAGTCCTCATCTTCTTTTTGGGCAGGCTCAGCTAAAGCTGGAAGAAGGAGGAGGAGGAGATTGGATTTATACTCCGCCTTCACTCAGAGTCTCAGAGCGGCTCACAAATTCCTTTCCCTCCCCCTCCGCACAACAGACCCTCTAGGAGGCAGGTGGGGCTGAGAGAGCTCTTTAAAGAGCTGCTCTTCTAGTGTCCTGGCCCCACTACTGGACCTCCTGATGGCACCTGGTATATTTTGGCCGCTTTGTGACAGAGTTTTGGACTAGATGGGCCATTGGCCTGATTCAACATCGGCTTCTCTCTTATGTTCTTATGTTTAACAGCTCAGACCAGAACTATGGCTTGCCCAAGGTCACACCAGCAGCTGCAGGTGGAGAAGTGGGGAATCAAACCTGGTTCTCCCAGATTAGAGTCCGCGCACTTAAGCACCACACCAAACTGGTTCTCTGTTCAACTCCTGGCCATGGCTCAGTGACAGAGCATCTGCTGGCTGTGCAGAAGGACTCAGGTTCAACCCCCGGCATCTCCCGTTAAAGAATCTGGCAGTAGGTGATGGGAAAGACCTCTGATTGAGACCCTGGAGAGCCACAGAGACGGACTATGGCTCAGTGGAAGAGCCTCTGCTTGGCTTGCAGAAGGTCCCAGGTTCAATCCCCAACATCTCCAATCAAAAGCACCAGCCAGAAGGTGATGTGAAAGACCCTCCGCCCGAGACCCTGGGGAGCCATGGAGAGGGGCTGTGGCTCAGTGGGAGAGCCTCTGCTTGGCATGCAGAAGGCCCCAGGTTCAATGCCCGGCATCTCCAGTTATAAGGATCCGGCAGTAGGTAATGTGAAAGACCTCCACCTGAGACCCTGGAGAGCTGCTTCTAGCCTGGGTACACAATGCTGTCTTGGGTGGAACAAGGGTCCAATTCAGTGCAGAAGAAGAAGAAGAAGAAGAAGAGATTGGATTTAAAACCCGGCCTTAACTTGGAGTCTCAGAGCGGCTTACAAACGCCCTTCCCTTCCCCTCCCCACAACAGACACCCTGGGAGTTGGGTGGGGCTCTGAGAGAACTCTAACACAAACCACTCTTTCAGGAACAGCTGTGCCAGAGCTTGTGACTGACCCAAGGTCCCCCAGCAGGCTGCAAGTGGAGGAGTGGGGGAATCAAACCCGGTTCTCCCAGATTAGAGTCCGCGCACTTAACCACTACTCCAAACTGGTTGTGCAGAGCCTGTGTAAGACAGGCTAACCCCTCTTGGCAGGAGCGCCGAGGCAAGGGGAGTTCCAGATGGACACTTTCCTGGACAGACACTTTCCCCAACAAACCCTTCCAGAACCTGCTGGTTCTCCGCTCACTGCCCTGCTCTCCCCAGCCTCTCCCCTGCTGTCCCACCGCCAACGGCAGACCTTTCCCTCCACCCGCCAAAGCAAATTCTCGCCTCAGTATGGCGTCACTTCTGCCCTCTGTTACAGAACCAGGTCAAACCTGGGCAGCAGCAGCAGCAGCAGCAGCAGCAGCAGGGTCTGCTTACTGCCCAGGAGGGAGGGCAGACGGGTACACAATCCCACGGGCAGCAAGTGAGCCTTCCGTGCCCAGTTCAAGACCACAAAAAAACCCCAGACTCGGAGGAAGCGGGATTCGTGGGCTCACCCACGATCCCATTCACGGTGGCTCTGCGACAGAGCCTCTGCTTTGCATGCGGAAGGGTCCAAGTTCAGCTTCTCCTGCTAAAACAGAACGGGCGGCAGGCGAAGTGGATCACGGAATCATGGAAGGGGCCACAGAGGCCATCTAGTCCAGCCCCGCTGCCCAGTGCAGGACCAGCCTAAAGCATCTCTGACGAATATTCCTCCAGACTCTTCTTGAAAGCTGTCAGTGAAGGGGAGCTCACCACCTCCCTGGGCAGCTGATTCCACCTTGAACCACTCTGACTGCGAAAAAGCTTTTCCTAATATCCAGCTGATACCCCTTCTGCATGTAATTTAAACCCGTTGCTTTGGGTCCTCTCCTCTGCTGCCAACCGGAACAGCTCCTCGCCCTCCTCCAAATGACGGCCTTTCAAAGATTTAAAGAGAGCAACCATGTCCCCCCTCAATCTCCTCTTCTCCAAACAGAACATTCCCAAGGCCCTTTTAGCCTTTATTTGTAGGGCTGAGTCTCCAGACCCCTGATCGTCCTCGTCGCTCTCTTCTGCACCCTCTCGATTTTGCCCACATCCTTTTTGAAGTGAGGCCTCCAGAACGGCACGCAGGACTCCAGGTGCGGCCTGACCAAGGCAGCATGCAGAGGGGCTACGACCACCTGCGATTTCGATGCTATGGCCCTTTTAATACAACCCAAGACTGAATTTGCCTTTTTGATCTCAGCCGAGACCCTGGAGAGCCACTGCTGGTTCGAGTAGAAAAGACAGGCCTGAGTGCCGCATGACGGAGTGAGTTCCTGTCTCTGGCCCCGGCTCCTGCCAACCTAGCAGTTCGAAAGCAAGAAACTGCAAGTAGATAAATAGGTACCACTTCGGTGGGAAGGTAACAGCGTTCTGTGTGCCTTAGTGCCTAGTCATGCCGGTCACATGACCATGAAAACGTCTTCAGACAGTGCTGGCTCTTCGGCTTGGAAACGGAGACGAGCACCGCAACCCTAGAGTCGGATTCGGCTGGCTTTCGAGCGAGGGAAACCTTTACCTTTACCATCAGGAGCCCTGGTGTCCCCCCAGCCTCGAGGAAGGCTGCCCCCCCCGGACTAACTTCTAAACGGAGAGGTGCCACGCCCACCTTCCTGCCCCTCATTCCAGGTGGGTTGTGTGAGGCTGTGGTGGTGACCCAGCTACGAGTCAGCAATCCTTCTGCTCATGCTCAGGGGCACTCTGGTGTTTGATCTAGCACGGTGCAAACTGAGCTTTATGATTAGGACTGCGTGGTGCAGAGAGGGAGGGAGGGACAGAGAGAGAGAGAGAGAGAGAGAGAGACAGAACGCACGTGCACATCTCCCAGTATCAGGCCAAGGACAGGAACCCCCGATGCAAACTGCACAACGCGGGGGGCGGGGGGGGAGAGGTGAGCATGAACTACACACACAGTCCCAAGGTAAACACGCTTCAGGTTTGTTCTATAAAATTTAATTGTGACCATGAAATTTCATAATAAATGAAAGCTGCCCAAGCTGCATTGATTGACTAATAAAGGCCCACAGCTGGGAGAAGGAGCTTTAAATAAGAGGATAAACATTGTCTTACGCCTAATCTCCTGCCTCCCCCAGCCCCGGAGAAGCCACCGCCGTCCAGTCCCCTGTCCTCCGATACCCTCAGAGGAGAAGAGAAAGAAGTGCCTCCAACAGCCCCAAAGCAACCCCATCTCTGCCCCAAAGGGGTTTTTTTGGCGGGGGGGGGGCTCTTCGGATCACAGGAAAAGCAGAGGCAAAACACAGAAGAAGAAGAAGAGAGAGAAGAGATTGGATTTATACCCCGCCCTTCACTCGGAATCTCAGAGCGGCTTACAAACTCCCTTCCCTTCCCCTCCCCACAACAGACACCCTATGAGGTAGGCGGGGCTGAGAGAGCTCTTTCAAGGACTGCCCTTTCAAGGACAGCTCTTATCAGAACTACGGCTTGCCCAAGGTCATCCAGCAGGTGCGAGTGGAGGAGTGGGGAATCAAACCTCGTTCTCCCATGTTTTGGTCCACAAGATCCTATCACGTTTAAGATCTCCATGTCTCGAGACTAGAGGCTGGAGATTGGAAATTAATAGGTGGTAATAACCAATTAGAGAGATCCCCCCCATCATTATTAGAGTAGAAGAAGAGAAGAGATTGGATTCATACCCCGCCCTTCACTTGGAGTCTCAGAGCGGCTCACAAACTCCTTTCCCTTCCCTTCCCCACAACAGACACCCTGGGAGGTGGGTGAGGCTGAGAGAGCTCTCTTGGGAACTGTCCTTGAGAGAACAGCTCTGGCAGAACTACGGCTTGCCCAAGGTCATCCAGCAGCTGCAAGTGGAGGAGTGGGGGAATCAAACCCGGTTCTCCCAGATGAGAGTCCGTGCTCTTAACCACGACACCAAACACAGCAGGGCATCTCCCTACCTGTGAAAAGCCAAGACTGGCTCCCTGGGGCTTTGGGGTCTTTCAAAAGCAACAGGACCCTGCAGTTGTGGCGGTGGGAGCCATGCTCTTTGGAACGGGGGTCAGCTGCCAGAGGATGTCAGTGATGGCCACAGGGACAGACGGCTTTAAAAGGGAACTAGACAGGTTCACAGAGGAAAGGTCCGATCCCCTCCTTTCTCACCAATGTTTTAATGGCTGTGTTTATGTTTTGTATGCATTTTACTTTTTTAATGTGGTGTGTTTGTTTTTTGGTGAGGTCGTTTTTAATAGGAGGAGGAGGAAGAGGAGATTGGATTTACACCCCGCCCTTCACTACCCAAAGGAGTCTCAGAGCCGCTTACCATCTCTTTTCCCTTCCCCTCCCCACAACAGACCCCCTGTGAGGTAGAAGAAGGAGAAGAGATTGAATTTATACCCCGCCCTTCACTACCCAAAGGAGTCTCAGAGTGGCTTACAAACTCCCTTCCCTTCCCCTCCCCACAACAGACACCCCTGTGAGGTAGAAGAAGAAGAAGGAGAGATTGGATTTATACCCTGCCCTTCACTACCCAAAGGAGTCTCAGAGCGGATTACAAACTCCTTTCCCTTCCCCTCCCCACAACAGACACCCTGTGAGGTAGAAGAAGGAGAAGGAGAGATTGGATTTATACCCTGCCCATCACTACCCAAAGGAGTCTCAGAGTGGCTTACAAACTCCTTTCCCTTCCCCTCCCCACAACAGACACCCTGTGAGGTGGAAGAAGAAGAAGAAGAGATTGGATTTATACCCCTTGCCCTTCACTACTCGAAGGTGTCTCAGAGCGGCTTACAAACTCTTTTCCCTTCCCTTCCCCACAACAGACACCCTGTGAGGCAGAAGAAGAAGAAGAAGAAGAAGATATTGGATTTATACCCCTGCCCTTACCACTACCCAAAGGAGTCTCAGAGTGGCTGACAAACTCCTTTCCCTTCCCCTCCCCACAACGGACACCCTGTGAGGTAGAAGAAGAAGGAAGACATTGGATTTATACCCTGCCCTTCACTACCCAAAGGAGTCTCAGAGCCGCTTACCATCTCATTTCCCTCCCCACAACAGAGGTGGGGCTGAGAGAGCTCTCCGGAGAACTGCCCTTGAGAGAACAGCTCCGAGAGAACTTGTGACTGACCCAAGGTCACGCCACCAGCTGCATGTGGAAGAGGTGGGGAATCAAACCCAGTTCTCCCAGATTAAAGTCTGCACTCCTAACCACTACACCAAAATAGTTTTAAAATGTGATTTTTATTATGTACGTTTTAACTCACTAGCCACTTTGGGTGGCCCTTGTGAAGGCAGAAGGGTGGGATGCAAATTTTGTGAATAAATAGAGATTTATAAAACGAAGCTTTGGTGGCGAGCCCTGCTCCCGGAGTGCCCCTCCGAGGGGATGCCATCTGATTGCAGCGGCTGGGGGGGGGGGGTTCCTGCCTCACAGGCAGTTGTGCGGGGGAAGTCCCACCCTGTGACCTCCTGCGTCCCACTCCCACAACGGAGACCTCCCCTCTGGCCAGCCTGCACAACCAACACGCAGCTGGGAGCCGCCGCATCTTTGCCCGCCTCCCAGACTGGCATAATTATACTCCCAAGTTAATGGGCCATTAAAATGGACAGATGCCACAGCATCAATGTGCACAGGGACGCTCCCTCGTTATCACAGATCGGAGCCACAGTCCAGCGAGTCCAGCTCTCTCTCCACCCCGCTAGGAACTCCTCCTTTGATGCACTAATGAAGAAGGAGGAGGAGGAGATTGGATTTATACCCTGCCCTTCACTACCCAAAAGAGTCTCAGAGCGGCTTGCGATCTCCTTTCCCTTCCCCTCCCCACAACAGACAACCTGTGAGGGAGGCAGGGCTGAGAGAGCTCTGACAGAGACTGCTCTTTTTCAAGAACGCCTGTGCCAGAACTATGGCTTGCCCAAGGTCATCCAGCAGCTGCAAGTGGAGGAGGAGTGGGGAATCAAACCCAGTTCTCCCAGATTAGAGGAAGAAGAAGATACTGGATTTATGCCCTGCCCTTCACTACCCAAGGGAATCTCAGAGCAGCTTACAAACTCCTTTCCCTTCCCCTCCCCACAACAGACACCCTGGGAGGTATGTGGGGCTGAGAGAGCTCTGACAGAAACTGCCCTTTTTCAAGAACGCCTGTGCCAGAACTATGGCTTGCCCAAGGTCATCCAACAGCTGTGAGTGGAGGAGGAGTGGATAATCAAACCCGGTTCTCCCAGATTACAGGAAGAAGAAGAGATTGGATTTATACCCTGCCTTTCACTCGGAGTCTCAGAGTGGCTGACAAACTCCTTCCCCTCCCCCTCCCCACAACAGACACACTCTGTGAGGCAGGCGGGGCTGAGAGAGCTCTGACAGAAACTGCCCTTGAGAGAACAGCTCTGACGAGTAACTTGTGAGTGGCCCAAGGTCATCCAGCCAGGCACAAATGAAGGAGTTGGGGAATCAAACCCGGTTCTCCCAGATTAGAGTCCGCGCTCTTAACCACTGCACCAAACTGGCTAATGAAACAAACCGAAGGTGCACGAGAGCAGATCTCTGCCCTCGCACCTCCTATCCATTGGTGCTGCAAATCTGGCACCCGTTGCCGTCCTGGGGGGCCTGCGTGGGCAGCCCTCCCTCCCCCCGTCAGAACCTGGGCTCTGAGGCACACACGAGGCTCCCAGCCGTCGGAAGCGGGGAGGGCAAAGAGGGGCTCCCTGAGGTCTGCCCCGACTGCTGATCGGGATCTTCACAGGGAACGGCTCCAGCCCTGACCCACAACCAGCATTCCAGGGGGGGCACGGACAACAGTGGCGGTGGTGGGGGGAGCGATGGAAAGCGTTGTCAGAGGCGATTGCAATTGCCTGCCTCAGCCGAGCGGCCCTGGGCTTCCTTGTTGGTCTCCCGGCCAAATACGAACCGGGGTTGACTCTGCTTAGCTTCAGAGATCTGACGAGATGGGGCTAACCGGGGCCATCCCGGTCAGGGCAAAAGACGGGCAGAGAGGGCTGGCCAATGCCTGTGCAGCAGTCCAGGTCTTCCTTGGTCATCTCCCAGCCAAGTAGTAATAGGGGCTCACCCTACTCAGCTTCCAAGATCAGATGGGATCAGGCCAGCCTGCACCACACAGGCGGTATCCCTCCTTATTATAAGGCGCTGTTCGTGTGATGGCGAGATGGTTTGATTGACAGGTCTCCGGGCCATAGGCTGTGGGGGCGCGTGGACACGAACAGCGCTTTATAATAAGAAGAGATGCATGGGATAGAGCAGGTCCAGAAGAGGGCAGAAGAAGAGCGTCCAGAAGAGGGCGACCAGGATGGTGAGAGGGTTGGAATCCAGGTCTTATGAGGAAAGGCTGAAAGAGTTGGGTCTGTTTAGCCTGGGAAAGAGAAGGCTTAGAGGGGACACAATGGCAGTCTTCAAGTATTTGAAGGGCTGTCGTGTAAAAGATGGAGCAGATCTATTCTCTCTTGCTCCGGATTGCAAGACTAGATCTAATGGGTGGAAATTATAAGGGAGCTAGATATCAGGAGAAACTTCCTAACTGTAAGAGTGGTTGAGCAGTGGAACAGTCTGCCTCGAGAGGTGGTGGATGCTCCTTCCCTGGACATTTTCAAGTGGAGGCTGGACGACCACCTTCTGGGTATGTTGTAAGTATGTAGGGCTTTCTTTCGGCTATGCTCCTGCAGAGTGCAGGGGGTTGGACTAGATGACCTGCAAGGTCCCTTCCAACTCAAACATTCTGTGATTCTATGAAATAAGTCCTTTTCTCCCTTTCTCACAATACAAGAACGCGTGGGCACTCAGTTAAATTGCTGAGCGCTCAGGTTAGAATGGATGAGGAGGTGGCGGCTACAAGCATGGACGGCTTCAAGAGGGAATTAGATAAGCATCTGGAGCAGAGGTCCATCAGTGGCTATTAGCCACAAGGTATAGAGAGGAACTCTCAGTCTGGGGCAAGGTGATGCACTCTATTCTTGGTGCTTGGGGGGGCAGTAGAGGGCTTCTAGTGTCCTGGCCCCACTGCTGGACCTCTTGATGGCCCCTGGTCTTTTTGGCCACTGTGTGACCCAGAGTGTCAGACTGGATGGGCCACTGGCCTGATCCAACACTGGCTTCTCTTACGTTCTTAAGTTACACGCAAGGTCCACTTTTTGCCAGTCTCCGTGCAACGTGAGCAGAGTCGGTAGGTTGAATGAACCGTCCACCAAGTCTGCAATGCTTCCCAGGCAGCTTGTCCCTGAGGGCGACCCAAATGAGTTCCGGTTTCCACTTCAAGAATAAGATCCGCTTGGGCAACAAGGATAACAGATATGACGCCAGCGATATGAACCTTTACAGACCTCCTGGCGAAACACCTGCCAGATTTGGACCTGCTGTTGCTGTCTCTGAAGGCCACCAAGGAAGCATCAGGCAAGGTTCCGGAGCAGTCCAAATGCCAGCCGCCAGAAGAGCCCCGTCACCCGCTGCAGAACGTTTGCCTTTCAAAGACAAGCGAGGACAGAAGCCCAGGCACCGGTGTTCCCTCTAAGCTGAGTTAGTGTGAGCTTAGCCTCCAGAGTAAACTAATTCATGCAGTAGCCAAATCACTTGCTCACAACTTTAATGCCAGTTGCTCACGAAGTAGAATTTTTGCTCACAAGACTCCATAGCTTAGAAGGAGCATTGCTAGGCATGGTGGGTGGCTGAGAGCTTCCCTCTTGAGAGCTGTTCCTGAGGGGAGCCATGTCGGTCTGGAGTAGAACAGAAAGACTGGAGTCCAGCAGAGACCCACTAGAATATTTGGGGTGTGAACCTTCAAGAGACAAAGCTCCCCTTGGCAGGTACCAGAAGCTTGACTCTCGGAATGGATTTCAATAGAGATAAGTGCAAAGTCCTACACTTAGGTACAAAAAAATCAAAGGCACAGATATAGAAAGGGAGGGACTTGGCTTGATAGCAGCACATGTGAAAGGGATCTGGGTGTTCTGGTTGTTCTGGTTGATCACAAGCTAAACATGAGCCAGCAGTGCGATGTGGCTGTGAAGAAAGCGAATGCAATCTTAGGATGCATTAACAGAAGCCTTGTGTCCAGATCACAGGAGATGGTAGTTCCACTGTATTCTGCTATGGTCAGGCCCCACCTGGAGTCCTGTGTCCAGTTTTGGGCACCACACTTTAGGAAGGATGTTAACAAGCTCAAGCGTGTCCAGAGGAGGGCAGCCAGGATGGTGAGAGGGTTGGAATCCAAGTCTCACAAGGAAAGGCTGAAAGAGTTGGGTCTGTTTAGCCTGGGAAAGAGAAGGCTTAGAGGGGACATGATTGCAGTCTTCAAACATCTGAAGGGCTGTCATGTAGAAGATGGAGCAGGTCTATTCTCTCTTGCTCCGGATTGCAAGACTAGATGGAATGGGTGGAAATGACAAGGGAGTCGTCACCGGCTAAATATCAGGAGTAACTTCCTAACGCCACCGGCTAAATATCAGGAGAAACTTCCTAAGAGTGGTTGAGCAGTGGAAGAGACTGCCTCGGGAGGTGGTGGGTGCTCCTTCACTGGAAGTTTCTAAGCGGAGGCTGGACGACCCTCTTTCGGGTATGTTGTAGGGCTCTCTTTTGGCTATGCTCCTGCAGAGTGGAGGGGGTTGGACTAGATGACCTGTAAGGTCCCTTCTAACACTAACATTCTATGATTCTAAGTTTATACCTCCAAAGCCTTGTTGGTCCCTCCGGTGCCACTGGACTCCAATCTAGTTTTTCAAGGCAGTCCCTCCTGTGCTTGGATGGCGGGCGCGCTCCAAGTAACCAACCCCCACACCCTGAAGGCTACAAGGACCCAAGGTAAAAAAAGCACACGCAGAGAGTGAAGCAGCCCGCTGCGCCAGCAAGCAGAGCAGGCTAAAAATAAAGTGCAGAGAAATCGATTCAGATGCATCACGGAGCGGGGCACCAACTCAGAAGCTGGAGGTGTCAGGTCCGGCTAAAGCATCTCCAGTTCAAAGGAGCTTGAGCAGCCGGTAGCGGGAGGGGCCCTTCCCTGCCTGGGAACTTGGAGAGCTGCTTCCAGCCAGAGCCGGCAAGGTTCCCCGCACGATTCCTTAACACTGGAACAGCAGGCTGGGAAGAAAACAACTTTGTTGCTGTTGTTCAGTCGCACAGTCGAGTCCGACTCTTCACAACCCCATGGACCACATCACATCAGGCCCTCCTGTCTTCCGTCGTCCTCCAGAGTTCGCTCAATTTCATGTTTGTTGCCTCGAAAACACTGTCTAATCATCTCATTCTTTGCCGTTCCCTTCTTCTTTGGCCTTCAATCTTTCCCAGCATCAGGGTCTTCTCCAGTGAATGCTCCCTTCTCGTTTGGTGGCCAAAGTATTTGAGCTTCAGCTTCAGGATCTGGCCTTCCAGGGAACAGCCAGGATTAATTTCTTTTAGGATTGACTGATTTGATCTCCTTGCCGTCCAAGGGACTCTCAAGAGTCTTCTCCAGCACCCTAGTTCAAAAGAATCTATTTTTCAGCACTCGGCCTTCCTTATGGTCCAACCCTTGCCGCCATACATTACTACTGGGAATACCATTGCTTTGACCATACGGATTTTGGTTGGCAGGGTGATGCCTCTACTTTTTATTATGCTGTCTAGGTTTGCCATCGCTTTCCTCCCCAGGAGCAGGCGTCTTTTAATTTCACGGAGAAGGAAACGGCAACCCACTCCAGTATCTTTGCTAAGAAAACCCCCTGGACCGTAACAAAAAACAACAACTACTCCACTCATTTTTGCATGGCTATTTTTACAGAAAGCTATGGTTGGCAGGAAGCTGATTGCAGAATGCAACGGGAAGACCGAGCGAGGCACCCAAAGGCAGAAAGCCACGAAAGGCCCCCCCCAGTCCGTGGGGGTGACGGGCGGGGCTGGCGGAGGACTTCCAGAGCAGCCATTGCTCAACGGGAAGAACAGGAAGCCATCGCGACGCACATTTTAATCCTTGCTTAACACAAAGTGCCTGTTAGCAAACAGCTTAATGCCATTCTCTAATTTAAACGGCATCGTCTGTTTAAGGCTTTATAGCCAAGGCAGCGAAAAAATTCCTCTCGGGAAGAAGCTTCCCGGAGCGTCAGGGGAGGTGGCCGGCCGGCCCACGGAGGCACTGCCCACAGTCAGTCTGGCCCCGCTTTTCAAGCCAGGAAAAACCATTCCAGAGGGAGCACCCGGGGGGCTGAAGACCTCCCCCCACCATTCTCCCCTGCCCAGTCATGCCAAGTGGCTCCTCGCCACGCACCCTGCTGTGGCACGGAGGACAGAGTGGCGGACTAGGGGACCCACTGGGTTCGAATCCCCACTTCTGCCAGGGAAGCCTGCCAGGTGATCTTGGCCTACCTTGCAGGGCTGTCAGGGGAAAAGGAGAGAATGAGGTTCTGTTTGGTGTAGTGGTGGAGTGCGCGGACTCTAATCTGGGAGAACCGGGTTTGATTCCCCATGCCTCCACTTGCACCTGGCTGGATGACCTTGGGCAAGCCATAGTTCTGTCAGAGCTGTTCTTGAAAAAGAGCAGGTTCTGTCAGAGCTCTCTCAGCCCCTCCTACCTCCCAGGGTGTCTGTTGTGGGGAGGGGAAGGGAAAGGAGTTTGTGAGCCGCTCTGAGACTCCGAGTGAAGGGCGGGGTATAAATCCAGTCTCTTCTCTTCTTCTAAAAGCTACTGTGAGTCCAAACTGGGGAGAAACACCACATAAGAAATCAAAACAAAACAAGACATAAAATAAAACGTTCTCATCATCTTGTTACCTTACATTTTGCAGAAAACTCCCAATTACAGAAATAAGATTTCTTTTTCACTGTCCTTAGCTATTTGCCATGACCATTTAATACATTTATATCTATGTGTCTCCTCCAACTTCAACAAAATCCAACTAAGCTGGGTTCTCCCTTCCAACCACCAATAAAAACCAGACCAATCATTATCAAAAATTTCACGATCCTTTTCTTGAAGCATAACGGTTAACTTCTCCATCTCTGCTACATCCAAAATCTTAAGGATCACCTCCTCCTTAGTAGGCGTTTCCTCATCTTTCCATCTTTTTGCAAAGGCAATTCTGGCTGCCGTAAGAATCTGCATCACTAAATATGTTTCATTTTTCTTAAAATTATCCGGGATGAAGTTTAATAAAAAGCATTCTGGGGAAAGCGGAATTGTCTTAACCGGTATCTCCTCCATAATTTCTTTTATCATAATCCAATATTTTTTAACCTTCTTACACAACCACCATATATAAGATCCCTCAATATATTTACATTTCCAGCAATGTTTTCGCTATTTTACCATCATATTTAACCTCTAGCATCCTCCCCGTCTTCCTGAGTCTCTGATCCCAGCTCCTTCCGCCCTTCAGAAGGGGCACTGGCCTGCTGCTGTGTGCATCTGCCCGCGGCTTCCCGGATGCAGCAATGCAGGTAGGGTGGCCAGTTTGGTGTCGTGGTTCAGAGTGGCGGACTCTAATCTGGGAGGAACCGGTTCGATTCACCACTCCTCCTCCACCTGCAGCCAGCTGGGTCACCTTGGGTCAGTCACAAGTTCTCTCAGGGCTGCCCTCTTAAGCGCAGTTCTCTCAGAGCTCTCTCAGCCCCACCTCCCCACGGCTGTGGGCAGAGGAAGGGAAAGGCGATTGTAAGCCTCTCTGAGATGCCTTCAGTTAGGGAAAAAAGGTAAAGGTTCCCCTGCTCGAAAGCCAGTCGAATCCGACTCTAGGGTTGCGGTGCTCATCTCCGTTTCCAAGCCGAAGAGCCAGCGCTGTCCGAAGACGTTTCCGTGGTCATGTGGCCGGCATGACTAAACACCAAGGCGCTCGGAACGCTGTTACCTTCCCACCGAAGTGGTACCTATTTATCTACTTGCAATTTCTTGCTTTCGAACTGCTAGGTTGGCAGGAGCTGGAACTAGAGACGGGAGCTCACTCCATCTTGTGGCACACTCGGGTCTTGAACTGCTGAACGACTGACCTTCCACAGCCTGCAGTTCAGCGTCTTAACCACTTGAGCCACCGCAGCTCCTCAGGTAGGGAAGGGTGGGGTATAAAACCAACTCTTCTTCTGAATTTCCAGGTGGGGCCTGGAATTCTCCCTGAATTAACGATCAATCTCCAGGCTTCAGGCATCAGTCCCCCTGGAGAAAACAGCAGCTTTGCAGCAGACAGCATCACAACCGTGCAGCGTTCCCTCTAAGCTGAGGCAGAGTGAGCCAGCTCACAATTCTTTAGCCTCCGGCTCACACGTTTTCGTCTCAGCTCAGGAAGGGATGGCTCCAGAGCAAACTAATTTATGCAGCAGCCAAAAATCACTCGCTCACAGTTTCAATGCCAGTAGCTCAGAGAGTAGAATTTCTGCTCACAAGACTCCGCAGCTTAGAGGGAGCATTGCCTCCTTGTGAGCGCCACCCCTCCCCAAACTCCACCGTTCCCAGGCTCGGCCCCAAATCTCTAGGAATTTCCCAACTTTGAGCTGGGAACCCTGACTGGAGCCCTGGTCTCTGGCCCATCTGCAGGCCCCTTTTCGCAGCACACCCACACAGCCGTGTCAGGGCAGTCCTTCATCTGAAATCAGACGTACAAACAAGACTCGTGCAAAAACTGGAACTTGAACTTAACAGAGATTTGAAGGCCTGGAAAGATTCCCCCCCCCCCACACACACACAAACAACTTTCCCCAGTTTTTCTGATGGAAAAACAGGGAAGCTGTGGGGAGCGATATAGAAACTCCCATGAAATATTCTCTCTCTCAGATTCTGTGAAGTGCGTTTTGAGCCAACATGTGGGGCATGAATATTTTAATGCAAGACAATCGACAGAGCACCGGAGAATCGTAATGCCGAGGCATCCTCTGCAGGCCTGCACGGCATCTTCCGTGATAGGTTGACGGTTGAAATCTGAAATAACTGTTGCACCCAATTTCTTTGTTTGTGTACAGGACTTCTACCCTGCCTTTCTGCCTTCACCAGGCTAAAGGTGGCTAAAACAACATGCTATGGCGCATTAGTTGATAACGGCTTTATTAAAGAGTGACGCACTTTCCGTGTTATAAAGTTTAACCAGAAATCCAAATGTGTAGCTAGTTCAACTGTAACCGTGTGATATGATAACCATATGATAATGGGTGGAAATGACAAGGGAGTCGTTACCGGCTAAATACCAGGAGAAACTTCCTGACTGTCAGAGTGGTTGAGCAGTGGAACAGACTGCCTCGGGAGGTGGTGGATGCTCCTTTGCTGGATGTGTTCAAGCGGAGGCTGGGCGACCATCTTTCAGGGATGTTGTAGGGCTATCTTGCGGCTATGCTCCTGCAGAGTGCAGGGGGTTGGACTAGATGACCTGCGAGGTCCCTTCCAACTCTAACATTCTATGATTCTTGAAAGCTGTCAGTGAAGGGGAGCTCACCACCTCCCTAGGCAGCTGATTCCACCTTTGAACCACTCTGACTGCAAAAAAGTGATTCCTAATATCCATGGTATCATGGCTCCTATGCAGTATTGTTCTTTGCAGCATCGGACTTTCCTTTCACCATCAGACATGATTGCAGGGGACATGATTCTTTCTTGCTCCGGATTGCAAGACTAGATCTAATGGGTGGAAATTACAAGGGAGTTGTTACCGGCTAGATATCAGGAGAAACTTCCTAACTGTAAGAAGAGTGGTTGAGCAGTGGAACAGTGTGCCTTGGGAGGTGGCGGGTACTCCTTCCCTGGACGTTTTCAAGCGGAGGCTGGGTGACCATCTTTCAGATATGTTGTAGGGCTATCTTTTGGTTATGCTCCTGCAGAGTGCCGGGGGTTGGACTAGATGACCTGCAAGGTCCCTTCCAACTCTAACATTCTATGATTCTATGATACCAATTCTGTCCAAATGTTAAACTTCCCTTTTTTAATTTTAAAATCTGTATTTCTTGTTTCGACCCTTTCCTCCTACCTCCTCTCAAGAGACATGTGCTAAGGCAGGAGCGGTTTTCAGCTCTCTCAAATATATGCCGCAGAAAACGTGCCGTTGATACTTTTCAAATTCCATAAACATGCCAAGCGGTACAATTTTATAAGCAAACCGTGTCATAAATGATGCATTTGTGCTATTAAAGCAGTAAAAGTAGGTTTGATAGGGAAGAAAGGATTGCCAGTGTTTCAGGTTTCCCAAAACGTATGCTCCCCGCCCCGCACAAGAACGAGGTTTCAATTTTTTTTTTTTGAGAACTTGCGCCTCTAAATTTTGGCTGCACCCCACAAAAAAGCCAGAAATGCCCTAAAGCTTATTTAAGCCACCCTTCCAGCTACTTAACCTGAAACCCGTGTCTGTCATCATAATCACATGTTTACCATTTTGTAATTGCAGACATTCCGATGATGAGGACAATGCAACCATGGTTCAAGCACTGGTAAAAGGTCACCTCAAGTACAATCATGGAAAGAAAGTTGAGAAAGAAGTCCTTTTCTCCCTTTCTCACAAGACAAGAACTCGTGGGCACTCCATGAAATTGCTGAGCAGTCGGGTTAGAACAGATAAAAGGAAATACTTCTTCACCCAAAGAGTGATTAACATATGGAATTCACTGCCACAGGAGGTGGTGGCAGCTACAAGCATGGACCGTTTCAAGAGGGAATTGGATAAACATCTGGAGCAGAAGTCCATCAGTGGCTATTAGCAACAAGGTATAGATAGGAACTCTCAGTCTGGGGCAGGTGATGCACTCTATTCTTGGTGCTGGGGGGGCAACAGTGGGAGGGGCTTCTGGTCTCCTGGCCCCACTGCTGGACCTCCTGATGGCACCTGGTATTTTTGGCCACTGTGTGACTCAGAGTGTTGGACTAGATGGGCCATTGGCCTGATTCAACATTGACTTCTCTTATGTTCTTATGTAATCAGCTGCCTAGAGACTCTGAAGGTAAGTAAAGTAAAAAGGATGTGGACAAAATCGAGAGGGTGCAGAAGAGAGCGACAAGGAGGATCAGGGGTCTGGAGACTGAGCCCTACAAGGAAAGGCTGAGGGCCCTGGGAACGTTTAGTTTGGAGAAGAGGAGATTGAAGGAGGGGGACAGGATTGCTCTCTTTAAATATTTGAAAGGCTGTCGTTTGGAGGAGGGGAAGGAGCTGTTCTCACTGGCGGCAGAGGAGAGGACCTGAAGCAACAGGTTTAAATAACATGCAGAAAGGGTATCGGCTGCTATGGTCAGGCCTCACCTGGAGTCCTGTGTCCAGTTCTGGGCACCACACTTTAGGAAGGATGTTGACAAGCTCGAGCGTGTCCAGAAGAGGGCAACCGGGATGGTGAGAGGGTTGGAATCCAAGTCTTAGGAGGAAAGGCTGAAAGAGTTGGGTCATGTTTAGCCTGGGAAAGAGAAGGCTTAGAGGGGACATGATGGCAGTCTTCAAGTATTTGAAAGGCTGTCCTGTAGAAGATGGAGCAGATCTATTCTCTCTTGCTCCGGATTGCAGGACTAGATCTAATGGGTGGAAATTACAAGGGAGTCGATACTGGCTAAATATCAGGAGAAACTTCCTGACTGTAAGAAGAAGTGGTTGAGCAGTGGAACAGTCTGCCTCGGGAGGTGGTGGATGCTCCTTCGCTGGACGTTTTCAAGCGGAGGCTGGACGATCATCTTTCGGGTATGTTGTAGGGCTATCTTTCGGCCATGCTCCTGCAGAGTGCTGAGGGTTGGACTAGATGCCCTGCAAGGTCCCTTCCAACTCTAACATTCTATGATTCTATGGATATTAGGAAAAAGCTATTTCACGGTCAGAGAGGTCCAAAGGTGGAATCAGCTGCCTGGGAAGGTGGTGAACTTCCCTTCACGGACAGCCTTCAAGAAGAGGGTGGATGAATATTTGTCAGAGATGCTTTAGGCCAGTCCTGCATTGGGCAGGGGGTTGGACTAGATGGTCTGTATGGCCAGTTTGGTGTCGTGGTTAAGTGCGCAGACTCTTATCTGGGAGAACCCGGTTTGATTCCCCACTCCTCCACCTGCACCTGCTGATTTGGAATGTCCTTGGGTCAGTCACAAGCTCTGGCACGGCTGTTCTCTCAAGGAGAGTTTCTGTCAGAAGTTCTCTCAGCCCCACCGACCTCACAGGGTGTCTGTTGTGGGGAGGGGAAGGGAAAGGAGCTTGTCAGCCGCTCTGAGACGCCTTTGGGCAGTGAAGGGCGGGGTATAAATCCAAACTCTTCTTCTTCTTCTTCTTCTACGGTCACAAGGTGTCCTGCTGAAGTCGTGGAGGCACCAGACCATTTGGGGCTGCACTGGGAGCCAGCATGCATGCCCCACCCCCATACAAACAATGCGAGGCCTAGCTACTGCCCGCACTTGCCGGCCGGCATGGGGAAGAGTCCCCAGATGTTGTCCCCAATTCTGATGCAGGACGTCCATCAGTCTTTTGCCTACAGGGTGGGGCCAGTAGGGGTGTCAACTCTGGGTTGGGAAACCCCCGGCGATTGGAGGCCTGAGGAGGGCAGGGACCATGGAAGCATATGATGCCCCACAGATCCAAACTCCAAAGCAGCCGTTTTCTCTAGGAGAACTGATCTCTGTCATCTGAAGATCAGGTGTATTTCCAGGAGATCTTCACTCCATGAAATTGCTGAGCGGTCGGGTTAGAACGGATAAAAGGAAGTCCTTCTTCACCCAAAGAGTGATGAACACGTGGAATTCACTGCCGCAGGAGGTGGTGGCAGCTACAAGCATGGACGGCTTCGAGAGGGAATTGGATAAGCATATGGAGCAGAGGTCCATCAGTGGCTATTTGTCAGGCTCCTTAGTCAGGTCACATAACGCGGGGCTTCAGTAGAAGAATCTGTTTATTGGTGAATCAATACTAAAGACACGTGTACAGCTTGTGTCAGGAATGCCTGGGAACAGCAGGGCTCCCTGAATTATAGTGGAATCAAACAATCCCCTAAATGAGCTGAAGCCAATGAGTATAGTTCACACGCGCAGGCAAAGCAAGCGGGCAAAACAATCTAAAGGAGTTGATTCTCAGCAGAGGAGTTCTGCAGCTGGAGACACTACAAGGTCAGGAAGATGATAACATACAGACAGTAGAATAGTGATGGTCAGAGGCTGGTAGACTGAGAGTACTCCTCTTGCATTCCAAGCCCGTGACAGGGCTATCTGACACTATTAGCCACAAGGGATAGATAGGAAGTCTCTGTCTGGGGCAAGTGATGCTCTGTCTTCCTGGTGCTGGGGGGGGGGGTCAACAGTGGGAGGGTTTCTAGTGTCCTGGACCCACTGGTGGACCTCCTGATGGCCCCTGGTCTTTTTGGCCACCGTGTGACACAGTGTTGGACTGGATGGGCCATTGGCCTGATCCAACATTGGCTTCTCTTATGTTATTATGTAGGAACTCTCAGTCTGAGGCAAGTGATGCTCTGTATCCTTGGTGCTTGGGGAAGGGTCAACAGTGGGAGGGTTTCTAGTGTCCTGGCCCCACTGGAGGACCTCCTGATGGCCCCTGGTCTTTTTGGCCACCGTGTGACACAGAAGAGCGTTGGACTGGATGGGCCATTGGCCTGATCCGACATTGGCTTCTCTTATGTTCTTAAGGCACCTTTATGTGTGTGTTCATGTGTGTGTGAGAGGCCCAGGAAAACTCAAGGGACAGAAGCTTAGAGCCACACACAACAACACAACACACACACACACAAACACACACACACCCTCTGTCAATACAACGGGCTGGACAGAGCCTGCCGAGAGCTCTGAAATGTCTCCATTAATTGCAACTGCAGGAAAGTCAATGGCTCACCTGTCCACTGATCCAAGACAAAGAAAACTAGAAAAAGAAAAAATCCCACCGATCGCCGTGTCAAGTCTCTATCACAGCCACCTCCGGCTTGACTGCCAGCCCCCCCCCGCCTTCCTCTCGCCCCCTCGTTTCCTGGAACCGCCAAGCTGAGAGGCAGGCAAGTCCAGAGCCTGGGAAACCAATAATCCCGTTTTCTCTCGTCAGCTCGGCTTCTCCTGACAGTGTATTAATCAGGCCCTCCTCCTGCAGTCTCTCGAGCCGTTCCTGTGTCAAGAACTGCCGCAGCAGACCAAACGGGGGAGGGCTCAGGAGCACAAGGAGCTCGCCCCACTGGCAAGGGGGTCCCCTGCCCAGCCCTGCCCTCGACCTCAGGCCTGTCTGAGGCTTGTAGTCCTGTAGTAGAGGCCGGGTTGGGAACAGCCCCTCCATGGGGTCCTGGGGGGCCTCAGACAGGCCTGATGCAAACTGGAGTTAGGATGGCCAACGGGGCAGGCCGGCCTGAGACGTTCTACTGCAACCCTTGGCCCCACTGCTGGACCTCCTGATGGCACCTGGTATTTTTGGCCACTGTGTGACACAGAGTGTTGGACTGGAGGGGCCGTTGGCCTGATCCAACATTGGCTTCTCTCTTCCCCAGGCACTGACTCTGAGCCTTGCCAAGCAGGAGGGGGTGGCATTGCCAGGGGCAAGAAGAAAAGGGAAGTCCAGCAGCCACCAAGTGGGATCTAGCCGCCCAGCCCCACTCCCTTACTGTCCGGCCTCTCCCCTGTGCTGTGTCAAGATGGTTCGTCTGCCACTGGGTATTTTATTGAAATGTATTACTTTCCTCTGCTAGCCACTCTGAGATGGTCTTTGGCGAAGAAGAAGAAGAAGAAGAAGAAGAAGAAGAAGAAGAAGAAGAAGAAGAAGAAGAAGAAGAAGAAGAAGAAGAAGAAGAAGAAGAAGAAGAAGAAGAAGAAGAAGAAGAAGAAGAAGAAGAAGAAGAAGAAGAAGAAGAAGAAGAAGAAGAAGAAGAAGAAGAAGAAGAAGAAGAAGAAGAAGAAGAAGAAGAAGAGATTAGATTGATGCCCCGCCCTTCACTACCCAAGGGAGTCTCAGAGCAGCTCACAAATTCCTTTCCCTTCCCCACCCCACAACAGACACCCTGTGAGGTGGAAGAAGAGGAAGAGATTGGATTTATACCCCTTGCCCTTCACTACCCAAAGGTGTCTCAGAGCGGCTCACAAACTCTTTCCCTTCTCCTCCCCACAACAGACACCCTGTGAGGTAGAAGAAGAGGAAGAGATTGGATTTATACCCCGCCCTTCACTACCCGCAGGAGTCTCAGAGCGGCTTACAATCTCCTTTCCCTTCCCCTCCCCACAACAGACACCTTGTGAGGTAGGTGGGGCTGAGAGAGCTCTTTCGAGGCCTGCTCCTGAGAGAACAGCTCTGAGAGAACTTGTGACTGACCCAGGGTCACACCAGCAGCTGCGTGTGGAGGAGTGGGGAATCCAACCCGGTTCTCCCAGACGAGAGTCCGCACTCCTAACCACTACATCAAACTGACTGAAGGGTATGCAAGGAAACACCTTAAAACAATATATTCATTTCAAAAACCACCTTTTTAAACACAGCTCCTGCCTGAGATGTGAAGAATTGCCATTAGATTTCTGCAGGACCTCGCCCCCTGACACGGTGCGGCTGGCTCTGCCTCATGCGGCAGTCATTTTGTGGCCGCGCCCAACCACCCTGTGTTCAAATTCCAAAGGTGTCCGCAGGCTCAGACCTGCTGGAAACGGAATAAACAACAGTGTGGGGGCGACTTGGTCAAGCAAAACCAGCAGCCCATGTGCAGAGACAGCTGGGAGATCTCCTCCCGTCCAAGAAAGGCGTTCCAGCTCCAGTTGGGATACCCATTCAAGCTGCAATCAGACACGACACATAGCCATGGTTAAGGAACAATGTTCACCAACCCGGCTCCCTTGGGGGATTCAATTTCTGCCAAGAAAGGAGGCTAAACATCAGCAGCATAAAAATGCAGACATTCAGTTAATGTTTCCTCTTTGCTATGAAGGATCTCATACCAGGGCTTAATCTGGGTTTAGGATACCTGTGAACGAGGGGAGAAACTAACCTCAGTTATCTCACGCACCGGTATGTGTACATCCGAAATCTGTGTTTACCCATGATTCCTGGAGGATGGAGAGACTGGGGCATGCATACCCAAGTGCCGCAGTTATATGCGACCTCTGAATACGACCGCGGTCAGATGCAAATTAATGAACGCGCCGAAATATTAAGAAACAAGGCTCAAGATACTGTGCCCCTTCTTTCTTGGGAGCATTTGGTATTTCGAAGAATGGAAGTTTGATATTTGGAGTTGGAAGGTGCCCATCTCTTTCTCACCAAAAGCAAACAGAGCTCCCGGAAGGTGCCCAGAGCCAAATTGAGCCCCAAGCGGTGGGGCTCAGAGTTTAAAACTCAAATGTCAGGGCCTGAATTTTAAATCATAAAATCCAAATAGCCAAGGGCAGATTTCCATACGGAAATTCCCGGTGGTGCTTTTGCCTGAATTCCACAACAGCCAATTAGCCATTTTATTTATTTATTTATTATTTTGACTTTTACCCTCTGAGAGGAGTCAACCAGTGTTCCCTCTAAGCCGAGTTAAGTGTGAGCTAGCTCACAGTTTTTTTAGCCTCCGGCTCACACATTTTTTGTCTCCGCTCAGGAAGGGATGGCTCCAGAGCAAACTAGTTTTATGCAGGAGCCAAATTTTTCGCTCACCGCTTGAATGCCGGCAGCTCACAAAGTAGAATTTTTGCTCACAGGACTCCACAGCTTAGAGGGAGCATTGGATGCCACCCAAAATCCTTACAGACTGAGTCGACTGTGGAGACAGAGGCAAAGGACATCGTGCCCAACTCTGCCTGTCGTAGGGATGAGCCACCCCTGCCCACCAAAATCAAGAGCCAGCCTATGCAATCCAAAAAACAAGATCCCAACAGTGGAGAGAAAAGACCTTCTCAAAAATGGCTAACACAAATGGTTGTGCCACATCACAGACATGGGACAATAAAGCACGGCGAAAATCCCTTCGAAAACCAAACCGTGGTGGTGTTTCAGACCATGGGAGTAAGTGAAACACATCGAAGTAAATGCAAACCTCCCCCCACAATTGCATTGGGCGTAATTCCACCCCAGACACCAATTCCCATCCCAGGAGGCCACAACAGAGCAGGTTGCCTCGGCAAGACTGTACTGGAGGTGTGCACCTTCCCCCCCCCCACACCACACGGCCTCCTGCACGCCACAGAGGGCCCCCCTCTGCCTCCTCTACCCCCTGTCATTCTCGTATTCCAGAGGCAGAGTTCGTCTCCCGAGTTTCTGCAGGCCCAAGATACCTCCCGGCAGCTGCCTGGCCAACCCACCGCCTCCGTTAATAGAACGTTACCGAATTCCTAACGGCAGTGGTGCTCTAGAGCCAATGTTCCGTCACCAGCTCACCACAGGCCCATTTGCCGGGAAGGGAACACCCACCGGCTGAGCCAATCTCTTGCCTGGTCCTCGACTCCCCGTGGAAGTGCCTGCCATGGGGCCTTGCCAGCAAGCAGATTAACAGCCCCCACTTCACGACACAGGCCACGGGAAAGCAGTGCGCCCCGCTCTGTGCCAGACCGCCCTCTCTTTTCTTTATGGAGTGCTATGCATGCGCAGGGCAAGGAGACGGGCAGCCTGGGCTCTGAGACGAGGGAGGCCGCGGGGGGGAAGGTTCCTCGGGGGACTCTCAAAACAGGGAATGGGGGGGTGGATCTGCAGTCATTTCAACGTGTCACGGGCCGAACGAATGCCTGAAACACTCACGCCTCGTTACCATTCCTGCCTTCTCCGTGTGATGCCCGTTTCCAGTTGGCATCTCTTGTGTGCCCTGCACAGCGCCACTTATTTAACAGGAAATTAAATGCCTTCTGCGTCTGGAGCAGAGCTCTTTCCTCGAGGAGCAGTAAAGCAAGATGGGGGGGACGGGGGACAGCTGTTTTGCCTCCCGCAAAGAGCACTCCGCTCAAGACAGAAGCCAGCTACTTCATCGAGGGCCAGACTGGCCTAGTGGTTACATCAAGTCCCTGCAGAGCCACGAAGCTCACGGTGCAAGCTTGGCCCAGGCGTCCTCTCTCGGCCTTATCTCTCCTTCACAGGGTTTTTGCGAGAAGCGCTTGCGGAAATGCCTCCCCCCTGCATGCCACGTGAATCCTTTTGCAGGAAAGGCAGGATACAAAGGGGAACACCAACATTATAATATTATTAAGAGCAGCCTCATCCTAGAATGGGAGAGGGAGGCTGCACGGTACAGCCTGACCTCGTAGGATCTTGAAGCTAAGCAGGGCCGGTACTTGGAAGGGAGGGAGGCCACCAAGGAAGGCTCTGCAGAAGAAGGCAGTGGCAGACCACCTCTGCCTCTCACGTGCCTTTAAAGCCCCTTGCTGGGGTCGCCATAAGTGGGAAGCTAAGCAGGGTCGGTACTTGGAAGGGAGGCCACCAAGGAAGGCTCTGCAGAGGAAGGCAAGGGCCAACCACCTCTGCCTCTCCCTTGCCTTGAAAGCCCCTTGCTGGGGTGGCCAAAAGTCGGAAGCTAAGCAGGGTCGGTACTTGGAAGGGAGACCACCAAGGAAGGCTCTGCAGAGGAAGGCAAGGACCAACCACCTCTGCTTCTCCCTTGCCTTGAAAGCCCCGTGCTGGGGTGTCCATAAGTTGGAAGCTAAGCAGGGTCAGTACTTGGAAGGGAGACCACCAAGGAAGGCTCTGCAGAGGAAGGCAAGGGCAGACCACCTCTGCTTCTCCCTTGCCTTGAGAGCCCTGTGCTGGGGTGTCCATAAGTTGGAAGCTAAGCAGGGTCAGTACTTGGAAGGGAGACCACCAAGGAAGGCTCTGCAGAGGAAGGCAAGGGCAGACCACCTCTGCTTCTCCCTTGCCTTGAAAATCCCTTACTGGGGTCGCCATAAGTTGGAAGCTAAGCAGGGTCAGTACTCAGAAGGAAGACCACCAAGGAAGGCTCTGCAGAGGAAAGCAAGGGGAAACCACCTCTGCCTCTCACGTGCCTTGACAGCCCCTTGCCAGGGCTGATGGAAATGAGCTGCGACTTGACAGCACTTCTTACGCCCACAAGCCCCATGGTCTTTGACAAGACCTTTGGCACTGCAAGTCTCCTTCTGCCCTGGGCACCCGCCCCTCCATATACAGTGTTCGGGATGCCAGCTGTACCATCAAGGAAGCCAAAATTGCAATTTGAAAAGGCCGATTTCATGTATTTTTAAGTACTCCATTTCACATATTTTATTTATATCCTAAGCTGCCTTTGTGCTCTGTAAGGAAGACAGGGGGGCTACTAAATGTTCAGAACGAAATGAAGGCACCTGGCATGCAGCGGCAGACAAATCACACATGGGAGTGTGTTCAGAGGCGTGAAAAGGCAAGAGCCCCATGGAACCCAGGCCCTTTCTTTCTTTGCAATCCCCACTCCACCCTCCCAGGCTCAGGGTAGCAAGCCTTCAAAGCCGCCGATACACAGAAAGAGAGTGTCATAAGAGGGAATTGGATAAGCATATGGAGCAGAGGTCCATCAGTGGATATGAGCCACAAGGTATAGGCAGGAACTCTCAGGCTGGGGCAAGGGATGCTCTGTATTCTTGGTGCTTGGGTGAGGGGCCACAGTGGGAGGGCTTCTGGCATCCTGGCCCCATTGCTGGACCTCCTGAGGGCACCTGGTATTTCTGGCCACTGCTGGACCTGCAGATGGCCTCTGGTATTTCTGGCCACTGTGTGACACAGAGTGTTGGACTGGATGGGCCATTGACCTGATCCAACATTGGCTTCTCTTATGTTCTTATAGGAGGGAATTGGATAAGCATATGGAGCAGAGGTCCATCAGTGGCTATCAGCCACAAGGTATAGATAGGGACTCTCAGTCTGGGGCAAGTGATGCTCTGTATTCTTGGTGCTGGGGGGGTCAACAGTGGGAGGGCTTCTAGTGTCCTGGCCCCACTGCTGGACCTCCTGATGGCACCTGGTATATTTGGGCCGCTGTGTGACAGAGTGTTGGACTGGAGGGGCCATTGGCCTGATCCAACACTGGCTTCTCTTATGTTCTTATAAGAGGGAATTGGAAAAGTATATGGAGCAGAGGTCCATCAGTGGCTATGAGCCACAAGGTCTAGAGAGGCACTCTCAGTCTGGAGGCAAGTGATGCTCTGTATTCTTGGTGCTGGGGGGCGGGTCAACAGTGGGAGGGCGTCTAGTGTCCTGGCCCCACTGCTGGACCTCCCCAGGTATTTTTGGCCACTGCATGACACAGAGTGTTGGACCGGATGGGCCACTGGCCTGATCCAACACTGGCTTCTCTTACATTCTTAACTTGTATCTGACAAAGGCAGCTTTGACTTTCAAAAGTTCGAACCCCACAAAATTTTGTTTATCAATGTAGTAAATGAAGGTTACTTTCTCTCAATCCAGCGATATCGCTCTCCAGTTAAATACATAATCCAGTGCTCACCCCCTCGGCGACTGCTCTTTTTGCGCTACGGGAAAGGGAACGGCAGTGCCCAAATCCTCAGAGCAGGTCGACGGGGGTCTGCAGATCTCTGCCAAGCGCACAGCCTCTTGGGGAGAAGGCGGGCAGAGGGGAAAACAATGGAAGGAGGAACGGCAGCCACAAGAAGTTCGGCGCCTGCCAACGCCTGATGTTCACGTCACACTCCGGCGCTCGGAGCCAGGGGAAAGACGCTGCTTTGGAGGTGACATTTGCAGTTGGCTCATTACTCTTTTCAAAAGAGTTTGGCATCAAAGAGACGACTTCAAACGACAGGCCCGCGTTCGCATATGCAAGAACTAATTAAGCGCCGTGCCGGCAGTTCGGCTGGTGGGAAGTGCACTGAGCAAGCTGGCTGAGCCATAGGGCGGGGCGGGGTGGGGATGCAGGATACTTCAGAACACAATAGAAGCCAATGCTGAATCAGGCCAATGGCCCATCTAGTCCAACACTCTGTGTCACACAGGGGCCAAAATATACCAGGTGCCCTCAGGAGGTCCAGCAGTGGAGCCAGGACACTAGAAGCCCTCCCACTGCTGCCCCCTCCAGCACCAAGAATAGAGAGCATCACCTGCCCCAGACTGAGAGTTCCCGTCTATACCTTGTGGCTCATAATCACTGAGGGACCTCTGCTCCAGATGTTTATCTAATTCCCTCTTGAAACTGTCCATGCTTGTAGCTGCCATCACCTCCTGTGGCAGTGAATTCCATGTGTTAATCACTCTTTGGGTGAAGAAGTATTTCCTTTTATCTGTTCTAACCCGACTGCTCAGCAATTTCATGGAGTGCCCACGAGTTCTTGTCTTGTGAGAAAGGGAGAAAAGTACTTCTTTCTCAACCTGCTCAATCCCATTCATAATCTTATAAACCTCAATCATGTCACCCCTCAGACGTCATTTCTCCAAGCTAAAGAGCCCCAAGCATTTTAACCTTTCTTCATAGGGAAGGTGTTCCAACCCTTTTATCATTCTAGTTGCCCTTCTCTGCACTTTTTCCAATGCTATAATATCCTTTTTGAGATGTGGTGACCAGAACTGTACACAGTATCCCAAATGAGGTCGCATCAATGATTTATAAAGGGGCATGATGATACTGGCTGATTTGTTTTCAATCCCCTTCCTAATAATCCCCAGCATAGCGTTGGCCTTCTTTGTTGCAGCTACACACTGTCTAGACATTTTCAGCGAGTTATCCACTACGACTCCAAGATCTCTCTCTTGGTCCGTCTCTGCCAGTTCAGACCCCATCAACGTGTATTTATATTTAGGGTTTTGGGCTCCAATGTGCCTACTTGGAGGAGCCAAGCTTTTTATTCGGGGGGGGGGAGCTTCCTTCCCCCGGGGAGGCGGGTTCTCTGACGCGGTCCTACCTTCGTGCTCCTTCTCCGAGGTGCCGACCTTCTTGACTTTCTTGGGGGACTTCATGAATAGGGGGAAGATGGTCCTCAGGCCCAGGATGTCCACAAACTTGTGGCAGTTGTCGGCTCCCTCCGGCCCGATCATGGCGTGGTCCAGGACTTTCAAGGCGCTGCTCCGGGAGATTTTCTTCTCCCTGCCAAGGAAGACTTTGTTATTAAATGGGAGTCAGTGTGGAAGGACGGGGGGGGGGGAGGTGCTGCAGGGCGAGAGGGCCGAGGAGGGGGGGAGGTCTCTTTAAGAACACATTTAAAGTTAAAGTTGTTTTCTTTCTCTGCTCCCCCCAAGCTCAAGCCTACCCAGGGACGGGAACACTGGCTGGGGAAGGGAAGGCCGATTGGGGAGGCTGGACTGTGTTCAGCACCATAAGGTAGTTTTGCCGTCATCCCCAAAGCTGAGGTAGGGAAAGAACGCTTGCCGAATCACGTGCGTTGGGTGGCTTGCCAGAGCCAGATCTGGCCTCCCGGAGCCAGATCCAACTGTACGGGGCTCTACTGGCCACTGATCATTTCAGTGCTTGGACCGACTCTGCCCCCATTGGAGCAGTGACCAAATTCCTCCATACTGCGCCTCAAATGAACCTCTGCCAAGTTTAGGGCAAAGTTTCAAACCGGAAAAATAAAAGAAGAAGAAGAGATTGGATTTACACCCCTGTGCCCTTCACTCGGAGTCTCAGAGCGGCTTGCAATCTCTTTTCCCTCCCCCTCCCCACAAGAGACACCCCCTGTGAGGCAGGTGGGGCTGAGAGAGCTCTCTCAAGAACTGCTCTTTCAAGGACAGCTCTGACAGAACTATGGCTTGCCCAAGGTCATCCAGCAGCTGCAAGTGGAGAAGTGGGGACTCAAATCCGGTTCTCCCAGACTAGAGGAGAAAGAAGAAGAGATTGGATTTATACCCCTGTGCCCTTAACTCAGAGTCTCAGAGCGGCTTACGATCTCCCTTCCCTTCCCCTCCACACAACAGACACCCCCTGTGAGGCGGGTGGGGCTGGGAGAGCTCTGACAGAAACGGCTCTTTTTCAAAATTAAAAAAAAACCCACAAGCACTCACTTTAATTTTCAAAGGTCACTTGGATGAGTTATTTGATAACACTTGGCGGAGATTTTACGAATGGAATGATCAACACACTCTTACTTAAACGGGACAGGATGCATAACCAGAGGGAAGAGAAGAAGAGGACGTGAAGAAATGAAATTTTATTATTGTTCTTGCAAAACGAGCTTTGTTTCGTATGAGGTAGAAGCTGTATGTAACAGAAAAGAAGCACTAATCGATTTGTAAACACAAGATACCCCCATTTTTATGTTTAGACTATGTGTTTGTGCGTTTTTGTCATTGTAGTCGGAAAAAAATTCTTAAAAAAAAAGAGACTGCTCTTTTTCAAGAACAGCCCTGACAGAACTGTGGCTTGCCCAAGGTCATCCAGCAGCTGCAAGAGGAGGAGTGGGGAATCAAACCCGGTTCTCCCAGATTAGAGTCCGCAAACTTAACCACGACAACAAACTGGCTCCTAGTTAACGTTTCTGAAATGTTCTCGAGGAGCGACTGTTGCTTTACTTGCCTTGGGCAAACAAGGAGACCCGTTTCCTTTCTATCACCTCTTAATGGGTGTAAGGAACAGGGACACAAGTCAATGGGGGAAGGCACTTCCAACCCACACCGTAATCATTTACTAACAATGTTTCTTATGCAACAGCTACAGATCCCGGAAAACAAGTGGAGGACAGGCAGGTCAGGAACGTTTCCTGTAAGTCCAATACAGGATTCTGTAACACTTTCCAAAGGGCTGCTTGGCTCTGCTACGTTTTAATACCACACTGAATATAAGAAGAAGAAGCGATTGGATTTATACCCCGCCCTTCCCTACCCAAAGAAGTCTCAGAGCAGCTGACAAACTCCTTTCCCTTCCCTTCTCCACAACAGACACCCTGTGAGGTGGAAGAAGAAGAAGAAGAAGGGATTGGATTTATACCCCGCCCTTCACTACCCAAAGGAGTCTCAGAGCGGCTGACAAACTCCTTTCCTCCCCACAACAGACACCTGTGAGGTGGAAGAAGAAGAAGAGAGGAGATTGGATTTATACCCCGCCCTTCACTACCCAAAGGAGTCTCAGAGCGGCTTACTATCTCCTTCCCTTCCCTCCCCACCACAGACACCCCCTGTGAGGTAGGTGGGGCTGAGAGAGCTCTGACAGAAGCTGCTCTTTTTCAAGAACTTCTGTGCCAGAACTATGGCTTGCCCAAGGTCATCCAGCAGGGAAGAGTGGGGAATCAAACCCGGTTCTCCCAGATTAGAGTCCAACACTTTTAACCACTACTCCAAACTGGCTCTGGATCTTCTCCTGAGTAGCAAGGGGTGGGGGAATGGGAAATAATCAAAAAAATGGGGAAACCACTGAAAAAGAAAACCTCTTATGAAATGTTTTGCTCCTTTAGAATGAGTGAAATGCTTCTTAAAGCAAGTTTTTCCACACACATAGCATGAAAGAGTCTGAGGAGGGTATTGTTTTTTAAAAAATCTTCCCAGTGGAAAGATAAGGGGATTTTGGGGGACATTTGCGGGGGGAGAACTGTAATTCCCCCCTCCTTAGGAATGAGTTACATAAAAAACAAGGTTTTACTCTAAAAGTGCAGTATGAAAAAATTTTATGCCAGGCAATTTACAGCTTTAGATAATGACAATTCCTACAGTAGACACGCAACATTGTCAAGAATTGTTTTTTGCAATTATTATGCTGCAATGTGTTTAATGATAATACATTATTAAAGAGTTAGGTGATTTTAATGTAATAAGGTTTAATTTAATCTCCAATTACGATGGTAGTCCTACGTATTGCTACTGTGTGTGAGAGTGTTTCTGTCCAAATAATGCACCTTCTCTGCTTTACTACAAAACGTACTTTCTACCTTTATGTTTTGGGTGTTTTCCCTACCTTTCAAATGGCAAGAAACAAATATAGGTAAATGTGTTATGGTAATGCAGTGTACAGAAGTTTGGAACCCTTTCTCAGATATTGAGTACATACTTGCAATTTTTCGTAATTGAAAACAAAGACATTTATGTTTTTAAATTATACACATATGCCAAACAAACCGCGGTGGCTCAGAGGTTAAGATGCTGAACTGCAAACCGGAAGGTCGGTAGTTCGGCAGTTCAAGACCCGAGTGAGCTCCCATCTCTGGCCCCAGCTCTTGCCAGCTTAGCAGTTCGAAAGCAAGAAATTGCAAGTAGATAAATAGGTACAACTTCCGTGGGAAGGTAACAGCATTCCATGCGCCTCGGCATTTAGTCATGCTGGCCACATGACTACGGAGAAATCTTTGGACAGCGCTGGCTCTTTGGCTTGGAAACGGAGATGAGCACCACCCCCTGGAGTCGGATCCGACTGGCTTTCGAACAAGGGAAACCTTTACCATGTTATATGCTAGTTAAGTTCTAAACGATATCTTTTATGTTTTTAAATCAGTAAAAGAATCATAGAGTAGGAAGGGGCCAGATAGGCCATTCAATCCACACACACCCCGGCTCAATGCAGGTTTAGGTTGGATAGGAAAGTATCTATTGCATATATTTAAAACTTTCCACCAAAATGTCCATTGCCGCTGCCCCCCCAAAGGGGGGGGCATTTTCTTCCTGAGGACCAATCCAGACACCACTCCTGTATAATTTTCTGAGAACGGTGATCCCTTTTCAGGGTTAAAAAGACTTCCCCTTCCAACTGCACGTTGCCTAAAAGTGTTGTCTGCAGGAGAGGATTATGGGGCAGAATCAGCACATCTTAGTCCATGCTGCGTGAATGGCCTTGGTCTAAAGAGGAAATGTGTTTGGGCAAGGAACGCGGGGAGGGACTCTCCCCCAAAATTGACTGCCCTGAAACTCCGGCACAAAGGAGCATCAGGTGCCTTGGGGGGAGGCAGCTATCAACGGTTCACCTCTTCTCCATTTTGTCCGCAGGTGCAAAAAGAATTGGCTCCTGTTGCCCATGTGCAGTTAGGGCCCACCATCTCAAGTCACCAAGAATCAGCTTCTTCCCCTTTGGAGACTGAACACACTTTGTCTTTCAGGCACGGCAGCTGATGCAACAAATCTCTGGTCATGTGCCGGGAGAGTCCCCACAATCTGGGGGGGAGTTCTGTTCACACTCACACCTTCCCTTTTGCAATCGTCAAACTGGGAAGGGCCCAAAAGCTGCACCCCAAACACCTCCAAGAAGATGTCTTCATAGGTCTTCTTGGAAGCCCCCAAGGGAAATCCATTCTCCCACTTCCACCATCAGCTGGCCCCTCTGCTGAAACCCAATTTGGGCTAAATCTAACAGCAGGCATGGCCTAAACGTCATTCAGCAAAAACAAGAGATACATGCCTGGAAGTACACGAGCAGCGCACTCCCCATCAGGTCTTCCCAGTGTATGACCAGACCTTAGAGGCACAAGAACTGAAGCCTCCTGTTCCTTAGTCATCAGAACACCAGAAGAGCCCTGCTGGATCAGACCAGGGAGGGTCCATCTAGTCCAGCATCCTGTCTCACACAGTGGCCAACCAGTTCCCCTGAAGGGCCAACAACAGGGCATAGAGGCCGAGGCCTTCCTAAGAACATCAGAAGAGCCCTGCTGGATCAGACCAGTGAGGGTCCATCTAGTCCAGCCTCCTGTCTCTCACGGTGGCCAACCAGTTCCTCTGGAGGACCAATGAAAGGGGCAGAGAGGCCGAGGCCTTCATAAGAACATCAGAAGAGCCCTGCTGGATCAAACCAGTGGTCCATCCAGTCCAGCATCCTGTCTCACACAGTGGCCAACCAGTTCCTCTGGAGGGCCAACAACAGGGCAGAGAGGCCGAGGCCTTCATAAGAGCCCTGCTGGGTCAGACCAGGGGTCCATCTAGTCCAGCCTCCCGTCTCACACAGTGGCCTGCCAATTCCTCTGGAGGGTCAACAACAGAGCATAGAGGCCGAGGCCTTCCCTGATATTGCCTCCTGGCTCTGGGATTCAGAAGATTAGTGCCTCTGACTGTGGAGGTTCCCCTCAGTCACCAGGGCTAGTAGCCACTGATAGACTTATCCTCCATGAATCTATCCCCCTTTCAAGCTGCTTATTGCTGTGGCCATCACTACAGTTCTCCGAAGAGACTGGTTGTGGAGGAAGAGGAGGAGGAAAAAGAGTTGGTTTTAAACTGCGCTTTTCTCTACCTTGAAGGGAGTCTCAAAGCGCCTTACAATCCCTTCCCTTTCTGTCCCAGGCACCTTGTGAGGTAGGTGGGGCTGAGAGAGCTCTGAGAGAACTGTGACTGGCCCAAGGCCACCCAGCAGGCGGCATGTAGAGGAGTGGGGAATCAATCCCAGCGCTCCAGATGAGAATCCGCCACTCTTAACCGCTACTCCACACTGGCTGAAGACACAGGGTTTCAAAAGGATCGCCACCCGGTTCCTTAACATTCCGGCGGTTTTTCCTTTCCTATCTGTGGCAGGCGAGGCAGCATCCAAGGCCGGCTTTGCCCTGCAAACGCAGAACGGGAGTCAGGCAAAGGAAATCTGGCAGGATTTTCTGCTGTTTCTTGGCCGCTGCCAACGGCAGGTGCAGGAAGGAACACAACAGCTGCCCTCCCACAACAGCAAAACTCTCCTCCAAAGCACTGCTGGGGACGTGTCTGCAATCCACGCCAGCCGGAGGGATGTGAGACGCGGGCGTCTGATGGCTGACACAACTCCATTCAGCAAAGCGTAACTCCCAAAGGGCGTCTCGTTCTGAGAGACAAAATTCTGAAAACAGAAAACTGAAAGAGGAGTTGCAGGCATGCCTGAATTGGAACACAAACAGATGCGGGAGGGGAAAGGAGCGGAGGCAGAAAGAGAGAACGGATCTTGGCGGCCCCTTCTGAGCCAACCGCGGTTCCTTCCCACGGCACAAAAAGAAAGGCACGGCCTCCATCGGCATTCCCTCGCAGGCGGACAATGCCGGAACAGTCCCTTAACTTGCTTCCCGGAGAGGAACACGGGGCCCTGCGATCAGAGGAGGAGGCAGAAACCAGACAGCTCCTTTGGCCAAAGAGGACCAAACTGCGTCCTATGAGATACACGAAGCTGCTTCCAAAAATGGAAGTCCTGATTCAAATTCTGCCCCGACCCTGAATGTGCTGCTCAACCAACCCAGGCGCCTTTTGAGACCGACACTAGCCAAGTGATGAGAAGGGTGGGGAAACAGAAGGCATGACGCTGTCAGGTCCTCGGGAGAGAGGCCTCAAGGTGGAAGGAAGAAGAAGGAGGAGGAAGAGAAAGGAGGAGGAGGAGGAAGACCCAACAGGAGAGGGACCAACTCCATCAAGGAAGCCACAAAAGGCAAGTTTGCAAGACTGGAGCCGGGCTTATCACGCTAAGATGATTTGGAGGGCGTCAATTCAGAGGGTTGCCCTGAGTCAGAAGAGACCTGACAGCCCTTCACACACACACACACCCCTCTCAGTGTTCCCTCTAAGCTGAGTTAGTGTGAGCTAGCTCACAGTTTTTTAGCCTCCGGCTCACACATTTTTGTCTTCGCTCGGGAAGGAGGGCTCCAGGGCAAACTAACTTCTGCAGGAGCCAAATCGCTCGCTCAGAACTTTAATGCCAGGAGATCGCCAAATAGAAGGCCAGATGCTCTGCCCTTCCATCTGCAGTTATTCAGGTAAAGGTAAAGGTAAAGGTTCCCTTGCTCGAAAGCCAGTCGAATCCGACTCTAGGGTTGCGGTGCTCATCTCCGTTTCAAAGCCGAAGAGCCAGTGCTGTCTGAAGACGTTTCCGTGGTCACGTGGCCGGCATGACTAAACACCAAGGCGCACGGAACGCTGTTACCTTCCCACCGAAGTGGTACCTATTTATCTACTTGCAATTTCTTGCTTTCGAACTGCTAGGTTGGCAGGAGCAGTTATTCAAGGCAGGTACAATAAAAAAAACCCTACCCTGAAAGGCTATGTTCATGCACTTCACGCGAGGTCGAATCGGTACAGAGCATGTGTTTTTCAGTAGCCCATTCTACAGAGAGGCTCGTCTTTAAATCATTACCCCATCCGTTGATAGGATACCTGGTCACATCAATACAAACAAAGCAAGACTCCACAGGCTCCCATCAGATAAGAATGCAGAGATTACCCATTCGGTTGCTGAGTCCTATGCATTGATTCTTAGGTTGCGGGAGTCGCATTGTAAAAGTTTTTAAATTTAGATTTTGTTCTGCATGTTATCTCTGTTTTCCCCCTTCTTTTTCACACTGTGTTTGTATTGTACACTGGTCTTGAGACCGTAATAATAAAACTAAACTAACTAAATTCACCGAGTAGAATTTTTGCTCACAAGACTCCACAGACCCCTCTGAACGTCTCCGCAAGACGGCCATGACCCACCACGTTAGAATACATCCAGAAAGAGGCATGGGCCCTGTCTACAAAGAACCACCAGCACTGACTCCACCCCATAGCCCGACCTGAAACCATACTAAAAGGGGTCTGGAGCAGACAAGTGACCTATAGAGACCTGGAGTTATTCCGTTACCACTCTACAATCTTGGCCGGGAAAGGCAAGTCAGGGACGGAAAGATAATTAGCTGCATCAGTTCTGGAGATGTTTTCTTTCCCTTTTTATTAAATAAGCAGGTCGGCGACTGCCAGGGTTAATGACCAAGGGAGCGTGCCCTGAGTCAACGATTGGCCTACGATGGACACCAGAGATTCACTGATGTGATCCTTACATGATTTCGGTAACTAGGATGGACAATGATCCCAGGATCCTTTTGGCTTCCAGTTTGGTGTCGTGGTTAGGAGCGCCGAGTCTAATCTGGGAGAACCAGGTTGACAAGCTGGAGCGTGTCCAGAAGAGGGCGACCGGGATGGTGAGAGGGTTGGAATCCAGGTCTTATGAGGAAAGGCTGAAAGAGTTGGGTCTGTTTAGCCTGGGAAAGAGAAGGCTTACAGGGGACACGATGGCTGTCTTCAAGTACCTGAAGGGCTGTCATGTAGAAGATGGAGCAGATCTATTCTCTCTTGCTCCAGATTGCAAGACTAGATCTCATGGGTGGAAATTACAAGGGAGTCATTACTGGCTCAGATATCAGGAGAAATTTCCTGACCATAAGAGTGGTTGAGCAGTGGAACAGACTGCCTCAGGAGGGGGTGGATGCTCCTTCGCTGGACGTTTTCAAGCGGAGACTAGACAACCATCTTTTGTGTATGTCGTAGGGCTATCTTTTGGCTGTGCTCCTGCAGAGTGCAGGAGGTTGGACTAGATGACCTGTAAGGTCCCTTCCAACTCTAACATTCTATGATTCCCCACTCCTCCACATGCAGCTGCTGGTGTGACCTTGGGTCAGTTACAAGTTCTTTCAGAGCCATTCTCTCAAGGGCAGTTCTCGAGCGAGGTCGCTCAGCCCCACCTACCTCACTCAGGGTGTCTGTTGTGGGGAAGGGGAAGGAGATTGTAAGACACTCTGAGACTCCTTCGAGTAGTGAAGGGCAGGGTACAAATCTAATCTCCTCCTCCTCTCCTTTTTCCATCGAGAGCCAGTGTGGTGTAGTGGTTAACAGTGGCGGACTCTAATCTGGAGGAGCGGGTTTGATTCCTCGCTTCTCTTACACGGAGCCTGCTGGGTGCCGCCAAGCACTCTGCGCATCTTTAAGAAACATTTTGTTCCGAACCCTCTGTTCACTGCTGAGCATTAAAGAAAGAGGCAACAGTTCTGCACCAATCCCCTGCAGAGCCAAGCCTGGAATGCAGACTTCCTTCCCTAGGAGTAGAAAAAGAGCCGGAGTCCAGCGTCAATAGCCTATTCGGGATCCCGATAGCCGAAAAAAAAACCCCGAAAATACTTTTTCGGGTTTTTTTCGGTTCGGGAATCCCGAATGCACACCCCTATCCAGCAGCACCTTAAAGACTAACAAAATTTGTGGCAGGGTTTTGTGATTCCCGGCTTTCTTCTTCAGATAAGACTCACAAAGGGCCCTCCTCGGCCACGATTTCTGTTAGTCGTGAAGGTCTCGCTCTTCTCTATTGCTACAGACGAACATGGCTACCTGTCTTGATCTTCCTTCCGTATTAATAGCGCCGCTCTCTATTACAAGCTGTAATGGTACGATCGGTTTAAATGCCTAATGAGATCGCGGAGTTTAAAGCGCCTGCTCTCGAAGGCATTAGGAGATAACACGTTACAGGTTATTCTTTTAGCTCAGCACAGCAGAGCGCCGGGGGCGGGGGGGGGAGAGTCCAATGAGAAGAACACACATATATTTTAACATCTTAAACATTTGTTAAAAGTCACACACCCCCTCCCCCGTTCCACTCTCCTTCACCTTCGTGAGTCAAAACAACAAAAGGTTAAAAACCAAAGTTCAAGTCTCGGCTGGAGAACTTCAGGGCTGTTTTCTGGGGGGGGTGGGGAGTAATTGCATATTGATCAGCATTTAGGAAGGACGCAGAGAGCTGGTCCTTGGAATATTCATAGGGTTTAAGTTCAGGCTCCTGGGGGATCAATAGCTGTTGGGCTGGACTGCCTCGGGTTGATTTTATTTGAAATATTTATTCTACCGGTGGGCAAGCAGTTTGTCTTAGTCTCGTCTTGGGCTTCTTGAAGTGTCTTTTAGAGGAGAACTAATTCAGATACTAACAGACTAACACCCAATGAAGGTGCAGCTCTGGGCTTCAAGAATGCCGGGAGCAAGCGTCCGGGGGCCGACTCTCCAGCAGATGCAAGCAGAAGGCAGTTATCCATAGGTGGCCATCCAAGCTTAGAGAGCCATTAAGCACCTGGCAGACCATAACAGGCAGCTGGGGTCTGCTTCTGGCTTCCCAAGTCACAACTTCACTTGATCCATATGTAAGCCTGTTTGGTGTTGGCCCCCCGCACTCTGCAACAGCCTCCTGGAAGATATAAGGAACACTCCTGGCTTGCTGGTCTCCCAAATAGGCTGTAAACAGCCAGTTTGGTGTCGTGGTTAAGGGCGCAGACTCTAATCTGGGAGAACCAGGTTTGATTCCCCACTCGTCCGTTTGCACCTGCTGGAAGACCTTGGGCAAGCCATAGTTCTTTCAGAGCTGTTCTCTCAAGGGCAGTTCTGGAAAGAGCTCTCTCAGCCCCACCTACCTCACAAGGTGCCTGTTGTGGGGAGGGGAAGGGAAAGGAGTTTGTGAGAGCTGCTCTGAGACTCCTTTGGGTAGTGAAGGGCAAGGGGTATAAATCCAGTCTCTTCTTCTTCTTCTACCTCACAGGTTGTCTGTTGTGGGGAGGGGAAGGGAAAGGAGTTTGTAAACCGCTCTGAGACACCTTCGGGTAGTGAAGGGCGGGGTATAAATCCAATCTCTTCTCTTCTTTCTTCTAAAACTGAGCTCTATCAGACAGCATTTGGGGCCCGTGAAAACTTTGTATATTTATGTGAGGGTAGGGTTGCAGTTTGTAGCTGTTTTCACTGGAGGTTTTTTGTTTTCGCTCAGTCGTTTTCTGTTTTATTTATCAAACTTGTATCCTGCTCCCTCTCCCCTGAACGGGACCTGAGGCAGCTAACAACACAGAGGAGACATCTGATAAAACCGTACAAAAGACGCAATAATTAAACTTAAAATATAAAATGTTTTTTAAAAAATCCGACCCAATTAAAATCTATCACTATCAAGCCGGGTTGGATGCATGGATGGTGAAGAGACAGCTCAATTACCAGCTGCCTGGTGGATCACGATCATCCCAAAGGCTAGCTGAAAAAGGGCGGACTTGCGTGCCCAGCAGAACCTGGGGGTTCCCGCAAGGCATGCGCACCTCTTCGGGCAGCTGGTTCCACAGGACGGGCGCCACGACTGAGGAGGCCCTGGCCCTTGCTGACTCGAGGGGGACAGTCTGTGGACCAGGGGCCTTCAATGCATGCCAGGACGAAGACTGGGGAGGGCGGGGGAGGACCATGCGGGGGGAGGGGCGGTCCTGAAGGTATGAGGGGGGCCCAGGCCATTGAGGGATTTAAAGCTGCTTCAGCCAAAAGCCTCCACTGCAGGCTGCTGGAAGGGAAGTGCGGAAGGAGAGCCGGCGTGCGGTTCCGACTCTCCGCGAGGTAACCATAGCAGGAGACAGCTAATAAAAGGAAATCTCAGTAGATACACATTCATTTTGGGTTTCCAAGGAGCCGATGAGAAAGGAAAACAAGAGAAAGCACAAAAGAGACTCCCCCCTGTTTTCTTCAGGGAGGGAAGAAAGAAAGGAAGAAAGGGAGGGAGGGGGAAAGAGAGAGAAAGAAAAGAAAGAAAGAAAGAAAGAAAAAGGGAGGGAGGGAGGGAGAGAGAGAGAGAGAAAGAAAGAGAGAAAGAGAGAGAGAGAGAGAGAGAAAGAAAGAAAGAAAGAAAGAAAGAAAGAAAGAAAGAAAGAAAGAAAGAAAGAAAGAAAGAAAGAAAGAAAGAAAGAAAGAAAGAAAGAAAGAGAGAGAGAGAGAGAGAGAGGGAGGGAGGGAGGGAGGGAGGGAGGGAGGGAGGGAGGGAGGGAGGGAGGGAGGAGGAAGGAGAGAGAGAGAGAGAAAGAAAGGGGGAGAGAGAGAAAGAAAGACAGGGGAAGAGACAGAGAAAGCAAGCTTAACTAGGGCTGGGACAGGCAATTCTGCCATCCGCTCCATGCCAAGTTTTTTGTCTTGAAATTGGTATGCCTGGCTGTGCTCACCTCTAGTCCCGTACATACTCAGTCGGCAAAGGTGTGCAGGTCAGGGAAAGCCAGGACAAATGGATCGGCTCGTAGCGTAGGGATTCACAAACCGTTTCTCCACTGCCACCCATGCCCCCCTTAATCACACTGGCCACAGAACAGGGGAGCCCAATCGTCAGCGACCCCGAGAGAAAGGGGGGGGGGTGTCTTCCCTTCCAAAGCCTCACGTCAGCATTCAGAAGGGGCTTGTCTAGGCAATTCCCCCTCCCCGTCTCAGAAGGAGCCTCATTCCCCCACCCCCAGCCGCGGGCAGCTCCTGATCGGAGAAGAAATTGAATTGTGCTCAGAGAGATTAATTGGATGCGACGTTTCTAAACCTCCGTCGGAGGCCACCAACTTGCCGCGGAGTCTGCTGCTCCTGTACCCACTGGCCGCTCGGAATCGGAACGCGCCTCCCTCCCGGGGCTAGGACACATCTGCAAGCAAACCCGCTTCCTCTTCTGTCTTCCGCACCCAGCCCTGAGGAACCTGGCTATCCTCCTTCTCTTCTAGACACATCCGGAGTGGACCCCTGGGCCGCCATTTTGAAACCTCTGCCAGGTCCCAGACAGAGACCCTTGCCCCCGCCCTGCTCCCCACCCGGAGGGGCCGAGGACAAGAGCGGCAGAAGAGCCCAGCGGGATCAGACCAGTGGTTCATCCAGCCCAGCATCCCATCTCACGCAGGGGCCGACCAGCCACCTCTAGGAAGCCCCTGAAAGCAGGACGACAGCCGCAGCCTCCTCCCGCCCCCTGTGCTCCCCGGCAACCTATACGAAGCAGCATACTGCCACTGCTATTGGAGGGAGTAGATGTCTATCGTGTCTAGTAGCTACTCATAGCCCCATTCTCTGTGAATCGGTCCACTCCCCCGCTTCAAAGCCTTCCAAGTTGGTGGCCGCCACCACATCCTGTGGTAGCATGCAGAAAGCCCTGGGTTCAATTTCCTGCCTGACAGCCAGGGAAACGGACGACTTGATATGAAAGCCCTTTCATAGAATCATAGAATGTTAGAGCTGGAAGGGACCTTGAAGGACATCTAGTCCAACCCCCTGCACTCTGCAGGAGCAGAGCCGAAAGAGAGCCCTACAGCATACCCGAAAGAGGGTCGTCCAGCCTCTGCTTAAAAACGTCCAGCGAAGGAGCATCCACCACCTCCACAGGCAGTCTGTTCCACTGCTCAACCACTCTGACAGTTAGGAATGATTTCTCCTGATATCTAGCCAGTAACGACTACCTTGTGATTTCTGCCCATCAGATCTAGTCTTGCAATCTGGAGCAAGAGAGAATAGATCTGTTCCGTCTTCTACGTGACAGCCCTTCAGATACTTGAAGACTGCAATCATGTCCCCTCTAAGTCTTCTCTTTCCCAGGCTAAACAGACCCAACTCTTTCAGCCTTTCCTCCTAAGACTTGGATTCCAACCTTCTCACCATCCTGGTCACCCTCTTCTGGACACGCTTGAGCTTGTCAACATCCTTCCTAAAGTGTGGTGCCCCAAACTGGACACGGGACTCCAGGTGAGGCCTGAGCATAGCAGAATAGGGCGGAACCACCACCTCCCGTGATCTGGACACAAGGCTTCTGTTAATGCATCCTAAGATTGCATTCGCTTTCTTTGCAACCCTAACCACATCACACTGCTGGCTCATGTTTAGCTTTCTCAACCTGACCTTTCTCAACTTGAGAACCTGGAGGAAGAATAAACAATACAGACCAAGGACCAGAAGGAGAAGGAGAAGGAGAAGGAGAAGGAGGAGAAGGGGAGAAGAAGAAGGGGAGAAGAAGAAGGGGAGAAGAAGAAGAAGAAGGGGAGAAGAAGGAGGAAGAGGAGGAAGAGGAGGAAGAGGAAGAGGAGGAAGAAGAGCTTGGACTAATACCCTGCCCTTCACTACCAGAAGTCTCGGAGTGGCTGACAATCTCCTTTCCCTTCCCCTCCCCACAACAGACACCCTGTGAGGCAGGTGGGGCTGAGAGAGCTCTCCCGAGAACTGCCCTTAAGAGAACAGCTCTGAAAGTACTTATGACTGACCCAAGGTCAAACCAGCAGCTGCATGTGGAGGAGGAGTGGGGAATCAAACCCGGTTCTCCAGGTCAGAGTCCACGCTGTTAACCACCACACCAAATTGGGTTGTCAACCTCCCACTATTATAGTTGATCTCCAGGTAAGGGAGTTCAACTGGAGAAAACGGCCACCACAGAAAGCAATGCTCCCTCTAAGCAGTGGAATCCTGTGAGCAAAAGTTCTACTTTCTGAGCTACTGACATTAAAGTCGTGAGTGAGCAATTTGGCTACTGCATAAATCAATTTGCTCCGGAGCCCTCCTTCCTGTGCTGAGGCAAAACTGTGTGAGCCGGAGGCTAAAAAACTGTGAGCTAGCTCACACTAACTTAGCTTAGAGGGAGCACTGGTGAAAAGTGAATATAGCATCATATCTCGTCGAAGTCCCTCCCTCCCTCAACCCTGCCCTTTCTCAGGCTCAGCCTCCAAAATATCCAGGCCCTAAGAATGCAAAGGGTGGAAAGCAGGTCCTTTTCAAAAACCACCTCTCTGTTCATAGAATCGTAGAATGTTAGAGTTGGAAGGGACCTTGCAGGCCATCTAGTCCAACCCCCTGCACTCTGCAGGAGCACAGCCGAAAGACAGCCCTACAGCATACCTGAAAGACAGCTGTCCAAGCCTCCGCTTGGAAACATCCAACAAAGCAGCATCCACCACCTCCCAAGGCAGACTGTTCCACTGCTCAACCAATCTCACAGTCAGGAAGTTTCTCCTGATATCTAGCCAGTATCGACTCCCCTGTAATTTCCACCCATTAGATCTAGTCTTGCAATCCGGAGCAAGAGAGAATAGATCTGCTCCATCTTTTACATGACAGCCCTTCAGATTCTTGAAGACCACCGTCATGTCCCCTCTAAGCCTTCTCTTTCCCAGGCTAAACAGACCCAACTCTTTCAGCCTTTCCTCGTAAGACTTGGATTCAAACCCTCTTATCCTCCTGGTTGCCCTGTTCTGGACACGTTCCAGCTTGTCAACATCCTTCCTAAAATGTGCTGCCCCAAACTGGACATAGGATTCAAGGTGAGGCCTGACCATAGCAGAATAGAGCGGAACGACCGCCTCCCATGATCTGGACACAATGCTTCTGTTAATGCATCCTAAGATTGCATTTGCTTTCTTCGCCGCCACATCGCACTGCAGGCTCATGTTCAGCTTGTGATCAACCATAACACCTAGATCCCTTTCACATGTGCTGCTGTCAAGCCAAGTCCCTCCCATTCTATAACTGTGCCTTTGATTTTTTGTACCTAAGTGTAGGACTTCGCAGTTATCTGCACTGAATTTCATTTTATTTGCCTCAGCCCACTGTTCCAGCCTATCTAGATCATTTTGAACCCTGACTCATGTCTTCTTCAGAGTCAGCAATCCCACCCAGCTTTGTGTCATCTGCAAATCTGATAAGCATCCCCTCTATGTCTCCTTCCAGGTCATTCATAAAAACATTAAACAACGCCGGACCCAGGACCGAGCTCCTTCTTCCATGTCTCACACCGTCTCAGCCGGCATTCACCGTCACGCCAGTTCTGCTGCCTAAGATCCGCACACCACCCCTAGCAAGAAACAGAGAGAAAAGGAGACTGGAAGGCAGGAACGGAGATCTGAGCGGAGGAGAGGAAGGAAGGGACGCGGACATCTGCGCAGCCAAGAGCTTTCAGCCAACTTCTGCCATTGCAAGATGCCAGGGCCCAAGGGGAGCACGACGCAAGAGCGAACATAAATCCAGACGCATATGGGACTCGGGCATCTCGGGGAAGAGGTACTCTGCAGAAGTGCCGAACGCCCTCTCAACGGCTCGTCGGTATGGAGACAGTCTCAAGCTAGAAGGCCTGGCTAGATGGAACGAGGGACTCTCCGGCTGAGAGGCCACAAGCGACACGGGAGGCCTTTCTCTCTGCCCAAGACCCCAGAGAGCCGCTGCCAGTCAGAGGGGACGAGACTGACCCTGGGAGAGAACAAAGGGGGTCCGACTCAGACGGCAGGCACAGGTGGAGAAGCGGACGAACAAAGCAGGGAAGAGTTTCCAGCCATGGATGAGATGGGGGGGGGGATTGCCAGAGGAACCCCCAAGGGAGAAGAGCAGTCAGGTCCGAGGAGCAGGCACAGCTGTTGACCTCAAAGACGAGAGGCCAGAACCTGCCCTTTGAATGGTGCCTGGGAGCAGCTGAGGCCCATCCGGAGGGCCACTTTGATGTCGTGGTTAAGTGCACGGACTCTGATCTAGAAGGAGCAGGTTTGGTTCCCCACGCCTCCACTTGCAGCTGCTGGATGACCCTGGGCAAGCCACAGTTCTGTCAAAGCAGTTTCTGTCAAGAGCTCTCTCAGCCCCACCTGCCTCACAGGGTGCCTGTTGTGGGGAGGGGAAGGGGAAGGAGTTTGTCAGCCGCTCTGAGACTCCTTTGGGTAGTGAAGGGCGGGGTATAAATCCAATCTCTTCTTCTTGTTGTTCTACCTCACAGGGTGTCTGTTGTGGGGAGGGGAAGGGAAAGGAGTTTGTCAGCCGCTCTGAGACTCCCTTGGGTAGTGAAGGGCGGGGTATAAATCCAATCTCTTCTTCTTCTTCTTCTACCTCACAGGGCGTCTGTTGTGGGGAGGGGAAGGGAAAGGCGTTTGTCAGCCGCTCTGATGGAAAGGAGTTTGTAAGCTGTTCTGAAGCATGGACGGCTTCAAGAGGGAAGTGGATAAACATATGGAGCAGAGGTCCATCGGTGGCTATTAGCCATTCTGGGGCAAGTGATGGTCTCTGTATTCTTGGTGCTTGAGGGGGCAACAGTGGGAGGGCTTCTAGTGTCCTCCTGATGGCCCCTGGAATTTTTGGCCACTGTGTGACACAGAGTGTTGGACTGGATGGGCCACTGGCCTGATCCAACATTGGCTTCTCTTATGTTCTTATATGAACTCTTGGTCTGGAGGAAGTGATGCTCTGTATTCTTGGTGCTTGGGGGGAGCCAACAGTGGGAGGGCTTCTAGTGTCCTGGCCCCACTGCTGGACCTCCTGATGGCCCCTGCTGTTTTTGGCCACCGTGTTACCCAGAGTGTTGGACTGGATGGGCTGTTGGCCTGATCCAACATTGGCTTCTCTTATGTTCTTATGTTCTCAGGTAGTGAAGGGCAGGGTATAAATCCAATCTTTTCTTCTTCTTCTTCTTCTTCTTCTTCATTCCGCATGTGCCATAGTGTCCCAACAGCATCCGAGGCCACCCCGAGCAGGAGAGGGAGAGCCACCTGGGTACCCAAACTGAGCCAAGTCATGGCTGGTCAGCCATACAGCAGACTGCTGCCCTCTTTCTCCTCTGCGGCTGCTGGACGGATCTGAGATAGAGCTGCCGCCGACCGCGAGGCTTTGGACCCACCTTGGAACACAGCCAAAAGGTCCCAAGCACAAGCCCCCACCCACCCCCCGACTCCACTTCAGTCACTGAAGGGGAAACAGCGTGCCCCCAACCTTGAGCATTTCTGAGATCCACGTGCAAGCCACCCTACGGGCACAATAACCAGGAAGAGAAGTACCCACCTGACACCTTTCCTGGTGCCCACCAACTATTTGGTGTTGTGGTTAGGAGCGTGGACTCTGATCGGGGAGAACCGGGTTTGATTCCCCATGCCTTTGCATGCAGCAGCTGGTGTGACCTTGGGTCAGTCACAAAGTTCCTTCAGAGCTGCATGGAAGTCAGGGGGCCTTGGCAGGAAGTCAGGGGGCAGGCCCTGAAATGCCCCGCTATATCTACAGGCCTGGGCAAGTGATGCTCTGTATTCTTGGTGCCGGGGGGGAACAGCAGGAAGGCTTCTAGTGTCCTGGCCCCACTGCTGGACCTCCTGATGGCCCCTGGCATTTTTGGCCACGGTGTGACAGAGTGTTGGACTAGATGGGCCATTGGCCTGATCCAACATTGGCAGTCTGGGGGCAAATGATGCTCTCTTATGTTCTTGGCTGTTCTCTCAAGGGCAGTCCTCGAGAGAGCTCTCTCAGCCCCGCCTACCTCCCAGGGTGTCTGTTGTGGGGAGGGGGAGGGAAAGGAGATTGTGAGATGCTCTGAGACTCTGAGTGAAGGGAGGGGCATAAATCCAATCTCTTCTTCTTCCTCTTCTTCTTCTCATGTGCAAGCCACCTCATCCACACAGCCAGGACGGATCTTTACAGGAGCAACACCCAGCCTCAGGCAACTGCCGGCTCCCAGGCCTTCCCCACCCCTGGGAGGAGGAGGAGGGGGGGGGAGGAGGGAGCCCTGCTTTTCGGGGACATCAGCAGCCCGTCTGTTGTCTCTGCCTCACACTTTTGTCCTTCAGAGCTCCTTTTACAGGCCGGGGGACGCTGCGTTATGTGCCATCTGGGAGGAGGAGGAGGGAGGGAGGCGGTGGCTGGTAAACAAGCACAGCCCGGAAAGGGAGAAGCAGCCATTTAAAAAGGCATTAAAATGCAAGGTCCCACCCCTCCAGCTCCAGGACGCCAGGTAATTAGTTCTGCAAGACTGGCTGAGCCGCTTAGCGTTCGGGGGGGGGAGAGAAGGAGGTGGGGGGAGGAGGATCCGGGAACTTCCCTTCGGCCTGTGCCTGCAGAGCGCTGGAATCCAGTTGCCCTTAGCCGAAAGGAGAAAGGAGGGCCCCCCTCTCGGCTCAGCCCCTATCATTTACTCCGTTCCCTTCTGCTATGGATCACTTCACCAACAGTCTCGGCTGGCAGGGAGGCCTCATCCAAGTCCCCCGGGGGGCGGGGGGGTTCCCGCCAAAAGGACCCCCAATTCACCGGTCCGGATCAGGCTGGTGGGGAGAACCCCGCGCCCAAAGTGCCTGGTTTTGGCAGACGTGCCTGGCGCGATGACGTCACCCGGAGGTGACATCATCACGCCAGGCACGTCGCCAGCCGACGCTCTAGCAATCCGCCTGAAAACTCTATGGTACCATAGAGTTTCTGGGCTGATTGCTAGAGCGTCAGCCAGCAACGTGCCCAACGGGATGATGTCACTTCCGGGTGATGTCATTGTGCCGGGCACGTCGGTCGGAACCGGGCACTTTGGGACCAACTCTCTGCCACTTTTAAACCCTAAACTGAAGGCCAGAGAAAGTGCTTTCAGCATACGGTTCTGCGGGAGGTGGAGGACAGTTCAAATCCAAAGGTGCTGTGCAAGAAGAGCGGGGAGAGGTAATCGGGGCAAGAGGAGGTGGGAACCCCGATGGAAAGAAATGCTGGCAGAATGGCCCAGAGGACACCTCTCCGGCAAAGGCTGAAGGAGCTGCCCGCCGAGCTCCAGACCACCTCAAAAGTGTTTGGTAGATCTTGGGCGGGTCCTCTACACAGGATGGATACACCCCTGGACCTCAAGGGTCTCCCAAGAAACAATAACTTTTAAAGAAGGGGGTTACATTAGCTACCAGTTTGATGTCGTGGTTAGGTGTGTAGACTCTAATCTGGGAGAACTGGGTTTGATTCCCTCACTCCTCCACTTGCATCTGCTGGATGACCTTAGGCAAGTCATAGTTCTGATAAGAGCTGTTCTTGAAAGGGCAGTTCTGGAAAGAGCTCTCTCAGCCCCAGCTGCCTCACAGGGGGTGTCTGTTGTGGGGAGGGGAAGGGGAAAAGAGTTTGTAAGCCGCTCTGAGACTCCGAGTGAAGGGCAGGGTATAAATTCAATCTATTCTTCTTCTTCTACTACTTTCCAGTCCTTGGGAACGGAGGCAGATTTTAGTGATGGATAGCAGTTTGAAAGCAAGAAATTGCAAGTAGATAAATAGGTACCACTTCGGTGGGAAGGTAACAGCGTTCCATGCGACTTGGTGTTTAGTCATGCCGGGCACATGACCATGGAAACGTCTTCGGACAGCGCTGGCTCTTCGGCTTTGAAACAGAAATGAGCACCGCAACCCTAGAGTCAGATCCGACTGGCTTTCGAGCAAGGGAACCTTTACCTTTACCTTTTATCGCATATTTTTGTCATGAGATCCACAAGTTCACATTTGAGTTCTTTCAGAACTGTTGGATATATAACGCCTGGGCTTGGTGATCTGTCTGTTTTTCAGTTGGCCATCAGTTCTAGGACTCCTCCCTCGTCACCTCAATCCGAATCAGGTCTTTCGACACCCCTCCTCAAATCGGGGCTTCTAAAAAAGGTTCCAGTGGAGATCCAGGAAAGTAGAGGCTGGTCAGTCTAACCTCGATACCAGGTAAGATCATAGAATCGTAGAGCTGGAAGGGACCTCCAGGGTCATCTCTTCCAACCCCCTGCACAAGGCAGAAAATTCACAAATACCTCCCCCCCACACCCCCAGTGACCACTGTTCCACACCCAGATGACAAAAAACCTCCAAACTGACCTGGAGAAAAATTGCTTCCTGACCCCAAAATGGCGATCATCATTTCCCTGGGCACGTAAGAAAGGGCCACAAGAACTAAGCACTGACGCAAACCTTCCTGCCATTATTAAAGACAGAGTTAGTGGGCACACCGATGAACAAAAACTACTGAGGAAGAATCAGCAGGGATTCTGTAAGGGAAGATCTTGTCTCACTAACCTGTTAAGAGTTCTAGGCTCCTAAGTAAACTCAGCAGTCAAGGGATAATTCCTCTTATGGACTAAAAACTGGTTATTAATTAACAGGAAACAGAGAGTGAGTCTGAATGGGCAGTTTTCATAGTGGAAAGTGGTAAGCAGTGGGGTACCGCACTTGTTCATTAATGATTTGGAGTTGGGAGTAAGCAATGAAGTGGCTAAGTTTGCGGATGACACGAAGTTTTTCAGGGTGGTGAGAGCCAGGGAGGACTGTGAGGCGCTCCAGAGGGATCTGTTGAGGCTGGGTGAGTGGCAAACGAGGTTCAATGCTGGCAAGTGCAAAGCAGCGTTCCCTCTAAGCTGAGTTAGGGTGAGCTGGCTCACCGTTTTTTAGCCTCCGGCTCACCCGTTTTTTGTCTCCGCTCAGGAAGGGAGGGCTCCAGAGCAGACTAATTTTTGCAGTAGCCCAATCGCTCGCTCACACCTTTAATGCCCAGTAGCTCACAAAGTGGAATTTTTGCTCACAAGACTCCACACAGCTTAGAGGGAGCATTGGTGCAAAGTAATGCACACCGGAACCAAATATACCTTGATAGGGTCCAAACTGGCAGTGACGGAGCAGGACAGAGACCTTGGAATCATAGAATCATAGAGTCGGAATGGACCTCCAGGGTCATAGAATCATAGAATGTTAAGAGTTGGAAGGGACCTTCCAGGTCATCTAGTCCAACCCCCTGCACTCTGCAGGAGCGTAGCCAAAAGATAGCCCTACATACCTACAACATACCCAAAAGATGGTTGTCCAAACTCCGCTTAAAAACATCCAGGGAAGGAGCATCCACCACCTCCCGAGGCAGTCTGTTCCCCTGCTCAACCACTCTGACAGTTAGGAAGTTTCTCCTGATATCTAGCCAGTAACGACTCCCTTGTAATTTCCACCCATTAGATCTAGTCTTGCAACCCGGAGCAGGAGACCAGTAGCTGGTGCAGTCATAGAATCATAGAATGTTAAGAGTTGGAAGGGACCTTCCAGGTCATCTAGTCCAACCCCCTGCACTCTGCAGGAGCGTAGCCAAAAGATAGCCCTACATACCTACAACATACCCAAAAGATGGTTGTCCAAACTCCGCTTAAAAACATCCAGGGAAGGAGCATCCACCACCTCCCGAGGCAGTCTGTTCCCCTGCTCAACCACTCTGACAGTTAGGAAGTTTCTCCTGATATCTAGCTGGTATCGACTCCCTCATAATTTCCACCCATTAGATCTAGTGTTGCAATCCGGAGCAGGAGACCAGTAGCTGGTGCAGTCATAGAATCATAGAATGTTAAGAGTTGGAAGGGACCTTCCAGGTCATCTAGTCCAACCCCCTGCACCCTGCAGGAGCATAGCCGAAAGATAGCCCTACCTACGTACAAGAGACCCAAAAGATGGTCGTCCAGCCTCCGCTTGAAAACGTCCAGGGTCGTCTAGTCCAACCCCTGCACAACGCAGGAAATCCACATGGTAGATAACTCACTGAAGGACTCACTGAACACAGCCCACAGGACGCTTCCCTGAAGTGAGCCCCAGATGAGAGAATCAGCATTCCCCCCTCCCCAAGAGAATGTCTCACTGGGCCCCCCAGAGCCCTTGTAGCCGGTGTGCCTCGCATGTGCAGAGAGCGTCCAAGTCCTGACCTGAGCATGAGGTTCATCAGCTGCAGCCCCTCCCCCTTCAGGAAACGGTCCCGGTTGGAACTCAACATCAGAGAGGAGCACAGGGAGTCAAAGAGGTTCTCCATCATCTCCTGTTCCTCCGCCGTGCCCGGGTTGTGGCGCTTGAACACCTGCGCAAAGAGAAAAGCCGGGAGGACTAAGCGTGGGGGCGTGTTTCAAGCGCCAACAAGTCACTCCTGAGTTATGGGGGGCCTACGAATCAACGCCCTCTCGCTACCAGCCCTGCTCAAATCTTGCAGATGGAGGGCCCTGGGGCTTCCTTGATGGACTCAAGCCATCTCCTGTTGAGTCTGTCTCTTTTTCTGCTGCCTTCAAGTTTTCCTTGCATGACTGTCTTTTCCAGGGACTCCCCTCTTCTCATCATGTGAACAAAGAGAGCCAGTTTGGTGTAGTGGTTAAGAGCGCAGACTCTGTATCATCATGCCCCTGTGTAAATCATTGGTGTGACCAGTATCATCATGCCCCTGTATAAATCATTGGTGCGACCTCATTTGGAATACTGTGTACAGTTCTGGTCGCCACACCTCAAAAAAAGATATTATAGCATTGGAAAAAGTGCAGAGAAGGGCAACTAGAAGGATAAAAGGGTTGGAACACCTTCCCAATGAAGAAAGGTTAAAACGCTTGGGGCTCTTTAGCTTGGAGGGGTGACATGATCGAGGTTTATAAGATTGTGCGTGGGATAGAGCAGGTTGAGAAAGAGGTACTTTTCTCCCTTTCTCACAATACAAGAACTCGTGGGCACTCCATGAAATTGCTGAGCAGTCGGGTTAGAACAGATAAAAGGAAGTCCTTCTTCACCCAAAGAGTGATTCACACGTGGAATTCACTGCCACAGGAGGTGGTGGCAGCTACAAGCATGGACGGTTTCAAGAGGGAACTGGATAAACATATGGAGCAGAAGTCCATCAGTGGCTATTAGTCACAGGGTATAGATGGGAACTCTCAGTCTGGGGCAGGTGATGCACTCTATTCTTGGTGCTGGAGGGGGCAGCAGTGGGAGGGCTTCTAGTGTCCTGGCCCCACTGGTGGACCTCCTGATGGCACCTGGTATTTTTGGCCGCTGTGTGACACAGAGTGTTGGACAAGATGGGCCATTGGCCTGATTCAACATTGGCTTCTCTTATGTTCTTATCTGGAAGAACCGGGTTTGATTCCCCACTCCTCCACATGCAGCTGCTGGTGTGACCTTAGGTCAGTCACAAGTTCTCTCAGAGCTGTTCTCTCAGGAGCAGTTCTCCAAAGAGCTCTCTCAGCCCTGCCTATGTCACAGGGTGTCTGTTGTGGGGAGGGAAAAGGAAAGGAGATTGTGAGCCACTCTGAGATTCCTCCTCCTCCTCCTCTTCTTCTTCTACAATAGCCTCGGTTTAGTCACCTAGGGAACTCTAGGGAGAGTCCAGGCTTGATCTGATCAAGAACCCACTTGTCTTTTCGGCAGTCCCCGGAGTCCGTGAAACCCTTCTCTAGCACTACATTTCAAAGGAGGAAGAGGAAGATGGAAGGGCACGTGATTCCACACGGCCAGTCAGCCAAACCTCAGTTACTTGAGTCAGGCAAGGCTTTTCTAACTGCTTAGTGCTAATCATTTTCGCCCATTTAACTCTCTTCCTCTGCAGCAAAGGCGTGCCAATGTCCCTTGAAGTCTCGGGCCCTTGACCGAAGTCTGTCCCTTCCCCTGTGCACCTCTGAGGCTGCCAGGGCCCCAATCCCAGCCCCCGCCCTGCACGTTTCCAGTCTGAGACGGAAAGCCTGGTGGCTAAAACAGGCAAACTCGGGGACAGCCAGGAGGAGTGGGGAAGGGTGGGGTGGACAGTAGGATCTTGAGAGGCCACGCCACCCAAGGGTTGCCTATGAAGGGAGGAGGAGGAATAAGAGACTGGATTTATACCCTGCCCTTCACTCAGAGTCTCGGAGCAGCTAACACTCTCCTGGTCAGCCAGTTTGGTGTCGTGATTAAGTGCGCAAACTCTAATCTGGGAGAACCGGGTTTGATTCCCCACTCCTCCACTTGCAGCTGCTGGTGTGACCTTGGGTCAGTCACAAGTACTTTCAGAGGTGTCAAGGGCAGTTCTCAAGAGAGCTCCCTCAGCCCCCCAGGGTCTCTGTTGGGAAGGGAAAGAAGATTGTCAGCCGCTCTGAGACACCTTTGGGTAGCGAAGGCCGGGGTATAAACCCAATCTCTTCTCTTCCTCTCCCCACAACAGACACACCCTGTGAGGTAGGTGGGGCTGAGAGAGGTCAGAGAGAACTGCTCTCGAGAGAACACCGCTCTGAGAGAACTTGTGACTGACCCAAGGCCCACCCAGCTGGCTTCATGTGGAGGAGGAGTGAGGAATCAAACCCAGTTCTCCAGATTACAGTCTGCTGCTCTTAATCGCTAAATCAAACTGGCTCTCCAGTTACTTTGGAGAGCTGCTGAAGGCCAGCGAATGGGATCGCGGCCGCCACCCCACTCACAGTCCAAGAGTGCCGCATTCCCCCACTGGTCCCCTGGTCACCCCACCTCCCAGGGCCGCGGCTCCGCTCCGCGCCCCACTCCCCCTCCCACCTGGCTCTGGCGCTCTCCGTGGCGGCCGAGAGGGCAGTGAATTACTCACCGACAGCTGCTGAAGCAGCACATCGATCCCATCCAGTTCCCCAAGCAGCTCCCTGTTGTCTACAGGAAAGAAGGGGAAGGGGAGGGAAGAGTGGGGAGGGGGGAGAGGGGAAAAAATGAAGCCAACTGTCAGACTTTACAGCCATCTAACACGGGTATATCAGCCGGCAAAATCAATATGGCTTGACAGCGTGCAGAAGCCGCGGCGCGCGGGGAGGCGAAAGGAGGCAGGGGGAGCCGAAGGCAAGAGACAGGCAGAGAGGGGAAAAAGAGAACGTGAGCGAGCGCAGCAGCGGCCCCGAGGAGAAAGCCGAGCGGGCGGCGCCCCGGAGGGGAGGGGAGGGGGGCGGCTAGCAGCTCACCGTCCTTGTTCTGGAGGAGAATGGCCAGCACCTCGCTGCAGTAGAGCTTGTTGGCGTCAAAAGGCATCTTGGCCTGAGGGGGGACCAGAAAAACAAAAGAGTTATCCAGGGCTCCGAAGCGCCTGGGGTGCCCCAGTGAAGTGGCTAAATTTGCAGATGACACAAAGTTGTTCCGGGTGGTGAAAACCAGGGAGGATTGTGAGACACTCCAAAGGGATCTGTCGAGGATGGGTGAGTGGGCGTCAACGTGGCAAATGGGGTTCAGTGTGGCCAAGTGCAAAGTGATGCACATTGGAGCCAAAAATCCTAAATATAAATACACGTTGATGGGATCTGAACTGGCAGAGACGGACCAAGAGAGAGATCTTGGAGTCGTAGTGGATAACTCAATGAAAATGTCTAGACAGTGTGTAGCTGCAACAAAGAAGGCCAACGCGATGCTGGGGATTATTAGGAAGGGAATTGAAAACAAATCAGCCAGTATCATACTGCCCCTGTACTCGGGTCTCCCATCTTCTGAACTTTCACTGACTGCCTCTTAGCAGGTCTCCGATCTTGTCTCTCCAGCTGCTGGAGTTTCGGCCGGGAACCAAACGATTTTCAGATTGTTTTGCTTGCTTGCCCGCTGCTTTTGCCCGTGCGCACAAATGTTATTCATTGGCTTCTGCTGTATGGGGGGGTGGGTGCTTGAATGTAGTATATCTTAGCAGGCTCTATTGTATGTGGCCATTACAGACACAAGCTGTACACGTGTCTTTAGTTCTCATTCACCATTAAAACATTTTCTGAAGAAGCCCTGCGTTGCGTGAGCGGGCTGAGGAACCTGACAAAGTGTCTGTAATGGCCACATACAGTAGGGCCTGCTAAGATATACTACATTCAAGCATCCCCCCCCATACAGCAGAAGCCAACGAATAACATTCGCACGCTCGGGCAAGCAAGCAAAACAATCTAAAAACCGTTTGGTTCCCGGCCGAAACTCCAGCAGCTGGAGAGACAAGGTCGGAGACCTGCTAAGAGACAGTCAGTGAAAGTTCAGAAGATGGGAGACCGGAGTACTCCCTCTGCATACCATACCCATGACAGGGCTATCTGACCTCTGTGTCCCCACTGGAGGCAAAAGGGCCCCTGCTCATCTGTTCCCTTTCCCCCTCCTGCAGCCGCCAGACAGCAGGGCCCAGACTCTTACCTTCAGCCTCTTGAGGAGCCACTGCATCAGCCCCTGCTGGGCAGCGTCGGAGCACATCTCCGGCCGGAACTCGGCCATGTTCTCAATGATTGCTGTGGGGAGGAAGGATAAAGAAAAATCCGTCAGCACATGAATTCCCAGGCCTGCAGCAAGCTCCACGGTCAGCATCAGAGAGCTGGAAAGGACCATGGAGACCAACTCCCTGGCTCAACGCAGGATCAGACTAGAGAGCATCCCTGAACAGTGTTTGTCCACCGATTCAGGTACGAGGCCGTCCGGGTCTGAAGCAACAGACGAAAGTTGGAGTCCAAGGGGACCTTTAAGGCCAACAAAGTTGAATTCTGGGTCTCAGCTTTTGTGTGCACGCACTCTCCTTATACCCAGCATTAAACCTTGTTGGTCTTAAAGGTGCCACCAGATTCAAATTTTATTCCAGTGTTTGTCCAGCCACTGCTTGAAGACTGCCAGGAAAAGGGGAGCTCACCATCTCCCGAGGCAGCCCACTCCACTGCCAAACTACTCTTACTGTAAAAAAACATTCCTAATATCCAGCCGGAGCTGCGGTAGCTCAAGTGGTGAAGACGCTCAACTGCAGTCTGTGTAAGGTCAGGAGTTCAGCAGTTCGAGACCCGAGACTGCCGCATGACGGAGTGAGCTCCCGTCTCTAGTTCCAGCTCCTGCCAGCCTAGCAGTTCGAAAGCAAGAAATTGCAAGTAGATAAATAGGTACCGCTTCGGTGGGAAGGTAACAGCGTTCCGTGCACCTTGGTGTTTAGTCATGCTGGCCACATGACCACGGAAACGTCTTCGGACAGCGCTGGCTCTTCGGCTTTGAAACGGAGATGAGCACCGCAACCCTACAGTTGGATTCAACTGGCTTTTGAGCAAGGGAACCTTTACCTTTAATATCCAGCCGGTAGCTTCCCACCCTTAATTTAGAAGGAGGAGGAGGAGATTGCATTTATACCCCCACCCTTCACTAGCTGAAGGAATCTTGAAGCGGCTTACAATCTCCCTTCCCTTTCACTCCCTGCAACAGACACCCTGTGAGGCAGGCAGGGCTGAGAGAGCTCTTTCGAGGACTGCCCTTGAGAGAACAGCTCCCGAGAGAACTTGTGACTGACCCAAGGTCACACCAGCAGCTGCATGTGGAAGACTGCAAATCCTATCCTCTGCTGCCCTCCTCTTCAGTGGCAGCCCTTCCAGTACTTCAAGAGAGCCATCCTGTCCCCTCCTCAGCCTCCTCTTCTCCAAACTGAACATCCCCAAGTCCCACAGTCATTTCCTCGCAGGGCTTCTTGGTCTCCAGGCCCCTGGTCATCCTCCTTGCTCTCCTCTGCACATGCTCCATTCCGCCCATCTCCTTTCTGAAGCAAGGCCTCCAGAATGTGAGTTAAAGGCGGCTACCCTGGCAGTAGGGCTCCCCTCTGTGTCCCATCGGCTGCTCTTCTTGCATTTACTGGCATGACTTTGGAACACAGAGAATTTTAAGCAGGGGGGAACAGACAGATGTGGCAAAGGGCTGCTGACAGGAAAGGGACTGACCCGGAAGCGCCCCCGTGTCTCCCCCCTGCACCCGGAGCAGAGTTCGTGTTCCCGTTCCCCAGTGCCAGCCCCTAAAATTTTACACTTCTGGGCTAACAGGGCCAGGGAGTTTTTCTACCCTTTCCGCTCCCGCCATGAATACCTGGCCAGAGAGAGAGAGAGAGAGAGATGGATCTTTTTAAATGAGCTCCAGACGACAGGCTCACAGCGCTGGCCGGCCATTATGGTGTTGTGGAGCCGGCCTAATGGCTCGCCCCAAGGAAACACAGCCGATGCGAGTAACTCATCACCTCATCTGCAGACTTAGCTTCCAAGGAAGCGGCCGGATGAATGGAAGCGGCACGGGGACGGCAGAGCGGGCACAGAGCTCCTCCGCTCCTCTCGCTGGCACACGGGACAAAAAGGAGGCCAAAAACAGCCAGGGATGGTCCTCACATTAGCTCAGCGCGGATGCCGCCAGTGCAGACCCAGTGTCCGTCAGAGAGCCAATTTGGTGTAGTGGTTAGGGGCGCGGACTCTAATCTGGGAGAACCAGGTTTGATTCCCCACTCAACTGTATGTGGCCATTACCGACACAAGCTGTACGCGTGTCTTTAGTTCTAATTCACCATTAAACATTGCTATAAAGTTCTGGGCCCCGTTGTGCATGTCTTCAATTAAAAGGACATGCTATATTTTCAGGGCCCCCTTCTGCAACTCTGTGTTGTTATATTCTGTGTTGTGTGGCCTGAATGAGGAGCCTGACACCAATCAGGGAAAAATCTCACATCGAGTCTGGCCATCGGATACAATAATGAACTAAACCTGGTTGCGGCAGGGGTTCAAGCGTCAGACGAGCACCAGGGAAACCTGGGTTCGAATGCCCCCCATTCCTGCCGTGGAAGTTCACTGGGTGACCTGGGGCCAGTCACACTCTCCCCGCCTATCCTACCTCACAGGACTGTTGTAAGGATAAAAGAGAGGAGAAGAGAATGATGCCAGCCACCTTGGATCCCGTTGGGGAAGAAAGTCGGGTGCAGATGGAATAGAATAAAAGAATAAAAGCCTCGGTGTGCAGCGGGGGGGGGGGGGTGAGAACTAGGCCTGAGACTCTCTCACTAAGGACTGGTTGCATTTAGTTCCAGAAGTCTGAAGGTCGTCTGTAACGTTTTGCTATTACACAGAGTTCATTAAAAAGATAAACCTTTCGAAATAATTAGTCAAGTACCAAGTCAAGGGAATTGTAGTCAGGTGCAGTGTTCCCACTCAGCTAAGTTAGTGTGAGGAAGCTCACAGTTTTTTTTAGCCTCCGGCTCACATGTTTTTGTCTTAGCTCCGGAAGGAGGGGGCTCCAGAGCAAACTAATTTATGCAGAACCCAAATCGCTCGCTCACAACTTTAATGCCAGGAGCTCACAAAAGTAGAATTTTTGCTCACAAGACTCTACACAGCTTAGAGGGAACATCGGTCAGGGAACAAGCAAAGGAAATGGATGCTTTATGGGGGGGGGGGGATCTTGCATTGCCAGACGTGGACACTGAGGGTGGAGGGGGGGAAGCAAAAGCAACAGCTATTATCACAATGACCGGCCATTTCCCCTCCCTGGGTAACGGCAAAGTTCTGCAGGAGTCCCAGAAAATCTGTAACGTCATGGCGCTCCCGACAGTGAGAGCAGTTCCTCAGTGGGACAGGCTTCCTCGGGAGGAGGAGGTGGGCTCTCCTTCTTGGGAGGTTTTCAAACAGAGGCTCGATGGCCACATCTGACAGCAAGGCGGATTCTGTGAACTTCAGCAGATCAGGAGAAGGGAGGGCAGGAAGGGTTGCACCAGTGCTCAGTTCTTGTGGCCCTTTCTTCCACGCCCAGGGAAATGCCGATCACCACTTTAGGGTCAGGAAGCAGTTCTTCTCCAGGCCAGTTTGGCCCTGGGGATCCTGGGGATTTTTGTGTCATCCTCTGGGCATGGAACGGGGGTCACTGGGGGAGGCAGTTGTGAATTTCCTGCCTTGTGCAGGGGGTTGGACTAGATGACCCTGGAGGTCCCTTCCGATTCTATGTTTCCAAAAAAAATAAAATTGCCGGTAGAGATGGAGGCACTCCACCAACGTCACCCCAAGGACAAGAGCTGGAGGCTCCGAGGAACGCCCCGTCCGCCGGCACTCAACCCCCTCCCACCGCCAGACCCTTGGACGTGAGGACGACCAGGCCCCTCTTACCCAAGGTGTTATGGACGCCGTCCGCTTCTTCCTTCACGCTTTCATCCAGGCGCTCCAGGTTTTGGACCAGCAGAGCGGCCACCTGCCCTTCGACCTGAGTCACAGAAGGGGGAAATTAAACGGGTGAGGGGTCGAGCGCTTTTGGGGGGCGGAGGGGGGGAAACGCAAAGCAAGCTGAGCGGACCGCGTGGGGGGGGGGCGGCAGCCGAGACAGGAAAGAAATCAAAACGTGACGGGGAACGAAAGCAGCTCCGGAGAAAAGCGTTTTGATCAGGGAACAATCTCGCCCGCAAAGCGTTCTCCCAGCAAACCCCACCACCGTGTTCCCCCCCCCGCTTAATTAATTGGACAATTTTTCTGTGTCAGAAACAACACAAAAACACCGGCAGAATCGGAACCTTGTCACAAGCCTGCTATTCCCCACGTCGGGCTTTGATTGACTTATAATCTCCCCCCCCCGAATTCCAAAGCGCCGCACGGGAGAGCCCGAGTGGGCATCAGCGGCCTGTCAGTTCTGAAAGCCGCTCGCCGCTCGCCGCCTCGATTGCCGGTTGCCATTTCAGCGGAATTTCCCCCTCGCTCTCCGCTCTTGCCTCCCTGCCCGAGCTGTCTGGGAAACGGCGAAATCCGAGGGCCGAGCAATTACACGTAATAAAAGCCTTGGGGAAGGAAGGGAGGCTTTCGAAAAAGGGAAGAAAAACACACACACACACACACACACACAGAGACCGAACGATCACTCCGGCTTTTATTATGCGGCCCGACGCAGTTAGTGGGGCTGAAGGCATTTTGATCTGATTAAAACTGTCGCTCCCCTCTCTCTTTTTAGGTTGTTTTTGGACGGAGACATCCCTCGTTCTGAGCGTCCCCTTGCTGCGCCTTGATGGATTTCACTAATTGGGATTTTCCAGGGCAGCGTCTGATGGGCTTCCAAGAAAAGTGTCTTTCAGAAGCCACACAGGCAGACAGCGAGTCCCCCTTCCACATCCAAAGCGCCGTGCTGGTGCTACAGGGAGACACGGGGAGCGCCAGGGCCCAGGGGGTAAGGCCCAGGACAGAAAAGGAAATCCACCTTCTGGATCCCAGAGCAAGCGGCGCTGGCGGGCAGACGTGTCCTGCCCTGCGACTGGAGTCGGCTTAACTGGCGATGCCGGGGACTGAACCTGGGATCTTCTGCACGGAAGGGAGGCGCGCCACAGGTGGCCAATGGCCCACTTTCCCAAAAGCACACCATGCTGAGCCAACAGATGCAAAGACAGCAGTCAAACTGCACCGTGGCTAAAGGTAAAGGTAAAGGTTCCCTTGCTCGAAAGCCAGTCGAATCCGACTCTAGGGTTGCGGTGCTCATCTCCGTTTCAAAGCCGAAGAGCCAGCGCTGTCCGAAGACGTTTCCGTGGTCATGTGGCCGGCATGACTAAACACCAAGGTGCACGGAACGCTGTTACCTTCCCACCGAAGTGGTACCTATTTATCTACTTGCAATTTCTTGCTTTCGAACTGCTAGGTTGGCAGTAGCTGGAACTAGAGATGGGAGCTCACTCTGTCATGCAGCACTCGGGTCTCGAACTGCTGAACTACTGACCTTCCACAGCCTGCAGTTCAGCGTCTTAACCACTGGAGCCACCGCAGCACCATGGCTACTGGACACCTTAAACGCTACCCTTGACGCTCTCCGCGGGACCGTCTGTTTGCCAGCCAGACAAGGGCGGCTTCATGGGGGAGAAGAAAAACGACCCTGCTGCTGACGGGTCCTTCCCAGGAGAAAGAGGGTGGTCAAAGCAGCCCCTTCCCCCCAAGCCAAGAGGAGCGCAAAACAACCGGGCATACGCTTTGCGGTGGGCACAGGGGGACCGCAGCTGGGACCAAACTGGTCAAGATCATCACACGTGAACACACCTGAATCCTAGAATCACAGAGCGGGAAGGGGTCCCTAGAGGCCATCCAGTCCAACCCCTTGCTCAATGCAGGATCAGCCTGGAGCATCCCTGGCAAGGGTCTGTCCCGCTGCGGCTTCAAGACTGCCAGGGAGGGGGAGCTCACCGCAGTCCCCAGGCAGCTGATTCCACTGTGGCACGACTCTTGACTGTCAAAAAGTTTTCCCTAAGATCCAGCCGGTCCCTTCCCGCCCTTAATTTCAAAAGAAGAAGAGACTGGATTTATACCCCTTTGCCCTTCACTCGGAGTCTCAGAGCGGCTTACAAACTCCTTTTCCCTTCCCCTCCCCACAACAGACACCCTGTGAGGTAGGTGGGGCTGAGAGAGCTCTGAGAGGACTTCTCTTTCAAGGACAGCTCTGACAGAACTACGGCTTGCCCCAAGGTCATCCAGCAGCTGCAGGTGGAGGAGTGGGGGAATCAAACCCGGTTCTCCCAGATTAGAGTCCGCGCACTTAACCACGACACCAGACTGGCTTTCAAGCCATGATTGTGAGTCCTCTCCTCTGCTGCCAAAAGGAACAGCTCCCTGCCCTCCTCGAAATCATAGAATCACAGAATGTCAGAGTTGGAAGGGACCTTGCAGGCCATCTAGTCCAACCCCCGGCACTCTGCAGGAAATGACAGCCCTTCAGATACTTCAAGAGAGCAATCCTGTCCCCCTTCAACCACCTCTTCTCCAGACTGCAGTTTCCCGAGTCCCTCGGCCTTTCCTCACAGGGGTTGGTCTCCAGGCCCCCCCCGATCATCCTCTTCGCTCTCCTCTGCACGCGCTCCATTCTGTCCACATCCTTTTTTTAAATGAGGCCTCCAGAACCTGCTGTCAGGTAGCCCTGTCATGGGTATGGTATGCAGAGGGAGTACTCCGGTCTCCCATCTTCTGAACTTTCACTGACTGTCTCTTAGCAGGTCTCCGACCTTGTCTCTCCAGCTGCTGGAGTCTCGGCTGGGAACCAAACGGTTTCTAGATCGCTGTGCTTGCTTGCCCGCTGTTTTTGCCTGCACGCGCAAATGTTATTCATTGGCTTCTGCTGTATGAGGGGGATGCTTGAATGTAGTATATCTTAGCAGGCCCTACTGCATGCAGCCATTACTGACACAAGCTGTACACGTGTTTTTAGTTCTGATTTACTGTTAAACATTGTCTTCTGAAGAAGCCCTGTGTTGAGTGATCTGACTGGGGAACCTGACAACTGCACACAAGACTCCAGAGGTGAGGCCCGGCCGATGCAGTGTACAGCGGGATTCTGGCGTTTTGAGATTTCGATGCCATGCCCCTCTGTTGATGCACAGAGGCATAACATCCAAGCTGCCTTCTACTGAATCAGAACGCCCCCCCACCCTCGGTCCATCAAAGTCAGTTTTTTCTTCCCAGATGGACAGCGGCTCTCAGGTTGGCCTCTTTCACATCACCTACGGCCTCATCACTTTCCACTGGAGGTGCCGGGGACCGAACCCGGGACCTTCTGTGTGGTGCCAAGCAGCTGCCCTTCCACTGAGCTACGGCCCCTCCCCACCCTTTGCAGGAACTTACTGCAGACACAAGGGGGGGTGGGGAATGAGAAAGAAGATGGCTTCCCCTCCCGCCAGGCATCCGTATCCCTCTAGCCTCAACTGAAGCCGGGGAGCCAGATTGCTAGCAAGAATGCATCCTTCACCAAATGCGGTCAGACAGCCAGCAGAGTTCAATCTTACAACATGTTCTAACCAGAGTCCGCTTGCAGCAGGGCCTCCTCCACTCAGAGCGGAGATGTGCTCGGCCCATTCTGGAGACGCTTGGGCTAGCGGTTGATATAGAGACACCACAGCACAGCACCGCTCTGGATCTCCATTCAGATAAAGGCCGCTTGACTTTGACAGAAACCATAAGAACATAAGAATATAAGAGAAGCCAGTGTTGAATCAGGCCAATGGCCCATCTAGTCCAACACTCTGTCACACAATGGCCAAAATATACCAGGTGCCATCAGGAGGTCCAGCAGTGGGGCCAGGACACCAGAAGCCCTCCCACTGCTGCCCCCTCCAGCACCAAGAATAGAGTGCATCACCTGCCCCAGACTGAGAGTCCCCATCTATACCCTGTGGCTAATAGCCTCTGATGGACTTCTGCTCCATATGTTTATCTAATTCCCTCTTGAAACTGCCCATGCTTGTAGCTGCCACCACCTCCTATGGCAGTGAATTCCATATGTTAATCACTCTTTGGGTGAAGAAGGACTTCCTTTTATCTGTTCTAATAACAGATAAAATCCGCCTAGTTTCCCCCTTTCCCACGGTTATGTATTGGGACTGGAACATTCCAGGACTGCTTCTACCAGAGACTGGCTGAGCTTGGAGCTCAAGAACAATAGCCCACCAGGAATCTGGAGGTGGCCAATGGGGAATGAATGGTTCAGACAACAGCCTATCATTGGTAGTAGTTTGGGAAGTGGGTGGCGTTTGCATGCTATTTAACCAGGGCCGTTGCCCTGGCTTTTGGCTTTTTGTTCCTGCTGAATCACTTTGAAAGGAGAGCTGGTCACGAGGCTTGGGGTCAGACCATCCATAGAACCCAGGAGTTAACACCCCCCAAGACCGAATCTCAGAAGAAAGGCTGGAAGAGAAACCACGAAAGGGGATTTGAGGCTGGAGACAACCCTTCTGGGCCAGATTCAGACCCAGGAGTGGACGCCTTGTCCACGGACATCCAGGGACTCCCCCAGGGAAAGACTGGAGGTAACATAAGAACATAAGAGAAGCCAATGTTGAATCAGGCCAATGGCCCATCTAGTCCAACACTCTGTCACACAGCGGCCAAAATATACCAGTTGCCATCAGGAGGTCCAGCAGTGGGGCCAGGACACTAGAAGCCCTCCCACTGCTGCCCCCTCCAGCACCAAGAATAGAGTGCATCACCTGCCCCAGACTGAGAGTTCCCATCTATACCCTGTGGCTAATAGCCTCTGATGGACTTCTGCTCCATATGTTTATCTAATTCCCTCTTGAAACTGCCCATGCTTGTAGCTGCCACCACCTCCTATGGCAGTGAATTCCATATGTTAATCACTCTTTGGGTGAAGAAGGACTTCCTTTTATCTGTTCTAATAACAGATAAAATCTACCTAGTTTCCCCCTTTCCCACGGTTATGTATTGGGACTGGAACATTCCAGGACTGCTTCTACCAGAGACTGGCTGAGCTTGGAGCTCAAGAACAATAGCCCACCAGGAATCTGGAGGTGGCCAATGGGGAATGAATGGTTCAGACAACAGCCTATCATTGGTAGTAGTTTGGGAAGTGGGTGGCGTTTGCATGCTATTTAACCAGGGCCGTTGCCCTGGCTTTTGGCTTTTTGTTCCTGCTGAATCACTTTGAAAGGAGAGCTGGTCACGAGGCTTGGGGTCAGACCATCCATAGAACCCAGGAGTTAACACCCCCCAAGACCGAATCTCAGAAGAAAGGCTGGAAGAGAAACCACGAAAGGGATTTGAGGCTGGAGACAACCCTTCTGGGCCAGATTCAGACCCAGGAGTGGACGCCTTGTCCACGGACATCCAGGGACTCCCCCAGGGAAAGACTGGAGGTAACATAAGAACATAAGAGAAGCCAATGTTGAATCAGGCCAATGGCCCATCTAGTCCAACACTCTGTCACACAGCGGCCAAAATATACCAGTTGCCATCAGGAGGTCCAGCAGTGGGGCCAGGACACTAGAAGCCCTCCCACTGCTGCCCCCTCCAGCACCAAGAATAGAGTGCATCACCTGCCCCAGACTGAGAATTCCCATCTGTACCCTGTGGCTAATAGCCATTGATGGACTTCTGCTCCATAGGTTTATCTAATTCCCTCTTGAAACTGTCCATGCTTGTAGCTGCCACCACCTCCTGTGGCAGTGAATTCCATGTGTTCATCACTCTTTGGGTGAAGAAGGACTTCCTTTCCTTTGGATGAAGAAGTACTTTCCATGTATCCAGGGACACATGACACCAGTGGACACCCCTCAGACCCAGAGCCCCTGGATCCCAAGGCCTCAGTCAAAGGCCTTCATAAGAACACCGGAAGAGACGTGCTGGATCAGACCAGTGGTCCCTCTAATCCGGCATCCTGTCTCACAGAGCGGCCACCCAGTTCCTCTGGAGGGTCAGCAACAGGGCATAGAGGCCTTCATAAGAACATCAGGAGAGCCCTGCTGGATCAGACCAGTGAGGGTCCATCTAGTCCAGCATCCTGTCTCACAGAGTGGCCACCCAGTTCCAACAGGGCAGAGAGGCCGAGGCCTTCATAAGAACATAAAAACCCTGCAGGATTATACGAGTGGCCCATCTAGTCCAGCTTCCTGTCTCACAGAGTGGCCAACCAGTTCCTCTGGATGACCAACAGTGGGGCATAGAGACTGGGGTCTTCATAAGAACCTAACAAGAGCCTCACTGGATCAGACCAGAGGTCCACCTATTCCAACCTCCTGTCTCACACAGTGTCCAACCAGCTCCTCTGGGGAGGGCCAGCAGCAGGGTAGAGAGGCCAAGGCCTTCATAAGAACATCAGAAGAGCCCTGCTGGATCAGACCAGTGAAGGGTCCATCTAGTCCAGCATATCCCGTCTCCCACAGTGGCCAACCAGTTCCTATGGAGGGCCAACAACAGGGCACAGAGGCTGAGGCCTTCATAAGAACATCAGAAGAGCCCTGCCATGCAATACTACCACAAAACATTACATACAATACAACACACAGCACTACAAAACATCCTACTACACAACTAAAACATATACGGGGGGGTATATATCAAGTTCTTTAAGGATCATCCTTATACCCTTATCTGATAATAACTCAACTCACGTTAATGTGAGTATCCTTTCTGTCTCTGTATCCATTCCTCTGGAGGGCCAACAATGGGGCATAGAGGTCGAGGCCTTCCCCTGGTGGGTGGGTGTGTGTAGGAAGTGGGGAGACACCCTAAATAAATCCGTCCCGTGAGCCGGCCTTCCATTCTTATCCTTAAGTGAACTGTGTTGATGGGTCATCCTGACTATATCCAAAATATCTGTCATTCCAATATGCACCCACTCCAAACCCCCCCCCCCCCAAACTGCCTTCTCTGTCTTCGGCTTGGGAGAAGACCTCTCTGTCACAGCTTTAAATTCCAGCTCCCGGCGATCAGACTAGATGACCCCCGAGACCCCACTGCCTCTCCAACTGCAGGCATCCCTGCCATCCGATATCTGAACCTGCAGATATCGTCTTAGCAGGCCGCTGTACAGACCTCCTCTCCGGAGAGTAATCATGCCCCTGAAATAAAAAGGAGCCATTCAGAACTCCCGATGTGACCCATTTTGTTCAAGGGGGACAACAATACAATTTTTTAAAAAGGCACACTCCAGGCAGGGTATTGACAACAACCTGGAAGAAAGGAAGGAAGACAAAAGGGAGCTTTCGGTCCCGGTTTACTGCTTCTCAGCTAAAGAGATTCCGGAGGCACCCTCTCCACCACCAACCCCCCCCTCTCTTCTCCCCCCCCCCCAATTCATTCAAGCCAACCCTTGTAACGGGGGAGCCGGTAATTAAAAGAAGGCAGAGGCCAGCCAGAGCAACTCATCCGGGTCAACTGTAATTAACCTCTGGAAGGTAATATCTCAGCCACGGAGCAAGAAAGACGGGGGGGGTGAGATTTAGCCTGGCCTGCTCTTTCCGCCCAAACTGACAGCTCCCCCCACCCTCAAAAAAGAGCCCTGGTGCTCCAGAAAGACAACTGTTCCCCGAGAAGTCATTTGCAAAGAGGATGGGAAATGTCTGGTCAGCTGCCAGGGGGGTTGGCGGGCATCCTTCCCTGGCCCCGGGGTCTGCGCTGTGGCTTTTCGCCCCCAAGCCCAAGTGCCAGCAAAATCCTCCAGAGGAACAGCAAAGAAATGCCCTGAAGCTACGAGACAGAGGCTGTGGTCACACAGGAAGTGTACCGTGATTTGTTCCTGCTGAAGATTTAATCGGATATTTTTAAGCAGGTTCAGATGATCATAGATCCCTTGCTCAACCGCTTGCTTCATGCAACAATGCTCCAGGAACTAGCCAGACGGCTGCGCCGCCCAAGTGGCAGCACGGCTCATTAAAAAAAAAAAAAAAGCTTTGTGCATATGCACATATGTGCATGCACACATGTGCACATATGTGCATGTCCGCATGTGTGCGCATGCGCACAATGAGGGAAGTCGCCAAAAAAGAAAAACCCTACAGACGACCTAATCGCAATCATCGCACGAAAGATGGCTGTCCAGATAGGCAAAATCGCAGATTCAAAGCGCAAATACCCGGAAAGTACTTGATTTTCCCGGTGCTGGAAAACTCGCTAGGGAACCAGGAGGATTGCGCGAGTGAGCCCACCTCGGTGCGGGAGACGGACGTGGGCGTCTGATCAGCAATTTTAAATGTGAAGAGGGAACAGCGGCGAAACCCGATCAAAATGACCGTGTGACCACAGCCAGAAAGGAAGCCAGTGGGCAGGAAGGGCGGGAGAGGGAAGAAAAGAGAGCCGGCGTGGTGCTGTGGTTCAAGGGCTGGGCTAGGATCGGGAGACCTGGGTTCGAATCCCCACTCTGCCATGGAAGCTTCCTGGGTGACTGTCAGGTGAACCTGCCATAGCTGCGGAGGGGGGAAGGAGAGAAGAGACTTTTTCACAGCTCTGGAATGCGGGAGTAACACCAAGTCTCCAGAGCCTCTAATTTACTGTGTCTATGCTGTGTCTTACCTAAACGGCTGGCCTTGGGTCTCAGGCCTCTTTGGCCTTTTGCAGACATATCTGGTAGCCGTTATTTTTCCTTCTTGCCGTGCGTAGGAATTGTGACTACTGGCTTGTGGGGTGGGGGGGCATTTCACGGGGGCTATAACTGATGCTGTTCTGTATCTCCCAGTATCACTGACAATGAAGGTGTCCATGTTGCTCTAACTTAGTCTTAATAAACGCTATCTTCTTATGAAGCCGGGTGTTTGACTGACTATCTGGAGATCTTGACAGTGACCTTGGGCCAGGCACACTCTCTCGGCCCAACCTATTTCACAGGGTTTTTGTAAGGAGGATATGAATGAACACATAAATAAATAAATAAAATGCCTACCTTATTCCAGCTTCCGGTAACTCCCCAAGCTCAACAAGCAACAGATTAGGGAGACGGCAGGCTCTGGGGGCCCCCTCCCATGGCTCCCCCCCCTTTCCCCCAAAAGGAAACTCTTCCCTTCTTTCTTTGGCATGCCACTCCAGCTTTCCACGCAAATGGAAGGCGTGAATGGCTTGCCTTGGAGAGAGAAGCGTTATCTTAACAGGGGCCAGAGAGATGATCAGACACTGTCGTGCAGGGAAGTAGGAGGTGCATGCTCTCGGGAAGCCCAAAGGCCAAGGAGTAACGCCTCTGGGCGATGACACCCAGACGGGTGAGCAGTCACGCCATGCTACTTACCAGGGCATCGATGAGGACCTCTGCTCCCTCCTCACTCTCGTGAAGGGTGTCGATGTCCGTCAACTCCTGCAGGAGATCAACTACGGCTATAGACACATGTAAAGGCATTAAGGAGAACTTACGAGTATGAGTAGAGCCCTGCTGGGTCAGACCAGCAGTCCATCTAGTCCAGCATCCTGTCTCACACAGGGGCCAACTAGTTCCTCTGGAGAGCCAACAACAGGGCACAGAAGCCGAGGCTTTCATATGAACATCAGAAGAGCCCTGCTGGAGCAGACCAGGGAAGGTCCATCTAGTCCAGCATCCCGTCTCACACACTAGCCAACCAGTTCCTCTGGAGGGCCAATAACAGGGCAGAGAGGCTGAGGCCTTCATAAGAGCATCAGAAGAGCCCTGCTGGGTCAGACCAGTGAGGGTCCACCTAGTCCAGCCTCCTGTCTCACACAGGGGCCAACCGGTTCCTCTGGAGGTCTAGCAATAGGGCAGAGAAGCCAAGGCCTTCTCCTGATGTTGCCTCCTGGCACTAGGATTCAAGACTGACTGCCTCTGAATGTGGAGGCTCCCTTTAGTCACCATGGCTGTAGGCCGCTGATAGACCTCTTGTACATGAATCTAACAACGGAGGAGGAGAAGAAGGAGAAAGAGAAACTGGATTCATACCCCGCCCTTCACTACCCGAAGGAGTCTCAGAGCGGCTCACAAACGCCTTTCCCTTCCCCTCCCCACAACAGACACCCTGTGAGGTAGAAGAAGAGGAAGAAGAGATTGGATTTATACCCCACCCTTCACTACCCAAAGGAGTCTCAGAGCGGCTGACAAACGCCTTTCCCTTCCCCTCCCCACAACAGACACCCTGGGAGGTAGAAGAAGAAGAAGAAGAGATTGGATTTATACCCCGCCCTTCACTACACAAAGGAGTCTCAGAGCGGCTCACAAACGCCTTTCCCTTCCCCTCCCCACAACAGACACCCTGGGAGGTAGAAGAAGAAGAAGAAGAGATTGGATTTATACCCCGCCCTTCACTACCCGAAGGAGTCTCAGAGCGGCTCACAAACGCCTTTCCCTTCCCCTCCCCACAACAGACACCCTGGGAGGTAGAAGAAGAAGAAGAAGAGATTGGATTTATACCCCGCCCTTCACTACCCAAAGGAGTCTCAGAGCGGCTGACAAACGCCTTTCCCTTCCCCTCCCCACAACAGACACCCTGGGAGGTAGAAGAAGAAGAAGAAGAGATTGGATTTATACCCCACCCTTCACTACCCAAAGGAGTCTCAGAGCGGCTGACAAACGCCTTTCCCTTCCCCTCCCCACAACAGACACCCTGGGAGGTAGAAGAAGAAGAAGAGATTGGATTTATAACCCGCCCTTCACTACCCAAAGGAGTCTCAGAGCGGCTGACAAACGCCTTTCCCTTCCCCTCCCCACAACAGACACCCTGGGGAGGTGAGAAGAAGAAGAAGAAGAGATTGGATTTATAACCCGCCCTTCACTACCCAAAGGAGTCTCAGAGCGGCTCACAAACGCCTTTCCCTTCCCCTCCCCACAACAGACACCCTGTGAGGTAGAAGAAGAAGAGGAAGAGATTGGATTTATACCCCACCCTTCACTACCCAAAGGAGTCTCAGAGCGGCTCACAAACGCCTTTCCCTTCCCCTCCCCACAACAGACACCCTGGGAGGTAGAAGAAGAAGAGGAAGAGATTGGATTTATACCCCACCCTTCACTACCCAAAGGAGTCTCAGAGCGGCTGACAAACGCCTTTCCCTTCCCCTCCCCACAACAGACACCCTGGGAGGTAGAAGAAGAAGAAGAAGAGATTGGATTTATACCCCACCCTTCACTACCCAAAGGAGTCTCAGAGCGGCTGACAAACGCCATACCCATCCCCTCCCCACAACAGACACCCTGCGAGGTAGAAGAAGAAGAAGAAGAGATTGGATTTATACCCCACACTTCACTACCCAAAGGAGTCTCAGAGCGGCTGACAAACGCCTTTCCCTTCCCCTCCCCACAACAGACACCCTGGGAGGTAGAAGAAGAAGAAGAGATTGGATTTATAACCCGCCCTTCACTACCCAAAGGAGTCTCAGAGCGGCTGACAAACGCCTTTCCCTTCCCCTCCCCACAACAGACACCCTGGGAGGTAGAAGAAGAAGAAGAAAAGATTGGATTTATAACCCGCCCTTCACTACCCAAAGGAGTCTCAGAGCGGCTCACAAACGCCTTTCCCTTCCCCTCCCCACAACAGACACCCTGGGAGGTAGAAGAAGAAGAGGAAGAGATTGGATTTATACCCCACCCTTCACTACCCAAAGGAGTCTCAGAGCGGCTGACAAACGCCTTTCCCTTCCCCTCCCCACAACAGACACCCTGGGAGGTAGAAGAAGAAGAAGAGATTGGATTTATACCCCACCCTTCACTACCCAAAGGAGTCTCAGAGCGGCTCACAAACGCCTTTCCCTTCCCCTCCCCACAACAGACACCCTGGGAGGTAGAAGAAGAAGAAGAAGAGATTGGATTTATACCCCGCCCTTCACTACCCAAAGGAGTCTCAGAGCGGCTGACAAACGCCTTTCCCTTCCCCTCCCCACAACAGACACCCTGGGAGGTAGAAGAAGAAGAAGAAGAGATTGGATTTATACCCCGCCCTTCACTACCCAAAGGAGTCTCAGAGCGGCTCACAAACGCCTTTCCCTTCCCCTCCCCACAACAGACACCCTGGGAGGTAGAAGAAGAAGAAGAAGAGATTGGATTTATACCCCGCCCTTCACTACCCGAAGGAGTCTCAGAGCGGCTCACAAACGCCTTTCCCTTCACCTCCCCACAACAGACACCCTGGGAGGTAGAAGAAGAAGAAGAAGAGATTGGATTTATACCCCGCCCTTCACTACCCAAAGGAGTCTCAGAGCGGCTGACAAACGCCTTTCCCTTCCCCTCCCCACAACAGACACCCTGGGAGGTAGAAGAAGAAGAAGAAGAGATTGGATTTATACCCCACCCTTCACTACCCAAAGGAGTCTCAGAGCGGCTGACAAACGCCTTTCCCTTCCCCTCCCCACAACAGACACCCTGGGAGGTAGAAGAAGAAGAAGAAGAAGAGATTGGATTTATACCCCACCCTTCACTACCCAAAGGAGTCTCAGAGCGGCTGACAAACGCCTTTCCCTTCCCCTCCCCACAACAGACACCCTGGGAGGTAGAAGAAGAAGACGAGAATGGATTTATAACCCGCCCTTCACTACCCAAAGGAGTCTCAGAGCGGCTGACAAACGCCTTTCCCTTCCCCTCCCCACAACAGACACCCTGGGAGGTAGAAGAAGAAGAAGAAGAGATTGGATTTATAACCCGCCCTTCACTACCCAAAGGAGTCTCAGAGCGGCTCACAAACGCCTTTCCCTTCCCCTCCCCACAACAGACACCCTGGGAGGTAGAAGAAGAAGAGGAAGAGATTGGATTTATACCCCACCCTTCACTACCCAAAGGAGTCTCAGAGCGGCTGACAAACGCCTTTCCCTTCCCCTCCCCACAACAGACACCCTGGGAGGTAGAAGAAGAAGAAGAGATTGGATTTATACCCCACCCTTCACTACCCAAAGGAGTCTCAGAGCGGCTCACAAACGCCTTTCCCTTCCCCTCCCCACAACAGACACCCTGGGAGGTAGAAGAAGAAGAAGAAGAGATTGGATTTATACCCCGCCCTTCACTACCCAAAGGAGTCTCAGAGCGGCTGACAAACGCCTTTCCCTTCCCCTCCCCACAACAGACACCCTGGGAGGTAGAAGAAGAAGAAGAAGAGATTGGATTTATACCCCGCCCTTCACTACCCAAAGGAGTCTCAGAGCGGCTCACAAACGCCTTTCCCTTCCCCTCCCCACAACAGACACCCTGGGAGGTAGAAGAAGAAGAAGAAGAGATTGGATTTATACCCCGCCCTTCACTACCCAAAGGAGTCTCAGAGCGGCTGACAAACGCCTTTCCCTTCCCCTCCCCACAACAGACACCCTGGGAGGTAGAAGAAGAAGAAGAAGAGATTGGATTTATACCCCGCCCTTCACTACCCAAAGGAGTCTCAGAGCGGCTCACAAACGCCTTTCCCTTCCCCTCCCCACAACAGACACCCTGGGAGGTAGAAGAAGAAGAAGAAGAGATTGGATTTATAAACCGCCCTTCACTACCCAAAGGAGTCTCAGAGCGGCTGACAAACGCCTTTCCCTTCCCCTCCCCACAACAGACACCCTGGGAGGTAGAAGAAGAAGAAGAAGAGATTGGATTTATACCGCCCTTCACTACCCAAAGGAGTCTCAGAGCGGCTGACAAACGCCTTTCCCTTCCCCTCCCCACAACAGACACCCTGGGAGGTAGAAGAAGAAGAAGAAGAGATTGGATTTATACCCCGCCCTTCACTACCCAAAGGAGTCTCAGAGCGGCTGACAAACGCCTTTCCCTTCCCCTCCCCACAACAGACACCCTGGGAGGTAGAAGAAGAAGAAGAAGAGATTGGATTTATACCCCGCCCTTCACTACCCAAAGGAGTCTCAGAGCGGCTCACAAACGCCTTTCCCTTCCCCTCCCCACAACAGACACCCTGGGAGGTAGAAGAAGAAGAGGAAGAGATTGGATTTATACCCCACCCTTCACTACCCAAAGGAGTCTCAGAGCGGCTGACAAACGCCTTTCCCTTCCCCTCCCCACAACAGACACCCTGTGAGGTAGAAGAAGAAGAGGAAGAGATTGGATTTATACCCCACCCTTCACTACCCAAAGGAGTCTCAGAGCGGCTCACAAACGCCTTTCCCTTCCCCTCCCCACAACAGACACGCTGTGAGGTAGAAGAAGAAGAGGAAGAGATTGGATTTATACCCCACCCTTCACTACCCAAAGGAGTCTCAGAGCGGCTGACAAACGCCTTTCCCTTCCCCTCCCCACAACAGACACCCTGTGAGGTAGAAGAAGAAGAGGAAGAGATTGGATTTATACCCAGCCCTCCACTACCCAAAGGAGTCTCAGAGCGGCTCACAAACGCCTTTCCCTTCCCCTCCCCACAACAGACACCCTGGGAGGTAGAAGAAGAAGAGGAAGAGATTGGATTTATACCCCACCCTTCACTACCCAAAGGAGTCTCAGAGCGGCTCACAAACGCCTTTCCCTTCCCCTCCCCACAACAGACACCCTGTGAGGTAGAAGAAGAAGAGGAAGAGATTGGATTTATACCCCGCCCTTCACTACCCAAAGGAGTCTCAGAGCGGCTCACGAACGCCTTTCCCTTCCCCTCCCCACAACAGACACCCTGTGAGGTAGAAGAAGAAGAGGAAGAGATTGGATTTATACCCCACCCTTCACTACCCAAAGGAGTCTCAGAGCGGCTGACAAACGCCTTTCCCTTCCCCTCCCCACAACAGACACCCTGTGAGGTAGAAGAAGAAGAGGAAGAGATTGGATTTATACCCAGCCCTCCACTACCCAAAGGAGTCTCAGAGCGGCTCACAAACGCCTTTCCCTTCCCCTCCCCACAACGGACACCCTGAGAGGTAGAAGAAGAAGAGGAAGAGATTGGATTTATACCCCACCCTTCACTACCCAAAGGAGTCTCAGAGTGGCTCACAAACGCCTTTCCCTTCCCCTCCCCACAACAGACACCCTGTGAGGTAGAAGAAGAAGAGGAAGAGATTGGATTTATACCCCGCCCTTCACTACCCAAAGGAGTCTCAGAGTGGCTCACAAACGCCTTTCCCTTCCCCTCCCCACAACAGACACCCTGTGAGGTAGAAGAAGAAGAAGAAGAAGAAGAAGAAGAAGAAGAAGAAGAAGAAGAAGAAGAAGAAGAGAAGAAGAAGAAGAAGAAGAAGAAGAAGAAGAGATTGGATTCATACCCTGCCCTTCTCTACCCAAAGGAGTCTCAGAGTGGCTTACAAACTCCTTTCCCTTCCCTTCCCCACAACAGACACCCTGTGAGAGAGGTGGGGCTGAGCGAGCTCTGACAGAAACGGCTCTTTTTCAAGAACAGCTCTGATAGAACTATGTCTTGCCCAAGGTCATCCAGCAGCTGCCAGTGGAAGAGTGGGGAAGCAAACCCGGTTCTCCCAGATCAGAGTCCGCGCACTTAACCACGACGCCAAACAGAAGAGAAACCCGGGCCGCGGCTCCAGCTCCACAGACAGGAAGGGGTTTCTGCAGTCAACACTGAAAAACTCTCTCCAGAATTCTCTATCTTGCTCGGAAATAACTGCAAAGTCTCCAGACAGGGCCGGGGAAAACTGCACTTACAAAAAACCACCGCCTGCCCTCGCCGTGTTGTCATCGCTAACCGGAAAGAGAACAAGCCTCCGAAGAAAGCCGCAGCCGTCAACGGGACCCAGAGCGGCGCATGGTGTCAGTGGCCCCCAGGAGAGCCCGGTTCCCCCTCATTAGCTGGGGGCCTCTCCCCATTCGCCTCTCCCTCAGCAGCCGCGGAGCCCCCCGTCGTCCCCGTCCCCCCCCCCTAGCCAGCCAGCCAGCCAGCCGGAGCCTCCCTCATTAGGCCAACTTGAGTATTCTCGGAGACGCGCTGATCAATGGTGACCTATTCCCTGCGCGGCAGGAAAGCCAGCCTAGATTTCAAGATGCCCTACATAGCCGCCTCCTGAAGAAGCTCTCCAAATGATTTCCCCCCCTGAGGCGGGCACTCCTTCCTTCCCGTCCCACCCACCCACCCCCTCCCTCCTCTGGAAATGCATCTGTCCTCTTTATTTTAATGCCACATTGGACTCTCCCTGGCTTTCCCTCATTATCGCTCTCACTTCTCCTCCGCAGAAGGTGGAAAGGAAAAAAAACCCACATTCGGCACGGAGGTCGCTGAAGTCGCTGCCTTCGTATAAATGTTTATGTAAAGTTGACTTTCCAAGTTCTTTTCTCCGGGGGCCCGCCCAGAAACATTGCCTGGCTCCTTCGCAGACGTCTCAAGAGACTGCCTTTCAGTGTGTGAGCCCCCCCATCACCAGTGCTCCCTCTACGCTGTGAGCAAAAGTTCCACTTTGTGACCTACTGGCATGGAAGTTGTAAGCAGGCAGTTTGGCTGCTGCATAAATTAGTTTGCTCTGGAGCCCTCCTTCCTGAGCTACGAGAAAAAATGTGTGAGCCAGAGGCTAAAAAACTGTGAGCCGGCTCACACTAACTCAGCTTAGAGGGAACGCTGCCCATCACCCCCTCGGAACTACCGGTCGAGCTCTTCCCCACAGAAAGGACATGAACTGGGGGGGGGGGGGTGTTACACGGCTTTTTCAGCCACAACTCTGAGGCTCCGGCACAACCAGCCAGGGACTGTGAGTCACACGGCCCACCAGATTTGAAGGAGAAGACCACAAAGCCAAGCAGCCACTTACAGGGGAGTAGAGAAGAGTTAGGCGTCTGGGAGCACCTTAAAGACTAACAGCATTTGTGGCAGGGCAGGAGGAGGAGGAGGAGGAGGAGGAGGAAGAGGCGAGGAGGAGGAGGAGGAGGAGAAGGAAGAGAAGCGAGGAGGAGGAGGAGAAGAGGAGGAGAAGGAGAAGAAGGAGGAGAAGAGGAGAAGAGGAGAAGAGGAGGAGAGGAGGAGAAGGAGAAGAGGAGGAGGAGGAGAAGAGGAGAAGAGGAGGAGAAGAAGGAGGAGAAGACGAGGAGAAGAGGAGGAGAAGAAGGAGAAGAAGAGGAGAAGAGGAGGAGAAGAAGGAGGAGAAGGAGGAGGAGAAGAAGGAGGAGAAGAGGAGGAGGAGAAGAAGAGGAGGAGGAGGAGAGGAGGCAAGGAGGAGGAGGAGGAGAAGAAGGAGAAAAGAGGAGGAGAAGAAGGAGGAGGAGGAGGAGGAGGAGAAGGAGGAGGAGGAGAGGAGGAGGAGAAGAAGGAGAAGAAGAGGAGGAGGAGAAGAAGAAGAAGAGGAGGAGGAGGAGAGGAGAAGAAGAGGAGGATAGGAGGAGGAGGAGATTGGATTTATACCCCGCCCTTCACTACCCAAGGGAGTCTCAGAGCAGGTTGCAAACTCCTTCCCCTCCCCATGAAAGACACCCTGTGAGGTAGGTGGGGCTGAGAGAGCTCTGACAGAAACTGCTCTCTTTCAAGGACAGCTGTGCCAGAACTACGGCTTGCCCAAGGTCACATCAGCAGGTGCAAGTGGAGGAGTGGGGAGTCAAACCCGGTTCTCCCAGATTAGAGTCCGGGCACTTCGCCACGACACCCAACTGGCTCTCCTGAGTCACTGGTCACTTCTTCAGAAAGGAGGCGCTTTTAATGGCGAATTTGACTTCCCCCCCTGGAACCAAAAGAGAGCGCCTTATGAATGTACTTTTCAGACTCCACCACCCCCCTTTGACAAAGGCCGGGCACAAACAGACTCCATAAGCAGCATGCATTTCACAAGGGGGCTCTCCATTTCAGCAGACCCTGGACGTTACAGGCAAAGGTGCCTTCTCCCCCCCTCCCCCCGCCGCTGCCCCTGTGGGTGTCGAACCAGGGGCCAGAGAATTCTGCACAGCAATGCCATTAGCAACTTGGATCACAGAATTTGGGAGTTCTAGACACATTATTAGTATCGGCTTTAAGGAGGCCCACCCTTGTCAGATCTCGGGTTGGCCCTATCCAGTGCAGGGGGTTGGACTAGATGACCTGGAAGATCCCTTCCAACTCTAACATTCTATGATTCTAAGTCAGCGGCAACTTAACAGTACTTTCCACCCCCATAAGAACCCCTCCTCTGAATAGAGGTGGTTTATCTACATAAGCTGCCTTCAGCTCTGTTAAGGCGGCTAATAAATGTTTAAACTAAATTATACCTTTCGTGCACAGCAGGGTAGGTTGGAACCGAACAGACGCTCCGCTTCCGGGGCTCGTAATTCGTCTCAGCAAAGAGAGGAAAAGGGAGCAGAGCCGGGAAAGCAGGACTCGACTCTGTCGACGGTGCCCCGAGGCCTCAGCTTGGCTGCAAAAAACCCCACCGCTACCACCACATACACACGAAGCCAGCTCTTCCATTGGTGCAGACCTCCAGATGGCCATTACTAGGGCGTAAAATGCCAAGGTCACTTAACAGCTGTCTGGGAGCTGCTACAATCCTCCCCGATCTTCTGACGGGAACAGATGCTGCCTGCCAGCCGGGCCAAAGAGCTCTGGAGAAAGGAATGGGCCCTCCCTGCTCCCCTCCCCACCAAAGCTCTTGGCCTTGGCTAGTTTAAGCCACCGTCAAGGCATTCTCTTTCAGCAGAGCCGTCCGGTTTTGAAATTAACTCCACTGCCTGGGATTCCGTTCACACACACACACACACACCCGCCACCACCAGAGCAGCATCTTTAAGCCCAGCACAAAGAGAGGAGAGGCAGCTTCGCATCTTGGGGGGGGGGAACGGCTTCCAAATGCCTCTTCCCAGCTTTGCGTAAAGCCGCTGAACAGCAGACTGGAAGGTCCGTACCTCGGCAGTTCGACACCCGAGAGCTGTGTGACGGAGTAAGCTCCCATCTCCGGCCCCAGCTCCTGCCAACTCTAGCAGTCCGAAAGCAAGAAATTGCCAGTAGATAAATAGGTACCGCTTCGGTGGGAAGGTAACAGCGTTCTGTGCACCTCGGCATTTAGACACACCGGCCACATGACCACGGAAATGTCTTCGGACAGCGCTGGCTCTTTGGCTTGGAAACAGAGCACCGCAACCCTAGAGTCGGATTCAACTAGCTTTCGAGCAAGGGAAACCTTTACCTTTGCTGACGGAAGAAGATGTCTGACCAGGTGCTTCAACGCAGTCTTGCGCGTGTGAACACCTTTCAAGGGAGGAAATGCTTTCGCTTTCAACACGTCATCGGAGACGCTGTCTCTTTGCATGGCGAACGTATCTTTGCCCCCTTGGGGAGGGGACGACGACAGACAGACACTACAGATCCCAGGCCAGATTGCTGCCCCCAATCTAACTGACAGATTTATGTCCACCCAAAGCAGGCTTAGCAAGGGAAATTCTTGGCAAGGCCTCTCCTGCAGCTGCCCCCCCCAGAGATGCCTCCTTGCGGCTGGAAAGGCACCATGAGCTTCACCTCCCTCCCACAAGCAACACCCCCCATTCCAGGAAAAACCCCGAACTGCTGAATTTTGCTCCATAATAACAAAAAATCCACACTCACTTTTTGCACCAGAGACGGTGCTCAAGTCACCTGTGGCCTCTGGCGACAGCAACCAAGGACGTTCAGCCAGTGCCTGGAAAGCGGGGGCACACGGGAAACGGACAGAGCACCGGGACTGCAGGCTGCGCCGCTAGAAGCCACGTGGGGATCCTCCCCTCTATTCCCGACCGCAACAAGACCTTCGTAGGAAAACAACTGCGATCAGTGCTCCCTCTAAGCTGAGTCAGTGTGAGCTAGCTCAGTTTTTCAGCCACCGGCTCCCGCATTTTTTGTCTTCGCTCGGGAAGAAGAAGAAGAGAAGAGATTGGATTTATACCCCGCCCTTCACTGCCCAAAGGTGTCTCAGAGCGGCTGACAAACTCCTTTCCCTTCCCCTCCCCACAACAGACACCCGGTGAGGTAGGTGGGGTTGAGAGAGCTCTGACAGAATCTGTCCTTGAGAGAACAGCTGTGCCAGAGCTTGTGACTGACCCAAGGTCACATCAGCAGGTGCAAGTGGAGGAGCGGGGAATCAAACCAGGTTCTCCCAGATAAGAGTCCACGCACTTAACCACTACACCAAACTGGCTCTGGGAAGGAGGGCTCCGGGGCAAACTAATTGATGCAGGAGCCAAATCGCCGGGTCACAACTTTAACGCCGGTAGCTCACAAAGTAGGATTTTTGCTCACAAGACTCCATAGCTTAGAGGGAGCATTGACCGTGGTATGATAAGGAAGTCACGTTTAGGGGGAAACAGACCTTCTTTAATGATCCAGTGAGTAGCAAACCAGGAAAGTTGTTTCCTTTGAAATAAATTGGTCTCAGGTCCTGTACAGCGCTCAATAGACCGTTTCACTCAAGGTTCCGTCAGATGAGACCTTCCACCCTTTCGTATTTTTTTCCCTGCAACTTTTGAGCGCTGCACCGTCAGAAAGACCTGAGATCAATGTATTTCTAAGGAAACAACTTTAATGGCTTGTTACTCACTGGATCATTAAAGACGGTACATTTTTCCCTAAACATGACCATTATCATATCACGGTGGTTTTCCTACGAAGTTCAGCCTGTCCCATGATCTCTTGTCCTTGACTTCACAAAAAGACCTTTGGCGGAGCGCGCTGGCTGCAGGTCGAGGGTAGACAAAAGGCCGAGTAAAACCGACTGGCTTCTAAAATGGATGATTTCAACTGCAAGGACGCGCATCACACGTGATATCTGCATTGCTTTACAGAACTGGAGGAGCCCAGACGACAGTATTTGGGTGCACTGTACACAGGCTAGAATATTCATGCTGTGGCACAGTTTTCCTTGGACTCATGGAATCATAGAATGTTAGAATCGGAAGGGATCTTGCAGGTCATCTAGTCTAACCCCCTGCACTCTGCAGGAGCAAAGCCGAAAGAGAGCCCTACAACATACCCGAAAGATGGTCGTCCAGCCTCCGCTTAAAAACATCCGGCGAAGGAGCATCCACCACCTCCCGAGGCAGCCTGTTCCACTGCTCAACCACTCTTACAGTCAGGAAGTTTCTCCTGATATCTAGCCAGTAACAATTCCCTTGTCAATTTCCACCCATTAGATCTAGTCTTGCAATCTGGAGCAAGAGAGAATAGATCTGCTCCATCTTCTACATGACGGCCCTTCAAATATCTGAAGACTGCAATCATGTCCCCTCTAAGCTGTGAGTTGAGCCTTGGGAAGTTTTAAGACGGGCGGTAAGGAGGACAGCTGTGAGCTGCCGGCCTCCTCGTGTGCAAGCCCCTTTGCACTGCTGATCGGCGTCCTAGGACTGAATGCAAACTCCGCCGTCAGCGGAGGGATCACGGGCACCAGTCTTGGCTTTGCCTGCATTTCTAGTGTCCCCCAGAGCAGAGCCTTCAAACAGGAGGGCGGGAGAGGAAGGCAACAGCCGGACACGGCCATCTCCCTGGCCGCCTTCCTCCGCCTCTCAGCCCTTCCTGAACCTCCTTTCCCACAGCTCCATCTCAGCTTCAAAGGCAGCGAGGAACTCAGCAGCCGACGTGGCATCAGAGGGTGGTCCGGCTGAGCCCAACGCCCAGACTTCTTCCTCCTGAATCCCTTCAGCTCCAGTTCCCCTCTTACTCCCTCTGAAACGCCGCCAGGACACCAGCTCAGCTCAGACGCTGAAAAGCCATTAGGACACTCAGACGGCTCTGAAAGGGGAGGTAAAAAGCCAGAGCCTCTCAGCACCTCTGCTTGGCGCCACATTTCAAGGAACCTAATTAAATGCGCTCAATTATACACACACAGAGAGGGGCACTGGGGCCCAAGGGGGAGCCATTACTAAATGACGCGGCGCTCACGGGAGCGTAAGGAGGGACATGCCGGGCTCCCGGCCACGGAAAGGATATCGGTGTTGTCGTGCCCGAGGAGCCCGAGGAGGGAGTGGATGGCGTTCAGTTCAACCAGCAGGTGGTACAGGTCCGGCATCGTGGCGATCACGTGCATCTCCTGGATGATGTCGTTCAGGTCCAGCTCCGACTCCATGAACCTGCGGGCAGGAGAGAGACAGCACTGTGGACTCAGAGGTTATGCTCGAGACACATGCCCCTGTCATGTGCTTTTAGAAAGTAGGGGGAAATGGAAACAAATCAGCCAGGATCATCATGTCCCTGTATAAATCAACGGTGCCACCTCATTTGGAGTACTGTGTACAGTTCTGCTCACCACACCTCAAAAAGGATGTTATAGCATTGGGAAAAGTGCAGAAAAGGGCAACTAGAATGATAAAAGGGTTGGAACACATTCCCTATGAAGAAAGGTCTAAAGCACTTGGGGCTCTTTAGCTTGGAGAAACGACCGCTGAGGGGTGACATGATCGAGGTTTATACGATTATGCATGGGTAGAGAAAGAGGTCCTTTTCTCCCTTTCTCACAAGACAAGAACTCGTGGGCACTCCATGAAATTGCTGAGCGGTCGGGTTAGAATGGATAAAAGGAAGTCCTTCTTCACCCAAAGAGTGATGAACACGTGGAATTCACTGCCACAGGAGGTGGTGGCAGCTACAAGCATGGACGGCTTCAAGAGGGAATTGGATAAGCATTTGGAGCAGAGGTCCCTCAGTGGCTCTTAGCCACAAGGTCTAGATAGGGACTCTCGGTCTGGGGCAAGGGATGCATCTGTCTTCTTGGTGCTTGGAGGTGGGGGGTCAACAGTGGGAGGGCTTCTGGTGTCCCGGCCCCACTGCTGGACCTCCTGATGGCCCCTGGTATTTCTGGCCACTGTGTGACACAGAGTGTTGGACTGGAGGGGCCATTGGCCTGAACCAGCATTGGCTTCTCTGATGTTCTTATGACCAGAGATCCTCAACATGGGGCCTGACATGCCGTTCCTGGCACCATTCACAGACTTTTTGAAAGCAGAGGGAAATGTACCACTGAACAGTTACCCCTGCTGGGAACAGCCCCCTCCCTGTTCACTCATTTTGCAGACATTTATTTACAAAATTTGCATCCCACCTTTCTGCCCTCACAAGGGACACCAAGGTAGCTCACCATTTAAAACAGACTATCTATTTATTTATTTATTTATTTATTTATTTATTCATTCATTCATTCATTCATTTATTTAATATCCTGCCCTCCCTGCCACAGCAGGCTCAGTGCCACTAAAAAACATGTTTAAAAATTATCACCATCGCCCCCTTCCCTGAATACACACCATTTAAAAAAAAAAAAAAACAGTGGCACATCTGGGGGGTGATAGTTTGCGACGGGCCCAAGGTCACCCAGCAAACCTCCATGGAAGAAGCAAGAATTCGAACCTAGGCCACTCAGGATGCTAGTCTGCCCCTCTGTCCAGCGGCCCACACCGTCTCATGCTTCCAGGGGACTGAGCGAGAAGCCCTTCAGTTCACTCCGGAGACATGAGAGCCGGTGGGAAGATGGAGCCCTACAAGCTCAGAGGTAATCCAGCTAAGGAACGGGCTAGAGTTATACATTTCATAGAACGTTAGCGTTGGAAGGGACCTTGCAGGTCACCTAGTCCAACCCCCGGCACTCTGCAGGAGCACAGCCGAAAGACAGCCCGACATACCTACAACATCCCCGAAAGATGGTCGTCCAGCCTCCGCTTGAAAACGTCCAACAAAGGAGCATCCACCACCTCCCGAGGCAGTCTGTTCCACTGCTCAACCACTCTGACAGTCAGGAAGTTTCTCCTGATATCTAGCCAGTAACGACTCCCTTGTCATTTCCAACCATTAGATCTAGCCTTGCAATCCGGAGCAAGAGAGAATAGACCTGCTCCATCTTCTACATGACAGCCCTTCAAATGCTTGAAGACTGCCATCATGTCCCCTCTAAGCCTTCTCTTTCCCAGGCTAAACATACCCAACTCTTTCAGCCTTTCCTCGCAAGACTTGGATTCCAACCCTCTCACCATCCTGGTTGCCCTCTTCTGGACCCACTCATATTCATATTATTGTGGGTGAGTGGTTGGTGAGGAGGCACACACGGAGAACAACAGCCATGTGGCTCTTTTGGTTGCCAACAAGGCTCTCCTCCAGAAGCCGTGCAGTGGGCCCCCCTTGCATTACAGGCTTATTACATCACGGGCTGGACCTCCGACACGTCGCATCCTATCTGGGCCCCGGCCTGCAGCTCTTCTCGTCTCTGTGCCAGTGTGAAGCAGTGTTCCCTCTAAGCTGAGTGAGTGTGAGCTAGCTCACAGCTTTTCAGCCTCCAGCTCACGCATTTTGTCTTAGCTCAGGAAGGGATGGCTCCGGGACAAACTAATTTATGCAGCAGCCAAACTGCTCGCTCACAACTGTAATGCCGGCAGCTCACAAAGCAGAATTCTTGCTCACAGGACTCCACAGCTTAGGGGGGGCACTGGCGCGAACACCAACCGCGGTGCCACTCCACGCCGTCTGATGCCACGAGAAGTCGTTTCGCTTTATTTGTTTTACTGCAGCGGACTAATCTGGCTCCCCACTTGGGGATTCATTTATTCCGAGACGTCCTTCCCGGCTGTTCTTGGCCGTTACCCACCCGCTGGAATGTATCGACTCTGGAAAAGGTCTTTTTCGCTAACTGGCCTTTCCTTCACACTTAAGTGAACTCTGGAGGGAATGGCGGCGGGGAGGGGGAGGCAGAAGAATTCCGCGTCCTGCTGGGTGGAGGAGTCGCGGGCAGAGCACAAAGGCTGTGCCGCCACGTCCCTCCCTTGCCCGTCTGAAGAGGCCAGTGTCAGATTGACCATTCAGCAGGCCAAGCACGTGCTTAGGGCACCAGGGCCAAAGTTGGGAAAAGGGTGAAAAAATGTAGAAAGACGCCTTTCGGGTCATGAATATTGGAACGTTGATACATTTGACTGGTGAAATATTAAAACAGACGTTGCACTGCATTATTGCAGAACTTTATGCAGCCAAAGCTTGGCTTCGTTTGTACAGTCTATATTGTGTTATCATAGGGATAAATTTTTGCATTGCTGCAAACCTGCGTGGTATATCTGGTCAGACAGGTCAACCACTGAAATGGACGGGGGTCAGTGTGGAAAGGAGGGGGGCACCGAGAATGGTCAGTGCTTAGGGTGCCAGGGAGCCTTCGTCCGCTCCTGGAAGAGGCAGAGAGGTAGCCCAACAGGTTGAGAGAGAGACCCGGGAAGCGGTGCAGAAACCCGCCCCAGCATGAGACGGCAAACCTGCAGACTGCTAGGAAAACCAGCCAGGTTGGCGTCTGATAGCGGCCATTGAGCTGTGTGAGGGGGGAGACCCCTGCCCGGTATTTTAACTTTCATTTCTTCTTTGCCTGACACTGCTCTCTGCTCTGTTATCTACAGGGCTCTTCTTGTAGCAGGAACGCCTTTGCAGATTAGGCGACACACCCCCTGATGTAGCCAATCCTCCGAGAGCTTACAGTAGCCCCTGTGAGAAGAGCTCCGTAAGCTCTTGGAGGATTGGCTACATTACGGGGGGTGTCGCCTAATAGGCAAAGGAGTTCCTGCTACAAAAAGAGCCCTGGTTGTCTATATGTTTTATACGCCTGACCTTGAGTGCCTGGTTGTAAGGCCTTCTCCCGGGAACTGTTCCTCCCTCCACCCCCGTTAGTTCTGGTGGGCTATTCCTGACGCCTCGGTTGGCTATGCGCCATCAGGCTGCCCCTTCGAACCTGGTATCTCTCACATCCTCGCGCCTTTTTCTTTAGTCTTAACGCAGATCCCGAAACGTAGCTGCTCTGCCAATACTGTACCAATAAACTACACCTCTGAAGAAGAGGGTTGTTGGATCTGATTGCTGCAGGAGCCTGACAGCTGGAGAGCAGAGAGGCGAAATGCAAGAGGGGAAACACTGTCTCTGTCGAGGCAAGAGCCCGGAATCGACTTGGGGGGGGGGGGGCAGGAGAAGGAGCGGCTGTTGCCATTTGGGAAACCGCCACTCAAAGAGACCTCCAGCAGAGCGGCACAGCTGCCCCCCCGTAGCTCGGCTCGGCCCTCCACGTCCCCAGGACGCGTGCGGTGTGCAAACTGCTCTCCCGAGCGAGCTGTCAGCTGCGGTCAGAAGAGCCATTCGCTGGTTTGGCAGCTCTGAGCCCCGTTGTGAAAATGATGCAAAACGGATGCGGCTGAGCGGAGAGGGCTGCGCCTGGCAGGTGGCGACCAGCAAAGACCGTCCCCGGGTCAGGGCAGGGGGGGCCGAGGAGGCACGACAGGAGGCTGCTGCTACTGCAGCAGCGACAACACGGGACCGCAAACCCACGTGAGGAGGAGGAGGAAGAAGAGGAGAAACACCAGGAGAACGGGAAGGAGCCCCGTGGCTGAGAGCTCGGGCAAGGGAGTCAAACGTCAAGACCGCCCACCCACCCCTGCCCCCTATCAACAATACAGAGATAACTGTTTTGGCCTGCCTGACAGCGCTGCTGCAACCAGAAGAATGCCAACACCCTAAAATACACTGAATTATTGAACTATTTTATATTCTGTTTTGTTTTTAGTCGGTCTTCTGATTGTTTCCATTGTTGTTTATGCGTTTGATCTCTCACACAAGCCGCCCTAAGCCTGCTTCAGCGGGGAGGGTGGGATATCAATTGAAGAAATAAACAAATAAACAGATAGTGTAAATGTTAGGAATGTTTATGAACAAAGAAAATAAAAAGCAGGCCTGGAGGACGAGGAAGAGAAGCAACCGCTGAGAGGAAGACTGAACCGTCCGATGCGGCTTCAGTCCTGGCAGACCCAAGAGCAGAGGGACGGGGGTGGGGAAGAAGAAGAAGAGGAGGAAGAAGAAGAGGAGGAGGAGATTGGATTTATACTCTGCCCTTCACTACCCAAAGGAGTCTCAGAGCGGCTGACAAACTCCTTTCCCTTCCCCTCCCCACAACAGACACCCCGTGAGGTAGAAGAAGAAGAAGAAGAGATTGGATTTATACCCCTTGCCCTTCACTACCCAAAGGAGTCTCAGAGTGGCTCACAAACTCCTTTCCCTTCCCCTCCCCACAACAGACACCCTGTGAGGTCAGTGGGGCTGAGAGAGCTCTGACAGAAACTGCCCTTTTTCAAGAACAGCCCTTGTCAGAACTACGTCTTGCCCAAGGTCATCTAGCAGGTGCGAGTGGAGGAGTGGGGAATCAAACCCGGTTCTCCCAGATTACAGTCCGAGCTCCTAACAATGACACCAGACTGGCTCCTGAAGTCACGGGAGGCAGCAGAGATGTGGGGGAGGAAGGGAACCGCTGGTGGCCCCGTGGCATTCAGCCAGTCCAGAGGCTGTCCTCCCAAGGGGCTCTACAGCTCACCTGGGAGCCAAATGCAGCACAGGTGTGGGGGATTTTTGAGGGAGAAATGCAGACGATATTGCCCAGTATGAATTCCCGATGACTTACGAAACCTTGTGGCTTGGCCGTACATAAGAATCCCGGGCATCACGCACAGGGGCCTAATTCGGCTTCAGTGCCTTCCCTCCTCCTCGGACAGAGGGGACCGTGGTTGGGTCCCAACACCCCTGATCTGCCTCCTTCCCCCTAAGAGCCAGGCCAGGCCTCGGGCATGCCCAGTGGCCTCCCTCTGTCCAGAAAAAGAAGAAGAGGAGGAGGAGGAGGAGGAGATTGGATTTATACCCCTTGCCCTTCACTACCCAAAGGAGTCTCAGAGCGGCTGACAAACTCCTTTCCCTTCCCCTCCCCACAACAGACACCCTGTGAGGAGGAGGAGGAGGAGGAAGAAGAAGAAGGAAGAAGAAGAAGAAGAGGAGGAAGAGGAGATTGGATTTATACCCCGTCCTTCACTACCCAAGGGAGTCTCAGAGCGGCTCACAAACTCCTTTCCCTTCCCCTCCCCACAACAGACACCCTGTGAGGAGGAGGAGGAGGAGGAGGAGGAAGAAGAAGAAGAAGGAAGAAGGAAGAAGAAGAAGAGGAGGAGGAGGAGATTGGATTTATACCCTGCCCTTCACTACCCAAGGGAGTCTCAGAGCGGCTGACAAACTCCTTTCCCTTCCCCTCCCCACAACAGACACCCTGTGAGGTCGGTGGGGCTGAGAGAGCTCTGACAGAAACTGCCCTTTTTCAAGAACAGCCCTTGTCAGAACTGTGGCTTGCCCAAGGTCTTCCAGCAGGTGCGAGTGGAGGAGCGGGGGTAATCAAACCCGGTTCTCCCAGATTACGGTCCGAGCTCCTAACAATGACACCAGACTGGTACCTGAAGTCACAGGAGGCAGCAGAGATGTGGGGGAGGATGGGAACTCCTGGTGGCCCTGTGGCCCGGTCCTCCCAGATTGCAGTCCGCGCACTTAACCACAACACTAAACTGGCTCTGGGGGCACAGCCCTGCCTGTAACAGGACCAGAGTGCCTCGTGAACAATTTCTGCCCCGGTTGCTCCTCAGGTGGCTGTCAAAGGGCCAGTTGTAGCAGGGAGGGGGCTCAGACTTAAAGGGCCGGGCACAATTGATCAGCTGGCCGGTTTGCACCTCTTTATAAGGGGCATCGGCCACGCCACTGGGCCTGACGGATGCCGGGCTTTCTCCGTAGCCACGCGTGCTTTCCGTGCTGCAAGCTTTCCTTTAATGCTTTACTGCACAAGCTTCCTCGACAAACCCTCCCGCTACCTTCAAACACGGTTGCTGATTTCCACCTGGCAGGTAGGAGATGCACAATGAGATACGTTTCCCTTTCATGTCCCTGCCTTTCCGATACCGGCCGTGGCGGGAGGCTCTCGCTGTATACAGATCCGCGCTGGATATCCGCTTGCCCGATTGTGTGTCTCGGAGCAGAGGCTGACCCGTCTCGCTGACTGAAGTCACGTCACCCGGCGTCCCTCTTCAGTTCACTCCAACTCGGCCTGACTCGAAGCGGCATTTAGAAATCCCCGGAAGTGCCGCAGCCCGGCCGTTGCAAGGCTTTGACGGCCCCAGGAAACAAAGGGGCTTCTGCAGCGTTCTTGCCCAGCCCTCCAGAGCAAGTTGCTCGGAATTAAGAACCACTCTATCCGACTCTCTGATGTTTCTCTCTGACTGCCGTTGGTGGCCACTTCGTCACACTGGTCGAAGAAGAAGAAGAAGAGGCTGCTGCTACTGCTGACAACGCTGTTTCTTGCTGAGACGTCAAGTGTAAATCAAGCATAACGACCAGGACGGGGCATCCAGTGAAGGAGACAATAAGTTCTGGACCACAGAAGCCTCTAGCAGGGCTGAAACCAAGCGAGAGCTTTTCAACCTGATACGCTCGGTGGTGCAGAAATTACCTGCTCTGGCGTAGACGCACAAGTGACAGGCAAGCGAGGCCACAGTACAGGCCGATGCTCCTTCTAAGCTGTGTTCCTGTGAGCAAAAATTCTACTTTGTGAGCTACTGGCATTTGCTCTGGGGCCCTCCTTCCTGAGCGAAGATGGAAATGTGTGCGCCAGAGGCTAAAAACTGAGCTAGCTCACACTCACTCAGCTTAGAGGGGACACTGGAGCAGGCCTCGGTCCCTGCCCCTTTCCCCAAGGCAACTGTCTGGACCATTTCATTACGGTGCGGTCCTGCTGACCTGTGCAAACAAAGACCTCTTGGAAGAATTCTGCGCGGCATCGTTTGTGGAAAACCAGGAGAGGGAGAGCCCTCCTGACCTCTCTGGGCAGGCCAGCGTGGTGAAGTGGTTGAAGCATCAGACTAGGACCTAGGAGACCCAGGTTCGAATCCTCACTCGTGCAACGAAAACTTGCTGGGTGACCTTGGGTCAGTCACACACTCTCAGCCTAACCTACCCCACAGGGTGGTTGTGAAGATAAAACAGAATTGAGTAGAATCATAGAGTTGGAAGGGACCTCCAGGGTCATCTAGTCCAACCCCCTGCACAAGGCAGGAAATTCAAAAATACCTCCCCCCCACACACACCCACAGTGACCCCTGCTCCATGCCCAGAAGATAGCAGAAAGCCTCCAGGATTTCCAGCCAAACTGGCCTGGAGAAAAATTGCTTCCTGACCACAAAGTGGTGATTGGCATTTCTCCGGGCGTGTAAGAAAGGGCCACAAGAACTAAGCCCTGAGGCTGCAGCCCTTCCTGCCCTCCCTTCTCGTGATCTGCCCAAGTTCACACAATCAGCATTGCTGTCAGATGGGGCCATCCAGCCTCTGTTTGAAAACTGCCAAAGAAGGAGAGCCCACCACCTCCCAAGGAAGCCCATTCCACGGAGGAACCGCTCTGACTGGGATATAAATAAAGTAAATAACACCTTGACCTGGGTAGCCCAGGCAAGACCAGTCTCACCAGATTTCGGAAGCTAAGCAAGGCCGACCCTGGCAAGTACGTGGGAGGGAGACCTCCAAAGAATACCAGGGACGGGAAGGCAGAGGCAGGCTACCAAGCCACATCTCTGAATGTCCTCCGTGCCCCAGTAGGAGTCGCCAGAGGTCGCCATGGCTTCCAGGCACCGGAACTCAAACACACACACAAAAATACCAAAAAATATATAACTAAATAAAATCCCGTAAGGTAGGGGCCATGAGAGAGATTGCAGGGGTACGGGCAGAAACCAAAATCCAGCAAAGTCTTACTTTTCAGGATTGTCGGGGAACTTGATCCGAAGTTCCTGGTTCTTGTAGGACCTCTTCTCGAAAGTCAGGATCATCTTCTTGACGGAGCTTTCATCCAGGGGCTCCTCCTGGCCAAAGAGATACACAGTTGGAGGCCCTCCGCTTGGCGTGCAGGAGGTCCCGGGTTCAATCCCCGGAACCTCCAGTTAAAAGGGTCAGGCAGCCGGAGATGGGAAAGCCCCTTCTCCGCCCAATGCCCTGGAGAACTGCTGCCAGTCAGAGTAGACAAGTCTCATTCTGATGAGCAGATGGTCTGACTCATTTATAAGGCAGCTTCGCCTGTGTTCCTTTCCCCACCAGCCCATACCGTGCGCCAGACCCCACTTGGGCAGGAGTCCCCTCCCGTTTGGCAAAACCAGACTCTCTATCAGCCCTCTACCCCAACCCCCTTCCAGCCAAAAGAGGACACCCCTTCACTGCTACAGCAGCAGAGAGGACCGAACTCCCCCTCTCTGCGGAAGGCTTCCCTTTTCCTGCAGGGCAAGAGAGGAAAGAAGAGAAAGTTGTGCGCCGGCCAATCCCGAGGGAAAGGATGCCCGCCGGAGTGCTTACTGCAGGAGTCCCTGAGGTGGTGCCCGTGGGAACCAGGGTGCCCACCCACACCTTTCCTGGCACCCGTTTTTAGAAAGTGGGTGAGGGTCAGGTGGTGCCATTGCAAGGCTTCTAACGGGCCACTGGAGAGCTGATTGCCTGCACAGCTTTTTTAAAAAAACAATATTATGGGAGCAGCTACCACCGTAGAAGGATTGACACGTGGAATTCACTGCCACGGGAGGTGGCGGAGGCCACAAGCACGGACGGCTTCAAGATAAGAAAATTAGATAAGCAGACGGAGCAGAGGTCCATCAGTGGCTATAGATAGGAACTCTCAGTCTGGGGCAAGGGATGCTCTGTATTCTTGGTGTTTGGCGGGGGGGGCAGCAGTGCGAGGGTTTCTAGTGTCCTGGCCCCACTGATGGACCTCCTGATGACCTCTGGTGTTTTTGGCCACTGCATGACACAGAGTGTTGGACTGGAGGGGCCATTGGCCTGATCCAACAGTGGCTTCTCTCATGTTCTTATGAATCTTTGCCGCTTGACTGTTCTGCGGCAGGCTCCGTCTTCTGGGGCGGCCATTTTGCAGCTCCCCCCCCCCCCCCGCTGTGCCAGAATTCCAAAGGTGCCCACCGGCTGAGAAAGAGCCGGGCACACCCTTGACTTACTGAGTCTCTGGCCACCGACCACCACAAACAGAATCCGGATACTATTTTGTGCACCAAAGGAAAAGAGATCACACCTGCCCGATAATATTTTAAAATGCAGCAGGACAGAAAAATGAGGTCTTATCGTGACGACATAGAAAAGGGGAGGGGATACTCTTTTTTTTAAATTTATTTATTTTTTACAAGTCAGCCCACCCAGAGCACAAAGAGCTTCCTTTGGGGCAAGTTCTGGCCTCCTTTGCTGAGCAGTCGGGTTAGAACGGATAAAAGGAAGTCCTTCTTCACCCAAAGAGTGATTAACCCATGGAATTCACTGCCACAGGAGGTGGTGGCAGCTACAAGCATGGACAGTGTCAAGAGGGAATTGGATAAACCTATGGAGCAGAGGTCCATCAGTGACTAATAGCCACAAGGTATAGAGAGGAACTCTCAGTCTGGGGCAAGGGATGCTCTGTATTCTTGGTGTTTTTTTGGGGGGGGCAGCAGTGGGAGGGCTTCTAGTGTCCTGGCCCCACTGCTGAGCCTCCTGATGGCCCCTGGCAATTTTTGGCCACTGTGTGAAAGAGTGTTGGACTGGATGGGCTGCTGGCCTGATCCAACATTGGCTTCTCTTATGTTTTTATAAGGTCTGGAAAAATCCATAAAGGGGCAAGCGTGGAAGAGAGGAGGGAAGACACCTTCCTTGCCAAGGCAATTGGTTGGTGCACCCTTGCCCCGATCCAGCCCACATGGAACTGACTTGTTCTGGCAGGATGAGGATGGATGGGTGCAGAAATGCAACACGGAGGGACAACACCCACGCTCATCCAGGTGTAAATGGCCCTCCACCTGCACCGCAGAGGTTGCTGCGTGAGGCCTGCTCTGGCTAGAGGAACTATAACAGGACCAGAGCTGAACTGCCCCCAGGGCAGTGTGGGAAGCAGGAGAGGCACCGCCCTGGTCGCCCCACCACCCAATCACAGCCAGGGCATCCAGGTGCTCCGTCTGTCCCTCCGGCTGTCATCGGGCGGCCAAACCTGACTGGCTACGCACTGCCACGGTGCTACTCCACGACCCCTGATTGGCTGGCCTCACGCAACGAAGGAGGAAGAAGGCCTAATGAAGGCGCCCAAAGAGAAATGGGAAGGGGAAGAAACCAAGAGACGTTTAATACCCTGAGCTCCAGGAGTGAAAAGGAGATCCGAGACAAGGCCTGGGGCGATTATTTCTCTGGATCTTCAGCTGTTAATGAGATTGCACCCCCCCCCCAAGTAAAGGTAAAGGTTCCCTTGCTCGAAAGCCAGTCGAATCCGACTCTAGGGTTGCGGTGCTCATCTCCGTTTCAAGGCCAAAGAGCCAGCGCTGTCCGAAGATGTTTCCGTGGTCATGTGGCCGGCATGACTAAACACCAAGGCGCACGGAACGCTGTTCCCTTCCCACCAAAGTGGTACCTATTTATCTACTTGCAATTTCTTGCTTTCGAACTGCTAGGTTGGCAGGAGCTGGAACCAGAGACGGGAGCTCACTCCGTCATGTGGCACTCTCGGGTCTCGAACTGCTGAACTACTGACCTTCCCCAGCCTGCAGTTCAGCGTCTCAACCACCTGAGCCACCGCAGCTCCTTCCCCCCCCCCCCCCAAGAATGGCCTCTAAATACCTGCAGTGCAGAAAGAGGAAGGGGAAAGACAAGCTCTTGAACCTCCTCCTCTGCCACCCTCGGACTGAGGCCCTCAAACGCCTGCCGGGCAGCAGAACAGAACCCCTTTGGTGTTGCATTCAGGCTTCTGAACCCGGCTTACCCCTCTGCTGGAGGGGAGCCCCTGCCAGCCGACAGACCTGCCTTCCTTCCTTCCTTCCTTCCTTCCTTCCTTCCCAGCCCCCGGGGCAGAAGGCGCACCTCCTCCTCTTCCTCCTCTCCCCTTTCGATTATCTGGAGCAGCTTCTTTTTATCGTCCTCCGTCTCCTCCGCTGCCGCCGGAGCCTCCTCCTCCCGGTGCCGGCCACGCTCCCGCCCGCTGCCCGGCTTGTGGCGCACTTTGACGTCCTCCTCCTCATCTTCACGGGGCCTTTTGGTTCCTCTGTTGGGCTGTGGGGAGAAATCAAGCGGGTGAGCCCGGGAAATCTGTCCCTCACCCCTGCCTCTGGGGGGCCAGAGGGAACTCAGGTCAGCACACGATCTCTGCAAAAAGTGTGTGTGAGGGGGAGAGACACGAAGTGGTGGACTAAGTGGAGGAGACCCAGGTTCAAATCCTACTCTTCCCAGGACCACAATCCAGCCCCCTACATGACATCTGCCACCCTGGGCACCATTGAGGAATGCAACAAATAAATATAATAAAGTGCTCCCAAGCTGTAGGCTCAATTCTGTCATGTTGCCCAAAACACAGAGAGACAGAGACGGAGACGGAGACGGAGACAGAGACAGAGACAGAGGCAGAGGCAGAGGCAGAGGCAGAGGCAGAGGCAGAGGCAGAGGCAGAGGCAGAGGCAGAGGCAGAGCAGAGACAGAGACAGAGAGAGAGAGATGCGTATTGTGGGTAAAGCAGTAGTCTAAAGGAATACACGGCTCTACCACACTTCCTAGGAAACTCCCCACTGGAAGTACTCTACCTTTCCAAATTCTGGCAGCTCAGAAGAGAAGCTGAACAAATAGCTTTAGTTGCTGTAGATTTCCCAGGTTGTGTGGCCGTGGTCTTGGCGTCGTAGGACCTGACGTTTCGCCAGTGGCTGTGACTGGCATCCTCAGAGGTATAAACACAGAAAGATGGAGGACTCTCTGTGTTGTTGTCATCTTCTTCTCTTCTTCTTCTTCTCCTTCCTCTTCTTCTTCTCCCCTTGACACAGAGAGTCCTCCATCTTTCTGTGTTTATACCTCTGAGGATGCCAGTCACAGCCACTGGCGAAACGTCAGGTCCTACAATGCCAAGACCACGGCCACACAACCCGGGAAATCTACAGCAACTAATGCATTCTGGACGTGAAAGCTTTCGAAAACATATTTAACCAATAGCTTCTTAGAAGAAAACCAAAACGTTTAAAACAAATCTAACAATGAATAAAGTGCACCAAACAATCCCTTAATTGTTTTTGTACTGGAACATTCAGTAACCTTTGAGGATGCTCAGGGCAATTTTTACCTCTGTCCTGGTGGCTCCCTGATGGTCAACGAAAGTCGACCCGCCGTGCCCTTACTGGGGCCAAAAGACTTGTCATCACCACCCTGGAGAGATCAATTCCACCCACCCCCCCCAAGTATTCCAATGGACTGAGGACCTTTGAACTTGGTCAACGCATGAGCGCATGGCATATAAATGACAATTGCATGAGGACATACTTCTAGACATCTGGAAACCTTTTATAGATGCTTTATTGCCACCGCTGTTGTTATATTTTCTATTTTTCTGTCTGGGAGTTGCAGTTAAAAACAAAATTAAAAAAATGAATCAAATACTTGTCAGAGGTCTTGAGCAAAGAACATTTTCAGACTGGCGCTTATGACGACAAGCAAGGACTTGGAGAGAGGTGGCCCTGCTGCCGGAAGAGAATGGGGCCAGTCTTTGGGTGGGACAACCCTCCCGCCCCGGAAAGGTGGGAGCACCGACAGCAGGGCCTCAACAAAACAGGTGAACACACTGGCAGGTACCCCCCAAGTCCTGAGCCGTTTAAGCCTTCTCAAAGGTAAGAGCAAACACTCTGAATTACGCCCACAGACCAGTAGCTGGTGCAATCATAGAATCATAGAATGTTAGCATTGGAAGGGACTTTGCAGGTCATCTAGTCTAACCCCCTGCACTCTGCAGGAGCATAGCCAAAAGATAGCCCTACATACCTCCAACATACCCGAAAGATGGTCGTCCAGCCTCCGCTTGGAAACGTCCAGCGAAGGAGCATCCACCACCTCCCGAGGCAGTCTGTTCCACTGCTCAACCACTCTGACAGTCAGGAAGTTTCTCCTGATATTTAGCCGGTAACGACTCCCTCGTAATTTCCACCCATTAGATCTAGTCTTGCAATTCGGAGCAAGAGAGAACAGATCTGCTCCATCTCCTACATGACAGCCCTTCAAATATTTGAAGACTACAATCGTGTCCCCTCTAAGCCTTCTCTTTCCCAGGCTAAACAGACCCAACTCTTCCAGCCTTTCCTCATAAGACTTGGATTCCAGCCCTCTCACCCTCCTGGTTGCCCTCTTCTGGACATGCTCAAGCTTTTCAACATCCTTGAAGGGCAGGCAAAATACAACCACATCTGTAGCTGCATCTTCTGAATCACCTGGTTCCCCAACATTCTCCACGCACCTGCAGCGGCCCAACTTTGATGTTTCCAAAGGTCGGACAACCATGGTAGGATCGGGCTCACCTAGGAGGGCAGCAGCCCCCATGCCAAGCCCGGTCGTTGAAAGATGGGCACCCCTGCAAGCCACCGTTTGCCAGACCGGATCTTATAGTGCCCCAGAAAGCAGGCCTGAACTTGTGTGTGGTTGGTAGGGGATATAAGTCTGCACATCAGCACCTGAGAACAGAACCTCTGTCTTGTCTGGCATGGACTGAGACAACTAAGAGGGGATATGATAAAGGTTTATAAAATAATGCATGGGGTGGAGGAAGAAATTTTTCTTCCTCTCCCCAAATACTAGAACTCGAGGGCATCCAAGGAAGATGATGGGCAGGAGGTTCAGGACAGACAAAAGGAAATACTTTACCCAGAGAGTGATTAAGATATGGAATCTGCTGCCTGAGGATGCAGTGGGAGCCACAGGAATAAACAGCTTTAAAAGGGGATTAGGCAGATTGGTGGAGGATAAGTCTACCAGTGGCTACTAGCCATAGTAGCTGAGGGGAACCCCCACATTCAGAGGCACTAATCCTCTCAATCCCAGAGCCAGGAGGCAACATCAGGGAAGGTCTTGGCCTTTATGCCCTATTGTTTTCCCTCCAGAAAACCAGTTGGCCCCTGTGTGAGACAGGATGCTGGACTCAATAGGCCAATGGTCTGATCCAGCAGGGCTCTTCTGGTGTTCTTATGAAGGCCTCGGCCTCTATGCCCTGTTGTTGGCCCTCCAGAGAAACCGGTTGGACAGTGTGTGAGAAAGGGTGCTGGACCGGATGGGCCCCTGGTCTGATCCAGCAGGGTTCCATTTACTGGGCTCCATCCAGCCCAGTACTGAGTCAAGGAACAGCCTCATCTAGGCTAGAGGCACAGAAAGAGAGACCCGTCTCCTCAGCATGCAGCCGTGTGGGCAAAGACGAGGACCTGGCACAAGGAGAGGTAGCTACCTGCTCCAGGTGGGGCGATGCGCCAGGATGACAGCATATTGTGTTGGCTTTAATTACATTTATTATATATATTTTTTTTATCCTGCCTTCTTTCAAGGCCCTTGGGCAGCATGTAGGGCTCTCTTCTCTGATCTTCAGAACAGCCCTGCGAGGGAGGCCAGGCCCAAAGCACCCGAAGGACTATCTCCACTCCCATCAACCTACCCAGAGGCGAGGAGGAGACCGTCTCAGCCCCCAGCCCTCCCACCCCAAGTGCAGAATTCCCCCTTCAGGAGGAGAGACCGACTCCTCCCCCCCCCGCCTTCTGGCACACATTAAGGATCTTTTTTTAAAAAAATAATAATTCCGGGAAGCCTCTGAATGAGCCTGACAGGCGCTGCTCTTTCCTGATGCCTTTCATGCTGTTTTTAGCTCTTTTATGACATTCTAAATGACTGTAATTTTTTGGTTTATGAGCTACCAGCTGCCTTGGGCACCTCGATGGGAGGCAGAAGCCCCGCGTCCCCAGACAGCCGGCCCCCTCTCTCCCCCCCCAAGCTTCATTGACGGGTCAAGCAAGAGGAGAGACCAGAAGCAGCCCGGCGGGAGATTGCAGCAGTCGCAGAGATGCTATGGGGTGGGGGGTTGGGGGGTACCAGCCTCTCGAACTGACTGGCAGCAGCAAGCAGACTGGATCTATTCCTTCGCTGCCCAAAGCAATCTCAAAGCGGCTCACAATCCCCTTTCCCTTCCCCTCCCCACAACAGGCACCCTGTGAGGCAGGTGGGGCCGAGAGAGCTCTCTCTCGAGGACAGCTCTTGAGAGAACAGCTCTGAGAGAACTTGTGACTGACCCAAGGTCACACCAGCAGGCTGCATGTGGAGGAGGAGTGGGGAAATCGAGCCCGGCTCTCCCAGATTAGAGTCCACCGCTATGGACCACTACACCAAACGGGAACTACCACAGCTTGCTTGGTGCTTGGTGTTCAAGGTGCAGAGAAATGATACAGAAAGAGACCCTAGGGGCATGGGTCCCCATTGTAGTGCCCCCCCCACGGGCATCACAGAGCCCACCAAGTGTTTCTAGGAAATGGGAGGGGCCCCGTGGGACTTTTGCCCAGCAAGGCTTCCGATCGGCCACTGGAGATCTGATTGGCTGGGCAGATTTTTCAACACGTTGCTCTGGCCGCGGCTGCCACCACTGCCCGAGGAGCGTCACTGTGTGACTGAAGGGAAGCGTTGGCAGCCATTTTGTGGCTGGGTCAGCCTCACGTGGCGGCCATTTTGTGCCTGGGCCCACTGTTCCACATCAGAATTCCAGCGGTGCCGGCAGCCTCAAAAAGGCCGGGAACCCCCAGCCTATGGACAGCCTGCGGAGAGACCCAGCCGAATCAGTAGAATTGCTCTCTCCGTCTCCCACCCAATATAGACCACTTTTAAAAACATTTTTTTTAAATTAAGTTCTTTATAATCCCCCTTTCTCACTTGGACTCAGGGCGGATCGGCACGGAGTGAGTCAGTACAGTGGACAGGAAGGGAACGCAATCGTGTTCAGTAAACAACGCAATAATGTTCAGGCTGGAACCCAGCCTGAAAAGGGTCTACACCAGTGTTCCCCCTAAGCTGAGTGAGTGTGAGCTTGCTCACATATTTTTTAGTCTCTGGCTCACACATTATTGTCTTAGCTCAGGAACAATGCCTCCAGAAGCAAACTAATTTATGCAGTCGCAGTTTGGCGTAGTGGTTAAGTGCGCGGACTCTAATCTGGGAGAACCGGGTTTGATTCCCCAATCCTCCGCTTGCACCTGCTGATGTGACCTTGGATCAGTCACAAGCTCTGGCACAGCTGTTCTCTCAAGGACAGTTTCTGTCAAGAGTTCTCTCAGCCCCACCTACCTCACAGGGTGTCTGTTGAGGGGAGGGGAAGGGAAAGGAGTTTATCAGCCACTCTGAGACGCCTTTGGGCAGTGAAGGGAAGGTATAAATCCAATCTCTTCTTCTTCTTCATGACTGTAATGCCAGGAGCTCACAAAGTAGAATTTTTGCTCACAAGAGTCCACTGCTTAGAGGGAACATTCATCTACACATCTGGAAATGTCTGTAGGGAACAACCAGCACCCAGTGGAACAGCCTGTCGGAGGAGGAGATGGAAATTGGATTTATACCCCACCCTTTGTACTCCGGAGTTTGCTCGATTTCACGTTCGTTGCCTCGATAACACTGTCTAACCATCTCATCCCCTTTGCCGACCCCTTCTTCTTCTTTGACCTTCAATCTTTCCCAGCATCAGGGTCTTCTCCAGTGAGTGCTCCCTTCTCATTGGGTGGCCAAAGTATTTGAGCTTCAGCTTCAGTCTCTGGCCTTCCAGGGAACAGTCAGGGTTGATTTCTTTTAGGATCAACTGATTTGATCTCCTTGCAGTCCACGGGACTCTCAAGAGTCTTCTCCAGCACCATAATTCGAAAGCATCTATTCTTTGGCGTCGGCCTTCCTTATGGTCCAATTCTCACAGCTACACCTGACTACTGGGAATACCATTGCTTTGACCGTACGGACTGTTGTTGGCAGGGTGATGTCTCCACTTTTTATTACGCTGTCTAGGTTTGCCATCGCTTTCCTCCCCAGGAGCAGGGGTCTTTTAATTTCAGGGCTGCAGTCGCCATCTGCAGTGATCTTGGATCCCAGGAACGTGAAGTGGTCACCTGTCCAAATACTGACCAGGGCTGACCGTGCCTAGCTTCCCAGATCTGCTGAGATCGGGCCATTCTGGGCTATTAGGCCAGGATTGTGGAGCAATTACCCATTACGAAATAAAATTCTGAACTGTATTTGTCTTGGGGGTGCCTCTACAAGTGGGAGAGGGTAACCCCACTCACTCTCCACACTCCGACAAGTTCTTCCCTTGCGAGCAGCCCCACCCCACCCCCGGACAATGTGAGCCAAGTTTTGAACCAAGAAGAAAACCCTGTTGACCAATGCATTAACAGAAGCATTGTGTCCAGATCATGGGAGGTGGTACTTCCAATCTGTTCTGCTATGGTCAGACCTCACCTGGAGTCCTGTGTCCAGTTTTGGGCACCACCTTTTAGGAAGGATGTTGACAAGTTGGAGCGTGTCCAGAGGAGGGCGTTCCAGGATGGTGAGAGGGTTGGAATCCAAGTCTTATGAGGAAAGGCTGAAAGAGTTGGGTCTGTTGAGCCTGGGAAAGAGAAGGCTTAGAGGGGACATGATGGCAGCTCTTCAAATATTTGAAGGGCTGTCATGTAAAAGCTGGAGCAGATCTATTCTCTCTTGCTCCGGATTGCAAGGCTAGATCGAATGGGTGGAAATTACAAGGGAATCGTTACCAGCTAGATATCAGGAGAAACTTCCTGACTGTAAGAGCGGTTGATCAGTGGAACGGTCTGCCTCGGGAGGTGGTGGATGCTCCTTCGCTGCACGTTTTCAAGTGGAGGCTGGGCGACCATCTTTTGGGTATGTTGTAGGTATGTAGGGCTCTCTTTCAGCTACGCTCCTGCAGAGTGCCGGGGGTTGGACTAGATGACCTGCAAAGTCCCTTCCAACTCTAACATTCTATGGTTCTATGAATGCTCCCTCTAAGCTGTGGAGTCTTGTGAGCAAAAATTCTACTCTGTGAGCTACTGGCATTAAAGCTGTGAGCGAGCGATTTGGCCTACTGCATCGATTAGTTTGCTCTGGAGCCCTTCCCTTCCGGAGTGAAGGCAAAAATGTCTGAGCCGGAGGCTAAAAATCTGTGAGCTGGCTCACACAAACTCAGCTTAGAGGGAATGCTGCTGTTGACTGGGAAGTGGGGTGCATTTGCAAGGGGACCGAGAGAAAGGCGTAGATCGTTCCCCCCTCCTCCATTTTATCCTCACAACAACCCTGTGAGGTAGGTTAGACAGAGAGTGCGGGACAGGCCCCAGGTCACCCAGCGGGCTTGCATGACATAAGCGGGGATTTGAATCTGGGTTGCCCTAGTCCGAGGCTGGCTAACCACTCTACCGCACTAGGTGTGGGAAAGGCAGTTCATTCTCTACTGCAAGTTCTGAACAAATTTAGCATCCAGTGGGGGCACCTTTAAGACCAACAAAGTTTTATTCAAGGTAGGAGCATTCGCGACGAAAGGTCATACCTTGAATTAGACTTCGTTGGTCTTAAAGGTGCCCCAACTGGACATTAAATTTGTTCTGCTGCTTCAGGCCAACACAGCTGACCACCGGGATAAGAACACAAGAACATAAGAGGAGCCAATGTTGGATGAGGCCAATGGCCTGTCCAGTCCAACACTCTATGTGCCACACAGTGGCCAGAAATACCAGGTGCCATCAGGAGGTCCAGCAGTGGGGCCAGGACACCAGAAGCCCCTCCCACTGTTGCCCTCCACCCCCAGCACCAAGAAGACAGAGCATCCCTTGCCCCAGGCGGAGAGTCCTTATCTATACCTTGCGGCTCATAGCCACTGATGGACCTCTGCTCCATATGTTTATCCAATTCCCCCCTGAAGCCGTCCATGCTTGTAGCTGCCACCACCTCCTGTGGCAGTGAATTCCATGTGTTAATCACTCTTTGGGTGAACAAGGACTTCCTTTTATCCGCTCTAACCTGACTGCTCAGTAACTTCATGGAGTGCCCACGAGTTCTTGTATTCTGAGAGAGGGAGAAAAGTAACCCTTTCTTGACCTGTTCCTATCCCATGCATAATCTCATAAACCTCGATCACGTCACCCCCTCAGCCGTTGTTTCTCCATGCTAAAAAGCTTTAAGTGCTTTAACCTTCCTTCACAGGGAAAGTGTTCCAACCCTTTAATCATTCTAGTTGCCCTTTTCTGCACTTTTTCCCAATGCTATAATGTCCTTTTTGAGGAGCTATCTGCAAATTCTGTGTTTGGGCGCACCCAGCCCCAGCCCCAGCCCCCAAGGGAAAAGAGTTTCCAGCGCAAAAGGACGCATTGCAGAGCCCAGCTTCACTCAGAAGAAACCTTCTGTGTGCCCATCTTGAAACGGCAAGTTAAAAGTTTGCACCTGACCCATCTACCGAGGCAGCACGCAATCCAGGCTGCCAATGCTCATTTCTCGTCCTCTATTTTTTTTTAATTAAACCGCGATGAGATTGCAGCCGTAATGAAGGGCTGGGGGAACACACCGTTGTTCTGGATGCAAAGTAATGTGGCACAGAAGAGGCCGCGGCAGCACCGGAGCGGCCTCCAAATTAAAACTCCATCACAAAAGCCGGCGTTTCCTCCGGGCCCCCGATCGATGTCGTTATCGGCACTCGCGATCTGCTTCGACCTCAGTCGGGCGAGGGGTGGGGGGGAGGAATATTCTCTAATATGCAATAACAGAGTCATTATGATAAATTAGAAAAGTGCCTGGAGTGTAATTAGGAATGCTGGGTTGGTGCTCATTTTCACCCGGACGTGGCTGAATTCCCTGAAATGAACTAGAAAGTTAGGATCTGAAGGGGGGGGGGGCTTTTCAAGAACTTAACAATACTATAACAGCTAGCTTCAAATGCAGGAGTGCCCCTAGAAGCACCCACAAGCTTATGGGGACAGCGTTCCGAGCTGTCAAGAGTCAAAGCATCCTTTGCTGAAAAAGGGGGGGAGGGAAGGGGAAACTCAACCCAAAATCACACTGCGAACCAAGGGGGCCAAGCTGACTAATACACTATAAATATAGAAATTTATTAAGGTGTACACTTGTTAAAATAACTTCTGATTAAAATTTCAGTTTGAGACATATAAAAACATACAAATACTCATACAAAGGATGGGTCAACACTATACAACTGAAGACCAAACGCGTGCCCCAGGGCCTTCCTCAGTGGTCACTAATACATATATATCATAGACACACATTCATAAACATATATACATATATCAACCCAGGTGTTGTAGCCTTGTATGGTTATACAGCTATTACAGAGATTAGTACTGGCCATAGATGTATCTGTTGCAGTCTCACCAGTACTTCTACACTGGTAATCAGAATTTTGTAGTTATGAATGTGTGCCACTCCATCCGAGTATCTTTACAAAATTCTGATTACCAGTGTAGAAGTACTGGTGAGACTGCAACAGATACATCTATGGCCCAGTACTAATCTCTGTAATAGCTGTATAACCATACAAGGCTACAACACCTGGGTTGATATATGTATATATGTTTATGAATGTGTGTCTATGATATATATGTATTAGTGACCACTGAGGAAGGCCCTTTGGGGCCGAAACGCGTTTGGTCTTCAGTTGTATAGTGTTGACCCATCCTTTGTATGAGTATTTGTATGTTTTTATATGTCTCAAACTGAAAATTTTTAATCAGAAGTTATTTTAACAAGTGTACACCTTAATAAATTTCTATATTCAAAGCATCCTTTGCCAGGAGTCCTGTGTTTAGGATTCCGGAAAGGAGTGAACAGCTGGGTCCTGGTTCCGGTAGCATCCCAGAGACTCACAAGATCTTTGGCGTATGAGCTTCCGAGACTTAAGGCTCCCTGCTGCTTTGACTCTCAACAGCTCGTAGCCCCAAAGTCTCGTTGTTCTCTGCGGTGCTCCGGGACTCCAATCGAGCTATTAATTAAATTCACTGATTTCAGGGTTCCTAAGATGGTGACTCCAGCCATGAAATTAAAAGACGCCTGCTCCTGGGGAGGAAAGCGATGGCAAACCTAGACAGCGTAATAAAAAGCAGAGACGTCACCCTGCCAACAACAGTCTGTATGGTCAAAGCGATGGTATTCCCAGTAGTAATGCATGGCTGTGAGAGCTGGACCATAAGGAAGGCCGAGCGCTGAAGGATAGATGAGATGTCGAAGGCTTTCACGGCCAGAGTTCATTAGTTGCTGTAGATTTTCTGAGCTGTGTGGCCGTGGTCTTGGCATTGTAGGACCTGACGTTTTGCCAGTAGCAGTGAATGGCATCCTCAGAGGTATAACACATAAAGATGGAGAACTCTCTATGTCAAGGTGAGCAGAAAAATGGTAGGCAGGTAATTTATATCTACTCAGGAAGGTGGGGTAGGGCTGAGTCATTATCTTGTAGCAGTTTTCCAGGCTATGAACATGCTAATGGAGGAGCTTTCCTGAGGAAGTTATTTTGTCTATGTATTGTTTCCAGGGTAGATATAAATTACCTGCCTGCCATTTTTCTGCTCACCTTGACACGGAGAGTACTCCATCTTTCTGTGTTACACCTTTGAGGATGCCAGTCACAGCTACTGGCGAAACGTCTGATCCTACAATGCCAAGACCACGGCCACACAGCCCGGAAAATCTACAGCAACTAATGAAGAATAGATGCTTTCAAATTATGGTGCTGGAGAAGACTCTTGAGAGTCCCTCAGACTGCAAGGAGATCAAATCAGTCAATCCTCAAAGAAATCAACCCTGACTGTTCCCTGGAAGGCCAGAGCCTGAAGCTGAAGCTCAAATACTTTGGCCCCCAAATGAGAAGGGAGCATTCACTGGAGAAGAAGACCCTCATGCTGAGAAAGGCTGAAGGTCAAAGAAGAAGGGCACGGCAAAGGGGATGAGATGGTTAGACAGTGTAATCAAGGCAACAAACATGAAATCGCAGAAACTCTGGAGCACGACCGAAGACAGGAGGGCCTGGCGTGATGTGGCCCATGGGGTCGCGTAGAGTCGGACTCGACTGTGCGACTGAACAACAACAAACGTAGGACACTTGACAAAGGGAGGTTTGATTCTCGAGAATTCCTACCGCCAAAATCTTGCTGGTTTCTGAGATGTTCCTGGACTCGAACCTAGCTGTTCCTTAAGTTCATTGATTTCAGGAACCCTGAATTGCTGCTAACAATAGGACGCTTTGGGGAACGTTAATTCATAGGGTCGCCATTAAATTGGAAGCACACAGATTGCACGTCTGATGGCCGGGATGGGATGATCTGCCAGAGGCAAGCAGGTGAAGGGAAGCCACGCTTGGGCACCACGCGAGCCACCCATCCAAGACACCCACCTGCCCTAGAAAACGTTCCTCCCCGCAAAAGAGGGGGGGGAAGAAAGAAAAAGGCCAAGGAAACGAAACCGTTCTGAGCTCAGTTAACCGCCAACCTTCATCAGCAATTCAGTGAAATTGGAACCGGGAAAAGGGGGGCGGGGGGTGGGCTGGGAGCTGGCGATGAATTAACGTATTCTGTTTAATAATAGAAAGCCGTCTGCCGCGCCCGGCGCAGAGGCAAAGTAACCTTGTTACTATGGAGCTCGGAAACCATTTGTTAGGAGAAATTTGAAATGAATCTTCCTAAGTGAGCGGGGGTCCCTTTGTGTGCGTGGATCCGCGGAAGCCGGGCCTGGCCGGAAAGAGCCGTCAAGGAGAGCTACCCGTTAGCTGTCAATTTAGAAAAGACTCCGGGAGGCGAGCCCCCAAATCTCCAGCGATATCTTCCCAGCCACCTCTTAATCTTTTCTGTAACACCTGTGTTAAGCCGGCCGCGCTTTCAATCTCGCTTTTCTCCAACGCCGTCTCAAAACGAATAAGCCGTGACAGGCAGGGCAGGGCAGGGGCTCAACGCTCGGGGAAAATAAAGGAGCCGGAAATTAAGCTGCCCTGCAGAGGCGAGAGGCGCTGGCGGACGCGTCCCTCGAGGCACGGTGCCCAGAAGCCAAGAGCGGAGCACGGGAAGGGAGACACGCGGCCCTGTGGTTCTCGGGGGTCTCGCGCTCTTCAGCACTGTTTACCCCAAGGGGACTAACCCAGGGGTGTCGAACTCATTTGTTACGAGAGGCCGGATCTGACATAAATGAGACCTTGCCGGGCCGGGCCATGTGCATCATCAAACGTAATGCCCAGTAGCAAAGATATAAACTTTATGGTAGTGGAGAGAAGAAGAAGAAGAAGAAGAAGAAGAAGAAGAAGAAGAAGAAGAAGAAGAAGAAGAAGAAGAAGAAGAAGAAGAAGAAGAAGAAGAAGAAGAAGAAGAAGAAGAAGAAGAGGAAGAGGAAGAGGAAGAGGAAGAGGAAGAAGAAGAGGAAGAAGAAGAGGAAGAAGAAGAGGAGGAAGAAGAAGAGGAGGGGGAAGAGGAGGGGGAAGAGGAGGGGGAAGAGGAAGAGGAGGAAGAGGAGGAAGAAGAGGAGGAGGAGGAAGAAGAGGAGGAGGAGGAGGAGGAGGAGGAAGAGGAGGAGGAAGAGGAGGAGGAGGAGGAGATTGGATTTATACCCCGCCCTTCACTTGGAGTCTCAGAGCAGCTTACAAACCTCCTTTCCCTTCCCCTCCACAGCAGACACCCTGTGGGGTAGAAGAAGAAGAAGAGATTGGATTTATACCCTGCCCTTCACTACTCAGAGGTGTCTCAGAGCAGCTCACAAACTCCTTTCCTTTCCCCTCCCCACAACAGACACCCTGTCAGGCAGGTGGGGCTGAGAGACCTCTTGACAGAAATGGCTCTTTTTCAAGAACAGCTGTGCCAGAGCTTGTGACTGACCGAAGGTGACATCAGCAGGTGCAAGTGGAGGAGTGGGGAATCAAACCCAGTTCTCCCAGATTAGAGTCCGTGCGCTTAACCACGACACAAAACTGGCTCTCCAGATACAAACTGGAGAGCCAGTTTGGTACAGTGTTTTAAGTGTCTCTGATCTGGGAGAACCGGGATTGATTCCCTCACTCCTCCTCCACTTGCACCTGCTGGATGACCTTGGGGCAAGCTGTAGTTCTGGCATGGCTGTTCTTGAAAAGAAGAGCAGCTCATGTCAGAGCTCTCTGTCAGAGCCCCGCCTACCTCACAGGGGTGTCTGTTGTGGGGAGGGGAAGGGGAAGGGAAAGGTGTTTGTAAACTGCTCTGAGATTCCCTTGGGTAGTGAAGGGTGGGGTATAAATCCAATCTCTTCTCCTTCTTCTTTATAAAAGACAGCAGCTGGTAAGCTCTGGGTTGGTGCCTAGTATTTTTAAGCAACGTTGGTGCCTAGCAGGGCTATTTTTGGGCAGGAACACACAGGAACGGAATTCTGGCTGCCTCCCAAGTTGGCCACGCCCAGCAGGAACTCATTAGCATAATAGACCACACCCAACAGCAAAAACTAATTAGGATTGGCTACATTAGGGGTGTGTGGCCTAACATGCAAAGGAGTTCCTGTTCCAAAAAGAGCCCTGGGTTTTGACAATAAACAAAGTAAACAGAATAAGAAACAAAAGGTAGGTGTGGCTGGATGACATGGGGGTGTGGCCTAATATACTAATGAGTTTCTGCTGTCGGGTGTGGCCTGTTATGCTAATGAGTTCCTGCTGGGCTTTTCCTACAAAATAACCGCTGGTGCCTAGTATTTTTAAGCAACGTTTTTGTGGTGGGGGAGGGGGTTGGAAAGGGCTATCAAGTCGCAGCCCATTTACATAAGAACATAAGAGAAGCCAATGTTGAATCAGGCCAATGGCCCATCTAGTCCAACACTCTGTCACACAGCGGCCAAAATATACCAGGTGCCATTAGGAGGTCCAGCAGTGGGGCCAGGACACCAGAAGCCCTCCCACTGCTGCCCCCTCTAGCACCAAGAATAGAGTGCATCACCTGCCCCAAACTGAGAGTTCCCATCTATACCCTGTGGCTAATAGCCATTGATGGACTTCTGCCTCATATGTTTATCTAATTCACTCTCGAAACTGTCCATGCTTGTAAGCTGCCACCACCTCCTGTGGCAGTGAATTCCATATGTTAATCACTCTTTGGGTGAAGAAGTACTTAATTTTATCTGTTCTAACCTGACTGCTCAGCAATTTCATGGAATGCCCATGAGTTCTTGTATTGTGAGAAAGGGAGAAAAGTACTTCTTTCTCAACCTGCTCAATCCCATTCATAATCTTATAAACCTCGATCATGTCACCCCTCAGCCGTCGTTTCTCCAAGCTGAAGAGCCCCAAGCATTTTAACCGTTCTTCATAGGGAAGATGTTCCAACCCTTTTATCATTCTAGTTGCCCTTCTCTGCACTTTTTCCAATGCTATAATATCCTTTTTGAGATGTGGCGACCAGAACTGTACACAGTATTCCAAATGAGGTCGCACCAATGATTTATACAGGGGCATGATGATACTGGCTGATTTGTTTTCAATTCCCTTCCTAATAATCCCCAGCATAGTGTTGGCCTTCTTTATTGCAGCTAGACACTGCCTAGACATTTTCATTGAGTTATCCACTATGACTCCAAGATCTCTCTCTTGGTCCGTCTCTGCCAGTTCAGACCCCATCAACGTGTATTTATATTTAGGATTTTTGGCTCCAATGTGCATCACTTTGCACTTGGCCACATTGACCCCATTTGCCACGTTGACGCCCACTCACCCATCCTCAACAGATCCCTTTGGAGTGCCTCACAATCCTCCCTGGTAACCCCATAAGGTTTCCAAGGCAAGAGACGTCCCATTTGCCATTACCTACCTCTGCACAGTGACCCTGGAACTCCTTTACTTCGTGGCCCCCCATCCAAGTTTCGTGGCCCCCCATCCAAGTATCAATCAGGGCTGACCCTAGTTTGCTCCCAAGGCCTGATGAAATCGGGTGATCCTGGGTTCTTTATTTATCTATTTATTGAATTTACACCTCTCCCTTTCCAGGACGGGTTCAGGGTGGAAAAAAGCTTGGGGCTCTTTAGCTTGGAGAAACAACAGCTGAGGTTTATAAGATGGAGGTTTATAAGATTATGCGTGGGATGGAGCAGACAGAGAAAGAAGTCCTTTTCTCCCTTTCTCACAATACAAGAACTCGTGGGCACTCCATGAAATTGCTGAGCAGTCGGGTTAGAAGTTAACAGATAAAAGGAAGTACTTCTTCACCCAAAGAGTGATTAACATGTGGAATTCACTGCCACAGGAGGTGGTGGCAGCTACAAGCATGGACAGCTTCAAGAGGGAATTAGATAAACATCTGGAGCAGAGGTCCATCTGTGGCTCTTAGCCACAAGGTATAGATGGGGACTCTGGGGCAGGTGATACTCTGTATTCTATGTTCTTGGGGGTGGGGTCAACAATGGGAGGGCTTCTAGTGTCCTGGCTCCATTGGTGAACCTCCTGATGGCACCTGGTATTTCTGGCCACTGTGTGACAGAGTGTTGGACTGGATGGGCCATTGGCCTGATCCAACACTGGCTTCTCTTATAAGAGGGAACTGGATAAACATCTGGAGCAGAGGTCCATCAGTGGCTATTAGCCACAAGGTATAGATAGGAACTCTCAGTCTGGGGCAAGGGATGCTCAGTATTCTTGGTGCTTGGGTGGGGGTCAACAGTGGGAGGGCTTCTGATGTCCTGGCCGCACTGCTGGACCTCCTGATGGCACCTGGTATTTCTGGCCACTGTTTGACAGAGTGTTGGACTTGATGGGCCATTGGCCTGATCCAACATTGGCTTCTCTTATAAGAGGGAATTGGATAAACATTTGGAGCAGAGGTCCATCAGTGGCTATTAGCCACAAGGTATAGATAAGGGACTCTGGGGAAAGGGATGCTCTGTATTCTTGGTGCTTTGGGGGGGGGGGTCAACAGTGGGAGGGCTTCTAGTGTCCTGGCCCCACTGGTGGACCTCCTGATGGCACCTGGTATTTCTGGTCACTGTGTGACAGAGTGTGGGACTCGATGGGCCACTGGCCTGATCCAACATTGGCTTCTCTTATGTTCTTAACAATAAGTGCACGAACAATTAAAGCCAGATTATATAACTAATTCTTAAAACAGCTAAAACCATTGAACAATTAAAAGACGGCGAATGACATACAACGGTTCAGACCCGTTATAGGCTGGACTGATGGGAACTCTCCAGCTCGGTTTCAGTGTCTCTCAATGAGAAGCACAAAGCTTATCCATCATTCCGCGTCAGCATATGTTTCGCTGTAGGGCACAAGAAGACACGCGCTTGGATTTCTTGTCACTGCTTGTTTACGTGTTAACGTCACATCATGCAATGAATTCATTTCTAAACCCGTTGCTTTCTCTATGCCGGCTATCCAATTAAATGGAGCTTTAAACACAACAACGGAGTTACTGGAAATAAGAGGAGAAGATAGGCAAGCATTAGCTTTTTGTTGTTAAGGACGACAACCAGGGTTATCCCTGCATTTATTTACATACAAAACTTCTGTCATAGCTTTAATAAAAGAAACTGAGAAGAGGTCAGGATTAGGTTTTGTGGCAGCAGCAGTTAGAAAATAGAGTAATTAATATTCGAAACTCTGACTACTGAAAAATGAGCATGGCTTCTAATTGGGGGGGGGGGCTGGCTCCTAGAGCCATGCGCAATTTGTGAAGGAAGCCTTAGATTGCTCCATCATCAACCATCATCGACCAAGAAATCAGAAGGAAATGGAGACTGGAAAGGGTATAGAATCATAGAATCAGAGTTGGAAGGGACCATACAGACCATCCAGTCCAACCCCCTGCCCAATGCAGGACCGGCCTAAAACCTCTCTGACAAAATATGCACCCAGCCTCTTCTTAAAAGCCATGAAGGAGCTAGAGAAGATCTTTAAATATCAGGATGCACATGGAAGGGTAGGGGAATGGCTCTGCAGAAGCACCATGTGCACATACGTTATAAAGAGTGGAAATAAGCTGTCGGAAGGCTTTCATGGCCAGAGTTCATTAGCTGTTGTAGATTTTCCAGGTTGTCTGGCCGTGGTCTTGGCACTGTAGGACCTGACGTTTTGCCAGCAGCTGTGAAATCCACATGCAAAAGAACCTCCTCAGGAAACAGCCAGTCATATACAAAAGAACCTCTTCAGGAAAGCTCCTCCATTAGCATGTTTCGCAGCCTGGGGAACTCCTACATGATAATGACTCAGCTTTACCCCACCTTCCTGAGTAGATATAAATTACCTGCCTACCATTTTTCTTCTCACCTTGACACAAGACAGTACTCTGCCATTCTGTGTTATACCTCTGAGGATGCCAGTCACAGCTGCTGCTAAAACGTCAGGTCCTACAATGCCAAGACCACCGCCAGACAGCCCGGAAAATCTACAACAGCTAGTGGAAATGAGCCCCTGACCACAAAAAATGCCCCTCTCTTCAAGCCCACCTGCTCACTCTCTCAGTCAAAGGCACAGATACAGAATGGGAGGAACTTGGCTTGACAGCAGCACATGTGAAAGGGATCTGGGTGTTCTGGTTGATCACAAGCTCAGCATGAGCCTGCAGTGCAATGTGGCTGTGAAGAAAGCAAATGCAATCTTAGGATGCATTAACAGAAGCATTGGGTCCAAATCACGGAAGGTGGTAGTTCCGCTCTATTCTGCTATGGTCAGGCCTCACCTGGAGTCCTCTGTCCAGTTTTGGGCACCACACTTCAGGAAGGATGTTGACAAGCTCGAGCGTGTCCAGAAGAGGGCAACCAGGATGGTGAGAGGGTTGGAATCCAAGTCTTACGAGGAAAGGCTGAAAGAGTTGGGTCTGTTTAGCCTGGGAAAGAGAAGACTTAGAGGGGACATGATGGCAGTCTTCAAGTATTTGAAGGACTGTCATGTAAAAGATGGAGCAGATCTATTCTCTCTTGCTCCAAATTGCAAGGCTAGATCTAATGGGCAGAAATGACAAGGGAGTCGTTACCGGCTAAATATCAGGAGAAACTTCCTAACTGTAAGAGTGGTTGAGCAGTGGAACAGACTGCCTCGGGAGGTGGTGGATGCTCCTTCACTGGACGTTTTCAAGTGGAGGCTGGACGACCATCTTTCGGGTATGTTGTAGGGCACTCTTTCGGCTGCGCTCCTGCAGAGTGCAGGGGGTTGGACTAGATGACCTTTAAGGTCCCTTCCAACTCTTAACATTCTATGATTCTATGATTCTTAGAAGAGCCTCTCTGTGCCAGGGCTCTCCTACCAGCCAGCCTCTCCTCTCGGATGAAAGCAATCCCCACTGAAAGGGGAACAAAAGGGTTTCAGCAGGGGGGGAAGCAAGGCATGGCGTTGCAAAAGGAGAACTGCTGAAACGACCGTCCCTGGTGTCAGGCGCGCTCACTGCCAGGCCAATTTAAAAACCCCTCACCGACACCGGCGATCTCACTCCATCTGCACCGGCTCCGGCAGCCACGGCCTCCTCGGTCCCGCTCCCCCAGCTCAGCTCTCCTCCAGCACTACTACGCTGACAATTCTGCTCTTGAAAGCCAAGTGACAACTGGGAACCTGCCGACTGCGGCAGCGCAGATCGGCTCCTGGCAATCAGGGCGACGGCTCTCCCCTCTCCTCTCCAGCGGTAATTGGAAGAGGGGCCCTGGAAATCGCTGGACTTGGCGGCGACCCCTTAATTACCCACTGTAATCAGAAACCAGACAGGCAGGGTATGGGCACAGCCTTTCTGGGCAAAACGGCAGCGGTATTTAATCTGCAGCTCGGCCATCTGCAACGGCAACGGCCCTGCCATCTCCACGCGCACGGATTCCAGAGCGCTTTGTAAACCGCCAGGTGCCGCATCCGGAGTCATTGCGTTCCCGGTGGCACATGGGGCCTGCCTCCCCTTCCGACCAACATTCGGTGCCCAATTAGAGGACAGCGTGCCCAGCACTGCCTCCGCCAACCCTGGCATGGAGACAGCACCGCTATTTGATTAAGCTGAGCGGAGATTAAATATTTATGGGAGGGGACGATCAGGATGAGAAACGAACTTCTCAGACCAGCTTATCCAGGAAGACGCCAGGGTTCCGAGGAACTCAGTGACCCGGGATGCGGAGGGAGCCGTTCAAACCGCTTCTATTCACCCAGAACAAATTTTTTGCCTGGGAATGACACGTTATGCTCAGTAGAAAACCATACCCAAATTAGTTAGCCTTAGCTTGGAGACACAGAGAGCCCATGTGGTGTAGCGATTAAGAGTGTCAGCCTAGAATCTGGGAGCGCCGCCGGGTTCAAATTCCCACTTGGGCCATGGAGGCTTGCCAGGTGGGGACCTTGGGACAGTCACTCTCTTTCAGCCTAACCGACCCCACAAGGTTGTTGTGAGGATAAAATGGAGGAGAGGAGAATGTTATTAGTGGCTTTGGGTTGCCCTCGTGAAATAGAGATAGAACAGGTTGAGAAAGAGGTCCTTTTCTCCCTTTCTCACAAGACAAGAACTCCTTGTGGGCACTCCATGAAATTGCTGCGCGGTCGGGTTAGAACAGATGAGAGGAAGTACTTCTTTACCCAGAGAGTGATTAACACATGGAACTCACTGCCACAGGAGATGGTGGCGGCTACAAGCATAGACGGCTTCAAGAGGGAATTAGATAAACGTACGGAGCAGAGGTCCATCAGTGGCTATGAGCCACAAGGTATAGAGAGGAGCTCTTGGTCTGGGGGAGGTGATACTCTGTATTCCTGATGCTTATTTATTTATTTATTGGATTTATATCCCGCCCTTCCAGCATGGGCTCAGGGCGGCGAACACAGAGGCAAATGCCATATAAAAAACAGTAAAACACAGAGGCAGATGCCATACATAAACATTAAAATAATAAATAATCCATTACTTATAAAACAATTGCAGCAGCGGTCTACAGGGCGAATGGTGCTTGGGGGGCGGGTCAACAGTGGGAGGGGCTTCTGGTGTCCTGGCCCCACTGCTGGGCTTCCTCATGGCCCCTGGTGTTTTTGTCCACTGTGTGACACAGAGTGTTGGACTGGATGGGCCACCGGCCTGATCCAACATTGGCCTCTCTTACGTTCTTATAAGAGGGAATTGGATGAACATCTGGAGCAGAGGTCCATCAGTGGCTATTAGCCACAAGGTATAGGTAGGAACTCTCAGGCTGGGACAAGGGATGTTCTGTATTCTTGGTGCTTGACAGGGGCAACAGTGGGGGGTTTCTGGTGTCCTGGCCCCACTGCTGGACCTCCTGATGGCCCCTGGTCTTTTTGGCCACTGTGTGACACAGAGTGTTGGATTGGATGGGCCATTGGCCTGATCCAACATTGGCTTCTCTTATGTTCTTATAAGAGGGAATTGGATAAACATCTGGAGCAGAAGTCTATCAGTGGCTATTAGCCACAAGGTATAGGTAGGAACTCTCAGGCTGGGGCAAGGGATGCTCTGTATTCTTGGTGCTTCGGGGGGGTGGTCAATAGTGGGAGGGCTTCTCGTGTCCTGGCCCTACTGCTGGACCTCCTGATGGCACCTGGTATTCTTGGCCACTTGTGTGACACAGAGTGTTGGACTGGAGGGGCCATTGGCCTGATCCAACACTGGCATCTCTTATGTCCTTATGTTCTTAAAGGTGGCATAAAAATGAATTAAATAAAGTATGAACATACACACCTGCTGCAACAAGAAACAGCTGCCCATCAGTGAGCAGTGCGAACAAATTACCTTAGGTGGGTGCAAACAAAGCACCATCTTTTCCCAAGAACCAGCCACACACAAAAACACTCTTTGTCCCACAAGATGTAACCCAAGCAACCAACTCAAGGAAAAAACAATGAAAAAGGTGTGCAGGCACCTAAATGCCGTTTTATAATAACTTGCCCAGCAACTGTCAACTCACAGGTAATCCAACTGTAAAGAAAATCCATTTCAACAACAGTAGAAGGGAACGGAGCTGCAAAATTCCCAGAAATGATAAATCTGTAGAAGGCTTTCATGGCCGGAGTTCATTAGCTGTTGTAGATTTTCCGGATTGCGTGGCCGTGATCTTGGCATTGTAGGACCTGACATTTCGCCAGTAGCTGTGACTGCCATCCTCAGAGGTATAACACAGAAAGACGGAGTACTCTCTCTGTATCAAGGTAGCGAAACATCAGGTCCTACAATGCCAAGATCACGGTCACACAAGCCGGAAAATCTACAGCAACTAACAATAAAGCTGTTGGAGGAAAAAAGAGTATCTCCTGTTGTTCGTTTGTTTTAATTGAAATTCTGAAGGGGGAGTAGAAATATACACAAAAGTTTATTTCCTATCAAACCTAAACCTATTTCTCTGCTTCACCAACATAAAATACATTCTTTATAAACCTTAGTTAGCATAAATTTATTGGCATATGTATGGGATTTAAAACCCTTAGTTTTCCACAAGCAAAATAGTAAATATACCCAATATGAAAGTGAGTGGCAGTTCCAAACTGTTGCACCCTATTCTATCTTAATCTTAACATATTTCGCTCATTTCAAAAGGGGGGGGGGAGCACAGATTTTTTTTGTTTCAGGGCTTCCCCAAATTTCCTGGGTTTTTTTTCCACTGGAAAAACTGAACCATCTCTACATTTTGAGTAAACCTTCTCATAAAGACATAAGTTTCAAGTTTCAAGACATAAAGACGCATAAAGACATAAAGACGCATCTCACTCATTCCAAGGGAAAACAAGATTTTCATGCCTTGCAAAATTGCTAAAAGGAAACTGAAAGACCTTTTAAAAAATGGAGGGGAGGGGCTGTTCTGTTCCCTTTCCAACTTTTTCTTAGGTTTTCCCACCCCCAGGACTTCACATCTCAAGGAGGGAAGAAGCTGAGCACAAGGCCAGGCGAACAACAAGTCTATCAGTGGCTGCTAGCCGTAGGGACTGAGGGGAGCTGTAGGGACTGACGGGATGCTGGACTAGATGGACCCTCACTGGTGTGAGCCAGCAGGGCTCTTCTGATGTTCTTATGAAGGCCTCGGCCTCTCTGCCCTGTTGTTGGCCCTCCAGAGGACCTGGCTGGCCACTGTGTGAGACAGGATGCTGGACTAGATGGACCCTCACTCTGATCCAGCAGGGCTCTTCTGATGTTCTTATGAAGGCCTCGGCCTCTACACCCTGTTGTTGGCCTGCCAGAGGAACCGGTTGGCCCCTGTGCAAGACAGGATGCGGGACTAGGTGAACCAGTGCTCTGATCCAGCAGAGGGCCCTGTTGTGGGCCCTCCGGAAGAACTGGTTGGCCACTGTGTGAGGCAGGATGCTGGATCAGATGGACCCTCCCTGGTTTGACCCAGCAGGGCTCTTCCGAGGTTCTTCTCAGGGGAAGGCCTCGGCCTCTCTGCCCTGTTGCTGGCCCTCCAGAAGAACTGGCTGGCCCCACTGTGAGACAGGATATGCTGGACTAGGTGGACCCTCACTGGTCTGATCCAGCAGGGCTCTGCTTATGTTCTTACAAAGGCCTCGGCCTCTCTGCCCTGTTGTTGGCCCTCCAGAGGAACTGGTTGGCCACTGTGGGAGACAGGATGCTAGATTAGATGGACTACTGGTCTGATCTACCAGGGCTCTTCTAATGTTCTTAAGAAGGCCTCAGCCTCTATGCCCTTGTTGTTGGCCTTCTGGAGGAACTTGTTGGTCACTGTGTGAGACAGGATGCTGGACTAGTTGGACCCTCACTGGACTGATCCAGTAGGGCTCTTCTGATGTTCTTATGAAGGCCTCGGCCTCCATGCCCTGTTGTTGGCCCTCCAAAGGAACTGGCTAGCCACTGTAGGAGACAGGATGCTGAACTAGATGGACTTTTGGTCTAATCCGGCTGGGCTCTTCTGATGGTCTGCATTTGTTGGCCCCGGGTTCGGTCTGATAGCAGTGTGAAAGCCGCCCAAGAAGGGTCCAGCAGCTGAGCCCAGAACAGAGGCAGCACCGGAGTCCAAACGGCACCAGCACCGAAGCATCCCTCCAGTTTTATGGGAAGAGAAAAATCCCAAGGCACGGACATTCCAGGTTCAGGTGTGCATCTGCAACTCTGGAACCACTAGAGGATCGTGAGGTTGGCAGGAAGAAGCCCTTGACCCTCGTTCTGCCCCCTTCCCCACCGTCCACTGCATAATCTCAACTGGATCAGTGCAGCAGAGGCGCCTTGCAAGAGAGCGCATGCCCGCCGCCTGCAAGGTATCCTGCAAAGGATGCTCAGATCAACAAGAAAGGAAAGGTTCCGCCCAACCCTCATGGGCAGAAGTGAAACCTCATGTTGAGAAATGGAAGACGGGGGGGGCGGGGGGGGCACGCAGTGCTCTGAAATATGCCTGAAGAGACGCAGGCCCCTCTCTTCCGCCCGCAGGAGCCTTTCATTTCCAAAACTGGAGGTGGGGGGGGGGAGAGAGAGAGAGAAATATGAGCAAAATCAATCTTCTTTCTGCAGACGGGCTGCCGGAGCAAGCGAGCGGCGTGAAATACGGCGCGGCGTTACCTTTTCTGCTGCCTTGCATGCGACATGCAAATTGCATCAAAAATACTTAGAATTAAAGAAGAGGGTAATAAATAACCGGAGGGCCCAAGAAAAATGAAGAAATAAAGACAGGAGAAAAATGAATGTTTTCACTTGGGATTAGACAGAAGATGAAGAGGTGGCAGAAACTGCCGATTGTACAGGAGCCGCGACGGGGGGGGTAGGGGGGCGTGGGGGGCAAAAGAAGGATGCTGGACAGAGACGGCTCCGGAAGAGCAAGGGAGGAAGTTACTCAGCAAGTCGTTGCTGATGGGGAGCAACGAAACCAGAGGCGCAGGAGGCAGCGGGAGGGAGCCATTGTTTCGGTGTGTCTGGAGAGGCAAGGAAGGCTGGGTGCGAGAGAGGCGCATACTTTGATGGGGGGGCGTGGAGAAGATGGTCCCTGACAAGATGAGATGTAAGGCAGCACACAAGAAATCCCACTTAAGGACCCCCCAGCTGGAGAGTTCCCAACATGGACAGTTTCAAGAGGGAATTAGATAAACATATGGAGCAGAACTCCACCAGTGGCTATTAGCCACAGGGTATAGATGGGAACTCTCAGTCTGGGGCAGGTGATGCACTCTATTCTTGGTGCTGGAGGGGGGGCAGCAGTGGGAGGGCTTCTGGTGTCCTGGCCCCACTGCTGGACCTCCTGATGGCACGTGGTATATTTTGGCCGCTATGTGACAGAGTGTTGGACTAGATGGGCCATTGGCCTGATTCAACATTGGCTTCTCTTATGTTCTTATGTTAATTGCCTCCTGCGCGGACGGACTCTTCATATAAATGTCTGGAAACGGAACATGAGACCCAGCGTGGTGTGGCTGGATTCAAGCGCAGTAGCACCCCAGGGACCAAACAGATTTCCGGCCCATGAGCAACTGGTGTTGGTAATCACCTTCAAAGCCTTACGTGGCCTGGGACCCACATATCTGAGGGACTGCCATTTTCCATATACGTCCCAAAGAGCGTCATGCTCTATGGACCAACACCTCCTGGTTGTCTCCGGCTCAAAGGACGTCCGTCTTGCCTCGACCAGGGCCAGCGCCTTTTCTGCCCTGGTCCCTGCCTGGTGGAACACGCTCCCAGTCGAGATTAGGGCCCGGAGGGATTTTCTTCAATTCCGTAGGGCCTGAAGCAGAGGTCCATCAGTGGCTATTAGCCACAAGGTATAGATAGGGAATCTGGGGCAAGGGATGCTCTGTATACTTGGTGCTGGGGGGGTCAACAGTGGGAGGGCTTCTAGTGTCCTGGCCCCACTGCTGGACCTCCTGATGGCACCTGGTATTTCTGGCCATTGTGTGACAGAGTGTTGGACTGGATGGGCCATTGGCCTGATCCAACATTGGCTTCTCTTATAAGAGGGAACTGGATAAACATATGGAGCAGAAGTCCATCAGTGACTATTAGTCACAAGGTATAGATAGGCACTCTGGGGCAAGGGATGCTCTGTATTCTTGGTGCTTGGGGGGGGTCAACAGTGGGAGGGCTTCTAGTGTCCTCGCCCCACTGCTGGACCTCCTGATGGTCCCTGGTATTTCTGGCCACTGTGCGACAGAGTGTTGGACTGGGTGGGCCACTGGCCTGATCCAACATTGGCTTCGCTTATGTTCTTATGCTGTCTCTCCAGTCTGCCCATGTGGGTTTTCCTTTCCGCCCCCTTCCCAGACCGTGGGGCCTGGCGGTGAGGGCAAATCAACGCAGAGCTTACCAGCTTCTCTCCTTTATATAGTTTCGGTTTCTGGTGCCTGATACTACGTTTTATGCCACACGTGGCCCGGCCCGACAAGGTGACATTTATGTCCGATCCAGCCCTCGTAACAGATGAGTTTGACACCTCTGTGCCAAGGTGCTGCCGGACTTGAGGAAAGGCCACTTTTCTTTGTAAAGAGGTGGAGAATCTCTCTTCTGGGCGCCGTGCAGCACAAGGTCAACCCCGGGGTCAAGCCCCCCTTCTCCAGTTATGCCTGTGAACGACCAGATCTCTGCCACTGACTCCATCCCCTAATTGCCAAAGAAGACGGTGGACGCTGATCTGGCGGAGCACAATGATCGGACTCCGATTACTTACCGGGGTGGGGAGCAGTTCTACAGGAGAGGAGGCTGAAGCAGAAGGAACGACCGGGTGGGGAGGGGGAGGACACTTAGCCTGCAGGATGGGAGAGAGACCCTATCTGGGCGACCGAGCATCAAATCAGCTAAAAATAAGCCATTTAATATGTTGCCGTCTTCAAAAACAGTAAGGAGACCCAATCGAATATTTCAGAAAGCATCCCCTCCGGAGGTCGTACGAAGACCATTCCTGCTCTAAATCAATATTTTTTATGGTTACGGCAACCAATTAGTATGCCCCTCTAAAGGAAACATCTAAATAATAAATAGGGATTTTTTGATTTACATCGGTGATTTCTCAGTCATTTAAACGGCAGCTTTGAAATTGCCTGGATTTGTCAATTTTTTACTGTACGGTTGCCAACGAAACTCTGCCCCGGTGTGGGGCCCAGAGGTGCCGGGGTGCTTCTTGGTACCACAAAGCCGGGGCGGTGTAGTCACGAATGGGGCCGTGCTAGGATTTGGCAGACCTGGCCCTGCGTCCCCACACGTGCCACGGAAGCTGGCTGGCTGCTCTTGGGCGAGCCACACTCGCTCAGCCTAACCAACCTCACAGGGTTGTTGTGACGGCAAAATGGGGGAGAGGAGAAATGAGGTAAGTTGCTTTGGCCCTCCACTGGGGAGAAGAATGGGGTATAAAGGGAAGGTAGGGAGGAGGAGGAGAGGAGGAGGAGGAAGAGGAGAGGAGGAGGAGGAGGAGAGGAAGAAGGGAAGGAGGAGAGGAAGAGGAGAAGAGGAAGAGGAAGGGAAGGAGGAGGAGAGAAGAGGAGGAGGAGGAGGAGAGAGGAGGACGAGGAAGAGGAGGTGGAGGAGGAGGAAGAGGAAGAAGAGGAAGAGGAGGAAGAGGAAGGAAGGAGGAGGAGAGGAAGAGGAGGAGGAGGAGAGGAGGAGGAGGAGGAGAAGAGGAAGAGGAGAGGAGAGAGAAGAGAAGGAGGGGAGAGGAAGAGAAGGAGGGGAGAGGAAGAGAAGGAGGGGAGGGAGAGAGGAAGGAGGGGAGAGGGAGGAGAAGAGGAAGAAGAGGAAGAAGAGGAAGAGGAAGAAGAGGAGGAGGAGAGAAAGAGAGAAGAGGGAGAAGAGGAAGAGGAGAAGAGGAAGAGAAGAGGAGGAGAAGGAGGAGGAGAGGAAGAGGAGGAAGAAGAAGAGGAAGCGGAGGAAGAGAGAAGAGGAGGAGGAAGAGGAGGAGGAGGAGAAGAGGAAGAAGAGGAAGAAGAGGAGGAGGAAGGATATTGGATTTCTACCCTGCCCTTCATTCGGGAGTCTCAGAGAGGCTCACAAACTCCTTTCCCTTCCCCTCCCCACAACTGACCCCCTGTGAGGTAGGCAGGGCTGAGAGAGCTCTGACAGAAACTGTTCTTTTTCAAGAACAGCTCTGACAGAACTATGGCTTGCCCAAGGTCATCCAGCAGGTGCAAGCGGAGGAGTGGGGAATCAAACCCGGTTCTCCCAGATTAGACTCCGCGCACACAACCACTACACCAAACTGGCTCTCCTTCTGGGTCTTGGAGCGCATACTGTAGACTCCTAGAGCTGGAAAAGGCCTTCTATAAGACCGCTAGCCCAACTCCCTGCTTAATGCATGAAATCTAACACCCCCACCCAGCCCAGACATATGTCATCTAAAGGACCTAATTTACACCAGGAAAAGAAAAGAGCTTTTGTATTGCCTCCTACAAATTGACCTGAAAAACACCAACTTCCCCCCTGGGGTGTTTGCATCACAATGACAAAGGCTCATCTTAACCACAGACAGGAGCCGGCCTGGAAGCCTCTCCCTGCGGATGCACATGGAACAAGCCCTCTCTTTTTGTAGGCGACTGGAAAGAAACAGCATCTTTCACCCCGAGTCGGAGAACCAATCCTGGTTCTCCTCCACCTCCTTGGTGCAGAAAGAACCCAGCCCTTTTGCCTACAACGCTTCCCGTTCAGAGGCGGCTGTCTCCATCGCGAAAAGAGGCCTGGCTGGGAATCTTGACAGCCTGTGGAACCGACTGGCCTCGCTCCCGTGGCGGCACTTTGTGACGGCACCAGTCTTCCCTCTAAGCTGTGGAGTCCTGTGAGCAAAAATTCTACTTTGTGAGCTACTGGCATTAAAGCTGTGAGTGAGCGATTTTTGGCTGCTGCATAAATTAGTTTGCTCTGGAGTCATCCTTCCTTTTTTTAAAAACAAGATTTTTATTGGAATATATTCAACATTCTTAAACATAATTTCCAATTCAAGTTATAGATTATATCCCTTCCCCCTTCCCCCCAATAGGCTTCCAACACTGCTATTGCCAATAACAAAAAACAATAAAAGTAATCAAGTTTAAACTTATAACAATCTATAAACCAGGTAACTTATATTTTATACAAAAATCTAACTTAATCTAACGTAACTTCATTTTCAATAAGAATCAAGGTTATACATTTTCCCTTTCATTTTATGTTCAGTTTCCATATAGATTTTCAAGCCTTCCCATTCTTTTAAGTATTGTTCTGCCATTTGTCCATTTAGTTTTTTAGTCATCCTTCCTGATCTGAGACAAAAATGTGTGAGCTGGAGGCTAAAAACCTGTGAGCTAGTTCACACTATCTCAGCTTAGAGGGAACACTGGACCTTCTCTCAACCTTCCAACAACACATCTGCCGACGCAAAAGCATCGTGCATTCCTGCACGAGGCATTCAACGAGGCTTCCAAGGACATCCATTATCAAGAAGTGTTCCGTCGTACAAGGACATCTGCAGAAGCTCACGTGCTTTCTGAACAGAGCTGTTTTCAAAAAAAGATGCATCAAACGGTTCTTAAAACCTCCTGTTTCCACAACAACATTACATCGAGGAGCACCAGGCCTGCTACACTGTCACTGCTTGTCACGGTCACACTCCCAGCAATGCCAACTGCATTATTTCCAAGTGCGGGAATGCCCACATCAGCGAGAGAACATGGAAAAGCACAGTTTTTGCAGTATAACAACAAAAGCCACGAACATACAGATTGACGGAGAAGAGGTCCATCAATGGCTATGAGCCAAGACGACTGAAGGCAATTTCCACCGACAGCCAACCTCTGAATCCCAGTGCTGGGAGGGCTTCGGTCCCTTTTGTGGGCCCTCCAGAGGAACTGGTTGGCCACTGTGGGAGACGGGATGCTGGACTAGATGGACCATTGGTCTGATCCAACAGGGCTCTTCTGATGTTCTCATGAAGGCCTCACCACTGTGCCCTGTTGTTGGTCATCCAGAGGAACTGGTTGGTCACTGGGCGAGATAGGATGCTGGACTAGATGGACCTTCACTGGTCTGATCCAGCAGGGCTCTTCTGATGTTCTCACAAAGGCCTGGGCCTCTGTGCCCTGTTGTTGGCCCTCCAGACGAACTGGTTGGCGACTGTGGGAGACGGGATGCTGGACTAGATGGACCCCTGATCTGATCCAGCAGGGCTCTCCTGATGTTCTTATGAAGGCCTCGGCCTCTGTGGCCTGTTGTTGGCCCTCCAGAAGAACTGGTTGGCCACTGTGGGAGACGGGATGCTGGACTAGATGGACCACTGATCTGATCCAGCAGGGCTCTTCTGATGTTCTTAGGAAGGCCTCACCACTGTGCCCTGTTGTTGGTCATCCAGAGGAACTGGTTGGCCACTGTGGCAAGACGGGATGCTGGACTAGATGGAACCTTCACTGGTCTCATCCAGCAAGGCTCTTCTGATGTTCTCATGAAGGCCTGGGCCTCTGTGCCCTGTTGTTGGCCCTCCAGAGGAACTGGTTGGCGACTGTGGGAGACGGGATGCTGGACTAGATGGACCCCTGATCTGATCCAGCAGGGCTCTCCTGATGTTCTTATGAAGGCCTCGGCCTCTGTGGCCTGTTGTTGGCCCTCCAGAAGAACAGGTTGGCCACTGTGGGAGACGGGATGCTGGACTAGATGGACCACTGGTCTGATCCAACAGGGCTCTTCTGATGTTCTCATGAAGGCCTCACCACTGTGCCCTGTTGTTGGTCATCCAGAGGAACTGGTTGGTCACTGGGCGAGATAGGATGCTGGACTAGATGGACCTTCACTGGTCTGATCCAGCAGGGCTCTTCTGATGTTCTCACAAAGGCCTGGGCCTCTGTGCCCTGTTGTTGGCCCTCCAGAGGAACTGGTTGGCGACTGTGGGAGACGGGATGCTGGACTAGATGGACCCCTGATCTGATCCAGCAGGGCTCTCCTGATGTTCTTATGAAGGCCTCGGCCTCTGTGGCCTGTTGTTGGCCCTCCAGAAGAACTGGTTGGCCACTGTGGGAGACGGGATGCTGGACTAGATGGACCACTGATCTGATCCAGCAGGGCTCTTCTGATGTTCTTAGGAAGGCCTCGGCCTCTATGCCCTGTTGTTGGCCATCCAGAGGAACTGGTTGGCCACTGTGGGAGACGGGATGCTGGACTAGAGGAACCCCTGGTCTCATCCAGCAAGGCTCTTCTGATGTTCTCATGAAGGCCTCGGCCTCTCTGCCCTGTTGTTGGCCCTCCAGAGGAACTGGTTGGCCACTGTGTGAGACACGAGGCTGGACTGGATGGACCCTCACTGGTCTGACCCAGCAGGGTTCTTCTGATATTCTTCTCAGGAGAAGGCCTCGGCCTCTGTGCCCTGTTGTTGGCCCTCCAGGGGAACTGGCTGGCCACTGTGTGAGACAGGAGGCTGGACTAGATGGATTCTGGACTAGATGGTCTGATCCAGCTCCTCTTATGTTCTTATAAAGGCCCTGGACTCTATGACCTGTTGTTGGCTCTGCAGAGGAACTGGTCGGCTACTGTGTGAGACAGGAGGCTGGACTAGATGGACCTTCCCTGGTCTAATCCCGCAGGGCTCTTCTGATGTTCTAATGAAGGCCTCGGCCTCTCTGCCCTGTTGTTGGCCCTCCAGAGGAACTGGTTGGCCACTGTAGGAGACAGGATGCTGGACTAGAGGGACCCCTGGTCTCATCCAGCAGGGTTCTCCTGATGTTCTTATGAAGGCCTCGGCCTCTATGCCCTGTTGTTGGCCCTCCAGAGGAACTGGTTGGCTATTGTGTGAGACAGGATGCTGGACTGGATGGACCCTCACTGGTCCAGCAGGGCTCTTCTTGTGTTTTTAAGGTGAAGCTTTGTTCACAAGAACCACACACCACTCACAGCATTAGGATTCAAAAGCCAATACTTCTAGGGAAATTAAAAAGAAATTCAGAGGCATTCTTCCACTAGTCCCTGCAGAAATATTTCCAGCGCTGACCCGGGAACCTTCTCTCTTGCAGGAGAGAAGGCTGAACGGGCGACAATTAAAATCTGAACGGCAGCTTTCCCCCCACACAGTGCCTAAAACAATACTCCACACTTGGCCAACCTGAAAAATCAGCGGTGGCTGAACATAGCCTAACCCAAACAGGACACAGCATTTGGTTCCAAGACACTGAAAGCCTGGACAACACTTCCAATTACCATGTCAGATTACATGGGGAACCCACTGAAATTCATAAACACAAACACAATTTCAACAGGAAAGAAGAGAGTTTAAAAATAAATCGGCCATGGTTTCCTGTCCTGAAAAACACAAAAGGCTCTACAGCTGACAATAGCACTACAGATAAGATTAGAGTTTCAATAGCCATTCCACATACAAAAGAACCTCCTGAAACAGGAAACCTCCTCAGGAAACAGTCCATAGACAAAAGAACCTCCTCAGGAAAGCTCCTCCATTAGCACGTTCATAGCCTGGAGAACTCCTACAAGATTATGACTCAGCCCTACCCCACCTTCCTGAGTAGAGATAAATTATCGGCCTACCATTCTTCTGCTCACCTTGACACAGAGAGTACTTCGTCCTCTTGTGTTATACCTCTAAGGATGCCAGTCACAGCTACTGGCGAAACGTCAGGTCCTACAATGCCAAGACCACGGCCACACAACCCAGGAAATCTACAGCAACTAAGGAATATAAACAGGCCGCCGGCCGGCTCTCTCTCTCTCACAATCTTACTGTAAGCAATAAAGTATGAGCTGAAGTCACACTCTCCCATGCATCAGTCTCAGTACTTTACAGAGGTGGACCTTAAGGAGGGCGGGGTTTGGGGGCATAATGCCACAGAGTCCAACTTCCAAAGTGGCAGTTTTTTCCCCCCAGATAAACTGATCTCTGTCACCCAGAAATGAGTTGTAATAGCAGGCATTCTCCAGCCACCACCTGGAGACTGGCAACCCCACCCTCCTCCCTTCTTCAGACCCCCGCGCCGCAGTGTCTTATTGCATGCAACACCCGCCCTTAAACTTCTTGTCAGCAAAGTAATCTCACATATGCTCTATGGTATAGAACTTTGGGAGGTTGAAAGAACAAAACGCTTTCTAGCTTGGAGGTAATCCAAAACTGTTTTTTAAGGCATATCTTGGTCCTTCCAAAAGGGACACCAGCAGTCCTATTAAGAGCAGAACTTGGCCTCCCCTCGCGCTCATCTAGCTGTATTAAAACCATGGAAGAAATACCAGTTAATGCAAACTGAAGCTCTTGCTGAACTTAGCTACTGTTTGTTGTTAAGCAAAGATAAAATTTGCTGATTTTGTTCACAACATTATTTCCCGTTATACAATTCCAGACAATCTACTGCGATCTTTAGAGAACAACCGCGACTTGAGACAAAGAGTGTTTAATGGAGCTGCATTATTTATTATTGGTTATTTATTTATTATTTTCAATTTATATCCTGCCTTGCCGGGAACCAGCTCAAGGCAGCAAACAACATTAAAACAATAAAACAATCATTACAATAAAATACAGTAAAATAAACATGGACAGATCCCTAACTTCATAAAAATCTAACAAAGCAGTGCAAATGATGGCGGCATCAGTATACAATCCCTTCGCAGGAAGCAATATTCAACCGATATTTATGCAGGCCATAGTGTGTTCCGGTGGCACATTGGTCAGTGGCGGCTCCTGGTCGAAAGCCTGTTGGAAGCGTTCTGTTTTACAGGCCCTGCGGAACTGTAAAAGGTCCCACAGGGCCCTGCTGTTATCTGGGAACTTGTTCCACCAGTATGGAGCCACCACCGAGAAGGCCCTGGCAGCAGCCAAACTGGTGTCTCTCGGGCCGAGAGCTAGGCAACTCTGAGTCCCTGACCTCAGTGCTCTCTGGGGAACATGTGGGGAAAGGCAGTCCCTCAAGTAGGCAGGCCCCTAACCATACAGGGCTCTAAAGGTCAAAAACAGCACCTTGAAACGAATCCGGTAAGCTATTGGCAGCCCGTGCAGTGCCTTCAGTGCAGGCTGGATGCGGTCTGGTACACAGAGACCCATCAACAGCCCGGCCCCTGCATTCTGCACTAACTGCAGCCTCCGGATCTGCGACAAGGGCAGCCCCATGTAGAGAGTGTTACAGTAGTCTAACCTCGAGGTGACCCTCACATGGATCATTGTGGCCAGGTCATCGCAGTCAAGGAAGGGAACCAATTTATCCCATAGGCAGTCCCTCCCTCTTAAGCTGCCGAGTCTTGCGAGCAAAGATGCTGCTTGGTGACCTTGCAGGCACTCAAGTTCTGAGCTGAGCGACTGGGCTGCTGCATCGATGAGTCTGCTCTGGAGCCCCGTCCTTCCCGAGCTGAGATAAAAATCTGTGAGCTGGAGGCTAAAAAGCTGCGAGCTAGCTCACACTCACTCAGCTTAGAGGGAACACCGCTTGTGAGCAAAAATGGTGCCTTTGTGAACTGCTGGCGTTAAAAGCTGCGAGCGAGCCATTTGGCTGCTGCATCAATTCGCTTGCTCCCTCCTGAGCGAAGACAAAGAGGTGTGAGCCGGAGGCTAAGAAACTGTGAGCTGGCTCACACTAACCCGGCTTAGGGGGAGCACTGCCCAGAGGCCAAGAATGGCCGCGCTGCACGCACCGACCCGCCACCTGCATTGCAGACCCTTTTCTACCACCCAACAGTTTTCAATCTTGCATTGCAACAGGGGCCGACCGGGGCGGGGGTCCCACCTGGTAACTGAGCAGCTCTCCCACGTCCATGGCGGTTCCTGCGCGCGCAACTTCCCACCGGACCGCCGCAAAAGGCCGCCAAGCAGGGGCGGCCTCAGCCAGGCCGCCGTAAAGCGGCCCCGCGCCGGCGCCGCGCTACCGCAAACCGCCGCGTAGACGCGCGCTCGAACGCGCCGCCGCCGCCAGGGAGAGGCGGGGCCGTAAATGCTCTCGGTGAGCGCAATCAAAAAAACGGAGCCGGGGCTTGGCGTCTCCCGGCGGTGTCTGTGCGTCCCTTCCTCGGCAAGGAGTTTTGCAGGGCGAAGCCGAGTGTGGCCCCTGCTTGACGGGTGGCGATGCACCGCGAGCCGGAAAAAGAGCCGCCTGCAGCTTTCGGCTGGCGCGTGTTGAGGAGGCTTGCCAACTCCCGGGTGGGGGCTGGAGGTGGGCATTGCGCCGCACCTGCCCCCGGGGATTGGGGGGGGGGGCACGTGTTAGAAAGCAAAAAAAAAGAGGCCGTATTTCCCGACCGGCTCCTTCAACGGCCCACCCAGTCGGTGTCACACAGTGGCCAAAAATACCAGGTACATCAGTGGGACCAGGACACTAGAAGCCCTCCCACTGTTGAACCCCCCCCAGCACCAAGAAGACAGAGCATCCCTTAAGAACATAAGAACATAAGAGAAGCCAATGTTGAATCAGGCCAATGGCCCATCTAGTCCAACACTCTGTCACACAGGCCAAAATATACCAGGTGCCATCAGGAGGTCCAGCAGTGGGGCCAGGACACCAGAAGCCCTCCCACTGCTGCCCCCTCCAGCACCAAGGATAGAGTGCATATCCTTTATAGGATAGAGTCCCTTGCCCCAGACTGAGAGTTCCTCTCTAGACCTTGTGGCTAAGAGCCACCAATGGACCTCTGCTCCATATGCATATCCAATTCTCTCTGGAAACCGTCAGTGCTTGTAGCTGCCACCACCTCCTGTGGCACTGAGTTCCATGGGTTAATCACTCTTTGGGTGAAGAAAGACTTCCTTTTATCTGTTCTAACCCAACTGCTCAGCAGTTTCATGGAGTGCCCACGAGTTCTTGTATTGTGAGAAAGGGAGAAAAGCACTTCTTTCTCAACCTGCTCTATTCCTTTCATAATCTTATAAACCTCGATCATGTCACCCCTCAGCTGTCATTTCTCCAAGCTAAAGAGCCCCAAGCGCTTTAACCTTTCTTCATAGGGAAAGTGTTCCAACCCTTTGATCAATTCTAGTTGCCCTTCTCTGCACTTTTTCCAAAGCTATAATATCTTTTTTGAGGTGTGGCGACCAGAACTGTACACAGTATTCCAGTTTGATTTATATAGCGGCATTATGATACTGGCTGACCTGTTTTCAAACTTAACTTCCAGGTGGTAGCTGGAGATCTCCTGGGATTACAACTGGTCTCCAGGCGACATTAAATCCCTTCAGCCTGGAGAAAATGGCTGCTTTGGAAGACGGACTCTCGGGCATCAGGCACCATTGAAGTCCCTCCCCTCCCCAAACCACGCCCTCCTCAGGCTCCAGCGGCAAAAAACTTCAGGTATTTCCCATCCCAGAACTGGCAACCCTCCTGTTAAGTGCCAGCAAGTCACTTCCGACCTATGGTGACCCGATGAATCAATGGCCTCCAAAACGCCCTCTCATCCGCAGCCTTGCTTGGGGTCTGGCAGATGGAGGGCCCTTTGTGGCTTCCTTGACGGAGTCCGTCCACCTCCTGTTGGGTCCTCCTGTTTTCCTGCTGCTGAAACGGGGAGAGGAGAGCTTTCATCCAGTCAGTGAAACCACACCAGGTCAGTCAGAGGAGGATGTTTTTTATTAGCGCTAGGTCAACCAGCTTCAAGAGCAAAAAGGGCTGACCCCTTACAGATGCATTTAGTTCTCTAATATACCTTACAATGTGCGTGTCAGAAGCAAGATAATGGAAACTTTCCTTTACACAGTCTCTCTCTCTTCCTGTTGAAGAGAACATTTCATTCCGGAAGCACCATCTCTTATTTTGCATTACAAGCTAGCTCTAAGATCTAAGCATCTTTTGCACCTGGGCATCTTTGAAGCTCAACCGCAGCCTCGCTTCCGACCACATTTAATAACAGTTTTTTTGCTAAACAGAAATGTCATGCCCTTTTCTATGAAACTTGTGGGTGGGGGGAAATTCAGGGTGGTGATGGAAGGTTTGAGGCCTGAGATGAGTTTAGGCCAATTTTTTCCTTTTAATTTCTTTAATTCAATTTTATTGCTATACCGCCTTCACCTTTTTCTAGCATGATTGTCTTCTCCAGGGACTCTCCTCTTCTCACCATCTGACCAAAGTAGAAGAGCCTCAGTTTGGTCATTTTAGCTTCTAAGGAGAATTCAGGCTTGATTTGATCTAGAAATCACTCGGTTTGGGGGCAGTCCGTGGGAGCCTTACAACTCTCCAACAACACCACAGTTCAAAGGAGTCGGCTTTCTCCATTGCCCAGTTTTCACGGCCATACCTACTAGTGGGAAATGCTGTGGCATGAATTAAATTGGTCTTGGTCACTGGCGACATGTCCTTACATTTGACAACCTTTTCCGGCTCCTTCAAGGCTTCCCTTCCCCCAGTCTTCGTCTCCTTCTGATTCCATGGTTGATGATGGAGCCAAGGAATGGGAAATCTTTAAGAAGGGGAGGGCAGGAAGGGTTGCCTCCGTGCTTAGTTCTCGTGGCCCTTTCTTGCAAGCCCGGGGAAATGCCGATTGCCACTCTGGGGGTAAGGAAGCCATTGTTCTCCAGGCCAGTTCGGCTGGAGATCCTGGAGGGGTTTTTTTGACCTCTTCTGGGCATGGAACAGGGGTCACTGGAGCTGTGTGGGGGAAGGATTTGTGAATTTCCTACATTGTGCAAAGGGTTGGACTAGATGACCCTGGAGGTCCCTTCCAACTCGATGATTCTATGATCTTTCCTTAGGACTGCCAATTTAGGCCTTTGCAGACAAAAAAAGTTGTGACAGACTTCGCGTTCCTGGGATCCCAGATCACTGCAGATGGTGACTGCAGCCATGAAATTAAAAGACGCCTGCTCCTTGGGAGGAAAGCGATGGCAAACCTAAACAGCATGATAAAAAGCAGAGACATCACCTTGCCAACCAAAGTCCGCATGGTCAAAGCAATGGTATTCCCCGTAGTAATGTATGGCTGCGAGAGTTGGACTATAAGGAAGGCCAAGCGCCAAAGAATAGATTCTTTTGAACTATGGTGCTGGAGAAGACTCTTGAGAGTCCCTTGGACTGCAAGGAGATCAGATCAGTCAATCCTAAAAGAAATCAACCCTGACTGTTCCCTGGAAGGCCAGAGACTGAAGCTGAAGCTCAAATACTTTGACCACCCAATGAGAAGGGAGCACTCACTGGAGAAGACCCTGATGCTGGGAAAGATTGAAGGTCAAAGAAGAAGGGGACGGCAAAGGATGAGATGGTCAGACAGTGTCATCGATGCGACGAACATGAAACTGAGCAAACTTCAGCGGACAGCGGAAGACAGGAGGGCCTGGCGTAATCTGGTCCATGGGGTCGCGAAGAGTCGGACTCGACTGTGCGACTAAACAAAACAAAAAATGCTCGGCTGTTTTTTATTATTATTTTTACAAATCCGCTGTAAGTCTTTTACGCCTTCTCCTTCTATAGAAAATACTCCATAGAAGCAATGGCCTAAAATGTTCTATATTTGGCCGAGGGGGAGTAAAACCCTGAGGATAAATGCTTTTCATTTGCAGCCAGATCCAAAGTAGCAAATGAGCAAAATGTGTTAGCGAGCTCTAATAGTTAGGAAAGCGAAAAGCTAATTGTCTGGAATCCTATAAAAAGCACTGTCTCCGGTACTCTTTTTTATTTTATTTTTTTAAAAAATCACCTCCTGTATCATTAATAGCAGATTTTGCACAGTTATCTCTCTGGGAGTTCACTTGAAAAATAGTCCTGAAATTAAAAACATATATAATTTTTTGACAGACGCCCCCCAGCCGGCATCTCTGTTGTTCTGGTGGCGCTGAGAACGTTGCAGCCCTGACAAAATTAACTCAACAAATCTCTGCTCCGGAGAAGAGATAAACGGGCCCGAAACACGTGCATCATCCGCCGTACTTTTATTGAGCTCCCCGATAAAAAACGCCAGCTGTGATCAGCGCGCGCTTACAGTGGTTTGGCGAGCATCGACGCATTCTTGGAGGACATTACCGAGTTATTGGGAAGCCTGTCGGCCCCACACTAATGAAGAAAACATAAAGACTGGTGAAAAATTAAAATGCAAACAAAGCCGGGAGTTGCTAACTACAAAGAGAGGAAGGGGTGACCCTTGGCGTGCAGACAGACGTGAAGCAGCCCAAGAGAACATTAATTTACACTGCTGAGCAGACGTTTTGTTCCGGCGCCTTTATTGTTTGACTCTCTTCTGCGGCTTCCTTGGAACGAGTCTCCTTATTCCCAGCATGCAAAGCTCTGAGTGGCAGAAATTTATCAGCCCCCCCCCACTTGCAGTGATGCCATTGGGAGGACCTGCAGCGAGAAGAAACCCGCTGGGCTGGGCACGCAGAAGGACGAGACCTCCGGGCCCCTCTCCCTTATTATTTACAAAAATTGCCATTCTTATTCTTTATTGTCTCCCACTTTCCTGCCCTTAGAAGAACTACCAAAGTGGCTAACAGTTAAAAACATGCATCATAAGAACATAAGAGAAGCCAATGTTGGATCAGGCCAGTGGCCCACCCAGTCCAACACTCTGAGTCACACAGTGGCCAAAAATGCCAGGGGCCATCAGGAGGTCCACCGGTGGTGCCAGGACGCTAAAAGCCGTCCCACTGTTGACTTGCCTAAGCACCAAGAATACAGAGCATCCCTTGCCCCAGACCGAGAGTTCCTACATAAGAACATAAGAGAAGTCAATGTTGGATCAGGCCAATGGCCCATCCAGTCCAACGCTCTGTCACACAATGGCCAGAAATACCAGGTGCCATCAGGAGGTCCACCAGTGGGGCCAGGACACGAGAAGCCCTCCCACTGTTGACCCCCCTCCCAAGCACCAAGAGTACAGAGCATCACCTGCCCCAGACCGAGAGTTCCTATCCATGTGGCTAAGAGCCACTGATGGACCTCTGCTCCATATGTTTATCCGATTCCCTCTTGAAACTGTCCATGCTTGTAGCCGCCACCACCTCCTGTGGCAGTGAATTCCACGTGTTCATCACTCTTTGGGTGAAGAAGGACTTCCTTTTATCCGTTCTAACCCGACTGCTCAGCAATTTCATGGAGTGCCCACAAGGAGTTCTTGTCTTGTGAGAAAGGGAGAAAAGTCCTTCTTTCTCAACCTGCTCTATCCCATTTATAATCTTATAAACCTCGATCATGTCACCCCTCAGCTGTCATTTCTCCAAGCTAAAGAGCCCCAAGCGTTTTAACCTTTCTTCATAGGGAATTATGATAAAGTTACGTTATAAAACCATTACCATCCCAGCCCAGCATCTGGGTTCTCAAGTAGCGGACACACCGGAAGATGTAGAATTCAACACGGTCTGAACACACCGGGAAAGTGAGACCGTGTGAACAAGACGCAATTCAACAAGGAGAAGCGCAGGACCTGAATAGCCCATCCAAACCCGGTCTCGTCACACCTTAGAAGCTAAGCGGGGTCGACCCTGGCAAGTCCTTGGATGGGAGACCTCCTTGGAATACCAGCAGTCAGGAGGCAGGGGCAGGCTTGACTCAGCCACCTCTCTGAATAGCCTCCAGTCCCCCAGTAGGGGTCAGTCATCAGGGGTTGCCATGACTTCCGGGTGCACACACACATGCAAACACACACACGCATGAACATATTTTAAAAATACCCCCCCCCAAAAAAACCCACCCCAAAACCAAGGATAAGTGAAGAGTTCTACATCCGGATAACAAAAATGAGAAGCACGCATACTAGGAGTTTCGGCTCAGCGGTAGAGCATCTGCTTGGCATGCAGAAGGTCCCAGGTTGACAGCCCAGTATCTCCAGTTGAAAGATCTGGCAGTAGGTGATGTGAAAGACCTCTTCCTGAGACCGTGGAGAGCAGCTGCCGGTCTGAGCAGGTGATACTGACTTCGATGAACCAAGTCTGATTCAGTATAAGCAGTTTTATGTGTTCATGTTTATGAGGGGTACACTTCTGGGTAGAAGTGTGTGCAGAGGAGATCTTGGGGTTCAGGTAAACCGTAAGCTAAATGTGAGCAGGCAGTGTGATGCAACGGCAATAAAGGCCAATGCGGTCTTGGGAGGTATCAACAGAGGCATAACATCCAAATCACAAGATGTCATACAACCTGCATTTGTCTTTCCCACCGGTGTCCCAGCCTTCTGACTCCACCTTCAAAAAGGCTGTCTACATTTGGTGTCGTTTTCACACCTCAACAGTGCTAGCATGCTTTTGCGCGTCTGCATATGTTTATCACCCTCCCGTGGGGGCTCCACTGTCCTTGCGCCTCCGCACCACTTTAAATGAATCTTCTCCAAACAACATTCAAACAAGCATAGAGAGAGCAGCACGAAACTGATTTAAAAATGCAAATGTGGATTCGACCATATATAGTCCCGCTGTACGCTGCGTTGGTCAGACCGCACCCGGAGTACCGTCTGCAGTTGTAAAGGCCTCACTTCAAAAATGATGTGGACAGAATAGAGCGGGTGCCGAGGAAGGTGACGAAGATGATTGGGGGCCTGGAGACCCAGCCAGATGAGGAAATGCCTGAGGGATGGGAAGGTTCAGTCTGGAGAAGAGGAGGCGGAGGAGAGGCAGGATGGCTCTCCTGAAGTCTTTGAAGGGCTGTGTCACTTAGAGGAGGGCAGGGAGCTGTTCCCGTTGGCATCAGAGGAGAGGATTCGCAATCATGGGTTTAAATTAAGGGCGGGAAGGGACCGGCTGGATCTTAGGGAAAACTTGGTGACAGTGTTATGCAGCAGTGGAATGGGCTGCCTGGGGAGGGGGTGAGCTCTCCCTCCCTGGCAGTCTTCAAGCAGCGGCTGGACCAACACTTGTCAGGGATGCTCTGGACTGATCCTGCATTGAGCGGTGGGGTGGACTAGATGGCCTCTGTGGACCCTTCCAGTTCTGTGTGATTCTATGATTCTTCTATGATTCATCGCCTGCTGCCCCTCAGTAAACCAGGCAGATACCTGAGCTTTAGCATGTGTGTGAAAGAGTGCCTCGGACTCTGTCAACTGCCTGGGATCACTCATTTCCTTATTCCAGAGACTGACCAGGGCATCGGCATAAGCATCAACCGTATCAACGGGAAAACCCCTTGAAGCCTTCAGAAATCCATTCAGATCCATATGGCTCGGGGGGGGGGCGACATCATCTTCATAGATTCCTCACCTTCCATGGTATCCCTCTAAGTCTAAATCCCAGCAGGGTTCTTCTCACATCTTTGCTTCAAAATATTTCCAGATATTCTCCCCATCAGTCCTGCTTCTGGTCAAGGCCTTCGTCCCAAAACAGAGCATTACAAAGAGATCCTGGAGCTCTCCTGCCGAAGGGAGAATCCTTTCTCTGCATTTTCTTACCCGGTCCCCTTACAATGGAGCAAAGAGACGAAAGAATGCAGTGGCTCAGTGGTGGAGCATCTGCTTGGCGTGCGGAAAGTCCCAGGTTCAATCCCTGGCAGCATCTCCATTTAAAAGTGAGAGGATTTAGGGCTGATGCGGAAGACCTCCACCTGAGAACCTGGAGAGCTGCTGCCAGTCTGAGTAGACAATACTGGACTTGATGGAACAACAGTCTTATTCAGGGGTCATTTGGAGCAGGAGCGCACAGGAGCGGAGTTCCGGCAGTTAGAAGCACAGGAGGCAGCAAGCCCCACCCAAGGTCATCCAGCTGGTGCAAGTGGAGGAGTGCGGAATCAAACCCGGTTCTCCCAGATTAGAGTCCGCGCACTTAACCTGGCTCTAGAGGGTGAATAGGTTTGACCCCCGGCATCTCCACAAAAGGACCACGCAGTGGGTGAGGTGAAAGACCTCCACCTGAGTCCCTTGAGAGCTCTTGCCAGTCTGAGTAAGCAATGCTAACCTTGATGGACCAACATCGAAGGCAGTTTAGGGCACCTTCATATGTCTATCTATGAAATCCCAGTGACGCTGGCACCCTTCCACCAAGGCAGACCCTCCAGCAACAGAAGGCGTGGACTCTTCCTCAAGGCCACACTCAAAACGCAATTTCCTATGGATGGCCACACTGTGCGTGCCTGTGGTTGGCTAGCACCCCTCCCTCTCCTTGCCGGCTCGGCTCAGCATTCCACGGAAGTCGGGCTGTGGCCCCTTCCCCTCCCGCCCCATCCCCGCCTCTGTGTTTTCTCTTTCTTCTCTACTTTGTTTGCTTTCTGTATTTGCCTTTAATTCAATATTTTGTCCCCGTGCTCCATCTCCCTTTATTGGATAACACCACTCCGTTATTGAATCCTCCCCCGCAAGAGGAGAGAGAAAATCTAGTTTTCCAGGCAGCAATAAAGTCGGATTGGAGTCTTCCGAGGCCAGAAATGGTGCCAGGGTTTGGAGCAACTCAAGGGACGCTCTCCGGGGAGTTTTCTCAACAGTTGCAAGAGTTGCAAAATACAGTTGGCCTCTGAGTTCGTGGAACCAGCAGAGCTGGAAGGGATCTCACGGCTTACCTACACCCACCATCTTTGGCCCACCCCGCCCCACCCCACCCTTTAGAAACCACTTTCCTTGGACCCTACAAGGGAGCAAAATGAGCCTGCAGTGTGATGTGGCTGTGAAGAAAGCTAAGGCAATCTTAGGATGCATTAACAGAAGCCTTGTGTCCCGATCACGGGAGGTGGTGGTCCCGCTCTGTTCTGCTATGGGCAGGCCTTACGTGGAGTCCTGTGTCCAGTTTTGGGCACCACACTTTAGGAAGGATGTTGACAAGCTCAAGCATGTCCAGAAGAGGGTGACCAGGATGGTGAGAGGGCTGGAATCCAAGTTTTATGAGGGAAGGCTGAAAGAGTTGGGTATGTTTAGCCTGGGAAAGAGAAGACCTGGAGGGAACATGATGGCAATCTTCCAGTATCTGAAGGGCTGTCATGTAAAAGATGGATCAAATCTATTCTCTCTTGCTCCAGATTGCAAGACTAGATCTAATGGGTGGAAATTACAAGGGAGTCGTTACCGGCTAGATATCAGGAGAAACTTCCTGACTGTAAGAGTAGTTGAGCAGTAGTCTGCCTCGGGAGGTGGTGGATGCTCCTTCCCTAGATGTTTTCAAGCGGAGGCTGGATGACCATCTTTCGGGTATGCTGTAGGGCTATCTTTTGGCTGTGCTCCTGAAGAGTGCAGGGGGCTAGACTAGATGACCTGCAAGGTCCCTTCCAACTCTAAAATTCTAGGGTTCTAAAGAGATTAACACGTCCCTCAGCCTTTCCTCGCAGGGCTTCTTGGTCTCCAAGAAGAGACAAAGGAGGCAGCTAGAGTGACAGTGGAAGAAGACAGTCGAGCCCAGTCCAATAGGATGCAGGCTAGAATTCATTTTAAAGCATACTCAGTGGCAGAGAAACAACACTGCTCTGTCATCATTGTAGGCCAGTGGAGCTGTTCTGGTTGCTTAGAGGCAGGGCTTTTTTTTGTGTGTAGAAAAAGCCCGGCAGGAACTCATTAGCATAACAGGCCACATCCATCAGCAGAAACTCATTAGCATACTCGGCCACACCCCTGACAGCACAGCTCATTAGCATATTAGGCCACACACCCCGTGTTCCCAGAAGGGTGGTCATCCAGCCACACCCACCTTTTGCTTCTTATTCTGTTTACCTCGTTTCTTGTCAAAACCCAGGGCTTTTTTTGGAGCAGGAACTCCTTTGCATGTTAGGCCACACACCCCGTAATGTAGCCAGTCCTGATGAGTTTCTGCTGCTGGGTGTGGCCTATTATGCTAATGAGTTCCTGCTGGGCGTGGCCAACTCGGGAGCCAGCTGGAACTCCGTTCCTGTGCGTTCCTGCCCCAAAATAGCCCTGGTTAGAGGCCCGTTGGGATCTGGCTTGCAGGAGGCCAGTGGACTGCGTGGTGGCCCATGAAGACGGTTTTGCTCGACACTTCCCAGATAAAATCTCTTGCATCGGTTTCGACTTGGACTCTACCCGAGTAGTGACAGGGGCGGATGGCTCCAGGGTGCCAACTTGTCCAATTGTGTGGGACGCTTTTCAGTCTGTTCGGTCTGAGGAAGTGGATAGGATACTCGGATGTTTGAGGCCTGCACCCTGCATGCATGACCCTTGCCCTTCCTACTTACTTAAATTTTCTTGGAGAGCGGGGGTGGTTGACCTGGGTGGAGAAGTAGTTAATACTTAAGAGCGGGTGGTTGTCCCACCCTTGAAACCTGCAGTGGTGCATCCACTTTGAGAGACGCCTGCCCTTGACCCACGAGACCTCAGTAATTATCAACCAGTCTCAGTTGCTCCATTCTAGAGCCAGGTGGCTGGACCAGTGCTCCCTCTAAGCCGTGGAGTCTTGTGAGCAAAAATTCTACTTTGTGAGCTCCAGGCATTAAAGTTGTGAGTGAGCCATTTGGCTACTGCATAGATTACTTTGCTCTGGAGCCCTCCTTCCTGAGCTAAGACAGAAATGTGTGAGCCGGAGGCTAGAAAACCTGTGAGCTAGCTCACTCTAACTCAGCTTAGAGGGAACACTGGACTGGACAGGTGGTGGCTGGACAGGCCTTCCCAGATAAGGCAGACTGTTTAGATCCCTTCTGATCTGTTTCTAGGCCTGGTTGTGGACTGAAATAGGCTTGGTTGCCTTGGTGGATGACTTTGCCAGGAGATGGACAGTGGGTGTGTGATGATTCCCCTGGACCTCTCAGTGGCTTTTGGTACCATCAGGCATGACGTTCTTCTGGACTGCGACTGGGAGGCACCATTCTTTGATGATTCTGGTCCTATTTGGAGAGTAGGTTTCAGAAAAGGGTGCTGGGGGACTGCTGCTCAGCACTTTAGCCTTTGGGCGCCCACAAGGCTCCATCTTGTCCCCTGTGTTAAGAACACAAGAGAAGCCATGTTGGATCAGGCCAATGGCCCATCCAGTCCAACACTGCATCACACAGTGGCCAAAACCCAGGTGCCATTAGGAGATCCACCAGAAGGGCCAGAAATCCAGAAACCCTCCCACTATGCCCCCCCAAGCACCAAGAATACAGAGCATCACTGCCCCAGACATAAGAACATAAGAGAAACCATGCTGGATCAGGCCAATGGCCCATCCAGTCCAACACTCTTTCTCACACAATCACCGAAAACCAGGTGCCAGTAGGAGGTCCACCAGTAGGGCCAGAACTCCAGAAGCCCTCCCAGTGTTGCCCCCAAGCACCAAGAAAACAGAACATCACTGCCCTGGACATAAGAACATAAGAGAAGACCTTTTGGATCAGGCCAATGGCCCATCTAGTCCAACACTCTGTGTTACACAGTGACCAAAACCCAGGTGCTGTCAGGAGGTCTACCAGTGAGACCAGAACTCCAGTAGTCCTCCTACTGTGCCCTGCCCAAGCACCAAGAAGACAGACCATCACTCCCCCAGGCATAAGAATGCAAGAGAGGCCCTGCTGGAGCAGGCCAGTGGCCCATTCAGTCCAGCACTCTTTGTCACACAGTGCCCAAAACCCAGGTACCATCAGGAGGTCCACCAGCAAGGCCAGAACTCCAGAAGACCTCCACTGTTGTCTCCCCAAGCACCGAAAACATGGACCATCACAGCCCCAGACATAAGAACATAAGAGAAGCCATGTTGGATCAGGCCAATGGCCCATCCAGTCCAACACTCTGCATCACACAGTGGTCAAAACCCAGGTGCCACCAGGAAGTCCACCAGTAAGCCCAGTACTCCAAGAGCCCTCCTACTGTTGCCCCCAAGCACCAAGAAGACAGAACATCACTGCCCCTGGTATAAGAGTGCAAGAGAAGCCCTGTTGGATCAGGCCAATGGCCCATCTAGTCCAACACTCTGTGTCACACAGTGCCCCAAAACCAGGGGCCATCAGGAGGTCTACCAGTGGGGCGAGACCTCCAGAAGCCCTCCCACTGTTGCCCCTCCAAAGCATCAAGAATATAGGGCATCACTGACCCACACATGAGAACATAAGAGAAGCCATGTTGGATCAGGCCAATGGCCCAAGAATACAGAGCATCACTTCCCCAGACAGTGTACAGATGTTCTGTAAAATCTACATGAAACCACTGGGTAAGGTCACCTGGAGATTTGGGCTGTGTTGTCACCAGTATGTGGATGACGCTCAGCTCTCTCTCACAGCCTTCCAACTGATCTCAGGAGGGCTGCAGAAACCCTGAGCCATCTGACAGCAATGTGGATTGTGTGAACTTAGGCAGATCACGAGGAGGGAGGGCAGGAAGGGTTGCCTCCGTGCTTAGTGTCAGGCTCCTTAGTCAGGTCACACAACGCAGGGCCTCAGTCAAAGAATCTTTTTTATTTTTATTTATTTATTTATCTTTCGGTTTGTGTACCGCTCACCCCCAAAGGGCTCTGAGCGGTTCACACATATTTCATTAGCACAGATCCTAACATTAGGGCCACATACAAGGGGGGAGTGACAAACCTACCAGGCACCCTTATTGCAGCGAGTTCTTGTTATTTCTTACGGGCAACGTCCTCCTGGCGCTGGTCTTGATTTTTCCGACCTCTTTGTGGCTGTTGCGACAACTTTCGAGTTCGGGCCAAGCGCACGTTTTGCGCAGGCTCGTTGACGGCCTCTGTCCATCCGGCTCTGGCCTGTCACGTCGCCCCGCCTCCGCGCCTGTCGACCCGGCCTCATTTCGCTCGCCCAGCCTCGCCAGCCGCTGCCATACTTTTCAACTGCCACTGCCGCTGCTCGCCATTCGCCGCCGCTGCTCACGCCGCTCACGCCACTGCCACTACGCCACTAGGGCGGGTACCCCCCCGCTCTAGGAGCAGGTACCCATTTGTCTAATTGCCCTTTAACGGGCTTTCGAGCCGCTGGGTGAGCCAGAGCTGGGACCTAGGGCTGGGAGCTCACTCCAGCCATGGTGGGGCTCGAACCACCGAAGCTGTTCACCCAGATGTTGTGCAGGCTTTTTACTTACCTCTTGAAGTGGGTATTGGTGAATCATAACTAAAGACACGTGTACAGCTTGTGTCAGGAATGCCCGGGAACAGCAGGGCTCCCTAAATTGTAGTGGAATCAAACACCCCCCTAAACGAGCTGAAGCAATAAGTATAGTTTGCGTGCGCAGGCAAAGCAAGCGGGCAAAGCAAGCAAAACAATCTAAAAGCCATTGATTCCCAGCAGAGGAGTTCTGCAGCTGGAGACACTACAGGGTCAGGAAGATGATAACATACAGACAGAAGAATAATAATGGTCAGAGGCTGGTAGACTGAGAATACTCCCCTTGCATTCCAAGCCCGTGACAGGGGCTACCTGACACTTAGTTCTTGTGGCCCTTTTTTGCATGCCCAGGGAAATGCAGATCGTCACTTTGGGGTCAGGAAGCAATTGTTCTCCAGGCCAGTTTGGCTGGAGATCCTGGAGGGGTTTTGTCATCTTCTGGGTGTGGAACAGGGGTCACTGTGTGTGTGTGTGTGTGGTGGGGAGGTATTTGTGAATTTCCTGCCTTGTGCAGGGGGTTGGACTAGATGACCCCGGAGGTCCTTTCCAACTCTATGATTCTATGACTCTATTCTGTGATTCTACTGCAGTGAGCCCTACGAGGGGGCTGCCCTTGAAAAGTGTTGGGAAACTTCTATTGGTGCAGAATGCTGTAGCCAGGATGTTGACTAGAGTGGGTCACAGGGACCACGTAGCTCCAGCCTCGGTCCGTGCAAACGGGCTCCCAGTTTGTTTCCAGGCACAATCCAAGGTGCTGGTCTTGGCCTTCAAGGCCTGTTATGGTTTGGGACTGACATACCCGAAGGACCGCCTCATCCCCTATGGACCTGCCCACCCACTGTGGTCGTCTTCAGAGGCTTTGCTTTGGGTGCCCCCAACTTCTGAGATTAGGTGGGGGGCTACTCAGGAGAGGGTCTTCTCTCGAACGCTTTTCAGTTGTCGACTTCTTCCAGTGAGTGGAGACGTCTTTATTTCAGTCCTCCTTCCTAACCAACGTTGTATGTTTAGTATGTATTTTTTAACTCTTTTATATGTATTTCAGCACCATTTTTGACACTCTCAAAAGTTGTTTTAATAAGGTGCATTTGGGAGAGGGAGTTTCTTTTAATGCTCTTACAATGCATTTCATTCCGTATGCTTGTGAGGGCAGAGAGGCTGGAAATACATTTTGTACATAAATAACAAGTGCTGGCTAGAAAGGAGAAAGCGAGTTACCCTCCCCGGGGGCTGCCGGTCTCCTCAAAGACCAAGAGGGGTGTACATCCCAGGAAGCATGCACGAGATCCCACTGCATGGATAAAACATGAGTTGTGTAAAGAGAAGACACAACATCACCATGGAGATGAACAAGTGAAGGCTGAGGGAAGGTAGGGCCTCCGGTTCCGTTTGTAATGCTTGGCCTTCCATTGTAACCTTGTGCAGATGAGAGGGAAATGTGTGGATGAGGAACATGGGGAGGAGAGAGCAGAACAAATGATGGGATCTTCTTCCCAGACCTTGGTCTGTGCACGCCTGCAAAATTCCTCTGGACCGGTGGTCCCTCCCTGGAATGCTGGCCTGTCAGAAAGGAGAGCATACTCAGCGGCCTCAAGTGCATTCCTTTCACATTCTGTGTCTGAATACCAGCTGACCCCATACCCCCCGCCCCGATTTCCAAGGAGGAAAGAAAAATGCAAAATATATTGTATATACAGAGAGTCCTCCATCTTTCTGTGTTATCCCTCTGAGGATGCCAGTCACAGCTACTGGTGAAACGTCAGGTCCTACAATGCCAAGACCACGGCCGCACAACCCGGAAAATCCACAGCAACTAATGAACTCCGGCCGTGAAAGCCTTCGACAACATATTGTAAATGATTAGATGTTTATCGCGACCATTCTCTAAGAGGCGCCGGATGATGGACAGGCCTCCTTCCTCCCGTTGATTTTCTCTTCACAATAATCTTCTGAGGTGCATCAGCTACATGACAGCAACCGACTCATGGAGACCCCAGAAAGGGGCTTTTGAGGACAAGGGGAGGAGGAGGAGGAGGAGGAGGAGGAGGAGGAGGAGGAAGAGGAGATTGGATTTATACCCAACCATTTACTACCCAAAGGAGTCTCAGAGTGGCTTACGAACTCCTTTCCCTTCCCCTCCCCACAACAGACACTCTGTGAGGTAGGTGGAGCTGGGAGAGCTCTGAGAGAACTGCCCTTGAGAGAACAGCTCTGAGAGAACTTGTGACTGACCCAAAGTCACACCAGCAGCTGCATGTGGAGGAGTGGGGAATCAAATCCTGTTCTCCCAGATTAGAGTCCACATTCCTAACCACTACACCAAACTGGTAGAGGTGGTTTGCCTTGGCCTCCCTCTGCAGAGTGTTCCTTGATGGTTTCCCTTTCAAGTACCGGCCCTGCTTAACTTCTGTGACCTGATGAGATTGGGCTATACCAGCCTGTCTACCCTCCCGCGTGGTACGTTGGCTGTATCTACTGCCTGTCATTTTGGCTCAAGGCAGCTTGCCCAGTGATTGGCTCCGGGGCATCACAAAGTTCACTGCCGTGTGGGGATTGGAATCTGGGTCTTCTTGGTCCAGCACTTTAGCAGCTACACCCTGTTGGCTCTCAGCTGAGCATCTTCCTAGGAGACTGGGAAGAGCAGAATGAGCCCACTTGGGGCACACTTCTGCACATCCATTTGAAATCTGTCTCCAAGGGGGTTGAAAGAATAGGTTGTCAAAGGCTCTCACGGCCGGAAATCTACAATAGATAAGGTTTGAAAGAACATAAGAGAAGCCAATGTTGAATCAGGCCAACGGCCCATCCAGTCCAACACTTTGTCACACAGCGGCCAAAATATACCAGGCCAAAAAGACTATCAGGAGGTCCAGCAGTGGGGCCAGGACACTGTTGCCCCCCCCAGCACCAAGAAGACAGAGCATCACCTGCCCCAGACTGAGAGTTCCTTTCTATACCTTGTGGCTAAGAGCCCCTGATAGACCTCTGCTCCATATGTTCATCCAATTCCCTCTTGAAACTGTCCATGCTTGTAGTTGCCACCACCTCCTGTGGCAGTGAGTTCCATGTGTTAATCACTCTTTGGGTGAAGAAGGACTTCCTCTTATCCGTTCTAACCCGACCGCTCATCAATTTCATGGAGTGCCCACGAGCTCTTGTATTGTGAGAAAGGGAGAAAAGGACTTCTTTCTCTACCTGCTCAATCCCGTGCATAATCTTATAATCCTCAATCCTACCCCCCCAGCCGTCGTTTCTCCAAGCTAAAGAGCCCCAAGCGTTTTAACCTATGATTCGATGATCTCAGAAGCCAAGCAGGGTCGGCCCTGATAAACACTTGGGTGGGAGACCACCAAGGAAATCCGGGGTCTCTACGCAGAGGCAGGCACTGGCAAACTACCTCTGTCTGCCCCTGGCTTGGATGTCCCAAGCGAGCGCCATCTTGTCAGGTTTCGGAAGCCAAGCAGGGCCGGCCCTGATAAACACTTGGGTGGGAGACCACCAAGGAAATCCGGGGTCTCTATGCAGAGGCAGGCACTGGCAAACTACCTATGTCTGCCCCTGGCTTGGATGTCCCAGGCGAGCGCCATCTTGTCAGGTTTCGGAAGCCAAGCAGGGCCGGCCCTGGTTAGTATTTGGGTCCAGGGTCACTACACAGAGGAAGGCAACGGCAGACTGCCTCTGCCCGTCTTTGGCCTTGAAAACTCTACGAGGGTCACCATAAGTCACGAGGGACTTGATGGTATTTTCCAGGACCATCCCCCACCTACGTGTTCTCTCCCTTGAGCTGGAATCCAAATATCCAGGTTCCTTTAGCCGGCGGAGAAAGCTTTCACTTGGCTTTGGATCTTCCAGCTTGCCTGCCTGCTTAGGAGCTATAAAGGTAAAGGTTTCCCTTGCTCGAAAGCCAGTCGAATGTGACTGTAGGGGGCAGTGCTCATCTCCATTTCCAAACCAAAGAGTCAGTGCTGTCTGAAGACGTTTCCATGGTCGTGTGGCCGGCATGAGTAGAAGAAGAGTAGAAGAAGAAGAGAAGAGATTGAATTTATACCCCGCCCTTCACTACCCAAAGGAGTCTCAGGACTAAATGCAGAGGTGCACTGTTACCTTCCCATGGAAGCAGTACGTTGAACCTGGGTCAGTTTGGTGTAGTGGTTAATTGCGCGGACTCTAATCTGGGAGAACCGGGTTTGATTCCCCACTCCTCCACTTGCACCTGCTGATGTGACCTTGGGTCAGTCACAAGCTCTGGCACAGCTGTTCTCTCAAGGACAGTTTCTGTCAGAAGTTCTCTCAGCCCCACCTACCTCACAGGGTGTCTGTTGTGGGGAGGGGAAGGGAAAGGAGTTTGTGAGCCGCTCTGTGACGCCTTTGGGCAGTGAAGGGCGGGGTAGAAATCCAATCTCTTCTTCTCCTTCTTCTACCTCACAGGGTGTCTGTTGTGGGGAGGGGAAGGGAAAGGAGTTTGTCAGCCGCTCTGAGACTCCTTTGGGTAGTGAAGGGCGGGGTATAAATCCAATCTCTTCCTCTTCTTCTACCTCACGGGGTGTCTGTTGTGGGGAGGGGAAGGGAAAGGAGTTTGTCAGCCGCTCTGAGACTCCTTCGGGTAGTGAAGGGCGGGGTATAAATCCAATCTCTTCTTCTTCTTCTTCTTCTTCTACCTCACAGGGTGTCTGTTGTGGGAAGGGGAAGGGAAAGGAGTTTGTAAGCCGCTGCCTTTGGGCAGTGAAGGGCGGGGTATAAATCCAATCTCTTCTTCTTCTGGGTCTCAGGCCAACCCTAACTAGTGAGAGAGATCTTTTATTTTTGCTCTATATTGCGGACTTGAGTTCCAGGGACAGGAAGGACCAGATGCATTTACAAGTTTATGAATTTTATTCAAATATAATATTTAACTACTTGCAATTTCTTGCTTTCGATCTGCTAGGCTGGCAGGAGCCGGGGCCCGAGACGCATTGGCTTCTCTTATGTTCTTATAAGAGGGAATTGGATAAGCATATGGAGCAAAGGTCCATTGGTGGCTATTAGCCACAGGGTATAGATGGGAACTCTCAGTCTGGGGCAAGGGATGCTCTGTCTTCTTGGTCCTTGAGGGGGGGTCAACAGTGGGATGGCTCCTAGTGTCCTGGCCCCACTGCTGGACCTCCCGATGGCCCCTGGTATTTTTGGCCACTGTGTGACTCCGGGTGTTGGACTGGATGGGCCACTGGCCTGATCCAACATTGGCTTCTCTTATGTTCTTATAAGAGGGAACTGGATAAACATATGGAGCAGAGGTCCATCAGTGGGTATGAGCCACCAGGTATAGGTAGGAGCTCACTCCGTCACACGGCGCTCGGGTCTCAAACTGCTGAACTACAGACCTTCCAGTCTGCAGCTCAGCGTCCTAACCTCTGAGCCCCCGCAGCTCTCTGAACACCGCTAGAGCTACATAAATGCTAACTCTGTTCTGTTATTGTTACCCAGCGGCACTTGACATCTCCCATTAGAGGTGCAGGACAGACACAAGGATGTCTCTGCCCCTGCAGGGAATACAGTGTGAAGGTGGGGGACTCGACAGAAGGGTGCACTTACACTCTGTGGGCAAGGCACAGCAGAGGGTGTGTGTGTGTGTCTGTGTGTGTGTGATGTGCGGCTCTTCCATGTTGCACAGAAACAGCAGCCCAGGCCTCCCCTCCCTCCCCAACTCATTTCTCAGCCACAAGGCTGCTCCGCTGTGCAAACGGCGAGGAGCCCGAACTGGGGCCGCGCGCTCGGCTTTTGACCATCCATCACCCGCTGGATTCGCCTCCCGCAAATAAAGTCGCGGCAAGGGTCCCTCCCAGCCTGTTCTCGCCGCCGCCGCCGCCGCCTCCGTGTCTCCATCATCTCTGGCATTATGAGCCATCAGTGGAGCTGTTTGTCAGGGCCTCTGACAGTTGCGGCGGGCGGCGGCGGCGGCGGGGGAGCTGGTGGCTTCAGGAATCAAAAGGGGGGGGGAGCAGCTCAGCACCAGCTGCGCACAATGTGCGGCCGGCATGTGCCAAGAAGAGGTCAGCTCGGAATGTCCCTCCCAGGGCCCGGGCAGGCCTGCTTCCCTCCTGCCTCCCTGTTCTTAAAAGTGTCCTTGTTTTCTCTCTCTCAGGCTCACAGGCTAGATTCCTTTGAGGAGCTCAGGATTGCATGGGTTGTCCCCTTTATTTTGGCCACATGCGACCCCTGTGAGGTAGGCTGGGGTAGGCACTTGAACTCAGTCCTCCCAGGTCCTTGCCTGACATAGGGTGGCCAAGTCCAGGTTGGGAAATAGCTGGAGATTTCTGTGGTGGAACCTGAGGAGGGTGGGTTTGGGGGAGGGGGAAGGATCTCCCCAGACCCCCAGTCGTAAGTATTTCCTAATATCCGGCCGATACCTTTCTGCGTGTAAGTTAAACCTGTTGCTTCGGGTCCTCTCCTCTGCTGCCAACTGGGACAGCTCCTTGCCCTCCTCCAAAGGACAGCCTTTCAAATACTTAAAGAGAGCAACCCCGTCCCCCCTCAGTCTCCTCTTCTCCAAACTAAACGTTCCCAGGACCCTCGGCCTTTCCTCGTAGGGCTCAGTCTCCAGACCCCTGATCCTCCTTGTCGCCCTCTCCTGCACCCTCTCAATTTTGTCCACGTCCTTTTTGAAGCAAGGCCTCCAGAACTGCACACAGGACTCCAGGTGCAGCCTGACCAAGGCAGCATGCAGAGGGGCTATGATGACCTCCTGTGATTTCGATGCTGTGGCCCTTTTGATACAACCCAAGACTACATTTGCCTTTTTTGCCGCCGCATCACACTGACTGCTCGTATTCAGTTTACAGTCCACCCTTACCCCAAGACCTCTTCCGCACACACTGCTCCCCAGAAACGTATCCCTCATCCAGTATTTTTGCTTGACATTTTTGTGGCCCAGATGTAACACGGTGCATTTATCCTTGTTGAATAGCTTGCAATATAGTGAAAAAATATATATTTTTTGAAACAGATCAGATCTATAAGATTATGCATGATGTGGAGAGAGGGGTCGGGCTGCCCCTCCCTTGTAACACTACTCTGTCCCCTGAAGCTGAAGATGGGAGGTGCAGGACAGACACAAGGATGTCGGAGCACCAGAAGGGCCCTCCTGTATGACCCCCATCAATTTACCTTACGTCTGAGGGTAGCCTGCTACAGACAGCCTCGCCTCTGAGCTACCCCTGGATCCGTCAAAAAACACGCCTCCTCAGTCTGTGGCAGGTCTGTAGCCAGGATTTTTTAAGTCGTGGGGCATTTACATTTCTTAGGGGGCACTGGCTAATCGAATTAAAGGGATACCCGGCTCCTTCCCCACAGCTGCCGCTGCTCGGGGGCCCTGGGCTGGATGGGAAGTTGTGGGGCCTTGCCGGTAAGTCAGGGGGCCTAGCCCTGAGGTGCCCCATTGTCGCTAGGGGCCTGGTCTGTGGACAGTCCTAAAAGGAGACACACACAAACATATGGACATGGGAGCTTGCCTACAACATGGACCCTGGAGGCTGCAGAAACAAGAACATCTGTCTACCTCCCCCTCAGGTAACTATCAAGGCTCTCTGCATTCCAGCTTGTTCCAATACGGAGATCTTCTTTCTGTGAAAAGCTCCTTTCGTTTCTCTCATGTAAATTCCCTTTTGGCTGGACAAATATTTGTCAGAGATGCTTCAGGCCGGTCCTGCATTGGGCAGGGTGTTGGACTAGATGGTCCGTAGGGCCCCTTCCAGCTCTGATTCTATGATTCTCTGCAAAAGACCAACATCTGTCCTTTATGACTCCTTTCCTGGGCCATACTTCCTTTTAAATGTAAACATTTCTCCGGGAGGCAGATTTATGGTCCCCTTCCTCGGCTATTCTCCCGGGTTACCAAAAACCATTAACTCTGAAGTATCAGATAATATCAGCCATCAACCTATGCACATTCCGGGATGTACCCAGTAGGGTGCCATCATATCTTTTTGATTAAATTTAGAGTCCAGCGGCACCTTTAAGATCAACAAAGGTTTATTATACCTTCTTCAGATCAACACGGCTGACCACCTGGAGCTATCTTTTTGATGTAACTTTGGGAAATCTCTCGGTTCTTTGTTTTAGACCCATGGTCCTGCCCCACAGGACACCGTCTTTAGGGTATAAAAATGGGTGCCCAGCCGCGGCTCTGTGTGTCACTCTAGGGTGCCTATAGAGTAGCACCCCCAGACTCTCAGTTTTGGTCTCCTTTCTTTGTGATATGCTGGCCTTTGGCTGGGACCTGGTCTGTATGGGAGTTTGCTGTGCCTTTGGTCTCATACTGAACCCAGATGCTGAAGCTCAAGGTAGAATGACTCCCTTCCCCACTAAAGAAGGAGAAGAAGAGATTGGATTTATACTCTGCCCTTCACTCGGAGTCTCAGAGCGGCTTACAAACTCCTTCCCCTTCCCCTTCCTGTAAGGTAAGTGGGGCTGAGAGAGCTCTCTCGAGGACTGCCCTTTCAATAACAGCTCTGACAGAACTATGGCTTGCCCAAGGTCATCCAGCAGCTGCAAGCGGAGGAGTGGGGAATCAAACCTGGTTCTCCCAAGTTAGAGTCCACACACTTAACCACTGCACCAAACCTGACCCAGGTCACACAAGAGCTGCTACAACCTCTCTTGCAAGGAACAGAACTCTGCTTGCAGGGTCTAGGAGCACTGAGTCAGAACGTCAAATCCCCAGAGAGCTGGTTGGTGAACCATCGTACCTATATGTGTTGTATGTAGGCTCACCAGGTGCTCACTAATTGAGGGCAAACTCCCAGTAATTATTATTGATGCCTGCTGACGTTCATCTGGTCGGCAGGGGGATGCCGGCCAGCAAAACCGGGAAGCTGCGATCGTCATTGCTGCACGATTACGTCACTTCCAGCATGACCCGGAAGTGCCGGAAGTGATGTCATCGCACGGCGTCAAAGGTCACTCCCCCCCATGGTGGTATGTACCTGCCTCCTCCAGGATTTTTAATTCGGGGGGGGGGCTTTAAATAAGTCAGGGGGCGCCCTGCATACACTCCTGCACCCCCCCAAGGGAGTGCCTGGGCTGTATGGGAAGTCAGGGGGGGCCTTGGTAGTAAGTCAGGGGGCGGGGCCCCAAGATGCCCCAGCATAGCTACAGGCCTGGTGTTCCCCCACTTCCTGCTAGTTCCCAGGTCATGCCTCTGACCAAAGAATGGTACATTTCTTCTGCCTAGGATGGCCGTCCTCTTTCAGTGATCACACCGCTGTGGGAAGGGAGCCCATGGTGCAGGGAGGGGAGAGAGGAGCCAGAGCTGCATCAGCTGCACCGGCCCTGGTGCTCAACGGGGTGACAGATGTCGCAGCCCGATCTCCCTCTCATCCGTCATCATCCACAGATACGTCCTTCCGGGTGATTCACTCAGGCGGGTTTTTCTTCTTTCCCGAGAGGTGGCAGGGTGGCCGTTTGTCACCATCTCCTCGCAGCGCCCAGATTTTGAAAGGTTGCCGGGATGGGTTGGCAGGCGTCAACGTGCAAGGCCAGCGGCTGCATATGAGCCCGACCCCAGCTTTGCAGACGGATTATGAAGGGTCTCCGTGTCAGTCTGCCGGTAGCAGGAGAAAAGAGCGGGAGGCCAGGAGCGCCTGAAAGGCTGACAAAATCTGTGGCAGGAGAGGATACCTGAAGAAGTGGGCAGTGACTGGCGAAAGATCGCACCCAGCTTTGCAGTTCGATACCGGTCGCCAGTTTGGCCAGTTTGGTGTAGTGGTTAAGTGTGCGGACTCTAATCTGGGAGAACCGGGTTTGATTCCCCACTCCTCCACTTGCAGCTGCTGGTGTGACCTTGGGACAGTCACAAACTCTGGCACAGCTGTTCCTGAAAAAGAGCAGTTTCTGTCAGAGCTCTCTCAGCCCCACCTACCTCACAGGGTGTCTGTTGTGGGGAGGGGAAGGGAAGGGAGTTTGTCAGCCGCTCTGAGACTCCTTTGGGTAGTGAAGGGCAAGGGGTATATATCCAATCTCTTCTTCTTCTTCTTCTACCTCCCAGGGTGTCTGTTGTGGGGAGGGGAAGGGAAAGGAGTTTGTAAACTGCTCTGAGACTCCTCTGGGTAGTGAAGGGCAGGGTATAAATCCAATCTCCTCTTTCTTCTACCTCCCAGGGTGTCGGTTGCGGGGAGGGGAAGGGAAAAGAGTTTGTCAGCCGCTCTGAGACTCCTTTGGGGAGTGAAGGGCAGGGTAGGAATCCAATCTCTTCTTCTTCTTCTACCTCCCAGGGTGTCTGTTGTGGGGAGGGGAAGGGAAAGGAGTTTGTAAGCTGCTCTGAGACTCCTCCGGGTAGTGAAGGGCGTGGTATAAATCCAATCTCTTCTTCTTAAGTGTGTGGACTTTAATCTGGGAGAACCAGGTTTGATTCCCCACTCCTCTATTTGTAGCTCCTGATGTGACCTTGGGTCATTCTCAAGCTCTGCCACAGCTGTCCTTGAAAAAGAGCAGTTTCTGTCAGAGCTCTCTCAGCCCCGCCTACCTCACAGGATGTCTGTTGTGGGGAGGGGAAGGGAAGGAGTTTGTCAGCTGCTCTGAGACTCCTTTGGGCAGTGAAGGGTGGAGTATAAATCCAATCTCTTCTTCTTCTACCTCACAGGGTGTCTGTTGTGGGGAGGGGAAGGGAGTTTGTCAGCCACTCTGAGACTCCTTTGGGTAGTGAAGGGTGGGGTATAAATCCAATCTCTTCTTCTTCTTCTACCTCTCAGGGTGTCTGTTGTGGGGAGGGGAAGGGAAAGGAGTTTGTCAGCCGCTCTGAGACTCCTTTGGGTAGTGAAGGGCCGGGTATAAATCCAATCTCTTCTTCTTCTTCTACCTCCCAGGGTGCCTGTTGTGGGGAGGGGAAGGGGAAGAAATTTGTCAGCCGCTCTGAGACACCTTCGGGTAGTGAAGGGCGGGGAATAAATCCAATCTCCTCCTCCTCCTCCTCTTCTTCTCCTGGTGTAGATGACAGTACAGGACAGAGATGCTGTGAATTCTGCAGCAGATGTGCTCAACGGTCAGACATAGCATGTTTGACAATACACAAGTCGATCGCTGATTGTGTTGGCGCTCAACAACCTGAGCATCTGCCAGACAGGTTGGCTTCAAAAGCACACATGCACGCTGAGCACCACTTCGACGATTGCCAAATAGTAGGATTTTAAAAAAAGAAAAAGAAAAAAAAAGAATAGCATTTATTTATGACTGATTCCTATGATTTGGGACCGATCTAACTGCCTGTTTGAACAACTGCCTGCTGAGCGGCACGTAAGTGCGTCAAGGACGGGAAGGGAAACAGAAGTCAATCGCTCTGTGTGAGGAAAGCGCATGCGCAAGAAGCTGATGGTGCTGTGCATCATATGACCTATGAGGAAGTCACCTGCTGAGCAGCCGCGAACTGGTTAACAAACAGACCGACACCGTCCACCCCCCCACCCACTCTTTTTTGGCAACTGGGAAACAGGAGCTGGTGGGTTTTTGTGCAGCCATGAAATTAAAAGGCCCCTGGTCCTTGGGAGGAAAGCGATGGCAAACCTAGACAACATAATAAAAAGTAGAGACATCCCCCTGCCGACCAAAGTCCATATGGTCCAAGCAATGATATTCCCAGTAGTACTGTATGGCTGCGAGAGTTGGACCATAAGGAAGGCCGAGCACTGAAAAATAGATTCCTTTGAATTATGGTGCCGGAGAAGACTCTTGAGAGTCCCTTGGACTGCAAGGAGATCAGATCAGTCAGTCCTAAAAGAAATCAACCCTGACTGTTCCCTGGAAGGCCAGATCCTGAAGTTGAAGCTCACATACTTTGGCCACCAAATGAGAAGGGAGCATTCGCTGGAGAAGACCCTGATGCTGAGAGAGATTGAAGGCCAAAGAAGAAGGGGACGGCAAAGGGGATGGTCAGACAGTGTCACCGGTGCAACTAACATGAAATTGAGCAAACTCCGGAGCACGACGGGAGGGCCTGGCGTGATGTGGTCCATGGGGTCGCAAAGAGTCGGACTCGACTGTGCGACTGAACAACAACAACAACCACAAACCAGCTCAACTAGATGCTATTGTAGTCATGCTTTCACAATGCCCCCCTCCGATTGGGACAGTCCATTATCTACCCATTTGCACAGCCCGGGACCTTATCCTGGTTTCCAGCTAGTTTGCTACTGCTTGGATTTGTTGCACAAACACACATATGCCCAACTCTGCCTTCTGCTGAGTCTGACCCTACATCTCTGAAGCTCAGTATTTCCTGCTCTGACTGGCAGCAACTTCACAGGGTCCGAAGGCTGAGGCCTTTCACGTCGTCTACCTCCTGATCCTTTTCACGGATGAGGCAGAGGAATTGGGCCTGGGTCCTTCTGCATGCTGAGCAAAGGCTCTTCCACTGAGTCACAGCCCTTCCCCATGCATGAAGCTGTCTTCAGCTGAATCAAACTACTGGTCCACCCAACTCAGTATTTCCTGCTCTGACTGGCAGCAACTCCGTAGGGTCTAAGGCTGAGATCTGTGACATCACCTGCTACCTGATCTTTTTAACAGATGGGGGGGGGTTGGACCTGGGTCCTTCTGAATGCCAAGCAGAGGCTTTTGACCCACCTCCATGTTCTTGAAACTGACAGGTGCTTTTTTCACAAAGTTTACAGCTCAGCAGTACTCCTTGGTTGCCCTACCTGGACTTGAGAGGTCAAGGTTGTTATGCAAGTCTATCTAAGATAAAAGAGAAACAGAGAAGGAGAAGGAGGAGGAGAGGGAGGAGGAGGAGGAGAAGAAGGAGGAGGAGAAGGAGGAGGAGGAGGAGGAGAAGAAGGTGGAGAAGGAGAAGGAGAAGAAGAAGGAGAAGAAGGAGGAGAAGGAGGAGAAGGTGGAGAAGGAGAAGAAGAAGGAGAAGAAGCAGGAGAAGAAGAAGGAGGAGCAGAAGGAGGAAGAGGAGAAGAAGGAGGAGGAGGAGAGGGAGGAGGAGAAGAAGGAGGAGGAGGAGAAGAAGGAGGAGTAGGAGAAGAGAGGAGGAGGAGAAGGAGGAGGAGGAGAAGAAGAAGGAGGGGGAGGAGAGGAGGAGGAGAAGGAGGAGAAGGTGGAGAAGGAGAAGAAGAAAGAGAAGGAGAAGGAGGAGAAGAAGAAGAAGAAGAAGAAGAAGAAGAGAAGAGGAGGAGGAGGAGGAGATTGGATTTATACCCCTTTGCCCTTCACTACCCGAAGGAGTCTCAGAGCGGCTTACAAACTCCTTTCCCTTCCCCTCCCCACAATAGACACCCTGTTGCACTGTCCCTCTAAGCTGAGTTAGTGTGAGCTAGCTCACAGTTTTTTAGCCTCTGGCTTTACACATTTTTGTCTTAGCTCAGGAGGGACGGCACCGGAGCAAACCAATTTATGCAGCAGCCAAATCCTTTGCTCACAACTTTAATGCCAGTGACTCACAAAGTAGAACTTTTGCTTACAAGACTCCGCAGCTTAGAGGGAGCATTGCCTGTGAGGTCGGTGGGGCTGAGAGAGCTCTCTTGAGAACTGCTCCTGAGACAACAGCTCTGGGAGAACTGGTGACTGACCCAAGGTCACACCCACAGCTGCATGTGGAGGAGGAGGAGTGGGGAATCAAACCCAGTTCTCCCAGATGAGATTCTGCGCTCCTAACCACTACACCAAACTGGCTCTCCAGAACAGAAACGGAGATCTCTGACTCTTTTCATCCTAGCCAGAAGGCGGGAGGGCTGCTTGTAGAGACTGCTTGCAAGGGAAGCAAGGGCACCATGTGTGTTGTCACCCCCAGCTTGGCCCGCCATTCTGGAGCTGTGTGTTCCCAGTGCCCGTCGGGAAGTCGGCCGAGGAATCCCGCCTGCTTCTCCCTGGCCCTTCTTGGAGCTGGGCACCCCAGCGGAGGCGGGGCAGAGCATCCCTTCTTGCGTGGCATTCCTCGGGCACTTTTCAATCCAGATGCTGCGAGATCTAATTCTGAATAAATAATTGTACGGAGGAGCCCAGGTCCCCCGGTGATTAACTAAACACACGGAGGCTCAGCGAAATTGAATTAGTGGTGCGCGCTCAGCCGTCATCCCCCTCCTCGCGTCATGAATATTAATGAGGGGTTATTAAGAAATGTAAATGATGCCTCAGGGGGTTGGGAATCGAAGAGGGGAGGGGGGCTCACGGGGAGCTGCAGCCCGATATGACAAACCATTAGGAAAACAGCCCGACTGAAGCCACATCCTAATTATGTCAGATCTGCCGCCTTCCCGGGTGCGGGCGGCGTTTCCGGATGCGTTCGTTTTTATTAAAACGAGAAAAAGCGAAGCGCTTATAATTGGACAGTGGAAATTAGCAGCTGCAAATCTGCCGTGGCAGAGAGATGTTTTGATCAAGTACACCCTGTGTGTGTGTGTCTGTCTAGATCTGGTTGTGCGGGTGTGCGCACTCCCGACGCTGTGTACTTGACAGGACATGAAAGCATTTCTCCCCTGCACATGAAAGCACCAAAAGGTGGGTGTTGGGAGGGGAGGGGGGCATCAACACAGCAGCCTCTGCAAATGACAGCACAGGGCTCCGACTTGCCTTGGCAGGCACAGACTTCACTGCGGTCCTGCCTGCGCAAAACACCGTTGTGGCGCTTTCAGTGTGCCGGCCCCATGCTGAGAAGGAAGAAAACAAAAAGCCTTCCTCTGTTCTCTCGCGCTGAAGAAGGGAACAGAATGGATTCTGCTTCAGCATTTGGCAAAGGGCACTGAACTGAGCTATTCTCGGTTTAAAATAACGGAGGTGCTGACTTTGAAAAGGGCACCGTAGCCAGCTAGGCCTGCTCGGGAAGCCCAGAATAGGCACGCTGCGCCCGAGAACCATCCAGCATTGTCTCAGCGATTTCTTCTTTGACAGAGTATAATGTTTCATGGATAGTCTCGGGCGGGTGGCCGCGGTGGCCGATTCACCATTCGGCGGACGAAGCACGGTCTTAGGGCACCAGGGCCAAAGGGGGCACCACAAAGTTGGGGAAAAGGGTGAAAAGAGAGGGGGAAAAAAACGAATATAGATTTGTAAAAAAAAAAATGATAAAACTAGTGGACGTTTTCAAGTGGCTGCTGGATGACCATCTTTCGGGTATGTTGTAGGTACATAGGGCCAGGGATTTTTTTGCAGAAAAAGCCCAGCAGGAACTCATTCGCATAACAGGCCACACCCAATGGCAGAAACTCATTTGCATATCAGGCCGCACTCCTGGCAGCACAGCTGCCTCCTAGGACCGGCTTTCCCCGGTGCCCCGCGGCTTGCAAGGCGCCTGGGGAACACAAGGGGGGGAGGTAGTTTAAACTGCCTTCCCTCCCTAGATTGGCTTGGCTTCCCCAGGAACCCGATGGCTTGCGAGGCACCTGGGGAACCCAAGTGGGGGGGAAGGCTGTAGGCATGGCCAACTCGGAAGCCAGCCGGAACTCCGCTCCTGAGCATTCCTGCCCATAAGAACGTAAGAGAAGCCAATGTTGAATCAGGCCAACGGCCCATCTAGTCCAACACTCTGTCACACAGCAGCCAAAACATACCAGGTGCCATCAGGAGGTCCAGCAGTGGGGCCAGGACACTAGAAGCCCTCCCACTGCTTCCCCTCCCAGCACCAAGAATAGAGTGCATCACCTGCCCCAGATTGAGAGTTCCCATCTATACCCTGTGGCTAATAGCCACTGATGGACTTCTGCTCCATATGTTTATCTAATTCCTTCTTGAAACTGTCCATGCTTGTAGCTGCCTCCACCTCCTGTGGCAGTGAATTCCAAGTGTTAATCACTCTTTGGGTGAAGAAGGACTTCCTTTTATCTGTTCTAACCCGACTGCTCAGCAATTTCATGGAGTGCCCACGAGTTCTTGTATTGTGAGAAAGGGAGAAAAGGACTTCTCAACCTGCTCAATCCCACTCATAATCTTATAAACCTCGATCATGTCACCCCTCAGCTGTTGTTTCTCCCAAGCTGAAGAGCCCCAGGTGTTTTAACCTTTCTTCATAGGGAAGATGTTCCAACCCTTTTATCATTCTAGTTGCTCTTCTCTGCACTTTTTCCAAGGCTATAATATCCTTTTTGAGTTGTGGCGACCAGAACTGTACACAGTATTCCAAATGAGGTTGCACCAATGATTTCTACAGGGGCATGATAATACTGGCTGATTTGTTTTCAATTCCCTTCCTAATAATCCCCAGCATAGCGTTGGCCTTCTTTATTGCAGCTACACACTGTCTAGACATTTTCATGGAGTTATCCACTACGACTCCAAGATCTCTCTCTTGGTCCGTCTCTGCCAGTTCAGACCCCATCAATGTGTATTTATATTTAGGATTTTTGGCTCCAATGTGCATCACTTTGCACTTGGCCACATTGAACCCCATTTGCCACGTTGACGCCCACTCGCCCATCCTCGACAGATCCCTTTGGAGTGCCTCACACTCCTCCCTGGTTTTCACCACCCTGAACAACTTCGTGTCATCTGCAAATTTAGCCACTTCACTGCTTACTCCCAATTCCAAATCATTAATAAACAAGTTAAAAAGCCTCGGACCGAGTACTGCGTAGGGCTATCTTTCGGCTATGCTCCTGCAGAGTGCAGGGGGTTGGACTAGATGACCTGCAAGGTCCCTTCCAACTCTAACATCCTATGATTCTATGATAGCGCAAATTGATCCTGGTGCACCCTAGGGCTAGCTTCTATTTTTTGTTGGCAAGGTGCAGTGTCATAGGCTATGTTTAAAATCAAAATGCATGTGTTCAAGAACTAAAATGGACTGGGTCAGTGTGGAAAGGAGGGGGTCAACAGGATTGGTCAGTGCTTTAGGGCACCAGGGAGCCTTCATCCGCCCCTGGGTAGCTGTGTCGGCCGGCCGTAGGAGAGTGTCAGGGTCCTTAGTTAGTCAGCCAAACACCAGGCCTTGTTCATTGAAACAAGAATAGTATTTATTAAGCTGCAAGACTAGGTCACTAAAACAGAAGCATTGTTAAGAATACTTTGGATACATGAAGCATAGAGATATACCCTAAAGGGGGGGAAGGGCCCCCACCCCTTCTACCAATGAATGAACCTCGCGCGCGCGGGAACCCCAGAAGCCGTAAATAACAGTTCACCCTCCATCCCACCTTTCCCAGCCTAGCTGTTGTCTTTAGAAAGCGATAGGAGACAGTCAGCCTGGCATTCAAGGCCACTCTTGGCCTGGGATCTGAGATATGACCCGGTTGCCCGGGCAACATCGGCAGCTCCCCACATTCCATCCCACCAGTCTCAAAGCATCAATCAACACTCTACAGTCCCATCCTCCCTCCCTTCTCTATACAGTCCCATCCTCCCTCACTTCTCTATACAGTCCCATCCTCCCTCCCTTCTCCATCCTTTATGGCAGGAATACCTGACAGAGAGCAAGATTCAAGCCCAGGAGCGCCTGCAAGGCCAACAAGATTTCCAGGAAGAGAGACCCAAGTAGTCGGCCACGTTGGTCTGAAGCAGGGTATGGGCTTTCAAGCATCTAAGTTCCCAACTTGAGATATAAGTACAAATGAGTGGAGGCGCAAAGGGAGCTCTGGGTCTCACAAACTCATGCCTGGGAAGGCTGGTGGGCCTTTAAGCTGCCCCCGGACCCAACGCGTGATAGGTGAAAGGTCCGCAGTGCATCTTGGCTCACCAAGAGGTCAAAGCACAATGCTGCATGGCTTTCTCATGAGCAAACTGCAGAAACATGGCCTAAAAATGTGTATTGTCCAGAGACAGGTACCCTACTGATCAGAGAGCCAGGCTGACTTTCATACGCGGTGCTCTTATCCCAGTGGTGGTCAACAGCGTTTGCGTGGATGACTTGGAAGGTGGAGTCAAGCTTGAGAGGTGTCCCTTCTGATAGAGCTGCCCTGCACACGGCTGGAGGAGACAGACACACCCTCCCTCCCTCCCTCCCTCCCTCCCTCCCTCCCTCCCTCCCTCCCTCCCTGGGGTGAGCAAAGATCGGGTATGCCTCCAACTGATGCCTGTTCCTTCTGCTAGTGATGTGACTGTTATGTACACAGACCACCTCCAGGGGTCTGCAGCTAAAGTAAGGAGCTTGGTCCCTGGGCACAAAGGGACCTAGGATCCTAGACCACCTAGTATCCACCAATAGCACCTCTGGCGGGAAATTCAAATCCTCCAACGGGACTGTGGGTGTGCCGGGTGGGATGTATATAGTTGGCCCTTTTGGGGCCGTTTTGGCAGTTCGTGTGTGAAGTACAATAAACGTGTCTGAACGCGTATTCATTTGGAATACTGTGTACAGTTCTGGTCACCACATCTCAAAAAGGATATTATAGCATTGGAAAAAGGGCAGAGAAGGGCAACTAGAATGATAAAAGGGTTGGAACACCTCCCCTATGAAGAAAGGTTAAAACGCTTGGGGCTCTTCAGCTTGGAGAAATGACGGCTGAGGGGTGACATGACCAAGGTTTATAAGATTATGAATGGGATTGAGCAGGTTGAGAAAGAAGTACTTTTCTCCCTTTCTCACAATGCAAGAACTTGTGGGAACTCCATGAAATTGCTGAGCAGTCGGGTTAGAACAGATAAAAGGAAATACTTCTTCACCCAAAGAGTGATTAACACGTGGAATTCACTGCTGCAGGAGGTGGTGGCAGCTACAAGCATGGACAGTTTCAAGAGGGAATTAGATAAACATACGGAGCATAAGTCCATCAGTGGCTATTAGCCACAAGGTATAGATGGGAACTCTCAGTCTGGGGCAGGTGATGCACTCTATTCTTGATGCTGGAGGGGGCAGCACTGGGAGGGCTTCTGGTGCCCTGGCCCCACTGCTGGACCTCCTGATGGCACCTGGTATATTTTGGCCGCTGTGTGACAGAGTGTTGGACTAGATGGGCCATTGGCCTGATTCAACATTGGCTTCTCTTATGTTCTTATGTTCTTATGTTAACGCATGTCGCTGTACGAGTCCTCCATGCAGTGAACCCAGTACTTCACAGTGACTTTGTCCCCCTTTGCTCAGGTTTGAAGAACAGCCTGCCAGACAACTGCAAACTACAGAAGGCATGCAGGAGAGAGGTCCAGAAATTGGGGAGGGACTCTGGCTCAGTGGAAGAACGCACGCTTTGCACACAAAAGGTTCCAGATTCAATCCCTGGCATCTCCATTTAAAGGACCAGGCAGGAGGTGATGTGGAAGACCTTTGCCTGAGACCCTGGGAGAGCCACAGGAGGGGCTGTGGCTCAGTGGTAGAGCACCTGCTTGGCATGCACAGGGTCCCAGGTTCAATCCCCAGCCGTTCCATTTAAAAGGAGCAGGTAGGAGGTGATGGGAAAGACCTGGAGGGCTGCTGCCAGTCTGAGTAGACAAGATTGGCCTTGATGGATCAGACAACTTCATGTGTGATCATCACTGGTCATAGCGGACTCTGCAGGCATCACTGAGGATTCAGTGATTATGCAGCAGGGACCTTTAGCTGAGCAATGGGGTGCGGAACTGGGATCTTTTAGGTCCAGACTGCAAATCCCACACAACCACAACCCTGGCTCCAGGGCATGGTCTGAAGGCATGAGGCTTCCCAGGGAGGTGATGGGCTCCCCTTCTTTGGAAGTTTTCAAGCAGAGGCTACAGATGGCCACCTGACAGCCATTCTGATTCTGTGAACTTGGGCAGATCACAAGAAGGGAGGGCAGGAAAGGGCTGCCACCGTGCTTGGTTCTCGTGGCCCTTTCTCGCATGCCCAGGGGAATGCCGATCGCCACTTTGGGGTCCGGAAGCAATTCTTCTCCAGGCCAGGTTGGCTGGAGATCCTGGACGGGTTTTTTGTCTGATGCCCAGAAGTCACTGGGTGTGTGTGTGGGGGGGAGGTATTTGTGAATCTCCTGCACTAAGCAGGGGGTTGGACTGGATGACCTTGGAGGTCCCTTCCATGCCTGTGATTCTATGAGATCTCCACCGATGTTCCCTTTAAGCTGAGGAGAGTCCCGTGAGCAAAAATTCTACTTTGTGAGCTACCGGCCTTAAAGTTGTGAGCGAGCAATTGGGCTGCTGCTTAAATTAGTCTGCTCTGGAGCCGTCCTTCCTGAGTTAAGACAAAAACGTGCGAGCCGGAGGCTAAGAAACGGTGAGCTGGCTCACCCTAACTCAGCTTAGAGGGAACTCTGCGGTTCTCCACCTGGAGGTTGGCAACCCTAACCCAGACTAGAGAGGCAGTCCTCAGCAGTGTTCCCTCTAAGCTGAGTGAGTGTGAGCTAGCTCACAGCTTTTTAGCCTCCAGCTCACACATGTTTTTCTTAGTTCAGGAAGGAGGGCTCCAGAACAAACCAATTTATGCAGCGGCCAAATCTCTTGCTCACAGCTTTAATGCCAGTAGCTCACAAAGTGGAAGTTTTGCTCACAAGACTCCACAGCTTGGAGGGAACATTGGCTCCGTGAGCCATGCAGTGGTGTGTTCAGGTGCAAAGAAAGAAATCGCTTCCTAGAGATCCTGGCCTCTGAGTCTTCCAAACCTTCACCGGGGAGGAAAAGGACTTCTCAGGAAACCTGACTTGTTTCATTTGCAAGCGGCAGGTTTGTTTTGCCAGCCCAGCGGGTTGCTCTTTTCCAGAGCTGGGAGCCCCCCCTGCTCCCTCCCTCCCCCCTCCGCCGCCTCCCGGTTTAGCATTGCAGGCCAGGAAAGAGCAAATGTGATAAAAACTCATGCATTTTAACAGGCTCTCTCCCGCGCTCCCCCCGCGCTCCGTAGAATAAAAGCTGACAGGTGCAGTTGAGTTAATCAGGGTGGATAATAGAGGGAAAGAAAGAAATCTCAGGCCAAATTGATGGAGGCAAAGAAAGAGAGGAGAAATCATGGGGTTGAGTTCAAAAGGATCCTGTTAAGATTGTGATGAAACTTAAAAGGGGCAGCTGCCTTCCCCGGCCGGGGGGTGGTGGTGAGGGGAACCAGCCCTCCTGACTGGACACCTCGCATTGGGCTGGGGGAGATGGGGATGAGGCGGGAGGCCATCCCTGAAGACCGAGCCCTCAGTCAGGTCGCGGCCAGTGTTCCCTCTAAGCTGAGTTAGACTGAGCTAGCTCACCGTTTCTTAGCCTCCGGCTCACACATTTCTGTCTTGGCTCAGGAAGGAGGGCTCCAGAGCCATATAATTTATGCAGCGGCCAAATCGCTCGCTCACAACTTTAATGCTGGTAGTTCACAAGGTAGAATTCTTGCTCACAAGACTCCACAGCTCAGAGGGAACACGGCAGCCAGCCTCCGGCGCACACATTTTTGGCTTGGGAAGGGATGGCTCCAGAGCAAACCAATTTATGTAGTAGCCAAATCGCTCGCTCACAGCTTTAATGCCGGTAGCTCACAAGGTAGAATTTCTGCTCACAAGACTCCACAGCTTAGAGGGAGCATTGGTTGCGGCCATCCTCAGTGTGGGCCAGGAATGAGCAGGAATCCCACGTGAGCTGCAGTGAGGGTTGCCAGCCTCCAGGTGGGAACTGGAGATCTGCTGGAGTGACAACTGATCTCCAGGTGACAGACACATCAGCGCCCCTGGAGGAAACGTCTGCCTTGGAAGGTGGACTTTGTTAGACACTGTGCCTCATCGAAGTCCCTCCCCTTCCCATATCTTGCCTTCCTCAGGCCCCACCCTCAAAATCTCCAGGGAGAGAATCACAGAATCACAAAGTTGGAAGGGGTCCTACAGGCCATCTAGTCCTTTGCTGCTGTTGTTCAATCACACAGTCGAGTCTGACTCTTCGCGACCCCGCGGACCACCCCACGCCAGGCCCTCCTGTCTTCTGTCCTACTCAATTTCACATCTGTTGCATCACTAACACTGTCTAACCGTCTCATCCTTTGCCGTCCCCGTCATCTTTGACCTTCAATCTTTCCCTTCTCATTCGGTGGCCAAAGTAGTCTAGTCCAACCTGGTCCAATTAGCCACAAGGTATAGATCGGGACTCTCAGTCTGGGGCAAGGGATGCTGTGTATTCTTGGTGCTTGGGAGGGGGGGCAACAGTGGGAGGGCTTCTGGTGTCCTGGCCCCACTGTTGGACCTCCTGATGGCACCTGGTATTTTTGGCCACTGTGTGACAGAGTGTTGGATTGGATGGGCCACTGGCCTGATCAACACTGCCTTCTCTTATGTTCTTATATGGAGTAGAGGTCCATCAGTGGCTATTAGCCACAAGGTATAGATAGGAACTCTCGGTGTGGGGCAGGTGATGCTCTGTATTCTTGGTGTTTGGGGTTGGGGGTCAACAGTGTGAGGGCTTCTGGCGTCCTGGCCCCACTGCTGGACCTCCTGATGGCACCTGGTATTTTTGGCCACTGTGATGGGCCATTGGCGTTATCCAACTGACTGGATGTGCCATTGGCCTGATCGAACTTTGGCTTCTCTTATGTTCTTCTATTCTTCTGTTCTTATGCCACAGGGTCCATCGCCACCCACCCAAATCTCCAGGTATTTCCCAACCCAGAGCTGGCAACCCTATAGGTCAAACTGATTCTTTCCCCAAAAACTCCAGGTTTCTGTTCCACCCAGGCAGAGGGTTTCTCTCTTCTGTCCTAATGGAGAAACTCCCCTCCCTCCCCGCCCTGCCTCCTACAGCCCCCCCCCACAGCCTCATGTGAACTAAACCCATCCCCAAAATGCTTTTCAGCGGACCAGGCCATCAGAAGAGCTACAGAGAGGAGTGCATTTAAATGTAGTCAAGGTCCATTACAGCCGCCAATGGAAATCTGCCGGCATTATTGCGGTTTCATCACAGATAAATCAGGGAGCGGCAAAGAACTGAGTCCGTTAGCATCCAGGTCTCCCCACACCGGCAGATTCATAACTCCAGCCTCGTCTCTTTAATTGCACCCTGAAGTGTGGAAATTACTGGAGAGCGCGATGCAAATTGGTGGTCCCCTTTCTAGAGTTCACCACTGAAACTACAGTTGTGTGTGTATGTGTGTGTGGGGGGGTTATGCACAGACATGCCAATGCTGCACTTCTCCCCCCCCCCTCATTATTTTAATTGCTAATAGAGCTGAGAAGCAATCCCCTTCCTTGGTCCTCATTACAGGGAAGTTAAAAAGTGCCTCTGTTATTGCAAATGAACACCATTATGCATAAAGGGGGAGGGGGGAGGGAGCGGAGCCAGGCAGACGGTGGTTCTTTCGTCCGGCAAAGTGATGTTAAAAAAAAAACACCTGCTTTCAAAAAAATTCACCTTCAGGTAAGTACAAGGGAAAAAAATAGAAGTAACAGGGCAAGGGGAGAGAAGATGGCAGGTTGAAATATGCACTTGCTTACAGATACAAGCAGAAGTTAACCCGGTAAAGGTGAGGGCTCTGTGAAGGAACAGGCTCGCTAATGCTAACTCATTCCCCTGGATCCCGGGAGATTAGAAAAGTTGACCCAGGTCTCCACCCAATGACAACACTCCTTTCCCTTACTTCCAGGATGTACCAGCTTCTCTTATCATAGAATCATAGATTGTTAGAGTTGGAAGGGACCTTGCAGGTCATCTAGTCCAACCCCTTGCACTCTGCAGGAGCATAGCCGAAAGATAGCCCTACAGACCTACATACCTACAACATACCCGAAAGATGGTCATCCAGTCTCTGCTTGAAAACATCCAGTGAAGGAGCACCCGCCACCTCCCGAGGCAGTCTGTTCCACCACTCAATCACTCTTACATTTAGGAAGTTTCTCCTGATATTTAGTTCGGAGGAAGAGAGAATATTAGTTGCTGCAGATTTTCCAGGTTGTGTGGCCAAGGTCTTGGCACTGTAGGACCTGACATTTCACCAGTAGCTGTGACTGGCATCCTCAGAGGGATAACACAGAAAGATGGAGTAGATCTGTTCCATCTTCTACATGACAGCCCTTCAAATACTTGAAGACTGCAAGGTAGTACTCACTGTCATGCCACCAATATATTCAAAAAAGTATCTCCCACTAGACAGATGTGTATATCTAAAGACTCTGTATCTGCTTTGCCACATAAAGACTTTGCCTAGTTGCTGCATCTCCCACTTCAGGCTTATTAGTTAGCATGGGGTGAGTGGGCATCAACGTGGCAAATGGGGTTCAATGTGGCCAAGTGCAAAGTGATGCACATTGGAGCCAAAAATCCTAAATATAAATACACGTTGATGGGGTCTGATCTGGCAGAGACTGACCAAGAGAGAGATCTTGGAGTCGTAGTGGATAACTCGCTGAAAATGTCTACACAATGTGTAGCTGCAATAAAGAAGGCCAACGCTATGCTGGGGATTATTAGGAAGGGAATTGATAACAAATCAGCCAGTATCATCATGCCCCTGTATAAATCATTGGTGCGACCTCATTTGGAATACTGTGTACAGTTCTGGTCACCACATCTCAAAAAGGATATAATAGCATTGGAAAAAGTGCAGAGAAGGGCAACTAGAATGATAAAAGGGTTGGAACACCTTCCCTATGAAGAAAGGTTAAAATGCTTGGGGCTCTTTAGCTTGGAGAAACGACGGCTGAGGGGTGACATGATCGAGGTTTATAAGATTATGAATGGGATTGAGCTGGTTGAGAAAGAAGTACTTTTCTCCCTTTCTCACAATACAAGAACTCGTGGGCACTCTATGAAATTGCTGAGCAGTCGGGTTAGAACAGATAAAAGGAAATACTTCTTCACCCAAAGAGTGATTAACATATGGAATTCACTGCCACAGGAGGTCGTGACAGCTGCAAGCATGGACAGTTTCAAGAGGAAATTAGATAAACATATGGAGCAGAAGTCCACCAGTGGCTATTAGCCACAGGGTATAGAATGAGAACTCTCAGTCTGGGGCAGGTGATGCACTCTATTCTTGGTGCTGGAGGGGGCAGCAGTGGGAGGGCTTCTGGTGCCCTGGCCCCACTGCTGGACCTCCTGATGGCACCTGGTATATTTTGGCCGCTGTGTGACAGAGTGTTGGACTAGATGGGCCATTGGCCTGATTCAACATTGGCTTCTCTTATGTTCTTATGTTCTTATGTTCTTATGATCTACTGCACTTTTAAGCTATCACTCTCAAAGGATTATGAATTTACACACTGCCTCTCCCCTTTACCACTCATTGGAAAGCAAATAGGTGTGGTACATTTACAGAGATCAAGCTTTGAGCATTTGAAATATAAGAACGTTCAAAAAACAAATATAAAAAGTGTACACATGGTACGTTCAAGCAACAGGCTGAGCAAGGATACAAAGAAAAGGTGAAAATGCATACTCTTCTAAACCTGAAACTATACTTATCCTAACAATGTTAAATTAGGGTAAGCTACCAATTCTTGAAGTAGAAGTTGTAGAATGTTGTTCCATCATGGAAGAGACACACATCCAGACACATTGGATATTTGGTACCAGAACAATTTGGAGAGCATGTGCAGTTACCATGAGAGATTATCCATGGCCTACTATGTAAACTTTTATCAATTGCACATCACATGAGGAAGTAACTCTTGGCTCTAAAGAAAATCTTTGTTCATATATTTATTTCTGGATGTGTGTTTTTCTACAATAGTAATATTGATCACTGAGGAAGGCCCTAAGGGGCCAAAACATGTATGGTCTACTGGTCATAAGACATACCCATCAATTGTATACGTAAAACTTTCAGCTCTGTGTGTAAAAAGTTTTAAGAGTCTGATATTTGGATAATTTCTTTTAACCTATTTTATCTTTAACTAATTTGTACAACTTAATAAATATTTGTATTTTTATAGTAACTTATTTTATTAGCTTGACCCTCTTATATCACAGTCATATCTTGGGTTGAGTCCCTCCCCCTTTTTTCTTGGAGGTAGTGATGGCCACAGGAATAAACAGTTTTAAAAGGGTTTAGATAGAGTTGTGGAGGACTCTATTAGTGACTACTAGCCATGGTGACTGAGGGGAACCTCCACAGTCAGAAGCACTAATCCTCTGAATCCCAGAACCAGGAAGCCTCTATGCCATGTTGTTGGCCCTCTAGAGGAATTGGCTGGCCATTGGGGATGGGCACAAACCCCATGTTCATGATGAATTTTGGCTAGTTTGTGCTTCTGAACTGAAGTTCATGGCAGGTCACCTGGCACAAACTTTCCATGAACTTATTTTTCCAAAACTTCAAAACAACTGGGGTTGGCGGTGGAATTCTCCAGCCTTGGAAACACTTTTGTCAGTTTCCAACAAGTCTTGTCAGTTTCTAGAGGGGTTTTTCCCCTTCCTTTGCTAGCCTTTCTTTATGTTCTCTTCCCATTTTCTTGCACAGAGCTTGCAAAATCCTGCCTCCTTGCTAGGATTTATTATGAATGTGTTTTGACAGCAGTCCTTTTAAGCTTGCAATGCCAGTGGCACTGGGTTCTGCTGGGCAATCTGCACATTGTAACTGGTTGTGCTGGGCTTGCAAAATTACCCCCTCTTGGATTTCTTGTGACACTGTGCTTTGAGATCAGTCCTTTTAAGCTTGCAGTGTGCCACAGTGGCACTGGGTTCTGCTGGGCATTCTGTACACTGAACTGGTTTTGCTGGGTTTGCAACACTCCCCCCATGCTTGGATCGTGATTCTGCACATCAGTCCTGTTGAGCTGGCATTGCCACAATGGCACTGAGTTCTGCTGGGCACTAATATATTGAACTGGTTCTGCTGGGTGTGCAACCCCCCTTCCTTGCTTGGAATCTGATTCTGTGCTAGACCTCAGTCCTGATGGGCTGGCATTGCCACAATGGTACTGTGTTCTGCTGGGCACTCTTTGATTGCACTGGTTCTGCTGGGCTTGCAAAAATGCCCCCCACAATCACTTTCAGTTTCTGCTGCAGAGATTCTCTGGCTTGACCTTAGTTCTGTTGGGTTTGCATTTTCACAGTGACACTGGTTCCGGTGGGTACATTGTACTGGTTCTGCTGAGCTTGCAAAAATGCCCCCCAATCCAGAGATTCTCAGGGACTTTGATTCTGTTCTGCTAGGTTTCTATTGCCCTCATTTTATTTGCTGTTTTCCCCTCATTTAAAAACAATGGAGGATGACAGCACCTTCTGGGGGGGGGGGCATAACTCACACCCCGCAAATCCGATCCTCGCCAAACTTGGAGAGCAGGTAGAGGAGAGTCAAATGGAGATCCTCTGTGAGTTTGATGTCTCTAGCACACTAGGGAGAGGGGTTCTACTGCATCACAAACCTCATGAACTGAAGCAGTTCTTTTAGCTCCTAAAAGTTTGTGATGGTTTATCGTTCCACCAACTGGGCATGTACAAATCACAACCTGAACCACATTTTCCCAGTTCATGCCCATCCCTATTGGGCAGTGTGTGAAACAGGATGCTGGACTAGATGGATGACTGGTCTGATCCAGAAGGGCTTTTTTATGTTCTTATGGGAGAGCTTTCTCCCAGCTCCATTGAAGTTGCTTCTGTCTTTCTGAGCACACGCAGAAAGCCCAGTCTTTTTCTGAGAGTTGTCTCTAAGCTTGGCATAGGCACAATTGCCCTTCCCACCATCTCCTTTCCCTTCCCCTCCCCGCAACAGACACCCTGGGGCTGAGAGAGCTCTTTTGTGGACTGCTCCCAAGAGGACAGCTCTGAGAGAACTGTGACTGACCCAAGGTCACACCAGCATCTGCAAGTGGAGGAGCAGGGAATCAAACCCAGTTCTCCCAGATTAGAGTCCACACCCCTAGCCACTACACCAAACTGGCTCTCAAGACAGTAAGAGACAGTGGATTCTTTCAGACACCCCCATCATACCGAGATCAAGGAAGCTTTACTATGGGTTGGCATGATGCTTGAATGTGAAGGAGGAGTAGCAAAGACCAAATTGGGAGGCGTAGCAGACACCCAAGAAGACAGAGTTAAAATTCAACAAGATCTGAATACTCTGGAGAAGTGGGCAGCTGCAAACAGTTCAACAAAGATAAATGCACAGTGTTACATCCCGGCCACAAAAATGCCAAGCACAAATACTGGATGGGGGATACATTTCTGGGGAGTAGTGTATGCGGAAGAGATCTTGGGGTAAGGATGGACTGTGAACTGAATATGAGCAGTCAGTGTGATGCGGCGGCAAAAAGGCAAATGCAGTCTTGGGTTGTATCAAAAGGGCCATGGCATTGAAACCACAGGAAGTCGTAGTCCCTGCTGTACACTGCCTTGGTCAGGCCGCACCTGGAGACCTGTATACAGTTCTGGAGGCCTCACTTCCAAAAGGATGTGGACAAAATTGAGAGGGTGTAGAAGAGAGCGACGAGGATGATCAGGGGCCTGGAGACTGAGCCCTACGAGGAAAGGCTTCTCTTTAAATATTTGAAAGGCCATCATTTGGAGGAGGGCAAGAAGCTGTTAAAGTTGGCAGCAGAAGATAGGTCCCAAAGCAGTGGGTTTAAATTACATGCAGAAAGTGTATCGGCTGGATATTAGGAAAAACTTTTTCACAGTCAGAGGGGTTCAAAGGTGGAATCAGCTGCCTAGGGAGGTGGTGAGCCCCTCTTCACTGACAGCTTTCAAGAAGAGTCTGGAGGAATATTCGTCAGAGATGCTTTAGGCTGGTCCTGCATCGGGCAGGGGGCTGGACTACTAGATGGTCTGTAGGGCCCCTTCCAACTCTATGGTTCTATGATTCTAATATTGGGCTGCAAATCAGCCAGCAAACAAGAATTAGAGGGTGCAGCCCGAAGTGGGATTGCAAAGGACAGATTGGCCTGACTGACAAGACAACGAGATCATGGCCGTCATGACTTCCTCCTCAGCAGCTGTAGCAGCTGTTGCACCACGGAGACAGGAGTGAAATTGTGAAGGAGGAGGGGAAGTGCAAAAGCAGCTCCGTTTCCCCGGGGCTAAATGGGTCTTCCTGCAGATACTGTCAAATTTAAGCCAATACTAATGACACAACTTCTTGGCCCTGGGAGTTCTTAGCTGTGGGCTGCCAGCAGTACCTGTGGATGCGCCAGCAGCCAGTGACTGGCCCTCTGACATACTATTTTCCTTTGTTTTAGCTTATCTATATTGTGTTCGTCGTTGTTCTAAATTATTTTGGGGGCCCTTGGGAAGTAATGTGAGGCATAAATAGTTAATCTGCAATAATAGACCCGACTGTGCGACTGAACAACAAGAAATAATAATAGAAGTATGCATCCATCCATCTGTGGCAAGCATAACTCATCAAAAGACAGAGATGTCTGTAAAGTGTGAAACTGCAGCTGATTTATGGCGACTAGGGATGGGCACAGACCAGCCAACAAAGCAGACTCATAGAACCATAGAATGTTAAGAGTTGGAAGGGACCTTGCAGGTCATCTAGTCCAACCCCCTGCACTCTGCAGGAGCAGAGCCAAAAGATAGCCCTACATACCTACAAATAAAGTTTGTCAAGAATTTTGGGCAGTTCATGGTTCGTGAACTGAAATTTGTGAACGGAAGAACCTCCATGAACTTTCACGAATTTTTATGCAGTTTGTGGTGGTTCGTGAAGAGCAGAAATGCAGGGGATTAAACCCCTGCTTTCTGCTCTTCGTGGGAAAAACAGTTGAGCTGTGGGGAGCTCACTGCCACTCAGCTGTTAAATGGGCAGGAGCCATTTAAACCATGCCACGGGGAGCAGAAAGCAGGGATTTAAATTGCTCCAAGCCTGAAGTTGGCTGTCCAAGAAAGTCCCTTTAAACAACTGAGCCACGGGAGCAGGTTGCTCCCACGGCTCGTTTTTTTAGATCAGAAACAGCTGAGTTGTAGGGGCAGCCTGGTCCCACAGCTCAGTCGTTCAGAGCCTGAAACAACTGAACCGTGGGAGCAGGCCGCCCCTTCAGCTCAGCTGTTTGGGCAGGAAGCTCATGAACCCATTTCAGTTTGTACGCCAGCCGACTGGGTTCATGGGGTTCGTGGTTCAGTTCGTGGTTTGCCCACGAATCACAAACCGAACCACATTTTTGTGGTCCGTGCTGACCTCTAATGGCAAACTCAGCCAGGGGTCTTTTGGGACCTTGTCCCCCCCCCCCCTTCCAAATACTGGCTCTGCTTAGCTTCCAAGATCTGATGAGGTCAGGTTATACCATCCTGCTGTCAGGTAGCCCTGTCATGGGTATGGTATGCAGAGGGAGTACTCCGGTCTCCCATCTTCTGAACTTTTACTCACTGTCTCTTATCAGGTGTCCGACCTTTAATCTCCAGTTGCTGGAGTTTCAGCTGGGAACCAAAACGGTTTCTAGGATTGTTTTGCTTGCTTGCCCTGTGCGCGCAAAATGTATTCATTGGCTTCTGCTGTATGGGGGGGGGGGGATGCTTGAATGTAGTATATCTTATAAGGCCCTACTATATTTGGCCATTACTGACACAAGCTGTGCACGTGTCTTTAGTTCTGCTTCACCATTAAACATTGTCTTCTGAAGAAGCCCTCTGTTGTGTGAGCTGACTGAGGAACCTGGCACCTGCCTTGCCTCCAAAGATAGAGATGCGCACCTCAAAACGGGCACCATCTCCAGGATGGTCAGGGCAGCTGCAGTGCCACAGTGAAGGGAATCAGAGTTAAGAACATAAGAACATAAGAACATAAGAACATAAGAGAAGCCAGTGTTGAATCAGGCCAACGGCCCATCCAGTCCAACACTCTGTCACACAGTGGCCAAAATATACCAGGTGCCATCAGGAGGTCCAGCAGTGGGGCCAGGACACTAGAAGCCCCTCCCACTGCTGCCCCCCTCCCAGCACCAAGAATAGAGTGCATCACCTGCCCCAGACTGAGAATTCCCATCTATACCCTGTGGCTAATAGACGGGAGCTCACTCCGTCATGCGGCACACTCGGGTCTCGAACTGCTGAACTACTGACCTTCCACAGCCTGCAGTTCAGTGTCTTAACCACTTGAGCCACCGCAGCTAAATGTACTTCCATATAAAAAGGTTGCTGCACGCCCCCGTTTTTACGGCAGCAGCAGGACTGGTCTTTGAGCTGCACATCCCAAGCAGGCAGCTGGGGAAATTGGTGGCTGGTGGAGACACAGGCCAGCCTGTCAACCCACCAGGGAACCCAGGGCGGTTGGGAGAGGCAATGCAGAGGGAACTGCAGAGAGGAGGAGGAGGAGGAGGAGGGGGAGATTGACCCCACCCTTCACTACCCTGGTGGAACGAGCTCCCGGAAGAGATCCGGGCCCCGCGAGATCTTCTACAGTTCCACAGGGCCTGCAAGACGGAGCTCTTCCACCAGGCCTTTGACTAAGGAGCGGCCCCCACCACCTCCATCAACGGGCCCGGCCCTCAGCCTAACACCTGATCTATTCCATTGAGCGGCTGGAAGACGGCTAAGCTGGAACGACCAGCTGCAAATATCTTAGTATGCTATCTTACGTAATGAAGGAATGACCTCTAGCACCTTTTGATTTATGATTTTAAGAATCATCTGTACTGAACTGTTTTGAAATGATTATATTGTATGTTGCACCAATTGCGTAAGCTGCCCTGAGCCTGCTTGCGGGGAGGGCGGGGTATAAGTTGAATTAAATAAATAAATACCCAAAGGAGTCTCAGAGCAGCTGACAAACTCCTTTCCCTTCCCCTCCCCACAACAGACACCCTGGGAGGTAGAAGAAGAGGAAGAGATTGGATTTATACTCAGCCCTTCACTGCCCAAAGGCGTCTCAGAGCAGTTCACAAACTCCTTTCCCTTCCCCTCCCCACAACAGATACCCTGTGAGGTAGAAGAAGGAGAAGAAGATATTGGATTTATACCCCGCCCTTCACTCCCCAAAGGAGTCTCAGAGCGGCTGACAAACTCCTTTCCCTTCCCCTCCCCACAACAGATACCCTGTGAGGTAGAAGAAGGAGAAGAAGATATTGGATTTATACCCCGCCCTTCACTCCCCAAAGGAGTCTCAGAGCAGCTGACAAACTCCTTTCCCTTCCCCTCCCCACAACAGATACCCTGTGAGGTAGAAGAAGGAGAAGAAGATATTGGATTTATACCCCGCCCTTCACTCCCCAAAGGAGTCTCAGAGCGGCTGACAAACTCCTTTCCCTTCCCCTCCCCACAACAGATACCCTGTGAGGTAGAAGAAGGAGAAGAAGATATTGGATTTATACCCCGCCCTTCACTCCCCAAAGGAGTCTCAGAGCAGCTGACAAACTCCTTTCCCTTCCCCTCCCCACAACAGATACCCTGTGAGGTAGAAGAAGGAGAAGAAGATATTGGATTTATACCCCGCCCTTCACTCCCCAAAGGAGTCTCAGAGCGGCTGACAAACTCCTTTCCCTTCCCCTCCCCACAACAGATACCCTGTGAGGTAGAAGAAGGAGAAGAAGATATTGGATTTATACCCCGCCCTTCACTCCCCAAAGGAGTCTCAGAGCAGCTGACAAACTCCTTTCCCTTCCCCTCCCCACAACAGATACCCTGTGAGGTAGAAGAAGGAGAAGAAGATATTGGATTTATACCCCGCCCTTCACTCCCCAAAGGAGTCTCAGAGCGGCTGACAAACTCCTTTCCCTTCCCCTCCCCACAACAGATACCCTGTGAGGTAGAAGAAGGAGAAGAAGAGATTGGATTTATACCCCGCCCTTCACTCCCCAAAGGAGTCTCAGAGCAGCTGACAAACTCCTTTCCCTTCCCCTCCCCACAACAGATACCCTGTGAGGTAGAAGAAGGAGAAGAAGATATTGGATTTATACCCCGCCCTTCACTCCCCAAAGGAGTCTCAGAGCGGCTGACAAACTCCTTTCCCTTCCCCTCCCCACAACAGACACCCTGTGAGGTAGAAGAAGGAGAAGAAGAGATTGGATTTATACCCCGCCCTTCACTCCCCTTCCCCTCCCCACAACAGACACCCTGCGAGGTAGAAGAAGAAGAAGAAGAGATTGGATTTATACCCCGCCCTTCACTCCCCAAAGGAGTCTCAGAGCGGCTGACAAACTCCTTTCCCTTCCCCTCCCCACAACAGACACCCTGTGAGGTAGAAGAAGGAGAAGAAGAGATTGGATTTATACCCCGCCCTTCACTCCCCTTCCCCTCCCCACAACAGACACCCTGCGAGGTAGAAGAAGAAGAAGAAGAAGAAGAGATTGAATTTATACCCCACCCTTCACTCCCCAAAGAAGTCTCAGAGCGGCTGACAAACTCCTTTCCCTTCCCCTCCCCACAACAGACACCCTGTGAGGTAGAAGAAGGAGAAGAAGAGATTGGATTTATACCCCGCCCTTCACTACCCAAAGGAGTCTCAGAGCGGCTGACAAACTCCTTTCCCTTCCCCTCCCCACAACAGACACCCTGTGAGGTAGAAGAAGGAGAAGAAGAGATTGGATTTATACCCGGCCCTTCACTCCCCAAAGGAGTCTCAGAGCGGCTGACAAACTCCTTTCCCTTCCCCTCCCCACAACAGACACCCTGTCAGGTAGAAGAAGGAGAAGAAGAGATTGGATTTATACCCCGCCCTTCACTACCCAAAGGAGTCTCAGAGCGGCTGACAAACTCCTTTCCCTTCCCCTCCCCACAACAGACACCCTGTCAGGTAGAAGAAGAAGAAGAGATTGGATTTATTCCCCACCTTTCACTACCAGAAGAAGTCTCAGAACGGCTTACAAACTCTTTCCCCTTCCCCTCCCCACAACAGACACCCTGGGAGGTAGGAGGGGCTGAGAGAAGCTCTTCCCAGGACTGCTCTTGAGAGCACAGCTCTGAGAGAACTTGTGACTGACTCAAGTTCTCAGCAGGAGGTCCACATGGAGGAGTGGGGGAATCAAACCCGGTTCTCCCAGATAGGAGTCTGCTGTCCTAACTACTCTCCCAAACTGACAGGGGTGGGCAAGTCAACAGCTGAGGCTGTGGCGGGATGCCCGGTCAAAAGAGGAGGAGGAGGAGGAGAAGAAGAAGAAGAAGAAGAAGAAGAAGAAGAAGAAGAAGAAGAAGAAGAAGAAGAAGAAGAAGAAGAAGAAGAAGAAGAAGAAGAAGAAGAAGAAATTGGATTCATACCCCGCCCTTCACTACCCAAAGGAGTCTCAGAGCGGCTCACAAACTCCTTTCCCTTCCCCTCCCCACAACAGACACCCTATGAGGTAGAAGAAGAACAAGAAAGAGATTGGATTTATACCCTGCCCTTCACTACCCAAAGGTGTCTCAGAGTGGCTTACAAACTCTCTTCCCTTCCCTTCCCTTCCCCACAACAGACACCCTGTGAGGTAGGTGGGGCTGTGAGAGCTCTTGACAGAAACTGCTCTTTTTTCAAGAACAGCTCTTGTCAGAACTGTGGCTTGCTCAAGGTCATCCAGCCAGGTCCAAGTGGAGGAGTGGGGAATCAAACCCAGCTCTCCCAGATGAGAGTCCACGGACTTAACCACTACACCAGGTCAGCCAAGTCTGAGAAAAGGGGATTGCTCCATCCTAGTGCTGGGAGAGAAGGGCATGAAAAACTCCCTCCTCCCACCTCCTCCTTTTCTTTGTTCCCTGCTTCGTGGTGGTTGAGAAGCTGGAGACAGGCAAAAGGGACATAACTCGGGGGGGGGGGGCTAGGCCTTTAACAACTGTCCTCTTCAGGACCTCTTCAGCAGAAGAAGCATTCATATTGGGATGTTCGGTCTCCTGCGAGCTTTTCATACCTAAAGTGTTGCTGCAGAGGGGGATTTCTGGCCTGCAGGGGAGTGGGGGATGTTGACGGATAAGGCAAAGGTAGTATTGCCCCAGTGGCCACTCCCCCTTGTGACAGTGTGGGGTGGCACGAAGGTGGGGAAGAATCAGGAACAAAGACCTGTGGGGCCACTGAATGCACTGCAGGACCCCCTCCGGCTGAGCGGGGAAGGAAACTGGTGATGCAATGCAGGTTGATGAAATTTTATGAGCCTGCAGCTTCCCCTGGAGAGTGCACATGGGGAAGGATGGGAGCCCGGCTAATGGAAAGGAAGTGACCTGTGAAATCAGGGCTCTCGCGCCCGCACTGAACATCGAGAGGAAGACGGATAAGAGGAATGGCATTTGATGACTTGCCGCGTTTAGACCCCCGCCTTCCCAGAAGAGGCGCAGAGGTTAAGAATGCACAAGGTTATGAATATAAAAGACTGGCAGTCCAGAAGGAGACCCGAACCCTTGTGCTGAGCAGTCAGCTGTGGAATGCATTTGGAGGTTTCCCGGCAGAGCAAGGCCTGTTTGACCCCACCCTGAGCCTGGTGAGCAGGTCAGCTCTGGAGCAAGGTGCGAATTGTCTCCAGGACAGTAATGGGATCACTGAGACAAAATGGGGCCTCAGAAATTGGAAATAGGTAGAGCTCCGGGATATCAAGGTTCATACTATGAGGAAAGGGTGAGGCGCTTGGGGCTCTTTAGCTTGGAGAAACGATGGCTGAGGGGTGACATGATTGAGGTTTATATGGTCATGCATGGGATAGAGCAGGTGGAGAAAGAGGTGCTTTTCTCCCTTTCTTACAATACAAGAACTCGTGGGCACTCCATGAAATTGCTAAGTGGTCGGGTTAGAACGGATAAGAGGAAGTCCTTCTTCACCCAAAGAGTGATGAACACATGGGATTCACTGTCACAGGAGGTGGCGGCGGCTACAAGCATGGACGGCTTCAAGAAGGAATTGGATAAACATCTGGAGCAGAAGTCCATTGGTGGCTTTTAGCCACAAGGTATAGATAGGGGCTCTGGGGCAAGGGATGCTCTGTATTCTTGGTCCTTGGGGAGGGGGGTCAACAGTGGGAGGGCTTCTGGTGTCCTGGCCCCACTGCTGGACCTCCTGATGGCACCTGGTCTTTTTGGCCGCTGTGTGACAGAGTGCTGGACTGGATGGGCCACTGGCCTGATGCAACTCTGGCTTCTGTTTATGTTCTTATGTAGGAACTCTCGGTCTGGGGCAAGGGATGCTCTGTATTCTTGGGGGTTGGAGGGGGTCAACAGTGGGAGGGCTTCTGGTGTCCTGGCCCCACTGCTGGACCTCCTGATGGCCCCTGGGTTTTGGCCACTGTGTGATGCAGAGTGTTGGACTGGAGGGGCCATTGGCCTGATCCAACATTGGCTTCTCTTATGTTCTTATGTCTGGGGCAGTGAGGCTCTGTATTCTTGGTGCTGGGGGGGGGGCAACAGTGGGAGGGCTTCTAGTGCCCTGGCCCCACTGCTGGACCTCCTGATGGCCCCTGGCATTTCTGGCCATGGTGTGGCACACAGAGTGCTGGAATGGATGGGCCACTGGCCTGATCCAACATTGACTTCCTTATGTTCTTACGTACCCCAGAGCAGACCCCTAGATTCCTGTTGTCTTAGACTTAGAAAGCAGCCGTGGGATCTTCAACAAGAGGGAGGAAGTGAGGGCAGGTGGCCAACTGGGAGATCTTTGCAGATATGGTGCCATTGGAGCCCGATGCAGCTGGTGCCCTCAGAGCCTGATATAACACTTTGCCACTTCCCCTGGAATGACTCTCCTTGTAGATCTCTTCCATGCCAACGTCCAGAGTACCACACAGCATCCTGATTGGCTAGAAATGGACAGCTGGGCAAGGGAGCTTCCTCTCTGACTCCAGAAGGGGAACAAGAGAATGGGACCAGTGGCAGCCCTGTGCCTTTGGACCCCCTAGGCTTGCCCCCACCTTGCCTCAGATGGGTGCGGGTCCCGATTTTTAGAGCAGGACAGGTTTGTGGGGTTGCTCAATTTTCACCTCTCATCTGCTTTACCCCATCAGAGCCTCCATCATGAAGTAGCCTTATGGAGAAATGCATTTTATTGTGAGGTCTTTACAAGACCCCGCCTTCGCCAGCATTTGATTTTTAAAAGCTTTTTCTCAAATAGCAGAAGACAGGCAGGAAGGGGCAAGTCAATTGCTCACAAGCACTGCTCATTGTGCCAATAGCTTGAGCCAGTAACAACAGTCAAAACTTTGGAAATGCAAATGGCCCTCCTGGCGGAAGACAATGAAATGGCCTGCTCACACCTTGACCGGAACCTGACACCTAGAAGGGATGCAGAGAGCTGAGGGGTGTGAGGGGGCCAGAAATCCCATTTGACTTACAAAGGGCTGGGGAAACAGAAGAGATAAAATCCCTTGGCAGGGAGGGAGATTAATCCATTTTCATAGAATCATAGAATGTTAGAGTTGGAAGGGACCTTGCAGGTCATCTAGTCCAACCCCCGGCACTCTGCAGGAGCACAGCCGAAAGAGAGTCCTACCTACCTACAACATACCCAAAAGATGGTCGTCCAGCCTCCGCTTGAAAACATCCAGCGAAGGAGCATCCACCACCTCCCAAGGCAGTCTGTTCCACTGCTCAACCACTCTTCTTACAGTTAGGAAGTTTCTCCTGATATTTAGCCGGTAATGACTCCCTTGTCATTTCTACCCATTAGATCTAGTCTTGCAATCCAGACCAAGAGAGAATAGATCAGCTCCATCTTCTACATGGCAGCCTTTCAGATATTCAAAGACTGCCATCATGTCCCCTCTAAGCCTTCTCTTTCCTGGGCTAAACATACCCAACTCTTTCAGCCTTTCTTCATAAGACTTGGATTCCAACCCTCTCACCATTCTGGTCGCCCTCTTCTGGACACGCTCGAGCTTGTCAACACCCTTCCTAAAATGTGGTGCCCAAAACTGGACACAGGACTCTAGGTGAGGCCTGACCATAGCAGAACAGAGCGGAACTACCACCTCCCGTGATCTGGACACAAGGCTTCTGTGAATGCATCCTAAGATTGCATTAGCTTTCTTCACAGCCACATCGCACTGCAGGCTCATGTTGAGCTTGTGATCAACCAGAACACCTGGATACCTTTCACCTGTGCTGCTGTGTCAAGCCAAGTCCCTCCCATACTATATCTGTGCCTTTGATTTTTTGTGCCCAGCTGTAGGACTTTTCACTTATCTCTATCGCTACCGGATAGGGCAGGGTACAAATCTCAAAATAAAAAAATAAAAAAAACATTGAATTTCATTTTATTTGCCTCAGCCCACTGCTCCAGCCTATCTAGATCATTTTGAATCCTGACTCTGTCTTCTTCAGAATTAGCAATCCCACCCAGCTTTGTGTCATCTGCAAATCTGATAAGCATCCCCTCTATGCCTTCCTCCAGGTCACTTATAAAAACATTGCACAACACCGGGCCCAGGAACGAGGCCCTGCGGCACTCCACTTGAGACTTCCCTCCATGTAGACGCTGGGTACGATTTTTCAACCAACCATGAATTCATCCAATGGTGGATGGATAATAAATTCTTCTAAATGCTGGTAGTTCTTCTCCATACCATATGTGTGTGTGTGAAGTGCCATCAAGTCACTTCAGAATTAATGACCTCCAGAACATCCTATCATTAACAGCCTTGCTCAGGTCTTACAAATCAAGAGCCTTTGATGGCATCAATCCATCTCCTGTTGCTCTTCCTCCCTTCCTGCTACCTTCAACTTTTTCCTAGACCATGGTGGGCCATTTGAACACACTATTGAAGATGAGCACCAGAGGTCGAGAGGGGTTGACAATAAGATGGCTAATTCCCTGGCAGTACGCAAGTGTGAGAAGCCATCCCTGTGGTAACAGCTGCTGGGTATTGGTAGATGTCTTTAATTTGCAACTCAGAAGGGAAGCAGTGAGTGCCGTCTCTCTTGTTGAGCAATTCCAAAACTAACCAGCTACTGACAGCGATCTGAAGGTGAATTGAGAGGCGCATCACTGGGTGGAGACTCAATGGCCGCTGGTGCCTAGGTGCCTTGGAGGGACAAAACAGCCCAGGATCCATGAGTCAATTGGGCCCACATCCCCGAAGAACACAAGAACATAAGAGAAGCCAATGTTGAATCAGGCCAATGGCCCATTTAGTCCAACACTCTGTCACACAGAGGCCAAAATATACCAGGTGCCATCAGGAGGTCCAGCAATGGGGCCAGGACACTAGAAGCCCTCCCACTGCTGCCCCCTCCAGCACCAAGAATAGAGTGCATCACCTGCCCCAGACTGAGAATTCCTATCTATACCTTGTGGCTAATAGCCACTGATGGACTTCTGCTCCATATATGTTTATCTAATTCCCTCTTGAAACTGTCCATGCTTGCAGCTGCCACCACCTCCTGCGGCAGTGAATTCCATGTGTTAATCACTCTTTGGGTGGTTATCTGTTCTAACCTGACTGCTGGAGCATATGACAATGGGAGGGGGTATGACAGGTAGAGAAACTGGAAAGAGAGAGTTGGTTCTCCCTCTTCCTGTAATAACTAGAAGTTGTGGGCATCCAATGAAGCTGATGGGCAGCAAACTGAGGGCAGCCAAAAGGGAATGCTTCTGTACTCAGTGAGAAATTAAAGGGTGGAATTCACTGCCAGTGAATGTAGTGATAGCCACTATTTTTAATTGGCCAAATGCATGAAGAAGATGGATTTTCCTTCCTTTTAATCATGTTGACTAGATGGCTGGAGGCAAAGTGCCTCTGAACGTAAGAATAGGTGGAAGCTTTGACCTCTAGTGTTTGGTATCTGGTCATCCGCTGTGAAAATCAGAATTACTAGACTGAGGGCTCTTCTTGGATTCTTATAATGTCACATGAAGCTTCTCGATACTGAATCAGACCATCAGTCCATCATGGTCAGTGTGGTCTACTAAGATTGGCAATGGCTCTCCAGGGTCTCAGGCAGAAGACTTTCATATCATCTGCGACTAGGGATGGGCACAAACTGGCCGATGAACTAAAGTTTCTCATGAATTTTGGCTGCTTCATGTTTTGCAAAGCAATGTTTGCAAACTGAAAAACCACCATGAACTTCCACAAATTTTTGTGCCGTTCGTGGCTGTTTACCCTAACCCTGTGCGTGCCTGCCCAGAAATAGCCCTGCCACCATCACTTATCAATACTTATCAGTATTTATTGGCATCTGTGTTTACTGGCACTTATATGATTTTATATGCTGTGATTCTACCTGTTTAAACATTGCGTTTTAACTACTCTGTTGTCTGAGCCTGCCGAGATGGGGCAGGTGGAATATTAATTAATTAGTTAAATAAACAAATACATAAAATAAATATGAAGCTTGAACCTGTTCCGAGGGCAGGGAGGGAGCTTGTGAGGACTTTCTGGAGAGTGACCACTTTTTTGGGGTGGGGGTGGGGGGTGGGGAGGGTCCTTTTGCAACAGCGTCCTCATCTTGACAGCTGTGGGTTTTTTTTGTTTTGTTTTTCTCCTTCCTGAGCAGACGCTTTTATTTATGGCTCCGCTTTCTTGATTTAAAACCCCGCAAAGTGTGACAATCAAAATTAAAGATTTCTCCAGAAAGCCAGCCTGGGGGAAATCATTGCCGAAGCCAGGGAGATTTCCCAGCGGTGACTTTCAAATTAAACGGGAAAAAAGAATTTCTTTAATTTGGTGGCACGTTGTTGCGATGCAGCTCACTGGGCGCGTCATCACCGGCTCAGCGAAGACCCCTGGAACTCGCCCCAGCTGTCAACATTTCCATTTCATCTGACGGCCACTGCCCTGCCACGGCCGATTCCTTCCACGATGTGGCTTTCATAGAATCATCGAATGTTAGACTTGGAAGGGGCCTTGCAGGTCATCTAGTCCAACCCCCTGCAGGAGCCTAGCCGAAAGAGAGCCCTACAACATACCCGAAAGGTGGTCGTCCAGCCTCCACTTGAAATCGTCCAGGGAAGGAGCATCCACCACCTCCTGAGGCAGTCTGTTCCACCGCTCAACCACTCTTCTTACAGTTAGGAACTTTCTCCTGATATTTAGCCGGTAATGACTCCCTTGTCAGCAGCGGAATGAAACTACGCTCAGCCAGTTTGGTGTGAGAGGCAGTTTGGTGTAGTGGTTAAGTGCGTGGACTCTAATCTGGGAGAGCCAGGTTTAATTCCCCACTCCTCCACTTGCACCTGCTGATGTGACCTTGGGTCAGTCACAAGCTCTGGCACAGCTGTTCTTGAAAAAGAGCCGTTTCTGTCAGAAGTTCTCTCAGCCCTGCCTACCTCACAGGGTGTCTGTTGTGGGGAGTGGAAGGGAGAAGGAGATTGTAAGCCACTCTGAGACTCTGAACTGAAATCACTCTCTGATGGGTCAGTCTCAGTACTTTATAGTGACGTGGTTAAGAGCGCGGACTCTAATCAGGGAGAACTGGGTTTGATTCCCCACTCCTCCATATGCAGCTGCTGGATGACCTCGGGCAAGCCATAGCTCTGTCAGAGCTGTCGTGGAAAGAGCTCTCTCAGCCCCGCCCCCTTCCCAGGGTGTCTGTTGTGAGGAGGGTGAGGGAAAGGAGTTTGTAAACCCCTCTGAGACTCTGAGTGAAGACCGGGGTATAAATCCAATCTCCTCCTCCTCCTCCTCCTCTTCCTCCTCTTCTTCTTCTTCCCCCCAGAGGGCCAATGGCCTCCCCCTCCTGACCCAGGCCAGCGCAGAACTGGGAGGACAGCGCCTGTCCTGCTGAGCAGGCAGGCTGCCTTTCTCTCCTCTTTTTTGGAGGGGGCGAGCAGGGGCATGTCTCTGTAAGCTGCAAACCCAGCGCCATGTTCCCTTTCCAGTTTGTCCCTCCTTGAACTAACCCAGAATGTTGGTCTCCTGAGGTCAGGATGGCCTCCCCCTGAATGTCAGTAGCTCTCCAGGGTCCCGAGCAGAGAAAGGCCCTTCTGAACACTTGTGGATGGAGATGGAATTGCCGGTCCCCAGGTTGGGCCTGGAGAACTCCTGGAATTACAACTGGTTTCCAGATGATAGGGATTGGTTCCTCTGGAGAAAATGGATGCATTGGAGCGGGGGGGGGTAGACTGTATGCAGGGGTGTCAAACATGCGGCCCGGGGGCTGGATGAGGCCCTTGGAGGGCTTCTCTCAGGCCCGCACTGGAACTGGCTGTCTCCTGCTTCTTCTTCCAGTTCTTCTTCTGCTGCTGCATCATCGTAGGTTTGCAGCTTACAGAGACACACCTGAACAGTAGATTCAAGATTGCACAGACATTTTGATGCACTAATCCAGAGCAAGAGGGGTCAGTTATCAGACACGGTTAAATAAGCGAAACATTGCAAGAGGGCTAATGGTTTAAGCATGTTTTTATTTTAAGTAAAAAAAAAAAAACCCCTTTGTGTTTGTGTCCTTTATAAAGTTTATAAGTATTTGAAGGGCCGTCATGTAGAAGATGGAGCAGATCTATTCTCCCTTGCTCCGGATTGCAAGACTAGATCTAATGGGTGGAAATTACAAGGGAGTCATTACTGGCTAGATATCAGGAGAAACTTCCTAACTGTAGGAGTGGCTGAGCAGTGGAACAGACCACCCTGGGAGGTGGTGGATGCTCCTTCGCTGGACGTTTCCAAGTGGAAGCTGGACGACCATCTTTTGGGTATGTTGTAGGGCTATCTTTCGGCTACGCTCCTGCAGAGTGCAGGGGGTTGGACTAGATGACCTGCAAGGTCCCTTCCAACTCTAACATTCTACGATTCCATTATTCTATCTCTGCTACCTGGCATTACATTTTACGACACACGTGGCCTGGTCCAACGAGGTCTCATTTATGTCAGGTCCGGCCCCTCGTAGCAAATGAGTTCAATTTTAAATAATTTAAAAAACCCTTTGTGTTTGTGCCCTTTATAAAGTTTCTGTCTCCGCTGCCTGGCCTTACATTTTATGACACACACCTGGCCTGACCCAATGAAGTCTCATTTATGTCAGGTCCGGCCCCTCGTAACAAATGAGTTCGACACCCCTGCCCTGGGGCATTATGTCCCATTGAGGCCTCTCCCCTCCCCATCCTCTGTCTTCCCCAGGCTTTACATGCAAATCTCCAGGAATTTCCCAGTCCGGAGATGGCAACCCTAGATGGAGATGCCGGGGATGGTCATACTTGGGACCTTCTGCGCACCAGGCACAGGCATGCGGTACCGCCGAGCCAAGTCCTCCCTCGCAGTTGTTGAGCCGGCAGGATTTACACTCTCCTGTAGACTGTCTGTATTCTCAGAGTGTTTTGGTGCCTCGTTGACTTCCTGCCTCCGATTCTGTTTCAACCGGATCGCGTTCGTTTCCTTCCTGTTTCGCGTTGTCTGTGAGCCACGTCGGGCACGTTTTGCTGAGCAGCAGGACAAACATGCCAGAAAGACAAAGAAATAAAATACAGTTTCAGAAATTCTGATCCTTCATCGTGCAAAATGCTACGGGCTTTCTATTCCCCCGAGTGGAGGAGGGAGGTTGAATTCCAAAATATTATCACATCAAGCATGCTGACGGACATCGTCCGGCATAGCTAAAGCACGGCTCAAGAGATTCTCAGCTTTATTTTTTTTAAAAAAATATATTATTTAATTCATTCATACCCCGCCTTTCTTCCCAGTGGGGACCCAACACAGCTAACATCATTCTCTTCTCTTCTGTTTTATCCTGTGAGGTAGGTTAGTCTGAAAGCATGGGACTGGCCGAAAGTCACCCCGTGGGCATCCATAGCACAAGTAGGATCTGAAAGTGGTGCTCCCAGATACTAGAAGAGAACAAGAAGAAGAGGTTGGATTTATACCCAGCCCTTCACTACCTGAAGGAGTCTCAGAGCGGCTGATAAACTCCTTCCCTTCCCCTCCCCACAACAGACACCCTGTGAGGTAGAAGAAGAAGAAGAAGAAGAGATGGGATTTATGCCCTGCCCTTCACTACCCAAAGGAGTCTCAGAGCGGCTGACAAACTCCTCTCCCTTCCCCTCCCCACAACAGACACCCTGTGAGGTAGGAGAAGAAGAAGAAGAAGAGATGGGATTTATTCCCTGCCCTTCACTACCCAAAGGAGTCTCAGAGCAGCTTACAAACTCCTTTCCCTTCCCCTCCCCACAACAGACACCCTGGGAGGTAGAAGAAGAAGAAGAAGAGATTGGATTTATGCCCAGCTGCCCTTCACTACCCAAAGGAGTCTCAGAGCGGCTCACAAACTCCTTTCCCTTTCCCTCCCCACAACAGACACCCTGTGAGGTAGAAGAAGAAGAAGAAGAGATTGGATTTGGAGCCTCTCTGTAGCCTCAATGAACTACGTCTCCGTGTGTTCAAGCCAAATACCTTTCCTCAAATGCCTTTGCGAGACTTCAGCATTCTGGTTCCTTTTGCATTCAATAAAGAATTGATCACCTGCTCATCTGAGATCTGTAGCCCACGATTTAGGAAATGCTCCCAAAGAGACTGACGCATTTTCGAAATTGCAATGACTGAAAAAGACGCATGACTCCCCCTTGTAAAACTCTTTGTTTCAAGGCGATGAACTACAGTGTGCGGGCATGAAATGTGTGAGATCGCCCACCCACCCTATTCTCTTGGGGACACCTATCAGTACGGACACAATAGTGGGTAACCAGGGATGTGGCGGAAACTTAGGGTTGCCAACTCCAGATTAGAAAATCCCTGGGGATTTGGGGAGCTGGGGAGAGACCTCCACAGGGCATAATGCCAGAGAGTCCTGTCTCCAAGGCCTTCCTGCTCCGGATTGCAAGACTAGATCTAATAGTTGGAACTGACAAGGGAGTCGTTACCGGCTAGATATCAGGAGAAACTTCCTCACTGTCAGAGTGGTTGAGCAGTGGCACAGTCTGCCTCGGGAGGTGGTGGATGCCATTCGCTGGACGTTTCCAAGTGGAGGTTGGGTGACCCTCTTTCGGGTATGTAGTAGGGCTATCTTTGGGCTGTGCTCCTGCAGAGTGCCGGGGGTTGGACTAGATGACCTGCAAGGTCCCTTCCAACTCTAACATTCTGTGATTCTCGGGTGGGTATGGACTTCCTGCTTGCCAGCCCTTCCCCCTGCTTCAGGATCTTTGGGGCTCCCCTGCAACCCTTGGCCTCTCCGAGGCTGTCGTTTTCACTCTAAAGGGCTTCGATCCGGGAAAAAGGGTGTGCTTTTTTCATGCTATCACTTGCCAGTGGAGAGACCATCATGATGCAGAGGAGGAGGGATGTATCCAGGGGCTGTACCAGCCCTACTCCGATGCCAAAAACTCTGCCCAAAGAAAACTCGGGTTGTTTCTTGACATCCATCCTAGAGGCTTCTGGGCAGACGTTCCCACAAGCTCCAGTCCGAGCCCTCCAGCATATGATGGTTCTCCTGGAATTAGAAACAACCTCCGGGTGACAGAGATCGATGTCTCCTGGAGGAAATGGCAGCAGAGCCAGTTTGGTGTCATGGTTAAGTGCACGGACTCTAATCTGGGAGAACCGGGTTTCATTCCCCACTCCTCCACTTGCAGCTGCTGGATGACCTTGGGCAAGCCATAGTTCTGACAAGAGCTGTCCTTAAAAGGGCAGTTTTTGAAAGAGCTCTCTCAGCCCCACCCACCTCACAGGGTGTTTGTTGTGGGAAGGGGAAGGAGTTTGTAAGCTGCTCTGAGACTCCGAGTGAAGGACAGGGTGTAAATCTAATCTCTTCTTCTTCTTCTTCTTCTTCTTCTTCTTCTTCTTCTTCTTCTTCTTCTTCTTCTTCTTCTTCTTCTTCTTCTTCTTCTTCTTCTTCTTCTTCTTCTTCTTCTTCTTCTTCTTCTTCTTCTTCTTCTTCTCCTCCTCCTCCTCCTCCTCCTCCTCCTCCTCCTCCTCCTCCTCCTCCTCCTCTTCCTTCTTCTCCTTCTCATCCTCCTTCTCCTTCTTCAGCATTATACAATGCTGAGGTCCCTGTAAGCTGTGGAGTCCTGTGAGCAAAAATTCTACTTTCTGAGCCACTGGCATTAAGGTTGTGAGCGAGCGATTTGGCTGCTGCATACATTCAGTTTGCTCTGGAGCCCTCCTTCCTGAGCCAAGACAAAAATATGTGAGCCGGAGGCTAAAACACTGTGAGCTAGCTCACACTAACCCAGCTTAGAGGGAACACTGGTGTCAACTCCGGCTGAGGCCGTCCTCCCTCCAAACCTTGGCTCCTCCCCACCCAAAATCTCCAGGAATTTCCCAGCCCAGAGATGGCAACCCTGCCCGGCCATCTGCTCCTCGGCTCTGGCGTCTCCCTAAATGTGTCCGGCGCTGACGCCCTCCCCCCCCCCTTTCTCCTGCCCCATTTCCCTCCCTCCTTTTAAGATGAAGCAATGAAATTATTTTTCTACTTGAGCAGTTTTCAATTTAGATTAAGAAAAATCTGTGCTCCGTTAGCGGCGCTGCAGTAAATCACAGGCAAGCGGCACTCTGGGCCTGACAGCCCGATCGCTTATCGGAGGCGAGGCCTTTTTTTCAAGTTGACAGACTCCAAGTGTGACATTGACCGAGGGCAAAGACAGGCGCCGCGGGGGAGGGGGCAGGTACTCCCGGGGGAGGTGGTGCCCGGGGGTGCGGAGGGGAGAGTAAAAACCTTAACATCAGAAGAGCCCTGGTGGGTGAGACCCCTGGTCCATCTAGTCCAGCCTCCTGTCTCACACAGTAGCCAACCAGTTCCTTTGGAGGACCAACAACAGGGCAGAGAGGCCTTCATAAGAACATCAGAAGAGCCCTGTTGGATCAAACCAGTGAGGGTCCATCTAATCCAGCCTCCTGTCTCCCACAGTGGCCAACCAGTTCCTCTGGAGGGCCAACAACAGGGCAGAGAGGCTGAGGCCTTCCCCTGATAAGAATATCAGAAGAGCCCTGCTGGATCAGACCAGTGAGGGTCCATCTAGTACAGCCTCCTGTCTTACACAGTGGCCAACCAGTTCCTCTGGAGGGCCAGCAACAGGGCAGAGACGCTGAGGCCTTCATGAGAACATCAGAAGAGCCCTGCTGGATCAGACCAGTGGTCCACCTAGTCCACCATTCTGACTCACACAGTGGCCAACCAGTTCCTCTGGAGGGCCAGCAACAGGGCAGAGACACTGAGGCCTTCATGAGAACATCAGAAGAGCCCTGCTGGAGCAGACCAGTGGTCCACCTAGTCCACCATTCTGACTCACACAGTGGCCAACCAGTTCCTCTGGAGGGCCAACTACAGGGCAGAGAGGCCTTCATAAGAACATCGGAAGAGCCCTGCTGGATCAGACCAGTGAGGGTCCATCTAGTCCAGCCTCCTGTCTCACACAGAGGCCAAACAGTTCCTATGGAGGGCCAGCAACAGGGCAGAGAGGCCTTCATAAGAACATCGGAAGAGTCCTGCTGGATCAGGCCAGTGAGGGTCTATCTAGTCCAGCCTCCTGTCTCACCCAGTGGCCAGCCAGTTCCTATGGAGGGCCAACAACAGGGCATAGATGCCAAGGCCTTCATAATACATCAGAAGAGCTGTGCTAGATCAATCCAGTGGTCCATCTAGTCCAGCCTCCTATCTCAAGCAGTAGTCAACCAGGGCAGAGAAGATGAGGCCTTCCCTTGACGTTGCCTTCTGGTTCTGGGATTCAGAGGCTGACTGCCTCTGAACATGGAGGTTCCCCTCAGCCAGCATAGACCTCGTCCTCCAGGAATTTATTTATTTATTTATTAGCGCCATTTGCATCCCGCCCTCCCTGCGAGCAGGCTCAGAGCGGCTCACATTAATCTGTCTAAGCCCCCATTCAAGGTGTCTATGCCTGTGGCCATCACAACATCCTCTGGCAGCGAATTCCACATTTTAATCTCTTGCTGTGCAAAGAAGGATTTCCTTCCCTCTATCTGGAGCCTACTTCTCGTCAGCCTCCTTGGATGCCCGCCAGTTCTAGTACTGTGGGAGAAGGGGCGGGGGTGTCTATTTTGGCTTGGTGGGGGCATCTTCCTGGGCACACCCTGGACTGTCTTGGGAGCAGACGGACTGTCTTGCTGGTCCACGTAGCCTAGCCTCCTTCTTCTTGCAGTGACTGGCCAGATACTCATGGCTTGCTCGAAAGCTGGAGGTGAGGTTGGGAGATTTGTGGAGGGTTGGGAGCAGTACCCAGGGAGGGTGGGGTTTGGGGAGGGAGGGGCCTCAGCCGAGGGAGCGGCCTAGAGTCCACCCTCCAAAGAGGCCGTTTCCCCCAAGGGAACTGATCTCTGAGGCTGGCGAGGCAGGCTGGTGTGGTCGACTAGCAGGCCTGAAGCGGGCATTGAGGTGAGCCTTGGTCTCCGCCCAGAACACTTTTGCCCGGCAGGATTCAGCCTCAAAGCCCAACTGCCTGCCTGGCCAGGCCTTTCCTGGCCCCTTGCATCTACAGTTGCCGACTTCCAGGTGGGGGCTGGAGCTCTCCTGGGATTACAACCAGTGTTCCCTCTAAGCTGAGTGAGGGTGAGCTAGCTCACAGTTTTTTAGCCTCCGGCTCAGCTCAGGAAGGGTGGCTCCAGAGCAAACAAATTTATGCAGTAGCCAAATCGCTCAGCTCACAGCTTTAGAAGAAGAGGAAGAGATTGGATTTATACCCCGCCCTTCACTACCCAAAGGAGTCTCAGAGCGGCTCACAAACTCCTTTCCCTTCCCCTCCCCACAACAGACACCCCCTGCGAGGTAGAAGAAGAAGAAGAAGAAGAGATTGGATTTATGCCCTGCCCTTCACTACCCAAAGGCGTCTCAGAGCGACTCACAAACTCCCTTCCCTTCCCCTCCCCACAGCAGACAGAGGTAGTTGGGGCGGAGAGAGCTCTTGACAGAACTGCCTTTTCAAGGATAGCTCTTGTCAGAGCTACGGCTTGCCCAAGGTCATCCAGCAGCTGCAAGTGGAGGAGTGGGGAATCGAACCATTTCCTCCCAGATTTGAGTCCAATAACTCACAAAGTAGAATTTTTGCTCAGAAGACACCACAGCTTAGAGGGAGCACTGAATTATAACTGATCTCCAGGCCACAGAGATCTGTTCACTTGGAGAAAATGGCTGTTTTGGAAGGTGGACTCTTTGGCACTGAAGTCCCTCCTCCTCCCCAAACCCCGCCCTCCTCAGGCTCGACCCCCAGAATCTCCAGGTATCTCCCAACCTGGAGCTGGTAACTGACTCCACTTGCATCTCACTTGCCTGCAAAATCTAAGAACTGTTTGGTGTCGTGGTCAAGTGTGCGGACTCTAATCTGGGAGAACCGGGTTTGATTCCCGACTCCTCCACTCGCAGCTGCTGGATGACCTTGGGCAAGCCATAGTTCTGGCACAGCTGTCTTTGAAAAAGAGCAGGTCTCTCAGAGCTCTCTCAGCCCCACCCGCCTCACAGGGGGTGTCTGTTGTGGGGAGGGGAAGGGAAAGGGGTTTGTGAGCCACTCTGAGACTCCTCTGGGTAGTGAAGGGCGGGGTATAAATCCAATCTCCTCCTCCTCGTCTTCTTCTTCACCTCCCCCCCACCCAGGCCCTTCTGTTCACCCTGGCAAAGGAGACACATTTTCCTGCCCACTTGTAGGGAAGGGGCCGTGACTGAGTGGCAGAGCCTCTGCTCGGCATGCATGCAGACGGTCCCAGGTTCAATCCCGGGCATCTCCCATTAAGGGGAGCAGGCAGGAGGTGATGGGAAAGGCCTCTCTCTGCCTGAGAGACCCTGGAGAGCAGCTGCCAGTCTGAGTAAGCAAGGCTGACCTTGACAGGCCAAGGGGGTCTGACTCAGTATCAGGCCTCTGCCTGTGTGTCTCTGTGTGACTCTCCTCCCGGACTCTCTGCAGTGTGGCCCCAGGAAAATGCAGAGGGGACCCTCCAGATGAGGGTCAGCAGGGGACACTTTAACCAGAAAGGCTGAGCCCTGGTGTGGTGAGAGGCACCAAGGCTTAGACCAGGACCCCAATTGAGGGAGGCACCTCCTCTGCTCTTCTCCACAGGAAGCTGTCCTCATGGCCCTGCCAACCTCACCTGCTGCACCGGGTTGCATTGGAGCAAAGGGGGAGGGTGCTAAGTGGATGAACAGCTTTGCCCACTACCAAGGGCTCTCAGCTGGCGGGAGCAACGAACCCGGCCTCCTCCCTCTCTCCCTGGCACGCCTGCCCACGATCCATCTCCTTCCCGCCCTGAGTGCTGCCTCATTAATGCCAGCAAAGAGATGGACACTAATGACTGAATCTGCCCTTCCAGTGGGAAGCCTGGCACAGTTACGCCAGTTCTATTGAGGGACACGGCAGCACCAACTGGGGATGGACGGAGGTGGGGTGGGGCTGAAAAGCACAGACTGAGCCTTGTTTGCCTTTGCCATTTTTTAAAAGAATCATAAGAACATCAGAGAAGCCAGTGTTGGATCAGGCCAACGGCCCCTCCAGTCCAACACTCTGTGTCACACAGTGGCCAAAAAGACCAGGTGCCATCAGGAGGTCCAGCAGTGGGGCCAGGACACTCGAAGCCCTCCCACTGTTGCCCCCCCCAGCACCAAGAATACACAATGCATCCCTTGCCCCAGACCGAGAGTCCCTATCTATACCTTGTGGCTAATAGCCACTGATGGACCTCTGCTCCAGATGTTCATCCAGTTCCCTCTTATAAGAACATAAGAGAAGCCAATATTGGATCAGGCCAACGGCCCATCCAGTCCAACACTCTGTGTCACACAGTTGTCTAAAATATCAGGTGCCATCAGGAGGTCCAGCAGTGGGGCCAGGACACTTGAAGCCCTCCCACTGTTGCCCCCCCCAAGCACCAAGAATACACAATGCATCCCTTGCCCCAGACCGAGAGTCCCTATCTATACCTTGTGGCTAATAGCCACTGATGGACCTCTGCTCCATATGTTCATCCAGTTCCCTCTTATAAGAACAGAAGAGAAGCCAATGTTGGATCAGGCCAATGGCCCACCCATTCCAACACTCTGTCACACAGGGGCCGAAAATACTAGGTGCCATCAGGAGGTTCAGCAGTGGGACCAGGACACTAGAAGCCCTCCCACTGTTGCCCCCCCCAAGCACCAAGAATAGAGTGCATCACCTGCCCCAGACTGAGAGTTCCCATCTATACCTTGTGGCCTAATAGCCACTGATGGACCTCTGCTCCATATGTTCATCCAGTTCCCTCTTATAAGAACAGAAGAGAAGCCAATGTTGGATCAGGCCAATGGCCCACCCATTCCAACACTCTGTGTCACACAGGGGCCGAAAATACTAGGTGCCATCAGGAGGTTCAGCAGTGGGGCCAGGACACTAGAAGCCCTCCCACTGTTGCCCCCCCTAAGCACCAAGAACACAGAGCATCTCTTGCCCCAGACAGAGTGTTTCATCTATAAGAACACAAGAGAAGCCAATGCTGGATCAGGCCAATGGCCCATCCAGCCCAACACTCTGGGTCACACAGCGGTCAAAAATGCCAGGGCCATCCGGAGGTCCAGCAGTGGGGCCAGCCTGTTTCAACACCTGTTGGTTGCTTCCCTGGGTCCCCCTTAGCCACCGGCAGGGGATGGGTTGTGTGGCCAGATTTGGGGGTGGAGCCTGGGAGGGACAGGAGAAAAATGAACAACGACAACAAAATCACTGTCAGCCTGACGTCATTATGCCACTTCTGGGGGGGGACGACAGATGTGACACCATGCTGCTCTAGGATTTGCTGGAAGCTAAGATTCTACCATAGAGTTTCCAGTGATTCCTAGAGCAGCGTGGGCCCCCCCGTCCCCAGACTCCCACGGCTAGCCGAGCCATTCCTGGCAACCCTGTCTGTATGCATCCGGCTACCACCCCCAAGTTGACTACACACAGTCTCTCGTCTCAACATGAGCCTGCAGTGCAATGTGGCTGTGAAGAAAGCTAACACAATCTTAGGACGCATTAACAGAAGCCATCAGGTCACGGGAGGTGGTAGTTCCGCTCTATTCTGCTATTCTGCTATGGTCAGGCCTCACCTGGAGTCCTGTGTCCAGTTTTGGGCACCACACTTTAGGACGGATGTCGACAAGCTCGAGTGTGTCCAGAAGAGGGTGACCAGGATGGTGAGAGGGTTGGAATCCAAGTCTTACGAGGAATGGCTGAAAGAGTTGGGTCTGTTTAGCCTGGGAAAGAGAAGACTTAGAGGGGACATGTTTGCAGTCTTCATGTATCTGAAGGGCTGTCATGTAAAAGATGGAGCAGATCTATTCTCTCTTGCTCTGGATTGCAAGACTAGATCTAATGTGTGGACATTACAAGGGAGTCGTTACTGGCTAAATATTAAAAGAAACTTCCTAACTGTCAGAGTGGTTGAGCAGTGGAAGCGACTGCCTTGGGAGGTGGTGGATGCTCCTTCGCTGGACATTTTCAAGCAGAGGCTGGATGACCATCTTCCGGGTATGTTGTGAGGCTATCTTTCGGCTCTGCTCCTGCAGAGTGCAGGGGGCTGGACTAGATGACCTGCAAGGTCTCTTCCAACTCTAACATTCTATGATTCTATGATTCTAAGTACTGCTACAAATGCGTTTGGGGGACTCTCACCGGGAATATTTGGAACAGGAGCTCTCGAGATTACAGTCCCCATCAGGGTTCCCTCTAAGCTGAGTTAGTGTGAGCTAGTGCAGTTTTTTTAGCCTCCGGCTCACGCATTTTTGTCTCCGCTCAGGGAGGATGGTTCCAGAGCAAGCTAAATGGTGCAGTAGCCAAATCGCTCGCTCACAGCTTCAATGTCAGGAGCTGACAGAGTAGAATTTTTGCTCACAAGACTCCACGGCTTAGAGGGAGCATTGGTTCTCCCCCCCCCCCAAGTCACGAAGAAACAGCTTGACAGAGCCAGACTGGCACTCAGAAATAGCTTGCAACAGCAAAGAAAGAAACAGAGGAGAGGGCTGCTGTTTCTTTTTCACAGTTCAGCGGAGAAGTCAGCAAGTGCTCGACTGCAAGAGAAATTAGAATTCTGGCCGCCTGGTCAGCTTATCGGGAGGAACGGGGCTATCTCAAGACTGCAAAGGAGCTCAGAGGGAGAGAGAGAACAGGCAGGCAAGAATTGCAAACGCCTTCGCCTGTCTCTCCCCAGGCCAACTTTTGCCCATCCCTGTGGGCAGGTGAGAGAGTGGGGCTTAGGGATTCAGAGTGGTGGGACGCCGGGCTCTGCTGAAAACTGATGAGGCAAGGCAGCATCCTGTTATGGAAACTGCTTGCCTCATCCGCTCTGGGCATTGAAGAAAAGGAGAAGAAGAGAAGAGACTGGATTTATACCCTCTCCTTCACTACCTGAAGGGAAGAAGAAGAAGAAGAAGAAGAAGAAGAAGAAGAAGAAGAAGAAGAAGAAGAAGAAGAAGAAGGAGGAGGAGGAGGAGGAGGAGGAGGAGGAGGAGGAGGAGGAGGAGGAGGAGGAGGAGGAGGAGGAGGAGGAACTTGGATTTATACCCTGCCCTTCACTACCCAGGGGAGTCTCAGAGCGGCTGACAAACTCCTTTCCCTTCCCATCCCCACAACAGACACCCTGTGAGTTAGAAGAAGAAGAAGAAGAGATTGGATTTATACCCCGCCCTTCACTACCCAAAGGAGTCTCAGAGCGGCTGACAAACTCCTTTCCCTTCCCATCCCTACAACAGACACCCTGTGAGGTAGAAGAAGAAGAAGAAGAAGAAGAAGAAGAAGAAGAAGAAGAAGAAGAAGAAGAAGAAGAAGAGGAGGAGGAGGGGGAGGGGGAGGGGGAGGGGGAGGGGGGGGGGAGGGGGAGGGGGAGGAGGAGGAGGAGGAGGAGGAGGAGGAGATTGATTTCTACCCCGCCCTTCACTACCTGAAGGAGTCTCAGAGCGGCTGACAAACTCCTTTCCCTTCCCATCCCCACAACAGACACTCATGTGAGGTAGAAGAAGAAAAAGAAGAAGAGATTGATTTATATCCACCCTTCACTACCCAAGGAGTCTCAGAGCAGCTGACAAACTCTTTCCCTTCCCATCCCCACAACAGACACCCTGTGAGTTAGAAGAAGAAGAAGAAGAGATTGATTATTCCCCGCCCTTCACTACCCGAAGAGTCTCAGAGCGGTTCACAACTCCTTTTCCTTCCTATCCCCACAACAGACACCCTGTGAGGTAGAAGAAGAAGAAGAAGAAGAAGAAGAAGAAGAAGAAGAAGAAGAAGAAGAAGAAGAAGAAGAAGAAGAGGAGGAGGGGAGGGGGGGAGGGGGAGGGGGAGGGGAGGGGAGGGGGAGGGGAGGAGGAGGAGGAGGAGGAGGAGATTGGATTTCTACCCCGCCCTTCACTACCTGAAGGAGTCTCAGAGCGGCTGACAAACTCCTTTCCCTTCCCCTCCCCACAACAGACATCATGTGAGGTAGAAGAAGAAAAAGAAGAAGAGATTGGATTTATATCCACCCTTTCACTACCCAAGGGAGTCTCAGAGCAGCTGACAAACTCCTTTCCCTTCCCATCCCCACAACAGACACCCTGTGAGTTAGAAGAAGAAGAAGAAGAGATTGGATTTATACCCCGCCCTTCACTACCCAAAGGAGTCTCAGAGCGGCTTACAAACTCCTTTCCCTCCCCCTCCCCACAACAGACACCATGTGAGGTAGAAGAAGAAGAAGAAGAAGAAGAAGAAGAGATTGGATTTATATCCACCCTTTCACTACCCAAGGGAGTCTCAGAGCGGCTGACAAACTCCTTTCCCTTCCCCTCCCCACAACAGGCACCCTATGAGGTAGAAGAAGAAGAAGAGAAGAGATTGGATTTATACCCCACCCTTCACTACTTGAATATGTCTCAGAGCTGCTTACAAACCCATTTCCCTTCCCCTCCCCACAACAGACAGCTTGTGAGGCAGGTGGGGCTGGGAGAGCTCTGACCAAAGGTCACATCAGCAGGTGCAAATGGAGGAGTGGGGAATCAAACCCGGTTCTCCCAGTTTAGAGTCTGCGCATTTAACCACTACAGCAAACTCCTTCACCACCAGGAGGAGGAGGAGGAGAAGAAAAAGAAGATGATGATGAGGAGGAAGAGGCGGAGGAAGAGGAGGAGATTGGCTTTATACCCCACCCTTCACTACCCAAGGGAGTCTCAGAGCGGCTTACAAACTCCTTTCACAACAGACACCCTGTGCGGTAGGCACGGCTGAGAGAGCTCTTTCCAGAACTGTCCTTGAGAGAACACCTCTGACAGAACTATGGCTTGCCCAAGGTCATCCAGCAGCTGCGAGTGGAGGAGTGGGGAATCAAACCCGGTTCTCCCAGATTAGACCCCGTGCTCCTAACCACTACATCAGACTGGCTCTCCACTGCAACAGGAGATGCTAGAAGTAGAAGCGGTAGACCACTAGAAACGAGATAGGACAACCCAGGGTCCTGCACTGAAGCCGAAGGGGAGCAGGTTCAGGACAGGCGCAAGGAAGCATTTCTCCATGCAGCACATAGTTAATTTGTGGGATTCGCTGCCCCAGGGTGTGGCGATGGATGCCAACGTGGAAGGCCTGAATTGGGGAGAGGAGAAATCCTTGGAAGGCCAGGGCCATCGATGGCGAATGGTCACGGCAGACCCCCACCCTCTCCGGTCCCAGCGGCGGAATGAGGCTCTTTGTATCCCTTGCTGGGGAGCACAGCGGGGTGGGGAGGGGGCTGATGCCCTCCTGCTCTCGGGCTCCCTGGAGGCAGCTGGTTGGGCACGGTGTGGACAAAATGCAGGACCTGACGGGCCTTTGGTCTGACCCAGCAGGGCTCGGCTTATTTTCGTATGGAGTCAGTTGGATGTCGTGGTTAGGTGTGCGGACTCTAATCTGGGAGAACCGGGTTCGATTCCCCAACTCCTCCGCTCGCACCTGCTGGATGACCTTGGGCAAGCCATAGTTCTGATAAGAGCTGCCCTTGAAAAAGAGCAGTTTCTGTCAGAGCTCTCTCAGCCCCACCTGCCTCATAGGGTAGCCTCACAGTTAAGGGACAGAAATCCTTGCAGACCTCTCTTCACGTTCATTTTGGAAAGCTGAAAGAAAGGATATAAACAGAGAGAAAGTCCTAATAGAGGGAGAGTTCTCTGGCCACGAACAGGGGGCAAGATGGGGCTGTGTGTGTGTATGTGTGTGACACAGGGGTTCTGTGTGTGACTGAGCCAGTTTGGTGTAGTGGTTAGTGTTTAGGTGCGCAGACTCTAATCTGGGAGAACCGGGTTTGAATCCCCACTCCTCCACTTGCACCTGCCAGATGACCTTGGACAAGACATAGTTCTAGCACAGCGGTCCTTGAAGAAGAGCAGTTTCTGTCAGAGCTCTCTCAGCCCCACCTGCCTCACAGAGTGTCTGTTGTGGGGAGGGGGAAGGGAAAGGAGTTTGTAAGCCGCTCTGGGACTCCCTTGGGTAGTGAAGGGCGGGATATAAATCCAATCTCCTCTTCTTCTTCCTCTAATCTGGGAGAACCGGGTTTGAATCCCCTCTCCTCCACTTGCACCTGCCGGGTGACCTTGGGCAAGCCATAGTTCTGGCACAGCTGTTCTTGAAGAAGGGCAGTTTCTGTCAGAACTCTCTCAGCCCCACCTGCTTCACAGGGTGTCTTTTGTGGGGAGGGGAAGGGAAGGGAGTTTGTAAGCCACTCTGAGAAACCTTCGGGTAGTGAAGGGCAGGGTATAAATCCAATCTCCTCCTCCTTCTTGTCTTCTTATAGAATCATAGAATGTTAGAGTTGGAAGGGACCTTGGAGGTCATCTAGTTCAACCCCCTGCACTCTGCAGGACCAAAGCCAAAAGATAGCCCTTCTTCTTCTTCTTCTTCTTCTTCTTCTTCTTCTTCTTCTTCTTCTTCTTCTTCTTCTTCTTCTTCTTCTTCTTCTTCTTCTTCTTCTTCTTCTTCTTCTTCTCCTTCTCCTCCTCCTCCTCCTCTTCCTCTTCCTCTTCCTCTTCCTCTTCCTCTTCCTCTTCTTCTCCTCCTCCTCCTCCTCCTCCTCCTCCTCCTCCTCCTCTTCTTCTTCTTCTTCTTCTTCTTCTTCTTCTTCTTCTTCTTCTTCTTCTTCTTCTTCTTCTTCTTCTTCTTCTTCTTCTTCTTCTTCTTCTTCTTCTTCTTCTTCTTCTTCTTCGATCCAGGCAGTGTGCCCTCTCCCTTCTAGGCATGGAAAGGCCTCCTTTGTAGCCAGGGTTGGTCTCCAGTCCTTTTAGTCTGAATAATTTATCGTATTTGCATAATCTTCCTTGGTGCCTTCCGCCAGCCCTGCACTTCTGCGGGAGAGGAGGCATCACAGTCGGAGGGAGGGACCTGCCTCGGGGAATGTGTCCGCTGCACAATGCAGGGTGCTGCTTTTGAAAGGCAAAAAACTGCCCTGGTCAAAAGCCCGTCTCATCTGCTTCCTGACTGCTGAGTGCTTTGCCAAAAGGCCGAGCCATTTCCCCCCCCCATGCAAAGTCAGTCCGGAAGGCGATTTCCAGAGATCCTCCCATTGTCTGACCCTTATCTGCTGGAAACCAGACATCGCCACCGGCTGGGTCAGCAGTGTGCTCAGATGCCAGCAAACCACAATCGCTCTGGCGGCTTTCTTTGCAGAGAGCTCCGTCCCCGTTAATCCTATTTGGGGTGTGGAGGCTTACGGAGGGATTCCTTTCCTTACACCGCCGAGGCGTGCAGGCTCTCGAGAGGTACCCCAAGGCCCTTTTGCCGGCCCACAGCTGCGGAGGCGAGAGGGCACTTGGGGGACAAAGAGAGGCTTAAACACGGAGGGGCGCTGGAGCTTAGAAAAACAAGGAGGACTTGAAGGCATGTAAAACCGAGAGAGCCATGTGGAGAGAAGGACTTGGCAGAAAAAAAGATCCTCTCTCTCTCCGAGCCTAAAATCCTCAGTCACCCACTGAACCGGTTTTAAGCGGCAAAGGAGACCTTCTTCATCCGTGGCAGGATGGGCAGAGTGCTTTGCTTTGAGGACCGCTGGTAGAAGAGGAGGGAGGAGGTTACTGCTGCTTTCTAGACACAAAAGTGAAAGGCGCCGATGAGCACGCCCATGTCAACGTCTCCTCCTGGATCAGGCCATCAGACCATCCGTCCGTCAAAGTCAGTATTGTCCACTCAGGGTCTCAGGTGGGGGTCTTTCACATCACCCACAGCCTGGTCCTTTTAACTGGAGAGGCTGCCGGGGATTGTAACTGTCAGAGCCCTGCGGCAGCCAGTCCCCAGCAACTTTCTTGCAAAGAAGTAAAGTTTATGGAAACGTTGAAGTATGCAGATTGTCTTTACGCGTCCCGTGCTAGAACTGGCGATGAACGCGCAAAGCAAGCAGATAGACGCGATTCGAGAGGATCCCCTGACGGCCTGAAGCCAATCGCAGAAGAGGTAGAAGTCGGCCCAAGCTAACGGGTCCAGTTTCCCGGGAGAAAGCTGGTGGTGGACACCAAGGCCAAACGCTCGTGTGACAGAGATAAAGAAACACTGAAGGCACAGAGAAGAGAAACCTAAAATTCCAGAGGCACCTCCCCTCACTCCATGGCAGCTAGAGGCCTAGCTGATAGTAACCATGCCAAGAAGATGTTCTACCGCTGAGCCATGGCCTTCCGCCTGCCATGTTTCCCCAACAGTGGGTGGGCATCCCTGGGGCAAAGGCCTGGCACAGGAGCCCCACAAGGGTGACTCAACGGAGCCATTCCCTGCCTCTCTCCTCTGCTGTCCAGGAATGGAAGAGGACCGTATCTGGACTGGGGGTGAAACCGGTCCATCCAGTGTGCTTCTTGGGAAGCATACCAGCATGCAGTCTGCCTCCCCCCCATCTTTCCCGCCTCTCCTCCCCCAAGACTGCAACCACTAGACTGAGTCGGGGGCAGGGACTTGCTGGAACTGTGTCCCGTGACACCACGATGTCATTTCTGGCCACATAACCGGAAGTGATACGACTGTGCTCATGAGATGCTCTATGACCTCCCCAAAAACTCTAGGGTCAAAACCACAGAGTTTCAAGGAGCCCTAGAGCGTCCTGTGGTGTGGCGATGTCATTTGCAGTCGAGCAGCCAGAACTGATGTCGTCTGGAGACCAGTTGTAATTTTGGGAGATCCCCAGGCCCCACCTGGAGGCTGGCAACCTCATGATGGGGAAGGAAGATTCACTGCTGAATGCAAGTCGAGCCTCTGCCAGGAGAGGAACTGGCAGTGGGGCATGTGGTGTTGCCAACTCTGGGTTTGGGAAATTCCTGGAGATTTGGGAGAGGAGCCCGGGGAGGATGGGGTATTGGGGGGGTGCCTCAGTGGGGCGTAATGCCACAGAACCCGCCCTTCCAAGCAGCCATTTCCTCCCAAGGACCTGGTCTCTGACATCTGGAGATCAGTTGTAATTCTGGGGGATCTCCCAGTCCCCCCAGGAGATTGGCAACTCTAGCTTTCCTTCTGGGCAGATGGGCAGCAGGAACAGGCCGTGGTCACCCCCTCTTGCAAACTCCTGTTCTCTCTGCATTAGCAGCCTCCTGCTTTGCATTAAGAACATAAGAGAAGCCAGTGTTGGGTCACGCCAACGGCCCACCCAGTCTGACACTCTGTGTCACACAGTGGTCAAAGATACCAGGGGCCATCAGGAGGTCCAGCATTGGGGTTGGGGACTCCTGCAACAATCATAATCAACAATTCGCTTCTTCAGGAGGAAAGTTTATCGATCAGTATTGGCAGTACATCTCTACTTCAGGATCTGTGTTAAGGCTAAAGCAAAAAGCACGGGGTGGATAGATACACATAGGTCAAAAAGGGGTCATTGGGTGGCATGGAGCCAATGAAGGTAAAAAGCGGGGCCCGCCAAGAAGTAAGGGACCCATGTTACAACTAGGAACCAAGGTCATGCACATAAAACATACAAATAAAGAGGCATCACTAAGACAGTGAGAGAATAGAAACTGATACATAACAAGCAGCTCAGTTCCTCCCCCCCTCCCCGCACAAGCCTCTATGGCAGTGAGCTGACACCTCCCACTGTTGCCCCCCAGCACCAAGAAGACAGAGCATCCCTTGCCCCAGACTGAGAGTTCCTCTCTAGACCTTGTGGCTAATAGCCACCAATGGACCTCTGCTCCATATGCTTATCCAATTCCCTCTTGAAGCCGTCCATGCTTGTAGCCGCCACCACCTCCTGTGGCAGTGAATTCCACATGTTACTCACTCATTGAGCCCCCTAAGCAATGCGGGGGGAGTCAGTGTAGCTGCGCGTCCCCCCGCCCAGGCCCAGTGCACCGGGCAGCTCTGTGGCCGCAGCAGCGAAGGACCGTTCCCCCCCTCCCTTGGGAGCATCGTTTATTGTCGCAGCCTGGAAGCCGAGCTGTCATCGCCTAAACCTCACTCATCCATTTAACCTTGGAGGAAGAAACACATTTGTGCCGGATAACGGCACATCAGATGGTGGCAAAGGGAAGGCTGGCGGAGCCTGATGGATGGCTTACACAGGCCTCGCCTGACCCAGCCTTGTACGTTATCTGCGCTCTCCCGGGAGGCTCTCCATCACGCCGAGAGGGAAGGCGGCACTCCTGCCAGATAGGAGCAACGGCGGACTCCGGGGAAAATGTGCTAGTGAGCTGCGGAGGCATGTGAGCGCGCCCTCCCCTGCACAGGTAGGCTGCCCAGCCATAGCCAAGGAAACAGCACGAGAAGACTGTCTAGACTGGAAACTTTGGACAGTCCACAACCAGGGGGAGTTGCTGATCTTCCATCCGTTTGCAGGTTTGTGCACTTTGGGGAGGTTTTGCTCAGAAGAGCAGAGTTGTCAAAGTGGAACATCGCAGGTCCTTTGACTTTCAGGGGTTTGTTATGTATTGCGCCTGAACAGTACCTGGAACCGGAAGAAGAAGAAGAAGAAGAAGAAGAAGAAGAAGAAGAAGAAGAAGAAGAAGAAGAAGAAGAAGAAGAAGAAGAAGAAGAAGAAGAAGAAGAAGAAGAAGAAGAAACTGGGCCAGCTTGCCCACTAGGTGAGCTAGGCACTCGCCTAGGGCACCGGGCCCGCAGGGGCGTCAAACTGCCCCCGCTCCCCTGCGAAAAGCCTCCTGCCACCACCACCGCCACCAGCGAAGAGCGCCCCAGCAGGGCTCAGGAGGCGGTGGCAGAGCCTGGTTTGCTGGGGCTTGCTGGGGCACTGGGCTCAAAGGGAAGAGGCGGGGGTTAGAACCCCCGCCTCTTCCCTGGCTTTCCTGGGCACCCTGCAGTTGCGGAGCGGCCAGGATAGCTGGCGCTCCGAGGAAAGCCAGTGCCCAGGAAAGCCAGTGCCCCCCCCCCAGTCTCCAGGACCCACCAGGAGGTTGGCATCCCAATGGGGTGGGCACCACAGGCTGGCCTGCCTAGGGTGCCCAGACACCTGGGGCCGGCCCTGAGAAGAAGAGCTTGGATTTATACCCCGCCCTTCACTCGGAGTCTCAGAGTGGCTTCCAAACTCCTTTCCCTTCACCTCCCCACAACAGACGTCCTGTAAGATAGGTGGGGCTGAGAGACCTCTGACAGAAACTGCTCTTTCAAGGATAAGCTCTGACAGAATAATGGCTTGCCCAAGGTCATCCAGCAGCTGCAAGTGGAGGAGTTGGGGAATCAAACTCGGTTCTCCCAGATTAGAGTCTGTGCACTTAACTGCCTACACCAAACTGGCTCTCTAACTGAGCTTGTTCCCTCGAAACAATCGCTGACCAGGATCCTGAAGCTGTCCAATAGTATAGTAGTGTAATGTAAATAGCCTATCATTGGGAGTGGGGTGTGTTAGGGTGTGGTCTTTGCATGCTTTATAATTCCAGCAAGCCCTGGAATTTAGTCCTTGTAGCATTCCTGAAATCGCTAAATAAACTGGAGCTGATCACTGCATTGCGTCCAGAACCCAGTAATTCACAGCGGTGGTAGCAGCTTGAATCGAATCCGATGCGAAAGCCGGGCTTCTTTGCCTCCAACCACTGTTGCTGTGGTCACCGGAGTATTATTCACACATGAAGCGGCACACAGGTTAATATGAACACACATGCAGGATATGCATCTGATACTTGAGGAAGGGCTGTGGCTCAGCGGTGGGGCCTCCGCTTGGCATGAAGGTTCGATCCCCGGCGTCGCCAGTCAAAAAGAACTGAGGAGCGGGTCATGTGAAGGCCCTCCGCCGGAGACCCTGGAAAGAGGCTGCCAGTCTGAGTAGACAAGAGTGACCCTCGATGGACCGAGGGGGGTCTGATTCAGTAGAAGGTGGATTTATAAGATTATGCGTGGGATAGAGCAGGTTGAGAAAGAAGTCCTTTTCTCTCTTTCTCACAATACAAGAACTCCTTGTGGGCACTCCATGAAATTGCTGAGCAGTCGGGTTAGAACAGATAAAAGGAAGTCCTTCTTCACCCAAAGAGTGATGAACACGTGGAACTCACTGCCACAGGAGGTGGTGGCAGCTACAAGCGTGGATGACTTCAAGAGGGAATTAGATAAGCATATAGAGCAGAGGTCCATCAGTGGCTATTAGCCACAGGGTATAGATAGGGATTCTGGGGCAAGGGATGCTCTGTCTTCTTGGTGCTTGGGGGGGCAGCAGTGGGAGGGCTTCTGGTGTCTTGGCCCCACTGCCGGACCTCCTCATGGCCCCTGGTATTTTTGGCCACTGTGTGACAGAGTGTTGGACTGGATGGGCCACTGGCCTGATCCAACATTGGCTTCTCTGATGTTCTTATGTTCTGATCCATGAATTCCTGTGACCCTCCGCTGGTCGCCAATCAGTTATCAGTGGCCCTGGAGCCACATTCCCACAGGACCGCCTCTCCTGCTTGGCTCTGCTCGGACAGCTGCGCTCATCTGAGCAAAGCCTCCAGAAGGTGCCACCCTTCACAAATGGGTACGGATTGGCGACGGCCTGTTCCTGCTCATTCTCTGTGGTGGGTGCCACCCCGAGGGGGTCAAGAAGGCCACTGTCTGCTCCTCTCATTCTGTAGAGTGTGACAAATGGAAACAGCGGGGACTCCTGGGAGGGCATTTTGGAAAAGAGGAGCAGACCGGGACAGCCCAGGAGGGCATCTTCATAAGGGAATAGGGTTGTCGCCCACGGCAATGATGACACTCCACGTCAGGGCTGGCCAAACTCACTTAACGTAAGAGCCACACAGAATAAATGTCAGGTGTCTGGGAGCCACAGGACACAGACAAATATCACACACACGTTTTTAATTGGGAAATACGCAAATTTGCCTTTTTTGAACATTAAACGAGACTGCCAGAAATTTAAAAAACAAAAAAACAAAAGGGGTACCAACGGATATTGATAATGATATTTATTTGTCCGATGAGATTTATTTGTTTGCGAACGACGTTTCTTTGTCTGAGAGAGAGAAAAAGAAAGAGAGAGGTGGAAAGAAAGAATGAAAAAGGTGGAAAGAAAGAGAGAAAGAGAGAGAGAAAGAAACAAAGTAAATAGATGGGGGAGGGAGGAAGAGGAAGAGGAAGAGGAAGAGGAGGAAGAAGAAGAAGAAGAAGAAGAAGAAGAAGAAGAAGAAGAAGAAGAAGAAGAAGAAGAAGAAGAAGAGGAGGAGGAGGAGGAAGAAGAGGAGGAGGAGGAGGAGATTGGATTTACACCCTGCCCTTCACTCGGAGTCTCAGAGTGACTTACAAACTCCTTTCCCTTCCCCTCCCCACAACAGACACCCTGTGAGGTAGAAGAAGAAGAAGAAGAAGAGATTGGATTTATATCCCTTTGCCCTTCACTTGGAATCTCAGAGCAGCTTACAAACTCCTTTCCCTTCCCCTCCCCACAACAGACACCCCCTGTGAGGCCGGTGGGGCTCAGAGAGTCCTGAGAGAATTGCTCTGAGAGGAGGAGGAGGAGGAGGAGGAGGAGATTGGATTTATACCCCTTTGCTCTTCATTTGGAGTCTCAGAGCGGCTCACAAACTCCTTTCCCTTCCCCTCCCCACCACAGACACCCTGTGAGGTAGGTGGGGCTGAGAGAACTTCTGACAGAAACTGTCCTTGAGAGAACAGCTGTGCCAGAGCTTGTGACCGACCCAAGGTCACACCAGCAGGTGCAAGTGGAGGAGTGGGGAATCAAACCCGGCTCTCCCAGATTAGAGTCCATACACTTAACCACTGCACCAAACTGGCTCCAAACTAGCTCTAGAGCAAACAGGTGGGGAGCCTGCCGGGAGCTGTATAATATGTGTGGAAGAGCTGCATGTGGGTCCCAAGCCACAGTCTGGCCACCCCTGCTCTAGGTGTTATCCTACTTTTACAGCCTTGTCCTTGGCCTTTGCAGTTCTGCTTCCTGTATGGTTTAGGGTGTACCTTGCCTTAGGCAGGTTGCTGTTTGCATTGCCTTCTAATTCTGTAATCTTCGTCCTGACACCCTGTTCTGTATTGTTCTTACACCGGGGAATCCATTCTTATGTCTTACGCGGAGGAATCCATTGCTTTTATTCTGTAGCATGCCTTGAGTTTCAGTGAGACAGGTGGGCTATGGAAGGAAGGGGAGGGAGGGAGGGAGGGAGGGAGGGAGGGAGGGAGGGAGGAAGGAAGGAAGGGAGGGAGGAAGGAAGGGAGGAAGGAAGGAAGGAAAGAAATGAAGGAAGGGAGGAAGGGAGGAAAGAAGGAAGGCAGGAAGGCAGGAAGAAGGGAAGGGAGGGAGGAAGGAAGGAAGGAGAAGGAAGGAAGGAAGAAGGGAAGGGAGGGAGGAAGGAAGAAAGAAATGAAGGGAGGGAGGGAGGAGAGGAGAGAGAGAGAGAGAGAGAAAGAAAGAAAGGAAGGAAGAAAGAAAGGAAGGAAGGAAGGAAGGAAGGAAGGAAGGAAGGAAGGAAGGAAGGAAGGAAGGAAGGAAGGAAGGAAGGAAGGAAGGAAGGAAGGAAGGAGGGAGGGAGGGAGGGAGGAAGAGAGGGAGGAAGAGAGGGAGGAAGAGAGGGAGGAAGAGAGGGAGGGAGGAAGAGAGGGAAGGAGGAAGGGTGGGTGGGTGCTGGTTGCATTCAAGGCCAGACTAACCAGAGAGACTAAGCAAATCCTAAAAATTTGGGTGAGGGGGGCAGCCTAAGGTATGCATGCCTCTCGGGGGCACACAGAGGCCACTGACCTGCAGAAGCGGAAAGGCTAAAGATCCCCTATCGGCCGCCCCAAGGCGTTCCCACCAAATGCCGTGCAAAGCAGCTTACGGTGATGCAACGCGACACAACAGCTAAGATCATCCATCAAGTCCCCCCAAATACAAATCTTGAGTGAAAATTTCAGGAGAAACAAAACGACATGAGATGCTGTCCAAGACTGCTCAGAGAAAGGGAGCCTTCACATTTCTCTTGGTGGCCTGTAAGGAAGCAAATCCGGGATCCTTCCTTGTATGCACCTGTCACTGTTTTGCAGGGCCGGGTGCTAGGAGCTGGGGGGTTGCCCAGTCCCCCTGGCCTCCAGCAGGGGAGGGGGGAGAGGGTTGCCAGGTCCAGGTTGGGAAACTCCTGGAGATATCGGGGATGGAGACTGGGGAGGACAGGGACCCCTCAGTGGGGTGCAATGCCACACCCTCCAAAGCACCCCTTTCCTCCAGGGGAACGGATCTCTGTAGTCCGGAGATGACCCGTAGTTACGGGGAGTGCCCAGGTCCCACCTGGAGGCTGGCATCCCCACTAGCAGCGGTACAGAAGCAAGATACTAGCTTCTCTTTGATGATGGACTGGCCGCTCACACACATACAGGGATGCAGCCTGGCTTCTGTTCTCGGGATTGTAAATATTAAAAACTGTGCAAAACAATCCATCACCTTCCGTTGCATATATAGGTACCTTCCCCTAGTGGGGGGAAAAGTCTTTTTTTGTAAAATTATACATGTATACAAGGGTAATCTTACAAAAGAGATTTTTTTTTGTTCTAGGGGAAGGTATAGATGTGGGTGCTGCGTGCCATTAAGTCACTTCTTGGGGAATGAATGACTTCCCGAACGCGCTTTTCGTTCGCAGGCCTGCCCGGGTCTTGCCCACGGAGGGCCCTTGCGGCTCCCTCGATGAAGCCAGTTCCAATTTTTGTCTTCTCATAAATATATATATGCAATTAAAGGTATGTATGCCATTAAAGTTTAATATTTCCAGTTTGATTAAAGTTTCTTTGATCCAATATAATTTAGCTCTATTGGAATTGACCTTGATTTTTTTTTTACATGCCAGGTTTTTCCTTCTTCTTTTTCAGCTTCCTTGGTTCCTGGGCTTGTTCTGGGCTGAAATCTCTCTCCCCCCTTTTTTCTCTGTTTTTCCTCCTTGGGGTGCCTGGCCGCTGATGATGAGACTTGACTCCCCAGAAAAGGTTTCCTGGGGGCACCCCACTTTGGAGCAGCTGGCACAAGAACCGCACTTTGGACCAAGAAACAGGATAGATCTTCTTGAAGGGGAGAGTCTCCTGAACCTGGGGCTATATGATACATGGTATTCCAGACCTTATTTTGGGTTTCAGAGCTTTCCAACTCTCCTCAGTGTTTCTGGATGAATTCATGAATAAGGAATGAATAAGGAACTGCGAATAATAACTGCAAACTGATCCAACACGGCTTCTCTTCTGTTCTTACGTCTGGGGCAGTGATGCTCTGCATTCTTGGTGCTTAAGAGGCAAGGGAGAGAGGGCTTCTGGAGTTCTGGCCCCGCTGGTGGACCTCCTGATGACACCTGGGTTTTGGCCTCTGTGTCACACAGAAGTGTTGGACTGGATGGGCCGTTGGCCTGATCCAACATGGCTTCCCTTCATGTTCTTATGTCTGGGGCAAGGGATGCTCTGTCTTCTTGGTGCTTGGGGGGCAAGAGTGGGAGGGCTTCTGGGGTTCTGGCCCTGCTGGTGGACCTCCTGATGGCCCCTGGGGTTTGGCCACTGTGCGACAAAGATTGTTGGACTGGATAGGCCATTGGCCTGATCCAAAATGGCTTTGTGTATGTTCTTATATCTTGGGCAGTGATGCTCTGTCTTCTTGGTGCTTGGGGGGGGACACAGTGGGAGGGCTTCTGGAGTTCTGTCCTTGCTGGTGGACCTCCTGATGGAACCAGGGTTTTGGCCACTGTATGACACAGAGTGCTGGACTGGATGGGCCATTGGCCTGATTCAACATGGCTCCTCTTCAATGCTCCCTCTAAGCTGTGGACTCTTGTGAGCAAAAATTCTACTTTGTGAGCTACTGGCATTAAAGTTGTGAGTGAGCGATCTGGCCACTGCATAAATTAGTTTGCTCTAGAGCCATCCTTCCGGAGCGAAGGCAAAAAGGTGTGAGCCGGAGGCTAAGAAACTGTGAGCCAGCTCACACTAACTTGGCTTAGAGGGAACAGTGCTCCTCTTATGTTCTTATGCTCTTAACTCCAGCCTCCTGTCAGATAGCTGCCATGTATTCTGTATTATGTCTTGTTTAATTTGCACGCATGTGCGTAGCCTTGCCTTGCTGTAACTGTGGGAGAACTCTCTGCCGGCAACTGCTATCTATTTGGCCTTGAGAAGAGGCGAAGGCTTGTGTTCCCAGCCAATGGGAATATCCTTGCCTGCAGGTGGTGGTGGGGGCATTCTCCCATTCATTATGTAACCTCCCGCCGGGAGAATTCCTGCGCGCGCGCTAAGTTTTCATTTGCTAGTTGAGCTAATGCATCAGAGTATATACTTAGGCATCCATGCTTTTGGGGTTATTCCTGATAATGAATCTGCATCTATGGTCAACATACTTGTATTCCAATAAAGTATATCTTTCATTGTGAAGAGTGCCTGGACTTGCTTGCTGTTGAACCTGACACCTCCTCACCACGCCTTGGTTGTTACAGCCATGACAGGAGGTCCATGGATGTGTGAGCAGAAGCCTTGCTGGCCAACCGGGAACAGAGAGGTGGATCATGGTGTGGGGCAGAACTAAGGGCCGGGGTGGCAGTTTCCTGCTGTCCCCTGGTGGAACTCTCTGCCAGACAGCATCAGGGCCCTGCGGATCTGATGCAATTCCGCAGGGCCTGTAAGGCAGAGATGTTCCGCCAGGCTTTTGGTTGAGGGTAAACAAAAGAAGGAGAGGAACCAGTATACATGAAATGGTACAAAGCACAAAAAACCACTGGCTGAAATCACTAAAGGTGAACAAAAATGTATAAAAATAATATTTTAATACCGAGTTGAATAACACAATAACCATATAACTAGATGAAGCCAAGGTATTCTTACAAGAAACAACAGTTGTGCAGAGAAGTCAAGTCCCAAAAGTATTCAATGTGTCTTATTCCTGTTGTATTGTGATTCCATAGTCTAACTTGACATACATTCATCATACAGTGGACTCATATAGTTCCTGGAGAATCCATATCATCTTGAAATCCATAAGCCATAGAGACTCGTAGTCCGGATGCAAACTGCCACGTTTCGAATGATTCTTCTTCAAAACCAAGAGGCTACAGCGGGACCCAATCTCAGTAGTAGCACATACAGAAAGTCAGTGTATTCAATCACAAGGGGTCATGGGTCCTAGGTGGGCAATTCATAAATTTAATAATATAAATAAAATAAAGAATTTCCAGATACTGGGAAGGATGCACCTCTTGGCTAGAAAACAGGCGGAGGGGGCTGTAGCTCAGTAGCAGAGCATCTGCTTGGCATGAAGAAGGTCCCAGGTTCAATGCCTGGCATCTCCAGCTAAAAGGACTGGGTGGCAGGTGATGGGAAAGGCCTCTACCTGAGACCCTGGGGAGCTGCTGACAATCAGAACAGGCGATACTGACCTCGATGGACCAAGGCACTGATTCAATCTAAGGCAGCTTTATGTGTTCATAGAGTGGAACAAAGCCTGGGAGAGGACTTGTGATCCATGGCTGTGCACTACACACCCATCCCTCCATTGCCTCTGGTTATCCAGGTCTGGCAGGTTTCTGTTCTTTCTCGAAAACCTGCAGGCTCTGTTGAACCAGAAGCATCAAAGGAGGAAACGGCAAAGTTTCTCGTAACCCACTTTCGGAACAGGTGTCTGGACTCTGCCTTCCCTGAGCGCGGCTGGCTGCCCCTTGTGACAAGAGCCGCTCAGATGGGTTATTTCTGGTCTAGCAACGTCTCCCTCCGCACCTGGGGGCCCCTTCAGCCTCCTTGCGTCGCAGTCACCATGGAAATCGTTCTCAAGGACTTGGGTGAGTTCCGTCCTCAGTAAAACGCTTCTGACAGCAAAAAAGAAAAGAAAAAAGAAAAAAAGCCGATAATATTCCTTTCAAAGGCTTTCTTTGAAATGAAAAAGGAAACAACAGCATGCCATCTGTAACTTTCATTCCTTCATTTTGGATTGCTGCTGATGTTAGTTAGTTTATGCTCCCCCCCCATTTTGGGCCATTGGTACTTGGGGGGGGGTTAAGTGCTTGGGGGGACCTCCTGATGGCCCCTGGTATTTCTGGCCACTGTGTGACCCAGAGTTTTGGACTGGAGGGGCCATTGGCCTGATCCAACATTGGCTTCTGTTGTGTTCTTATGTCTGGGGAAAAGGATGCTGTATATTCTTGGTGCTTGAGTGGGGGGCAACAGTGGGAGGGGCTTCTAGTGTCCTGGCCCCACTGCTGGACCTCCTGCTGGCACCTGGTCTTTTTGGCCACTGGGTGACACAGAGTGTTGGACTGGATGGGCCATTGGCCTGATCCAACATTGGCTTCGCTTATGCTCTCTTATGTTCTTGTGTTTTTTCTAAATCCATTCTAAATCCATTCTTAATTTGAGCCTTGTTGGGCTGGAAAAAAGATGGCTTAGCAAGGGCAGTGTATAGTTCTGGTCACCGCACCTTAAAAAGGATATTATAGCCTTGGAAAAAGTGCAGAAAAGGGCAACTAGAACGATAAAAGGGTTGGGACACTTTCCCTCTGAAGAAAGGTTAAAGCGTTTGGGGACTCTTTAGCTTGGAGAAATGACGGCTGAGGGGTGACATGATCGAGGTTTACAAGACTATGCATGGGTTAGAGCAGGTAGGGAAAGAAGGACTTTTCTCCCTTTCTCAGAATACAAGAACTCCTGGGCACTCCATGAAATTGCTGAGCGGTCGGGTTAGAATGGATAAAAGGAAGCACTTCTTCACCCAAAGAGTGATTAACCCATGGAATTCACTGCCACAGGAGGTGGTGGCAGCTACAAGCATGGACAGCTTCAAGAGGGAATCGGATGAACGTATGGAGCAGAGGTCCATCGGTGGTTATTTACCACAAGATATAGCAGTTCGAAAGCAAGAAATTGCAATAGGTACCACTTCTGTGAGAAGGTAACAGCATTCCGTGCGCCTTGGTGTTTAGTCATGCTGGCCACATGACCACGGAAGTGTCTTCAGACAGCGCTGGCTCTTCGGCTTTGAAATGGAGATGAGCACCGGAACCCTAGAGTCGGATTCGACTGGCTTTCGAGCAAGGGAACCTTTACCTTTACCTTTTCATAGACAGGGACTCTCAATCTGGGGCAAGGGATGCTCTGTATTCTTGGTGCTTGGGGGGGGCAACAGTGGGAGGGCTTCTAGTGTCCTGGCCCCACTACTGGACCTCCTGATGGCACCTGGTATTTTTGGCCACGGTGTGACACACAGGGTGTTGGATTGGATGGGCCATTGGCCTGATCCAACATTAGCTTCTCTTACGTTATTATGTTCTTATGACATCAAACTTCCTCTTTGGGTAGCCCATTCCACTGAGCAGGGGCTGCAGCGGGAAAGACCTGAGTTCTGATCCTCCTGAATGGGGGAACAGCCATCAGGGGGCAGCCTGGGGACCGTAGCTGGTGCTTTGGGAATGTACGAGGGGAGGCAGACCTTCCGGCAGAGCTATGTGGGCCCCAGGCTGTGAAGGTCATAAACAGCACCTCGAATGAAACTCGGAAACATACCGGCCATCAATGTAGCTGTTGTAAGCTGGGTAAGATGCATTTCCATCGGTTAGCTCCTGCGGACAGATAATCCGACTGGACCGGCGGCAGTTTCTGGGCTGACTTCAAGGGCAGACTGCCCTAGAGTGCATTACCGTAGTTCAGCCCCAAAGTTTTTGGAGCAAGGACCGGCGTGGCTACTAGGCCTCAGAAAGCAGAGAGCTGGGCAGACCAGGCGACTGCAGCATCGCAAGCTCCCTTGCTCCGGCCGTGCGCCGCATCGCTCGTGCAGGCGGCTGTGCCAACGAGAGAGCTCCCTCCGCATGCCCGCAGGCGCCGGGAGCAAGCGTCGGGAAACAAACGAGCCTGTTTATGGAGCCCATAATGTGTCCAGGCAAAGAAGTTGCTCAGCGAAGCGCAGCCGCTTCCATAATGGGAGGTTATTTACAGCTGTCCCTTCTGGGGGCCACGGCAGGAGCGATGAGCACGAGGCAGGACACACGCCCGGCAACACGCCAATGTCACGGCCAAGGAGGCGCAGTGGCACCCCCGCCCGACTCGCTGCCACCCCTAGAACGGAAGCATGCTCAGGTGGGGGAAAAGACGTTCTCCTGGCGGAAGGGGCTAGGTGACCGCAATGCCTGGGCCGCCTCCCAATTCCTTACACCCTTCTTTCCTACCCTGGATACAGGAAGTGCCCAGACACGCCCCAATCCCCAGTGTTTCTCTTAGGGTTGCCAGCCTCCAGGTGGGGGCTGGAGATCTCCTGCTATGACAACTGATCTCCAGCCAATAAACATCAGTTTCCCCTGGAGAAGATGGCTGCTTTGGGAGCTGGACTGGGTGGCATTTTACACTGCTGGGGTCCCTCCCCTCCTGAAACCCTGCCCTCCCCCAGGCTCCACAGCCCCCAAATCTCCAGGTACTTCCCAGCCCAGAGAGGGCAGCCCTAGTTTCTTTGGCCCTTCCCCAATCGGTGGCCCTTCCCCAATCAGGGACACTTTTGTTGGGTACCTTTTGGATGAAAGAGAACTGGAGACTTCTAGTGCCTCTGGCAATAAACTGCTTTTGTATAAATGGTGGAGGGGCACGGTGCAGCAGGAAACAGCAGGCGTTGCTTCGGCAACTCCAAGCTCCAAGCATCCTGCAGTCCAACAAGCTGGATGCAGAAGAGCAGAAGAACAGAAGAAGAGCCCTGCTGGATCAGACCAGTGGTCCATTCCCGTTCAGCCTCCTTTCTCATACAAGAGCCAATCAGTGCGTCTGAACAAGATCTTGGGGTTACGGGTGGACCAAAATTTAAATATGAGCAGCCAGTGTGATGCGGCGACAAAAAAGGCGAATGCAATCTTGGGCAGTATCGACAGAGGCATAACATCCAGATCGCAAGATGCAGGGGTATTTTGGGGACAGGAATGCACAGGAACAGAGTTCCGGCTGGCTTCAGAGTTGGCCATGCCCATTACAGCCAAAACATCTGTGCGTGTGGCCACAGAAGGAAGGCCTGGAGAGCAACCCTCCCCAGCGACTCCAAGGCAGGCAGGCCAGGGGGAGCCCTGGGAGGATTGGGGAGGCATTTAAATGCCTCCCTGTGCCTTCCCTGGCCTGTCCAAGGGCCGGCTTGCCTGGGCTCCCTGCAGCTGCGGGGTGCCAGTGCAAGCCAAGGGAAGGCATGGGGGTGTGGCCTAATATGCTAATGAGTTCCTGCTGTGACTTTTCTACAAAAAAAGCCCTGGCAAGATGTCATAGTCCCTCTGTACACGGCCTTGGTCAGGAGCATAGCTGAAAGATAGCACTACATACCTACATACCTACAACATACCCAAAAGATGGTTGTCCAGTCTCCGCTTGAAAACGTCCAGTGAAGGAGCATCCACCACCTCCCGAGGCAGACCGTTCCACTGCTCAACCACTCTGACAGTCAGGACGTTTCTCCTGATATTAAGCCGGTAACGACTCCCTTGTAATTTCCACCCATTAGATCTAGTCTTGCAGTCCGGAGCAAGAGAGAATAGATCTGCTCCATCTTCTACATGACAGCCCTTCAAATACTTGAAGACTGCCCTCCAGAGGAACTGGCTGGCCACTGAGTGAGACAGGAGGCTGGACTAGGTGGACCACTGGTCTGATCCAGCGGGTTTCTTCTGATGCTGTTTTGAAGGCCTCAGCCTGTCTGACCTGTTGTTGACCTCAAGAGGAACTAGTTGCCCTTGTGGACAGGATGCTGGACTAGGTGGGCCACTGCTCTGATCCAGCAGGGCTCTTCTGATGTTCTTACAAAGGCCTCAGCCTCTCTGCCCTGTTGTTGGCCAACCAGAAGAACTGGTTGGCCACTGTGTGAGATGGGATGCTGGACTAGATGGACCCCCCTGGTCTGCTCCATCAGGGCTCTTCTGATGTTCTTACGAAGGCCTCGGCCTCTCTGCCCTGTTGTTGATCCTCCATGGTAACTGGTTGGCCATAGTGTGAGATGGGATGCTGGACTAGATGGGACCCTCCCTGGTCTGATCCAGCAGGGCTGTTCTCGTGTCCTTTATGTTCTGAAGTCTCTACCTGCAGCATCAAAACAGCTGTGGACTGTAAAAATCCATTCCTCGAGCCTCTGTCTGCCACCCCTCTGGGTGGGGTGTCTTGAAAACAGCAGCATTCTGCATGTCATATGTCCGCCTGGAAGATGAGCCAAAGAGGTGCGTGTTTGTATGCTACGCTTCACAGAAATGATTCTGTGATCAGCTTGAATTGCTGGCATGCATTAGGCGCTCTTGTCCTCAACGGGGGAAAGGGGAGCTCACGTAAATTAGAGCAGATACCACCTCCGCCCCAGAGTCCCCCTCTACTAGAGCAGAACCTGCGTTGTGGTTCTCCCGGCCCCTGAAAAACGATGCCAGCTCTCCGCTCAGGAGGGCAGCACCTGTCGCGAAAGGCGTCGGCAGAGTGGCAGACCGGAACAAATGAAACACAGTTGGACTCCGGCGGCACCTTGAAGACTCACAAAGTTTCATTCAAGGTGTGAGTTTTCGTGTGCATGCCCACTTCCACCGACAGAGCTTTCTTCTCCTGCCTGCACACAAAAGCTCACACCTTGGATGAAACTTTTGTGAGACTTCAAGGTGCTGCCGGGGCCTAAGTTTGTTCTGCTGCTTCAAAGCAGAACAAAGTTTAGCTGAAGGGCTGCGGAGCCCCTTCACCAAAGGGGATTACTGTGCCTGCCAAAATTCCCTCTCCCTCACGAGCACTGAAGGGCCGGCTGTCGTCCTCCAGTGGTTGGGGATGCCAGACTCCAGGCGGGGCCACAGGATTATGCGGGGATAGAGCAGGTCGGGAAAGAAGTCCTTTTCTCCCTTTCTCATAAGACAAGAACTCCTTGTGGGCACTCCATGAAATTGCCAAGCAGTCGGGTTAGAATGGATAAAAGGAAGCCCTTCTTCACCCAAAGAGTAATTAACACGTGGAATTCACTGCCACAGGAGATGGTGGCAGCTACAAGCATGGATGGCTTCAGGAGGGAATTGGATAAATATATGGAGCAGAGGTCCATCAGTGGCTATGAGCCACGAGGTCTAGATAAGGGACCCTGGGGCAAGGGATGCTCTGTATTCTTGGTGCTGGGGGGGCAGCAGTGGGAGGGCTTCTAGTGTCCTGGCCCCACTGCTGGACCTCCTGATGGCACCTGGTATTTCTGGCCAGTGTGTGACACAGAGTGTTGGACTGGAGGAGCCATTGGTCTGATCCAACATTGGCTTCTCTTATGTTCTTATAGATGGAACACTGTATCTGGGGCAGTGATGCTCTGTCTTCTTGGTGCTGGGGGGGCAACAGTGGGAGGGCTTCTGGAGTTCTGGCCCCACTGGTGGACCTCCTGATGGCACCTGGTATTTTTGGCCACTGTGTGACCCAGAGTGTTGACTGGATGGGCCATTGGCCTGATCCAACATTGGCTTCTCTTATGTTCTTATGATAGGAACTCTCAGTCTGGGGCAAGTGAGGCTCTGTCTTCTTGGTGCTTGGGGTGGGGGTCGACAGTGGGAGGGCTTCTGGTGTCCTGGCCCCACTGCTGGACCTCCTGATGGCACCTGGTCTTTTTGGCCACTCTGTGACTCAGAGTGTTGGACTGGGTGGGCCATTGGCCTGACCCAACATTGGCTTCTCTTATGTTCTTTTGATGGGGACTCTCAGTCTGGGGCAAGTGAGGCTCTGTCTTCTTGGTGCTTGGGGTGGGGGTCAACAGTGGGAGGGCTTCTGGTGTCCTGGCCCCACTGCTGGACCTCCTGATGGCACCTGGTCTTTTTGGCCACTCTGTGACACACAGGGTGTTGGACTGGGTGGGCCATTGGCCTGATCCAACATTGGCTTCTCTTATGTTCTTATCCCCCAGAATAACAGCTCATCACTAGAGTACAGAGGTCAGTTCCCCTGGAGAAAATGGATGTTCTGGAGGGCGGCCTCCATGGCACTGTGCCCCACCGAGGGGTCCCTGTCCTCCCCAGACTCTACCCCCAAATCTCCAAGAGTTTCCCAACCTGGAGCTGGCAACCCCAGCCCCCCACACCACCCTCCGGTGGCCAGGGAGGATCCGGCAGCCCTAAATGTGGCTGTTCGCCCTGCTTAAGGCAAGAGTGCCTTCCTAGCAGTGTTCCCTCTCAGCTGAGTGACTGTGTGAGCCAGCTCACAGTTTTTCAGCCTCCGGCTCACACCTTTTTTTGTCTGCACTCGGGAAGGAGGGCTCCAGAGCAAACTAATTGATGCAGCTGCCAAATCGCTCACTCAAGGACTCGAATGCCGGCAGCTCAGCAAGTAGAGATTTTGCTCACAAGACTCCGCAGCTTAGAGGGAGGCACTGGTGGCCGGGGACGAGCTCTCTTGAGTCACTGCTGACTTCTTCACTACTCACAAAAGGTTGTTAGTCTTTAAGGTGCGACTGGGGCTGCCAGCAGTGTTCCCTCTAGGCTGAGTTAGTGTGAGGTAGCCCACAGTTTTTTTAGCCTCCAGCTCTCACATTTTTGTCTTAGCTCAGGAAGGATGGCTCCAGAGCAAACTCATTGATGCAGCGGCCAAATTGCTCGCTCAACAGCTTTAATGCCAGGAGCTCGCAAAGGAGAATTTTTGCTCACAAGACTCCGCAGCTTAGAGGGAGCGTTGCTTTCTAGGTAACCTGAAAGGGAAGCAAAGTTCAGCTGGGTGGCCACCAGGGCTGGCTCATGATTTTCAGGGAGGATTCCCCAGAGAATCCTAGAACGTTAGACTTGGAAGGGACCTTGCAGGCCATCTAGTCCAACCCCCGGCACTCTGCAGGAGCACAGCCGAAAGAGAGCCCTACATGCCTACAACATACCCGAAAGATGGTCGTCCAGCCTCCATTCAGGGGGGCTTCTGTTGCTAACAGTCAGGAGCAAGCAGAACTGAAGCCCAGAGGTGCTAGGAGCACAGGCCCCGAAGGATGAACTGGGAGCTCTGTGCAAGGCAGAAGTGTCACACTGGCTGCTGAGAACTCCACCCCAGTCTGCCCAGTTGCCCTCTCTGTTATGGACTGGGATTGAATCCTCCTTGACTGAATCACCCTAGAGACTGGCCGAGCTTGAAGCACAAGAACAATAGCCGACCAGGACTCTGGAATAAACCAATCAAGTAGTAATGTTTTGTAAATAATCACAGGGAGTGTGTGTCTGGGTGGTGTTTTGCATGCATATAAGCAGGGCTCCCTGCTAGAGTTGTCTTAGAGTTAGGCTGAAATCACTAATAAACTATGAGCTGATACACGTCTCGAACCCAATCTTAGGATGCATTAGCAGAAGCATTGTGTCCAGATCACGGGAGGTAGTAGTTCCGCTGTATTCTACTATGGTCAGGCCCCACCTGGAGTGCTGTGTCCAGTTTTGGGCACCACATTTTCGGAAGAATGTTGACAAACTCGAGCGGGTCCAGAGGAGGGCGACCAGGATGGTGAGAGGGTTGGAGTCCAAGTCTTATGAGGAAAGGCTGAGGGAGTTGGGTCTGTTTAGCCTGGGAAAGAGAAGGCTTAGAGGGGACATGATTGCAGTCTTCAAGTATTTGAAGGGCTGTCATGTAGAAGATGGAGTGGATCTATTCTCTCTTGCTCCGGATTGCAAGACTAGATCTAATGGGTGGAAATTACAAGGGAGTCGTTACCGGCTTAATATGAGGGAGAAACTTCCTGACTGTAAGAGTGGTTGAGCAGTGGAACAGACTGCCTCGGGAGGTGGTGGATGCTCCTTCGCTGGACGTTTTCAAGAGGAGACTGGATGACCATCTTTTGGGTATGTTGTAGGTATGTAGGGCTCTCTTTCGGCTCTGCTCCTGCAGAGTGCAGGGGGTTGGACTAGATGACCTGCAAGGTCCCTTCCAACTCTAACATTCTAGGATTCTATGATTCAGTGCATTTCACTGTCCCTGTGGGCATCCAATTGAGTTCCTAGTGCAGATGGGCCTCCGGGGAGGAGGGAAGGAAAACCCGCCCCATCTACAGAGCGCTTGGGGGAGGCCCTCTCACCGCCGCCGGCCTTCCCGGTGGCAGCTGCCCACCTGGGGGTCTCACCGGCTGGCAGTGATGGATAAGGGAGGGGGTGGGCAGCAGAGCATCCTGGTGACAGATTAGAGCTGCCAGCGTGCGACACGAGCCCATTTGGTGCCGGGGAATGATAGATGCTAACACTAATTTTAAACACAGGGAGCCCGATTCCTCCAGACAGGCGCCATGCTCAGAATTTAGGGCACAGCTGCTGAGTTCAGATAAGGTGCGAAATCTGTCCCGGCGTGGAGAGTGTTTCTTAATAATGAAAATTTGGTGATGGATGCGGCTGTCGCTGGGATGTAACCTCCGCAGTCGGAGCGGCTCGGCTCCGCAGCTGTCTGTTCTGGTCTCGGGGCAGTTTGGGGGAAGGAGACTCTCTGAGAGAGGAGGGGAAGGGGGGGGTTGGCTTTGTTCTCCCCAGCTCCGGATGGGACAGGTGGCATTTTGCAGGAAAAGCTCGCGACCTGCTCAGCAGCACGGCGTTCTCAGAGAGAGTAGCAGCAAAACAACGGGGCGGGGGACGGGACAGGACCTGGCTGAAACAGAAACCTAGAAAAGCTGGCCTTTGATAAGGGCTGTGATGCAGTGTTCCCTCTAAGCTGAGTCAGTGTGAGCTAGCTCACAGTTGTTTAGCCTCCAGTTCATACATTTCTGCCTTCGCTCAGGAAGGAGGGCTCCAAAGCAGTATTCCCTCTAAGCTGAGTTAGTGTGAGCTGGCTCACAGTTTTTTAGCCTCCGGTTCACACATTTTTGTCTTAGCTCAGGCAGGAGGGCTCCAGCAATGTTCCCTCTAAGCTGAGTTAGTGTGAGCTGGCTCACAGTTTTTTAGCCTCCAGCTCATACATTTCTGCCTTCGCTCAGGAAGGAGAGCCCCAGAGCAGTATTCCCTCTAAGCTGTGTTAGTGTGAGCTAGGTCACAGTTTTTTAGCCTCTGGCTCACACATTTTTGTCTTAGCTCAGGAAGGAGGGCTCCAGAGCAAACTAATTTATGCAGTAACCAAATCACTCGCTCAGAACTTTAATTCTAGTAGCTCACAAAGTAGAATTTTTGAAGAAGAAGAAGAGAAGAGAAGAGATTGGATTTATACCCCGTCTTTCACTTGGGGTCTCAGAGCGGCTGACAAACTCCTTTTCCCTTCCCCTCCCCACAGCAGACACCCTGTGAGGTAGGTGGGGCTGAGAGAGCTCTGACACAAACTGCTCTTTCCGGAACAGCTGTGCCAGAGCTTGTGACTGACCCAAGGTCACATCAGCAGGTGCAAGCGGAGGAGTGGGGAATCAAACCCGGTTCTCCCAGATTAGAGTCTGCGCACTTAACCACCACACCAAACTGGTCACAAGACTCCATAGCTTAGAGGGAGAATTGGCTATGAGAGGCATCTACAGATCCTGAGCTGGTGATATTTGCAGAGCAGCTCGATTTGAGCCCAGGAACACCTCAGAGACCAACCAGGGTTAGGTGTTTTCGAGAAGCAAAGCTCGCTTCATCAGATACAAGTCAGAATGGAGATCCCTGAGCCCATATATTCGTGTCAGGGTATGCGTGTGTTTTGTGCTGTACCTTTGCACCCTAACTTCTTTCTGTGCAACACCCTGCCCACCTTCCAAATGAGATATAAGGACTCAGGGACGTCCATTCCCACTTGCATGGGATGAAGGGAGCCGCAGCTCTTGAAAGCACGTCTCCCCAAAATCTTGTTGGTCTCTGAAGGTACTGCTGGACTCGAACCCAGCTCTCCTGCCCTAGACCAACACTGCTGCCTTCTGAAACATTTGCAGAGGCATCACACATCAGCAGCTGATCCATGCGAGAAACTCCAAGGTCCTTGGCGCAGTGTCACAGAAGACATTGGGGAACAGCGCTTGGATGGCGGGTGGCCCTCAGCGATGGGACTTCTTACCCGGCATTACATAAGAACATAAGAGAAGCCAATGCTGAATCAGGCCAATGGCCCATCTAGTCCAACACTCTGTCACACAGCGGCCAAAATATACCAGGTGCCACCAGGAGGTCCAGCAGTGGGGCCAGGACACTAGAAGCCCTCCCACTGCTGCCCCCTCCAGCACCAAGAATCCAGAGCATCCCTTGCCCCAGACTGAGAGTTCCCATCTATATACCTTGTGGCTAATAGCCACTGATGGACTTCTGCTCCATATGTTTATCTAATTCCCTCTTGAAACTGTCCATGCTTGTAGCTGCCACCACTTCCTGTGGCAGTGAGTTCCACGTGTGAATCACTCTTTGGGTGAAGAAGGACTTCCTGAGATGCTGGCAGGGATTGGAAGGGGGGGGGTTCTCTTCTCCTGGCCCTCTGAGCAACACTGGGGGATGATCCTAACGCAGCCTTGAGGAAGGAGTGCCTGAGAGGGTTATTACTATTATTTTGTAATATCTGCTGTCCTAGACTGTAGGTGGACTTAGCTGTCCCCAGTGCAAACCACAGTCCCTGAAGCCTCCCAAAACACCTTCCAGTTTGGTGTCGTGGTTAAGTGTGCGGACTCTAATCTGGGAGAACTGGCTTTGATTCCCCACTCCTCCACTTGTAGCTTCTGGATGACCTTGGGCAAGCCATAGTTCTGACACAGCTGCCCTTGTAAAAAAGCAGTTTCTGTCAGAGCTCTCTCAGCCCCACCTACCTCACGGGGTGTCTGATGTGGGGAGGGGAAAGGAAAGGAGTTTGTCAGCCACTCTGAGACTCCTTTGGGTAGTGAAGGGTGGGGTAGGAATCCAATCTCTTCTTCCTCTTCCTCCTCTTCCTCCTCCTCTTCTTCCTCTTCTTCCTCCTCTTCTTTCTCTTCCTCTTCCTCTTCTTCTTCTTCTTCCTGTGTTAGCTACAATGCTCAGACATCTTGGTCCATTGTTCACAGTGCTTCCACTCACCTTTCTTCAGCTTCCATACAAGGAGGAGGAAGAGGAGGAAGAGGAGATTGGACAAGGAGGAGGAAGAGGAGGATTGGATTTACACCCTGCCCTTCACTCGGAGTCTCACAACAGCTTACAAACTCCTTTCCCTTCCCCTCCCCACAACAGACACCCTGTGAGGTAGAAGAAGAAGAAGAAGAGATTGGATTTATACCCCTTGCCCTTCACTGCCCAAAGGAGTCTCAGAGTGGCTGACAAACTCCTTTCCCTTCTCCTCCCCACAACAGACACCCTGTGAGGTAGGCGGGGCTGAGAGAGCTCTTTCCAGAACTGCCCTTGAGAGAACAGCTCTGAGAGAACCATGGCTTGCCCAAGGTCATCCAGCAGCTGCAAGTGGAGGAGTGGGGGAATCAAACCCAGTTCTCCCAGATTAGAGTCCGCGCACTTAACCACCACACCAGACTGGCTCTCCCGAGAGCTCCGCATGACTTCCTCCCAAGGGTAGCCCCACCCTCACGTAGCCCTTGGCGAGTCCCATTTCCACGCACAATGATGGAGCTTGCCGATGTGTTTAAACACAAAGAGAAGGATAGGGAAAGGTATGTGGGGGGGAGGGGGTCCCCTCAGCATTAACGCCGCACGCTGCTGTGCAAAATGGCAAATTTTAGCGAGGAATTTGCTAAGTGTCCTCAAAGGCTGACACAGTACTCAGTACAATCACTTAACGAGTAATTAAATTGTGGGATTTGATGCCAGTGAAGGCAATAGCATGGCCAGCTTCCAGGCGGGGCCTGGGGATCTCCCACTTTGATAACTCATCTCCAGATGACCGAGATCAGCTCCCCTGGAGAAAATGGCTGCTTTGGTGTGGACGGGGGGGGCTCTGTGGCATCAGACCATGCTGAGGCCCCTCCCCTCCCCAAACCCCGCCCTCTCCTGGATCCACCCCCAAAGTCTCCAGATATTTTCCAACCCAGACCTGGCAACTTTAGGAGGTGATGATGGCCAGGAGCACAGAGGGCTTTAAAAGGGAGCCCGGGGCCATTTGTGGCTCTGAGCCGCAGCAGACGACGGCATCCTCCATGCTCAGAGGAGGCAAACCTTCAACTACCAGGGCTAAGAGACAACATCAGGGGGACCCCTTGACCTCTCTGTCCTGCGTAGCTGGCCCTCTGTCGCCAGAATTCCCAGGACCGGCAGGTGCCAACCCCCCTGGAGCCCCGTTGGGTTCGGTAACCTTTGGTGACGGCCCACTTACCAAGGGCTGCGTGGTGAGGAAAGGAAATGGCTCTGCCTTGAGCAAGACACAGGCACACTGATAGTGAAACAAAGAAGCTTTCACTGTAATGGCAGAAAGTGAAGAGGACCTAAAGAGCCTCTTGCTCAGGGTGAAAGAGGAGAGCGCAAAAGTGGGCTTGAAACTCAACATCAAAAAAATTAAGATCATGGCATCCAGCCCCATCACTACTTGGCAGATAGAAGAGGAAGTCGTGGAAGGAGTGACAGACTTCACGTTCTTGGGTTCCAAGATCACTGCAGATATTGACTGCAGCCATGAAATTAAAAGATGCCTGCTCCTGGGGAGGAAAGTGATGGCTAACCTAAACAGCATCATAAAAAGTAGAGATATCACCCTGACAACAACAGTCCACATAGTCAAAGCAATGGTATTCCCAGTAGTAATGTATGGCTGCAAGAGTTGGACTATAAGGAAGACCAGGAGCCGAAGAATAGATTCTTTTGAATTATGGTGCTGGAGAAGACGCTTGAGAGACCCTTGGACTGCAAGGAGATCAAATCAGTCAGTCCTAAAAGAAATCAACCCTGGCTGTTCCCTGGAAGGCCAGATCCTGAAGATGAAGCTCAAATCCTTTGGCCACCAAACGAGAAGGGAGCACTCACTGGAGAAGACCCTGATGCTGGGAAAGATTGAAGGTCAAAGAAGAAGGGGATGGCAAAGGATGAGATGGTTAGACAGTGTCACCGATGCAACAAACATGAAATCGAGCAAAATTCAGAGGATGGTGGAAGACAGGAGGGCCTGGCGTGATGTGGTCCATGGGGTCGCAAAGAGTTGGACTCTACTGTGCGACTGACCAACAAAAACAAATAATAATAGGCCCAGTCTGCAAGGCGCTCGACTGGAACCCTTTAAAATAAACCCCTATGCACTATAACAGACATTCACACACCATAGATAAGACATAGAAACAAATCAACAGACGTGCAGAAACAAGAGCCCTGGGTTCCAGTCAGAGCAACAAGGAGAGCGTGCAGGCCTCTCAGTGTTTCAAAGAGTGGTCCAAAGATCGCTTGAGAGGGACCCCGATTTATACAGATACCTCAAAGCATTTCGCAAGAATTGACACCTCAGTGAATTACATCAATCTGTACTTCAGTCGTTGGTTTGCTATGTAATAGATGTTCTCTCTAAATCATGACAGAGGAGGAAACATTTGTTTGTCTAGAGATGTCCCCAAACAATTTACAAGTTGACTTATTACATTTGAATGAACCCTGTCAGGATACTCCCCAGCCTTCCCGGTGAAGAGATAGCGAGAGACCTCTGGGGCCTGTTTTTTGTCATGCACGAGGGAGTGTGAAAGGCGAGGCCCTTTCACACTTTGGCATACCTGATAGAAAGGTTTTAAACTAATTGCCTATTGCATTCCAATACCAATCGACTCCTAAATCACTCCTTTACTATTTGAAATGTAAACACCCGAAGGCCAGATGCTTGGGAAGCAGGAAACCCGTCTCTGTTTCAAAGTAAAGGAAAGTCGATTTGAAGTTAGGTTCGCCGGTGCAAGGATTCATGGGATAACAAGCATAAAACTCTGGTTATGAACAGATCCGTTTTGGGGGAGACAAACCTTAATGCATTAATAGAAAAATTCTCTCAACACCCTCCACAGGGCAACCCTTTCAGCTGCTGTGTGGAAGAGGAGGTCGGCCGGACGGGATGGGCCACAGGTCTGATCCAACTGGGCGCTTTCCTGGGAGCCGGTATCGGTCGGTGCTCAGCACTGGCAGGTGCCTGAAGACGTGATGACGGGAATGCCCCTGGCCACCTCCTCCCCATTCAGCCAGATGGCTGGTCTCTGACTGCTTGGGTTGTGAAGACGGATTCAGGTGGGGAACAGTGTTCCCTCTAAGCTGATTTAGTGTGAGCTAGCTCACAGTTTTTTAGCCCCCGGCTCACACATTTTTGTCTTTGCTCAGGAAGGAGGGCCCCAGACCAAACCAATTTATGCAGCAGCCAAATTGCTTGCTCACAACTTTAAAGCCAGTAGCTCACAAAAGAAGAATTTTTGCTCACAAGGCTCCACAGCTGAGAGGGAATCTTATGGGTAGCCAGGGCTATTTTGGGGCAGGAACGCACAGGAACGGAGTTCCGGCTGGCTCCTATGTTGGCCAGGCCCAGCAGGAACTCATTAGCATAATAGGCCACACCCAAAAGCAGAAACTCATTAGGATTGGCTACATTAGGGCTGTGTGGTCTAACATGCAAAGGAGTTCCTGCTACCAAAAAAGCCCTGGGTTTTGACAACAAACAAGGTCAACAGAATAAGAAGCAAAAAGGTATGCGTGGCTCAATGACCACGCTTCTGGTAACATGGGGGCGTGGCCTAACATGCTAATGAGCTGCACTGTCGGGGTGTGGCCTAATATGATAATAGATTTCTGCTGTTGGGTGTGGCCTGTTATGCTAATGAGTTCCTGCTGGGCTTTTTCTACCAAAAAACCCCCTGGGTAGCTGTGTTGAATAAGACTTTTAAAAGTGCCACGGGACTCAAACCTTGGTCTGCCTGGCTTGTGGTTAGGGTTCCCAACCTCCAGGTGATAAACCTCTAGAGTGATAAAAGGGTTGGAACACCTTCCCTATGAAGAAAGTTTAAAACGCTTGGGGCTCTTCAGCTTGGAGAAACGACGGCTGAGGGGTGACATGATCGAGGTTTATAAGATTATGAATGGGATTGAGCAAGTTGAGAAAGAAGTACTTTTCTCCCTTTCTCACAATACAAGAACTCCTTGTGGGCACTCCATGAAATTGCTGAGCAGTCGGGTTAGAACAGATAAAAGGAAGTCCTTCTTCACCCAAAGAGTGATTAACATATGGAATTCACTGCCACAGGAGGTGGTGGCAGCTACAAGCATGGACAGTTTCAAGAGGGAATTAGATAAACATCTGGAGCAGAAGTCCCTCAGTGGCTATTAGCCACAGGGTATAAATGGGAACTCTCAGTCTGGGGCAGGTGATGCACTCTGTTCTTGGTGCTGGATGGGGCAGCAGTGGGAGGGCTGCTAGTGTCCTGGCCCCACTGCTGGACCTCCTGATAGCATGTGGTATTTTTGGCCGCTGTGTGACAGAGTGTTGGACTAGATGGGCCATTGGCCTGATTCAACATTGACTTCTCTTATGTTCTTACAGCAAAATGCAACCGTGATACAATAACTATAGCTTTGTATTATCTCCGCTTAGTGTAACTCTTTCTCGTTAATGCCAGCAGTTGTATTCTGTGGTCACTGATGGTCTAGCGAACCAGAGACTACTTGACGGTTTAATAAATAAGACAGTATTCAGCAGCATGCTGGGAGTCTACATAATGAAGAACAATGGAATATTAAAACCCGGAGAAATCATTCCATGTGGGATCTCCCTTGATGAAACATTGGAACAGGGTCCGAGGTGTGCCGTTGTGGAAACTGCAGGAGGGGCCTATGTGAAACTATAACACGGAAAAGAAGAAAAGAAAAAACGGAACACAAAACAGGACTGTTTGCATTAATGTATCCATTGGCGTGTATTCATCCTCAGAAGTCGGGTGAAATGTTTTGCAAGTAGAAACTCTTGTTGACGGCGAAGAGGTGAAGGAGTTACACTGAGCTTTGATAGTACAAAGATGTGGTTAGAATCATAGAGTCACAGAGCTGGAAGGGACCATAGAGGCCATCTAGTCCAACCCCCTGCTCAACACAGGATTTTCTTGTTTACCATTCCAAGCTGTGATGTCTCTTACTTTTACACCTCCAATGTTCCCTCTAAGCTGTGGAGCTCTAAGCTTCTGGCATTAAAGTTTTGAGCGAGCAATTTGGCTACTGCATAAATTAGTTGGCTCTGGAGCCCCTCCTTCCTGAGCTGAGACAAAAATGTGTGAGCCGGAGGCTAAAAAACTGTGAGCTCGCTCACACTAACTCAGCTGAGAGGGAACACTGTTGGCTGGAGATCTCCTGGGATTACAGTTGCCTAGGAGAAAATGGCCACTTTGGTGGGGGGACTCCATGACCCACTGAGGTCCTTCGCCTCCCCAAGCTCCACCCTCCTTGGGCTCCACCCCCCAAATCTCCAAGTATTTCCTAATCCAGATCTGGCACCTCTAATTGCGGTGCAGGTGAAACATGGAAGTTTCTCCACTGGGTGCCTCCCTGAACCGGCTGTCCGTGAGCACTAAGCAGAGAGCCAGTCTGGTGTCGCCGTTAGGAGCGCGGGCTCTAATCTAGGAGAAGTAGTTTTGATTCCCCACTTTTCCCCATGCAGCTGCTGTTGTGACCTTGGGCCAGCCACAAGTTCTCTCAGAGCTGTTCTCTCAAGAGCTGTCCTGGAAAGAGCTCTCTCAGCCCCGCCTACCTCACAGGGTGTCTGTTGTGGGGAAGGGAAGGAGTTTGTAAGCTGCTCTGAGACTCCCGAGTGAAGGGCAGGGTATAAATCCAATCTCTTCTTCTTCTTCTTCTACCTCCCAGGGTGTCTGTTGTGGGGAGGGGAAGGGAAAGGAGTTTGTGAGCCGCTCTGAGACTCTTTTGGGTAGTGAAGGGCAGGGCATAAATACAATCTCTTCTTCTTCTTCTTCTACCTCACAGGGTGTCTGTTGTGAGGAAGGGAAGGGGAAGGAGCTTGTCAGCCGCTCTGAGACTCCTTTGGGTAGTGAAGGGCGGGGTATAAATCCAATCTCTTCTTCTTCTTCTACCTCACAGGGTGTCTGTTGTGAGGAGAGGAAGGGGAAGGAGCTTGTCAGCCGCTCTGAGACTCCTTCGGGCAGTGAAGGGCGGGGTATAAATCCAATCTCTTCTTCTTCTTCTTCTTCTTCCTCACAGGGTGTCTGTTGTGGGGAGGGGAATCGAAAGGAGTTTGTCAGCCGCTCTGAGACTCCTTCAGGTAGTGAAGGGCGAGGTATAAATCCAATCTCCTCCTCCTCCTCCTCCTCCTCCTCCACCAGTTTGCTATAGTGGTTAAGTGCATGGATTCTAATCTGGGAGAACCGGTTTTGATTCCTCACTCCTCCACTTGCACCTGCTGATGTGACCTTGGGTCAGCCACAAGTTCTGGCAGAGCTGTTCTCTCAAGGGTAGTTTCTGTCAGAGCTCTCTCAGCCCCATCTACCTCACAGGGGGTGTCTGTTGTGGGGAGGGGAAGGGAAAGGAGTTTGTAAGCCGCTCTGAGACTCTGAGTGAAGGGCGGGGTATAAATCCAATGTCCTCCTCCTCCTCCTCCTCCTCCTCCTCCTCCTCCTCCTCCTCCTCCTCCTCCTCCTCCTCCTCTTCTTCTTCTTCTTCTTCTTCTTCTTCTTCTTCTTCTTCTTCTTCTTCTTCTTCTTCTTCTTCTTCTTCTTCTTCTTCTTCTTTTCCTCTCACTGAGGCAAAGTTGCTCGAAGCTGGAAGGCCCAGCTGCCTGCTTCTTTGTGTTGCCAACTCCAGGTTGAGAAATTCTTGTCGATTTCGGTATGGAGCTTGGGAGGGCAGGGGGTGGGGAGTGTTTTCTCCTGGGGAACTGATCTCTGTGACCTGGAGGCTGGCAATTCTACTCTCTGTGTCACTGAGGAACAGACACTTGGGGACAGATGAGGACTTCATTCGGAAGCCGTGATCTTAGCTGCCGACGGGGCGGGGGGGAGACTTGTCCGCGCCTCTTAGCCGGAGACGGAGGCTGGGCCCCCCGGAATCCAACTCACCAAGGGAAATTCCACTCCGAGCAGCAAATGGTTCACTGGCTCGAGATGTTTAATCTTCCGTTTGACCTTATCAAAAGCTTATTTGCACTGGGATTTGAAATTAAGTTTTCTTAAATCATCTGCTGCAGATTTTACACTATATTAATTTCTCTCCGAGCAAATGGAGTGTCTGGGTGGTCGGGATGGCGTCCTCACGTCGCGGGGAGCGGAAGCCAGAGAAACCTCGCCGGTGTCCCAGTTGGTTGTTGGGCACACTTCTGGAAAGGCCTCTCCAGGCGGGGGGGGGCTCGGGCTGTGGTTGCCAACCCCCAGGTCAAACCTGGAGAGCTTCCAGACTATGTAGATCAATCTCCCCAGAGGAAATGGCTGCTCCGGACAGTGGATTCTGTGGCAGTTATGCCTCCTCCGAGGTCCCTCTCATTGCCTGGAGATCAGCTGTAATTCTGGGGGGAATCGGCAGGTCTCTCCTGGAGGTTGGCAATCCAGAGCCAGTTTGGTGTAGTGGTTAAGTGCGTGGACTCTAATCCGGGAGAACCGGGTTTAATTCCCCCACTCCTCCACTTGCACCTGCTGATGTGACCTTGGGTCAGTCACAAGTTCTGGCACAGCTTTTCTTGAAAAAGAGCAGTTTCTGTCAGCACTCTCTCAGCCCCGCCTCCCTCACAGGGTGTGTGTTGTGGGGAGGGGAAGGGAAAGGAGATTGTGAGCCACTCGGAGACTCCAAGTGAAGGGCAAGGTATAAATCCAATCTCTTCTTCTTCTTCTATAGATACACTTTTTGTATTCTGGCCTTGGTATCATTTTTTTCCACATTCGGTGATATAACTTTTTTCCACATTCAGTATCATTACCAACTCCTGGCTGGGAAATTCCTGGAGATTGGGGGGTGGAGCCTATGGCAGGCACTTAGGTACAAAAAAATCAAAGGCACAGATATAGAATGGGAGGGACTTGGCTTGACAGCAGCACATGTGAAAGGGATCTGGGTGTTCTGGTTGATCACAAGCTCAACATGAGCCTGCAGTGTGATGTGGCTGTGAAGAAAGCTAAGGCAATCTTAGGAGGCATTAACAGAGGCCTTGTGTCCAGATCACGGGAGGTGATAGTTCTGCTCTATTCTGCTCTGGTCAGGCCTCACCTGGAGTCCTGTGTCCAGTTTTGGGCACCCCACTTTAGGAAGGATGTTGACAAGCTCGAGCGTGTCCAGAAGAGGGCAACCAGGATGGTGAGAGGGTTGGAATCCAAGTCTTACGGGGAAAGGCTGAAAGAGTTGGGTCTGTTTAGCTTGGGAAAGAGAAGGCTTAGAGGGGACATGATTGCAGTCTTCTAGTATCTGAAGGGCTGTTGTGTAAAAGATGGAGCAGATCTATTCTCTCTTGCTCCGGATTGCAAGACTAGATCTAATGGGTGGAAATTACGAAGGAGTTGATACCAGCTAAAAATCAAGATAAACTTCCTGACTGTAAGAGTGGTTGAGCAGGGGAACAGTCTGCCTTGGGAGGTGGTGGAGGCTCCTTCCCTGGACATTTTCAAGCGGAGGCTGGATGACCATCTTTCGGGTATGTTGTAGGTATGTAGGGCTACCTTTCGGCTCTGCTCCTGCAGAGTGCAGGGGAGTGGACTGGACGACCTGCAAGGTCCCTTCCAACTCTAACATTCTCTCCTGGAGGTTGGCAATCCAGAGCCAGTTTGGTGTAGTGGTTAAGTGCACGGACTCTAATCTGGGAGAACCGGGTTTGATTCCCCACTTCTCCACTTGCACCTGCTGATGTGACCTTGGGTCAGTCATAAGCTCTGGCACAGCTGTTCCTGAAAGAGCAGTTTGTGTTAGAGTTCTCTCAGCCTCACCTACCTCACAGGGTGTCTGTTGTGGGGAGGGGAAGGGAAAGGAGTTTGTAAGCTGCTCTGAGACGCCTTTGGGCAGTGAAGGGTGGGGTATAAATCCAAACTCCTCCTCCTCCTCCTCCTCCTCCTCCTCCTCCTCCTCCTCCTCCTCTTCTTCTTCTTCTTCTTCTTCTTCTTCTTCTTCTTCTTCTTCTTCTTCTTCTTCTTCTTCTTCTTCTTCTTCTTCTTCTTCTTCTTCTTCTTCTTCTTCTTCTTCTTCTTCTTCTTCTATGATTCTCAGTTCTCCCACATTAGAGTCCGCGCTCCTCTCCACGACACCAAACATGGCAGTTTCAAAGTAAGGAGCAGGAACGGGCATCACGCGGGTGCCTGCAGGCCCCACACCAGCCTCGCTGCACGGACGGCACAGGAGGACTTTGGGAGTTGGAGCCTCGAACGGCAACTTTTCCTTGCCGCAGGCAAAACGGGATGCGTCTCTACGAGGGCCCTCTTCCCCCTCGCTTATCTCTCCGCTCGGAGTGGGTTAGTTAATGTGTCTGAGGAGCAATATCATTTACCGTCTCCGGTTGCCTGGCAACCGGCCCAGGTGAGCTCTTGAACTTTATCAGGAGAGTGGAAATATACTGGTGTGCCTTGATACCGACACCGGCGAGGCGGGCTCCGTCACCAGAGGGGTGAGTGTCTCGCCAGAAGTGTCCACTTCAGATGCCCAGCGGCGAGAAAGACGGAATACGAGGGCAGAGGCCCCGAGCTGGGGCAAAAGCCGGCATCTCCTGCCAGGGGTGCCGTACGGTACAGCAGTTAGAACGTCTGATTAGGCCTTGAGAGTTGTTGTTGTTCAGTCGCACGGTCGAGTCCGACTCTTCGCGATTCCATGGACCAGATCACGCCAGGCCCTCCTGTCTTCCATTGTGCTCCGGAGTTTGCTCAATTTCACGTTCGTTGCCTCGATAACACTGTCTCACCATCTCATCCTTTGCCGTCCCCTTCTTCTTTGACCTTGCGTGGTCCGATGAGGCTGTGGGCTGTGCCGTGGAGGGCCACCCGGGACGGACAGGCCACAGCAGAGAACTCAGACCAAGCGTGATCCCCTGGAGAAGGAAATGGCAACCCCCTCCATTTTTCTTCTCGCCTTGACACAGAGAGTCCTCCATCTTTCTGTGTTATGCCTCTGAGGGTGCCAGTCACAGCTGCTGGCGAAATGCCAGGTCCTACAATGCCAAGACCATGGCCACACAGCCTGGAAAATCTACAACAACAAATGGTCTTCCAGATGGTGTGTTTCCCCCCCCCCATTTCCCATGCTGCCCATGTTGGGGAGGTGTAGCTAGGTGGAAGCCACCGGAAATAACTGAACCTGGGCAAGCAGCTCGAATAGCAGGAACCAGAGGAGAGCGGAACCAGGTTGAGGAGTCTGCATGATTTCTACTTCTCTTCATAGTGGAGAGAAGGGAATCCATGTGCTAAACTTGCGTGATGTGTTTAAGCCCACAGCATTTGGCTTTTCTGGTCAAAGAGCGGGGTGGAAGAAGCAATACAGTCTGCCGTTTCGCCACCTTGACACAGAGAGTCCTCCATCTTTCTGTGTTATACCTCTGAGGATGCCAGTCACAGCTACTGGTGAAACGTCAGGTCCTACGACGCCAAGACCGCGGCCACACAACCTGGAATATCTACAGCAACTAACCACTCCAGTATCTTTGCCAAGAAAACCCTATGGACAGTAAAGGTAAAGTAAAGGTAAAGGTTCCCTTGCTTGAAAGCCAGTCGAATCCGACTCTAGGGTTGCGGTGCTCATCTTCGTTTCTAAGCCGAAGAGCCAGCGCTGTCCGAAGACATTTCCGTGGTCATGTGGCCGGCATGACTAAACACCAAAGTGCACGGAACGCTGTTACCTTCCCACCGAAGTGGTACCTATTTATCTACTTGCAATTTCTTGCTTTTGAACTGCTAGGTTGGCAGGAGTTGGAACTAGAGACAGGAGCTCACCCCATCACGCGGCACTCTCGGGTCTTGAACTGCTGAACTACTGACCTTCCACAGCCTGCAGTTCAGCGTCTTAACCACTTGAGCCACCACAGCTCCATGAACAGTAAAAAAGGCTAAAAGACCTTGAGAGACCCGGATTCAAATTCTGCCTCAGCCACAAAGGTGCCTGGATGACTTAGGGATGCTCACTCTCAACCTACCTCACAGGGTTGTTGTGAGGATGAAATGGGGAGGGGAGGGTCACGTATCTGCTCTGTGCTCCGCAGATGAGATAAAAAGGTGATCGATAAATGCTGGGATGTCCCTTTGGGCAAGATTGTGTTTGTTTGTTTATTTAATCAGTACATAAATAATTGTGTTTGGCCCTTTCTTTCTCATCTGTCTTTATCCCGAGTTTCTTTCATTTCCTTAATCGCTGCAAATTGTCCTCGGCTCACCTGCCGTTTGATGTGTGCAGCTAGACACGTTTTGTGTGGCAGGGGGAAAAAAAACCTGGTTGGAAACTTCTCGTGCCGTTGGGGTTTAATAAGGTAGCAGGTTGCTTCTTAAAAACAGAAGGGGGGGGAAAGAAGAAAAGGAAAAAGGAAAAGAAGACAAAACAATCTTTCTTTCCTGAGTCCGTTTCCCCTTCCTTCCTGTCCGAAAACGTTCTTGCGTGCGTGAACCCGTGAACACACACACAAAACTATTAATCGGACCATCAATCCATTAAGGCCAGTTTGATTTCCACAGATCAAACGGATCTCTTCAGGGTCTTAGGCTGAGCCTTTTCACTTTACCTGTTTCCTGGTCCTTTCACCTGGAAATGCCGGGGATCGAACCTGGGACCTTCTGCAGGCCAGGCAGAGGCTCTGCCACTAAACCATGGCCCTTCCCTAAGGAATATGTGTGTTTGCTCTTGGACTAGAACTGGAACTGTGCCGGCTGTTTGCATGATACAGAAAAAAGGGTTTAGCATAAGCCCTGGTGAAAACTTGGCATGGGGCCTTTCTTTTTTTTTTTGGGGGGGGGCATTCTGTCACATATTTTGGGTAAGGTCCCTCAAATGATTGGGACAGCCTAGTACCTGCCAGTCTTGAGTATGCTGTGGGCAATGTTCCCCCTAAGCTGTGGAGTCTGGTGAGCAAAAATTCTACTTTATGAGCGCCTGGCATTAAAGTTGTGTGTGAGCAATTTGGCTACTGCATCAATTAGTCTGCTCTGGAGCCATCCCCTTCCTGAGCTGCGGCGAAAACGTGTGAGCTGGAGGCTAAAAAGCCATGAGCTAGCTCACACTAACTCAGCTTAGAGGGAACACTGGCTGTGGGTATCCTGGCGGAGGAGCTAAGACTGGCGGATCTGGTGACAGGCTGGCTCAAGAAGTCTATCAGTGGCTGCTAGCCATGGTGGCTGAGGGGAACCTCCACGTTCAGAGGCACTAATCCTTTGCAACTCAGAGCCAGGAGTCAACTTCAGGGGGTGGACTCAGCCTCTATACCCTGTTCTTGGCCCTCCAGAGGAACTGGTTAGGAGACTGTGTGAGACCGGAGGCTGGACTAGGAGGATGAGCCAGTTTGGTGTAGAGGCTAAGAGCAGTAATTTATTTGTTTCGATTTGTATCCCGCCCTCCCCGAAGGCTCAGGGCGGTTAACAGTGGGCATGAAATCTGGAGAACCAGGTTTGATTCCCCACTCCTCCACATGCAGCCAGCTGGGTGACCCTGGGTCAGTCACAAGCAATGTTCCCTCTAAGCTGTGGAGTCTTGTGAGCAAATTTTCTACTTTGTGAGTTACTGGCAATAAAGTTGTCAGCGAGCCATTTGGCTGCTGCATCAATGAGTTTGCTCTGGAGCCCTCCTTCTTGAGCGAAGACAAAAATGTGTGAGCCAGAGGCTAAAAAACTGTGAGCTAGCTCACACTAACTCAGCTTAGAGGGAACACTGGCCACAAGTTCTGTCAGAGCTGTTCCTTCGAGACCAGTTCTCTCAGAGCTCTCTCTCAGGCCCACCTACCTCACGGGGTGTCTGTTGTGGGGAGGGGGAAGGGAAAGGAGTTTGTGAGCCACTCTGGGAAGGGCGGGGTATAAATCCAATCTCGTCTCCTTCTCCTTCCTCTCCTCTCTTATGTTTCGAGCTGGGGTTTCAATCCATAAGAACATAAGAGAAGCCAATGTTGAATCAGGCCAATGGCCCATCTAGTCCAACACTCTGTCACACAACGGCCAAAATATACCAGGTGCCATCAGGAGGTCCAGCAGTGGGGCCAGGACACTAGAAGCCCTCCCACTGCTGCCCCCTCCAGCACTAAGAATACAGAGCATCACCTGCCCCAGACTGAGAGTTCCCATCTATACCCTGTGGCTAATAGCCACTGATGGACTTCTGCTCCATATGTTTATCTAATTCCCTCTTGAAACTGTCCATGCTTGTAGCTGCCACCACCCCCTGTGGCAGTGAATTCCATATGTAAATCACTCTTTGGGTGAAGAAGCATTTCCTTTTATCTGTTCTAACCCGACTGCTCAGCAATTTCATGGAGTGCCCACGAGTTCTTGTATTGTGAGAAAGGGAGAAAAGTACTTCTTTCTTAACCTGCTCAATCCCATTCATAATCTTATAAACCTCGATCATGTCACCCCTCAGCCATCATTTCTCCAAGCTAAAGAGCCCCAAGCGTTTTAACTTTTCTTCATAGGGAAGGTGTTCCAACCCTTTTATCATTTTCGTTGCCCTTCTCTGCACTTTCTTCAGCATCACCAGATGGCTCGTCTGCATTTCACATGACGCCCCTGGATTCTGGTATGGGGGTCCGGAGGTGATTGGATTCTCAAAGCGACTTTCAGCCGGCCTGCGTTTTCCAGCCTCCGTTAGAGGCTTCGAAACCCTCCTGCTTCGGTGGCTGCTACCCACCCCGAGTTTCTGGGAGAGCATCAATAAGCCCCCCACCCCAAGCCCCCTCCTATCTCTTCTGCTTTGCCTGATGAGATGTCGCACTTTGCGCACTGATGTGCTAAAGAGGCCGGCCCAGAGAGATCACACCTGCACAGCGGCACAGCTGTGGGCACCTTCTCCCATGATCGATTCCGCGGAGGCTGCGGGCGAGGTGAGGCACGGTCAGGCCGCCTCATTATTGGCAAAATTGCTGTCGATGCAAATCTCCAGGTGCGCAGGGGGGCGGGGGAGCCATTAATAACTTCCCCCTGATTGGGGTCGGAGGGCCGCTCTCTCGCTCAGCCAGGCTGCAGCCCGCCTCTCCCTCGCTCTCGCGCGCCACACTGGGATCTAATCATCCCTCTCTCTTTTTCTCCTCTCTCTTCCGGAGGCTTCGGCGGCCGCCTCATCAAGGGCCATCTCCGATTCCTCCTTCAATCATTTGAAGCAGGTGTGACCGGCAGAGTTCCCTCTAAGCTGTGGACAGGGCTGGCCCCAGGTGTCTGGGCGCCCTAGGCAGGACAGCCTGGGGCACCCACTCCACCGGAGATGCCAACCTCCCGGTGGGGCCTGGAGAGGTGCCCAAGAGAGCCGGGGAAGGGGCGGGCTTAGAACGCCCGCCCCTTCCCTCCCAGCGGCAGCGGTGGTGCGCCTGGGAGAGCCGGGGAAGGGGTGGGCTTAGAACGCCCGCCCCTTCCCTCTCAGCGGCAGCGCCAGCTTTTCTGGGCGCCTCACAGCTGTGAGGCACCCAGGAAAGCCAGGGCTGCCAGCCCTGGGCAGCCCGGGGGGCTTTTCACAGGGGGGTGGGGGGCATTTTGGCACCCCTGCAGGGCCAGCGCCCTAGGCGAGCACCTAGCTCGCCTAGTGGGCGAGCCGGCCCTGGCTGTGGAGTCTTGTGAGCAAAAACTCTTACTTTGTGAGCTCCTGGCATTAAAGCTGTGAGTGAGTGACTTGGCTACTGCTTAAATCAGTTTGCTCTGTAGCCGTCCTTTCTGAGCAAAGACAAAAATGTGTGAGCTGCAGGCTAAAAAACTGTGAGCTAGCTCACACTCACTCAGCTTAGAGGGAACATTGGCTGACCGGCCCAGCAAAAGACCCCAGCCGGGGTTGGATTGGAGGACGGCTCACATTAGGGAAGTCTCTTTGCTGGCGGCCGAACATGAGAAGGGCCTGTAATGAAAAGCACAACTTTTGGTCTGGGATGCCGGGTCTGGTCTGGACAAGGGACGAAAAGGAGGGCGGGGGGACTTAACCTTGAAACCTGGGATCCAGAACCTAAAAAGATACGTCAAGCAGAATAGAGGGCCAACAATAAAACCTTATTGTGGGGAAAATCTACAGCAACCAATAAAAACTTAATTTATATAGTATAAAAAGATACATGGATTTATTAACAAGGAGCTGCGGTGGCTCAGTGGTTAAGACGGTGAACTGCAGGCTGGAAGGTCCGGCAGTTCAAGACCCGAGTGCCGCGTGACGGAGTGAGCTCCCACCTATGGCCCCAGCTCCTGCCAACCTAGCAGTTTGAAAGCAAGAAATTGCAAGGAGTGATTAACATATGGAATTCACTGCCACAGGAGGTGGTGGCAGCTACAAGCATGGACAGTTTCAAGAGGGAATTAGATAAACATATGGAGCAGAAGTCCATCAGTGGCTATTAGCCACAAGGTCTAGATAGGGACTCTCAGTCTGGGGCCAGTGATGCTCTGTCTTCTTGGTGCTTGGGGGTGGGGGGTCAACAGTGGGAGGGCTTCTAGTGTCCCGGCCCCACTGCTGGACCTCCTGATGGCACCTGGTATATTTTGGCCGCTGTGTGACAGAGTGTTGGACTAGATGGGCCATTGGCCTGATCCAACATTGGCTTCTCTGATGTTCTTATGTTCTTAGGAACTCCCAGTCTGGGGCAAGTAATGCTCTGTATACTTGGTGCCTGGGGGGGGGCAGCAGTGGGAGGGCTTCTAGTGTCCTGGCCCCACTGCTGGACCTCCTGATGGCACCTGGTATTTTTGGCCACTATGTGACACAGAGTGTTGGACTGGATGGGCCATTGGCCTGATCCAACATTGGCTTCTCTTATGTTCTTATGAGATAAATAGGTACCACTTCCATGGGAAGGTAACAGCGTTCCATGTACGTCGGTGTCTAGTCATGCCGGCCACATGACCACAGAAAGCGCTGGCTCTTCGGCTTCGAAACGGAGATGAGCACTGCAACCCTAGAGTCGAATTCGACTGGCTTTCGAGCAAGGGAAACCTTTACCTATTTATTAACAAAGAATTAAAAAGCATATAAGGTCCCAATCACACCTCATGTAAAAATGCCAAAATTTAGCACACAAGGACCAATGGACTTGACCTGATGTGTTTCGGCCTGTATAGGCCTTCTTCGGAGGTCAAACACAATGAGGAGCATATTGGCTTCTATCATAGTACAATACAATCATACAATTATGTAACATAGATACAAGATGGACCAGAAAAGAACTGTTCAGGCTTCGCTCCTGCAGAGTGCCGGGGGTTGGACTAGATGACCTGCAAGGTCCCTTCCAACTCTTAACATTCTATGATTCTAAAGTGAAACCACCAGGCACAGAATAAAAGTTTAAATGAGGCCTCCAAAGATGCAATCACACGCCAAACGATGTTTCGCTGATCATAATTTCTGGTCCAGAAAGTTCCTTCCAAAGGTCGTTTACCCAAAGCGTCCTCCGTAAAATTGCCCCTTCCGCAAAGGGCAGTGCTGAGCAAGTAAAGTGCTGGAACTTATATGCCTTTTAATTCTTTGTTGATCTTTTTATACCATACAAATTAAGTTTTTATTGTTGGCCCTCTATTCTGTTTGGCTTACCTTTTTAGGGTCTGGTCTGGGCAACGGGGGAGCTTCCGTGTACACGCGGTGCCGTCCGAGGGCTGCTTTTCCGATTGCCGTGCTTCCGTGAATGGCGAGGCTGCATCTGCTGGAGTTTCCACTTCCGTGCAATTTTTGAAGGTGTGGGAAACCTCGCAGACCCCAGGCAACCTTACTGACTCCCTCTCATGCACGTCTGCACCTGGGGGCTGTCTGATGTTTAAAGAGAGGAAAGGGCCCCGGGGTCCTTAATGATGAACGTATTTGTCTGGGCATAACCTTGCGTGGCCCAGAGAGACCTCTCCCCCACAGGGTCCTTCCGCTGCCGCTAGCGTGTCCTGGAGGCTGCCTGCGTGCCGGGTGAACCTGGTTTTGATATGCTGAGATGGGTCTTGAACTAGACTGTTCAGGGCTACAACGGGTCCGATGCTGGGGGTCTGAGCACAGACATGAATCCAGGCTTGCCTGGCAAACAGCGGAAGGCTGGGGGAACGAGGGAGTGTTGGCTGTGTTGCGAGGAAAACCCGGAAGGGATGTTGGGTAGCTCTCCGGAATTGCCGGAAACTCTATGGCAAAAGTATAGATTTCCCCAGCAATTCCTAGAGCGACCCCACGTCACTTCTGGGTTTTCGCTGGAAGTGATGCAGTGAGAGCCAGTTGGGTATAGCGGTTAGGAGCACGGACTCTAATCTGGGAGAACTGGGTTTGGTTCCCCACTCTTCCATATGCAGCTGCTGATGCGACCTTGAGTCAGTCACAAGTTCTCTCAAGAGCAGTCCTCAAGCGAGCTCTCTCAGCCCCACTTACCTCACAGGGTGTCTGTTGTGGGGAGAGGAAGGGAAGGAGTTTGTGAGCTGCTCTGAGACACCTTTGGGCAGTGAAGGGTGGGGTATAAATCCAATCTCCTCCTCCTCCTCCACCTCCTCCACGTCCTCCTCCTCCTCCTCTTCTTCTTCTTCTTCTTCTTCTTCTTCTTCTTCTTCTTCTTCTTCTTCTTCTTCTTCTTCTTCTTCTTCTTCTTCTTCTTCTTCTTCTTCTTCTTCTCCTTCTCCTTCTCCTTCTCCTTCTCCTTCTCCTCCTCCTCCTCCTCCTCCTCCTCCTCCTCCTCCTCCTCCTCCTCCTCCTCCTCTTCTTCTTCTTCTTCTTCTTCTTCTTCTTCTTCTTCTTCTTCTTCTTCTCCTTCTCCTCCTCCTCCTCCTCCTCCTCCTCCTCCTCCTCTTCTTCTTCTTCTTCTTCTTTGTTGTCTTCTTCATCTTCTTCTTCTTAGTCTTCTTATGGGGCCACACTGTCAGGGGAGGGATGGTTTAACCCCCCCCCGCCCTCTAATCATTCTGCTTTAAGCCCTGGGAGGAAAAAAGACAGGCTGAAGAGGGTCACCTAACCCCCCCCCCACGCATCATGGTAAAAAGCAGATTTTAGCGCCTGGAGTTAGGGCGAAGGTCTCAGGGGAGGCTCCAAGCCCGACCTTCTTCAGCACCATGGCCCCGATCCAGATTCCCCTTCCCCGAGGTTCCTCTCGCAACTCAGCTTCAGGTCCGGGAAACCAAAGGTGGTTCTCCAGCATCACATTTATTTGCATTTTGACTGAGCTTAGGCGGCTGTTTACTTTTTAAATATTGATCTTCCTAGCAGGTTGGTGGTTTATTGCAAAATCCCTCGTGGCGCTCTGAGGAGTAGAAAAGGGAAGGGATTTTGCAATAAACCACCAACCTGCTATATGCAAGTAACAAACCTTTTCTTGCTTGGAAGTGAGCGGTGGCCCACGGAAATCCCTGCCATTTGATTCGTGCCATTCCTAAGCCAAGTCATGCCCTCCTCAGTCTAGGGCCTGGGACTGTACAGGCCATGTGTCAGGTTTTCCCGGTACCATCAGACCCTGTCTTCTAGAGTTGCCAATTCTGGGTTGGGAAATACCTGGAGAATTGTGGGTGGAGCCTGAGAAGGGCGGGGTTTGGAGAGGGGAGGGGCCTCAGTGGGATATGATGCCACAGAGTCAGCCCTCCAGGTTATGGTTGCCAGGTCTGGGTTGGGAAACGCCTGGAGACTTTGGGGGTGGATCCAGGGGAGGGCGGGGTTTGGGGAGGGGAGGGGCCTCAGCAGGGCACAATGCCACAGAGTCCACCCATCTAAAGCAGCCATTTTCCTCAGGGGAGCTGAGCTCTCCGCTGGAGATCGGTTGTAAAGGTGGGAGATCCCCAGGCCCCACCTGGAGTCTGGCAAGCCTACCTCCAGAGCAGACTTTTTCTCCAGGGGAACTTATCTTTGTAGTCTGGAGATCAGTTGTAATTCTAGGAGAAGGGCTGTGGTGAAGAAGAAGAAGAAGAGGAAGAGAAAGAAGAAGAAGAAGAAGAAGAGGAAGGAGGAGGAGGAAGAGGAGGAGGAGGAAGAATAAGAATAAGAATGGATTTATGCCCCACCCTTCACTACCCAAGGGAGTCTCAGAGTGGCTGACAAATTCCTTTCCCTTCCCCTCCCCACAACAGGCACCCTGTGAGGTAGGTGGGGCTGAGAGAGCTCCGACAGAAACTGCTCTTTTTCAGAGACAGCTGTGCCAGAACTATGGCTTGCCCAAGACCATTCAGCAGCTGCAAGTGGAAGCGTGGGGAATCAAACCCGGTTCTCCCAGATTAGAGTCCGCGCACTTAACCACTACACCAAACTGGCCCAGGTCAGACACCAGAAGGTCCCAGGTTCAATCCCCACCGTCTCTAGGCCTCCGCCTGAGACCCTGGAGGGCTGCTGCCAGTCTGAGTAGGCAATACTGACTTTGATGGACCCGAGATCTGATTCAGTAGAAGGCAGCTTCATGCATGTCCATGTGTCTGTGTGAGATCCCCAGGCCCTACCTGGAGGGTGGCAACCCTAACACACAGGCCTCTGGAAAACGGGGGCAAGCTGGGGGGGAAGAGGGGTGACCAATGGGGGAAACTCGGTTCATGGCAGCGTGAAACCTACGCGGCTGGGCTCTTTGGAGCAAACGGTGACTGAAAACGGGCTCCTTTCATAGCCTCAGAAGGCCATCGTTGGGCTAGTAAGGAAGACAAAGGCTTCGCAGTTTTAACTGGAAGAAATTAAGCAAGTTTATTGAGAGCAGGAGTGATAGAAATTGAAGCTGAAACTGCTGAGCGGTTGGGTTAGAACAGATAAAAGGAAGTTCTTCTTCACCCAAAGAGTGATGAACACATGGAATTCACTGCCACAGGAGGTGGTGGCAGCTACAAGCATGGACAGTTTCAAGAAGGAATTAGATAAAGATATGGAGCAGAAGTCCATCAGTGGCTATTAGCCACAAGGTATAGATAGGGACTCTGGGGCAAGTGAGGCTCTGTATTCTTGGTGCTTGTGGGGGGGAGGGGGACAGTGGGAGGGGCTTCTAGTGTCTTGGCTCCACTGCTGGACCTCCTGATGGCACCTGGTATTTTTGGCCACTGTGTGACTGAGTGTTCGACGGGATGGGCCACTGGCCTGATCCAGCATTGGCTTCTCTTAGGTTCTTATATGAACTCTCAGACTAGGGTAAGTGATGCTCTGTATTCTTGGTGCTTGGGGGGGGGTCAACAGTGGGAGGGCTTCTGGTGTCCTGGCCCCACTGCTGGACCTCCTGGTGGCACCTGGTGTTTTTGGCCACTGTGCGATACAGAGTGTTGGACTGGATGGGCCATTGGCCTGACCCAACACTGGCTTCTCTTATGTTCTTATGTCTGGGGCAAGTGAGGCTCTGTCTTCTTGGTGCTTGGTGGGGGCAACAGTGGGAGGGCTTCTAGTGTCCCGGCCCCACTGCTGGACCTCCTGAGGGCACCTGGTATTTTTGGCCCCTATGTGACACAGAGTGTGGGACTGGATGGGCCATTGGCCTGATCCAGCATTGGCTTCTCTCATGTTCTTATGTTCTAATAGACTATAACGAAGCACAGGAAGAAATTAGGAAAGGGGTCAGAGTGCACGGTTGCAAGAAAATACAGCTGGATTCTACTTACATTTCTAAATCAGACCCCCATATAGAGTAGACCCTCCTGCCCAGTCCGATTTAAAGCTACAGAATTATTCTAGGCCTATAAAGAACAGATATTCATAGACACCTGTTCAGAGGTCTCAGGGAAGCTTGTGATGTCAAGATGACGCCACTGGCTTTTCAACCAAACTATCCTCACTGCTTGATTAGACCGATCCAACTTAGGGCTGCCAGCTCCGCTCCTGTTGTGGGCAACCTTCTGCCCCCATCCCTTCTGGCCGGCTCCAGTGGCCCCCTGTGACTCTAGGGGGCGGTGCTCAACTCTGTTTCCAAGCCGAAGAGCCAGCGCTGTCCAAAGTCTTTTCTGTGGTCATGTGGCCGACATGATTAAACTCCGAGGCGCACAGAACACTGTTACCTTCCCACTGAATCTTACCTATTTATCTACTTGCAGTTTCTTAGTTTCAAACTGCTAGGTTGGCAGGAGCTGGGACCAGAGACGGGAGCTCACTCCTTCAGGCGGCACTTGGGTCTTGAACTACCGAACTAACGACCTTCCGGTCTGCAGCTCAGTGTCTTAACCTTTGAGCCACTGCGGCCCTGTGACCTTAACACCTCCCCCCAAAAAACTGCTCTTGGCAGCTCTTTGTCATCTGCGGTGTTCTTGGGCTCATCTGGCAAAACGTCGGCCTCTAACGGCCAGCTCCTTGACTTTTCCCCGACCTTCAAGCTTCCACGGAAGTCCATAATTTTTGCTTTTCAAGAAACGCACAAGTATGCCACTTGGAGGCTTTCAGCGGCTCTGTCAAAAGAACTTCTGGATTGGAAGCTATTTTCTTGTAACGTCATTTAGAGTTCACTTGAAAAGACAAAAGTGAAAGGACAAAACCAAGCCCACCTCTTGTATCGTTTAATTCAAATAAGTCGTAGATCTTCCTCCCATAATTATATTCTTGGAAGCCGAGCACTCATTCGAGATCCAGCAGAAGGCCCTGCTGGCGTATCAAAGAAGGACCACTTAAAAGGCCCTTCGTCATCCACCCCTCTAGGGCGACAGATTCCAGTTCTGAACGATGTTTCCATTAGTGGCATGATCTTTTCTTCTGGAAAGCAAAACCCTCTTCTTAGTTGCAGAACATGGTGCCCTAGTAGGACTGGTTTCGTAAGGCAAAAGCACTCCAAAGGACTTACTGTTCCTTTCCCATTCATGCTGTTGGCTTCTTGTCTCTCAGAAGAGCTTTCTCAAGCTCACGGTTTTCTGAAGCAGAACAGCATGACATGAGTCCAGGAGGACCTTAGAGACCAACAAAAGTTTGGGGGTATGAGTTTCCAAGCATCAAAGCCCCCTTCTGGCAAAGGGAGTTTTGACCATCATAAGAACATAAGAGAAGCCAGTGTTGGATCAGGCCAGTGGCCCATCCAGTCCAACATTCTGGGTCACACAGTGGCCAAAAATACTAGGGGCCATCAGGAGGTCCACCAGTGGGGCCAGAACTCCAGAAGCCCTCCCACTGTTGCCCCCCCAGCACCAAGAAGACAGAGCATCACTGCCCCAGATACAGTGTTCCATCTATAAGAACATAAGAGAAGCCAATGTTGGATCAGGCCAATGGCCTCTCCAGCCCAACACTCTGTGTCACACAGTGGCCAAAAATACCAGGGGCCATCAGGAGGTCCACCAGCGGGGCCAGAACTCTAGAAGCCCTCTGTCAGGTTTAAAAGCAAGTAGATCCAAGCATTCTTTGGTTAAGAAGGGCTTTATTGGAATACAGTGCTAAAACCCACAGTGGAGGGTCATTGTCAGGAATGGCGGGAGAAGCGGCTCAAGCAGGGTTATAGTGTGATGCAAAATGCGACTAGCAAATGAAATGTAAGCGCGCGCATGGGAAACTCCCGGCGGGAGAGTTACTTAATGGGCGGGAGACGATTCCCTCCTCCCCTCATCTTCACAGGACTGGAAAATTCTCATAAGCTCAAGAATAGCCCAAAGCCTGCATTCAAGGCCACTGTGATAAGACTGAGCGGCAGAGAAGAAGCTCCCACGTTACAGCGAGCAGACTACGCAAGTGCAATGCAGGGATGAGATAGGAACACAGAACAATGGACTCAGTGTAAATAGCAACAGACATTTCTGACACCCTCCCACTGTTGCCCCAGCACCAAGAGACAGAGCATCACTGCCCAGATACAGTGTTCCATCTATAAGAACATAAGAGAAGCCAATGTTCAGGCCAACGGCCCTCAGTCCAACACTCTGTGTCACACAGTGGCCAAAACCAGGTACCATTGGAGGTCCACCAGTGGGGCAGGACACTAGAAGCCTCCCACTGTGTGCCCCCCCAAGCACCAAGAAGACAGAGCATCACTGCCCCAGGCAGAGTGTTCCATCTATACCTGGTGACTAATAGCCACTGATGGACCTCTGCTCCACATGTTTATCCAGTCCCCTCTTGAAGCTGCCTACGCTTGTAGCCACCACCGCTTCTTGCAGCAGTGAATTCCACGTGTTAATAACTCTTTGGGGGAAGAAGCTGTCTCGAAATCTCCTACCCCGAAAGTCTTGTTGGTCTCTCTTGTGATTTCCCCGTGGACTGAAATCCGTCTTACTTCCAGGTGAATTCCCTCTGCACCTGGGCACTTCAGGTTCCCTGAGGCTGGAGAGCCGTGGTGTTGTCAAGGTGACATGAGCCCAGATGAGGCTCAGCAGGGGTGCCTGAGAGCAAGGAAGGGGAGATCTTTCCGGGCCCTGACAAAGGGAGCAGTGCACGCTGCCATCAGTGCATGCTGCGGTCAGAACCGGTTCAGCGCCAGTTACGGACAGGGGGCAGCAAGCGACCGTGAAGGTGACACAGGTCCCTTCCAGATCCAGAGCAGTTGGTGGTGCTGGGCAGGCGCCAAACTGACTCTTTTGTCACCATGGACATTAGTGACAGCTGTCAGTTACAGGCGGCGCTCCCTCTAAACTGAGTTAGTGTGAGCTAGCTCACTGGTTTTTTAGCCTGCAGCTCACACATTTTTTTTTTTTTTTGTCTCAGCTCAGGAAGGAGGTGGCTCCAGAGCAAACTGGTTTATGCCGCAGCCAGATCACTCGCTCACAGCTTTAAATGCTAGCACCTCACAAAGTAGAATTTCTGCTCACGAGGCTTCACGGCTTAGAGGGAGCCTTGGTTTGTTGTTGTTCAGTCGCACAGTCGAGTCCGACTCTTCGCGACCCCACGGACCAGATTACGCCAGGCCCTCCTGTCTTCCGCTGTCCACTGAAGTTTGCTCAATTGCATGTTTGTTGCCTCGATGACACTGTCTAACCATCTCATCCTTTGCCGTCCCCTTCTTCTTTGACCTTCAATCTTTCCAGCATCAGGGTCTTCTCCAGGGAGTGCTCCCTTCTCATTGAGTGGCAACGCAGTACTCCGGACAACTCGTACACAGTACAGGACCGGTCAGGACTGAGAGCCGAACTGTGAGCGTGTCAAGTGCAAATGGTGCCCCAGTGAACGAATGACCCCCCCCCCCCAAGGCGTCCCCTCGTTCAAAGCCTGGCTCAGGTCTTGCCAATGGAGGGCCTCGGTGGCTTCCTGATGGAGTCAGTCCATCTCATGATGGTTCGTCCTCTGTTCCTGCTGCCTCCCAGCTTTTCCCAGCAAAGAGCCAAATTAGACATTACCCTTTCCGTGCAGTTTCACACGCTCCTTGCAGCCACACAGCGGGAGCAAGAAACTGCTTGTAAGGAAGAAGGGGGGGGAGAATGGGCTCGGAACAGCACTAGAGGGGAAGAAGAGTTCCTGCCCGCCCCCCACCGCCAGCAGTTTTCTTATGTGACAGCGGCACTGCCGGGGAGTTATTGTGCCGTGTTTCCTGCCTCCCCCACCCCCCACACATAGTCCATATGGGGCAGCAAAATGGCAAAATGACTCTTGCAGAGTATAATACCTTAAAAAAGGTCACACGTCTAGCTTAGCTCTAATCGCGTCATGTTGGCACACTTTTGGCTTGCATGCTGGTATTTGCCTGGCCGTCCCGGCTCTCCGCTGCACCCAGTCAGCCAAAGTATTGGGATATTTGGTTGATATCATTTGCTCAGCCATAGAAGCATGGCACTGAGTGCAGTAAATCAATCTCCCAAGAAGCATATTGCAGTAAAAGATAAACTGACATTTATTCAGATAGATCCAGTTCTCATCCAGGTTGCAGTCGAAAGAAGAGAGAGAGGCCTAATCTAAAGAGGACTTCCCCGATCTCAGATGGCCATCTTGTCCAGCATCACGTGTGTGGGAGTATGAGGACATTGTCTCTACAGGAGAGACCGGCAGAGACACAGGTCTCCGTGGAAGGCCATGAGAAGAGAGGCAGAGGGCAAAGGGAGAGAAGAGGTCCGAGGGCAGCTCCACAGAAGACCATGTGCAGAGGGGCAGAGGACAAAGGGAGAGAAGAGGTCCGAGGACAGCTCCATGGACAGCCATGTGCAGAGGGGCAGAGGACAAAGAGAGAGAAGAGGTCCGAGGGCAGCTCCACAGAAGACCATGTGCAGAGGGGCAGAGGGCAAAGAGAGAGAAGAGAAGAGGTCCAAGAGCAGCTCCACGGAAGGCCATGTGAAGAGGGGCAGAGGACAAAGTGAAAGAAGAGATCTGAGGGCAGCTCCATGGAAGGCCATGTACAGAGGGGCAGAGGTCAAAGGGAGAGAAGAGGTCCGAGGGCAGCTTCACAGAAGGCCATGTGCAGAGGGGCAGAGGACAAAGGGAGAGAAGAGGTCCAAGGGCAGCTCCATGGAAGGCCATGTGAAGAGGGGCAGAGGTCAAAGGGAGAGAAGAGGTCCGAGGGCAGCTCCACGGAAGGCCATGTGAAGAGGGGCAGAGGTCAAAGGGAGAGAAGAGGTCCGAGGGCAGCTCCACGGAAGGCCGTGTGCAGAGAGGCAGAGGACAAAGGGAGAGAAGAGGTCTAAGGGCATCCTCATGGAAGGCCATGTGCAGAGATGCAGAGGACAAAGGGAGAGAAGAGGTCTGAGGGCAGCCCCATGGAAGGCCATGTGCAGAGATGCAGAGGACAAAGGGAGAGAAGAGGTCACAGAGCAGCTCCCTGGTTAGGACAAAGAGAGGTATCCTATCCAAAGAGATAACACCCAGACACACCTACAGTGATGTAACACCCCCCACGTCCAGGTACGCTGAGTCGCTCACTCCCATGCATATTTCAATTTCTCTCCTCCTCCCTCCTGCCCACTGTTTTTGGATGTTGAGTCAAAGGATGGCCGAGAAGAAGGCACAGCCACAGGGCTGCTGTGCTCAGAATGAGCTTTGAAAGGGAAGGAAGGAAGGAAGGAAGGAAGGAAGGAAGGAAGGAAGGAAGGAAGGAAGGAAGGAAGGAAGGAAGGAAGGAAGGAAGAAAGAAAGAAAGAAAGAAAGAAAGAAAGAAAGAAAGAAAGAAAGAAAGAAAGAAAGAAAGAAAGAAAGAAAGAAAGAAAGAACGAACCAGGAGGGGAGGTCACAGGTATCCATGTGGAAAATGCAACAAGCAAACAAGCAAACACCGTGACACAAATAACTAGGCCATTTAGTAAAGACCATGTTGTATAATGCATTAAACTTTACAAAACTACAGGGAAACATCCATCATGCTCTCAATCAGACTTTACAAAATTGCAAGGAAACGTCCATCATATGCAATGAGCACCCGGATATAAACTCGTTTCATCCCAATCTTCCTCAGGAGTAATCCGATTGTATTCCTGGACTGGTCCTGAGTCCTGGGCAGAGTCTGATGCGTAGTTGGAGATCTCCTGGAAACATAATGGATCTCCAGACTATAGAGATCTGCTGAAAAAAAATGTTTGCTTTGGAGGGTCTGGACTCTATGGCATGATACAGCCCTGAGGTTTCTCCTCTCCACAATCCCATAACAGAACACAAGAGAAGCCATGTAGCCGTGCAGCTGCAGGTGTGACCTTGGGTCAGTCTTTTGACAAGTTGGTAAAATGTGATTTGGATCCTATGACTGTTAGGTGGACCTGTAACTAGTTGACAGATCACACCCGAAGAGTGCTTGTGAATGGTCCCTCATCGTCTTGGAGAGGAGTGTCAAGAAGAGTGCCTCTCCTGTTTTGTTCAACAGCTTTATCAATGTTTTGGATGAAGGGATAGAGGGGATGCTTATCAAATGTGCAGATGACACTTAATTGGGAGGGGTAGCAAATACGGTAGAAGAAGAGTTGGATTTATTCCCCGCCCTTCACTTGGAGTCTCAGAGTGGCTTACAATCTCCTTCCCATCCTCTCCCCAGAACAGACACCCTGTGAGGTAGGTGGGGCTGAGAGAGCTCTGACTGAGAACGGCGCTTGAGAGAACAGCGCTGAGAGAACTGTAAGACAGACTCAGGATATAGGATGATCTTGACAGGCTGGAATACTGGGCCAAAACAAATAAAATAAATTTCAACAGGGATAAATGTAAAGTTCTGCATGTAGGTAGGAAGAATCAAATGCATAATTAGAGGATGGTGGAGACTTGTCTTGGCAGCAGTATGTGCAAAAAGGACCTCGGGGTCTTAGTAGACCATACACTGATCATCAGCCAGCAGTGTGATGCGGTAGCTAAAAAGGCAAATGTGATTTTGGGCTGTATCAAAAGAAGGACAGTGTCCAGGTCACGCAAAGTGATGGTACCACTTTACTCTGCTCTGGTTAGACCTCACCCAAAGTCTTGTGTTCAGTTTTGGGCACCACAATTTAAGAAGGATATAGAAAAGCTGAAACGTGTCCGGAGGAAGGCAACGAAGATGGTAAGGGGTCTGGAGACCACCTCCTATTTATTTATTTTATTAAATTTATACCCTGCCCTAGCCCCCAAAATGGGCTCAGGCCACTCACAACATAAAATCAGCAAGCAATAAAAACAGTAAAACAATAAATAGCAATAGTCAGGAATCTATTTGTAGCAGGAACTCCTTTGCATATTAGGCGACACCCTCCCCCCTAATGTAGCCAATCCTCCAAGAGCTTAGAGTAGCCCCTGTAAGAAGAACTCTGTAAGCTCTTGGAGGATTGGCTACATTAGGGGTGCTTTGCCTAACATGCAAAGGAGTTCCTGCTACAAAAAGAACCCTGGCAATAGCAGATCAAACCAAACCCTTGCCTTATGAATTAATTACTCTAGGAAACTTCAGTGGCCAGATAGTATCCAAAATAGTAGGGCACTGGGAAAAGGCCATAAACAGTGCTGTGGACAGGACAGGTTGAAGGAACTTGGTATGTTGAAGGAGCTGAGTATGTTTAGCCTGGAGAAGAGAGGACTGAGAGGGGATATGACAACCATCTTCAAGTCCTTGAAGGGCTGTCAGATAGAGGATGGTACAGAGTTGTTTTCTGTTGCCCCAGAAGTTTGGACCAGAACAAATGGGTTGAAATTAAATCCGAAGAGTTTTCGGCTAAACATTCGGAAGAACTTCCTGACAGAGCAGTTCCTCAGTGGAACAGGCTTCCTCGGGCGGTGGTGGGGCTCTCCTTCTTTGGAGGTTCTCAGACAGAGGCTAGATGGCCATCTGACAGCAATGCTGATTGTGTGAACTTAGGCAGAGCTTGCGGGGAGGGCAGGAAGGGTTGCCTCAGTGCTTCGTTCTCGTGGCCTTTTCTTACATGCCCCAGGAAACGCTGATTGCCACTTTGGGGTTAGGAAGCAATTTTTCTCCAGGCCAGTTTGGCCAGGGGTCCTGGAGGTTTTTTGCCATCTTCTGGGCATGGAGCAGGGGTCTTTTCCATGACAGTGTGGGGGGAGGTATTTGTGAATTTCCTGCCTTGTGCAGGGGGTTGGACTAGATGACCCTGGAGGTCTCTTCCAACTCTATGATTCTATGCAGAAAGCCTCTGGTTCAATCCCTGCCACTTAATGGCCCGGCAGTGTTGGCTAGCATAGGCCAGCGGCCCCAGCAGATGAATGTTTTCCAAATGTGATCATTTATTCAAAGAAAGCCGGATGTGAGCAGAAACAAGAGTGGGCATCTGGGAGGCTGAGAGAGAGGAAGCAACCTTTTCTCTCCCGCTTCTGAAATGAATGCAAATGGGAGCCGCTGATTTATTTCGGCAAGGGCCGCTTCATTTGGGTGATGCATGTGAAGGGGGCTAATTAGAATGCTATTAATATTTATGGGCCCCTGTGTGAATGTCGATAGTCGCTATTGAAAGGAATTAAGCCTTATCTCTTGTCGGACAGGATTTCAGGGTAATGGGAGGCAAATCGAAGCGTGCCGAGACCTTGAACTCCAGATAACTCCTGCAGAAAGGCGCCGAGTCAGCCGGCAGGGGGCAGCTAGTTAAACCGGCTTTATTCTAGAATCCTCAGACCTGCTCGGCAATAAATCAGGTGGACCGCTCATTAGGAGGGGAAGGAAAGCATGGTGCCTTCAGCGCCAACAATAGCGAGGAGCACTCCAGGTCTGCAGGATCATAAGGAGAGTCCCTAGACTTTGCAGGTCGGGGTGATGCAAGGGAAGAGGAAAGCCCCGAGGCCGAATCCTGATGGGGTGCCTCTTAGGCTGGTCCTGCATTGAGCAGGGGGCTGGGCCAGGTGGCCTGCATGGCCCTTTCTGGCTCTATGATTCTATGAGTCCGTGTTCAAGCGCTTCTGCCAGCCCGCACCTGAGCTAGAAGAAGAAGAAGAGAAGAGATTGGATAGTTGCTGTAGATTTTCCAGCCGTGGTCTTGGCATTGTAGGGCCTGATGTTTTGCCAGAGATGGACCAAGAGAGAGATCTTGGAGTCGTAGTAGATAACTCAATGAAAATGTCTAGACAGTGTGTAGCTGCAATAAAGAAGGCCAACGCTATGCTGGGGGTTATTAGGAAGGGAATTGAAAACAAATCAGCCAGTATCATCATGCCCCTGTATAAATCATTGGTGCGACCTCATTTGTAATACTGTGTACAGTTCTGGCCGCCACATCTCAAAAAGGATATTATAGCATTGGAAAAAGCGCAGAGAAGGGCAACTAGAATGATAAAAGGGTTGGAACACCTTCCCTATGAAGAAAGGTTAAAACGCTTGGGGCTCTTTAGCTTGGAGAAACGACGACTGAGAGGTGACATGATCGAGGTTTATAAGATTATGAATGGGATTGAGCAGGTTGAGAAAGAAGTACTTTTCTCCCTTTCTCACAATACAATGACTCGTGGGCACTCTATGAAATTGCTGAGCAGTCGGGTTAGAACAGATAAAAGGAAGTCCTTCTTCACCCAAAGAGTGATTAACACATGGAATTCACTGCCACAGGAGGTGGTGGCAGCTACAAGCATGGACCGTTTCAAGAGGGAATTAGATAAACATATGGAGCAGAAGTCCATCAGTGGCTATTAGCCACAGGGTATAGATGGGAACTCTCAGTCTGGGGCAGGTGATGCACTCTATTCTTGGTGCTGGAGGGGGCAGCAGTGGGAGGGCTTCTAGTGTCCTGGCCCCACTGCTGGACCTCCTGATGGCACCTGGTATATTTTGGCCGCTGTGTGACAGAGTGTTGGACTAGATGGGCCATTGGCCTGATTCAACATTGGCTTCTCTTATGTTCTTATGTTCTTATGCCAGTAGCTGTGACTGGCATCCTCAGAGGTGTAACACAGGGAGATGGAGTCCTCTCTGACGTCCTTAAGTACTGTGACTGAAAGAGAGAGGCAGGGATGTCTGTGGGGAGGCGCCCCCCCCCCATCTAAGCTTCCCTCCTCCTCCCAATTTCCTATTTAGAATTGCCCTCATCGCCTACTGCTTTGGACTCAGCCAGGAAAAATCTGCAGGACGAAATGGAAAGGTTAGCGAGGCCTCCCCTTTCCCCACTGGCGTCCCCCTTTAAATCCCAGCCTCAGGGGCTCCGTTCCAGAAAGGAAAGTTGGCCAAAAGGATCATGGGAGTTCACACTGCAAGCAACTCTGGCCCTATCTTTTCCTTTCGCATGGCACGTGAGATGGCCCATGCAGGGGCATGTGTCCAATGCTCCCTCTAAGCTGTGGAGTCTTGTGAGCAAAAATTCTACTTTGTGAGCTACTGGCATTAAGGTTGTGAGTGCATAAACCGGTTTGCTCTGGAGCCCTCCTTCGTGAGCGAAGACCAAAATGTGTGAGCCGGAGGCTAAGGAACTGTGAGCTAGCTCACACTAACGCAGCTTAGAGGGAACCCAGGTTATGTCCTGCTTTAACTCCCCTGGAATGATACCCCCTGCCCTCCCTCTTCCATGCTCACAGACTCTGACACAGAGGAATTCCCCCTCATTGCTCCATAACCTGCCCCAGACTGAGAGTTCCCATCCATACCCTGTGGCTAATAGCCACTGATGGACTTCTGCTCCATATGTTTATCTAATTCCCTCTTGAACCTCGATCATGTCACCCCTCAGCTGTCATTTCTCCAAGCTAAAGAGCCCCAAGTGTTTTAACCTTTCTTCATAGGGAAGGCGTTCCAATCCTTTTATCATTCTAGTTGCCCTTCTCTGCACTTTTTCCAATGCTATAATATCCTTTTTGAAGTGTGGCAACCAGAACTGTACACAGTATTCCAAATGAGGTCGCACCAATGATTTATACAGGGGCATGATGATACTGGCTGATTTATTTTCAATTCCCTTCCTAATAATCCCCAGCATAGCGTTGGCCTTCTTTATTGCAGCTAGACATTTTCTGTCTAGACATTTTCATTGAGTTATCTACTACGACTCCAAGATCTCTCTCTTGGTCAGTCTCTGCCAATTCAGACCCCATCAATATGTATTTATATTTAGAAATTTTTGGCTCCAATGTGCATCACTTTGCACTTGGCCACATTGAACCCCATTTGCCACGTTGACGCCCACTCACCCATCCTCGACAGATCCCTTTGGAGTGCCTCACAAGCCTCCCTGGTTTTCACCACCCTGAACAACTTCGTGTCATCTGCAAATTTAGCCACTTCACTGCTTACTCCCAATTCCAAATCGTTAATAAACAAGTTAAAAAGCATCGTACCGAGTACTGATCCCTGTGGTACCCCACTGCTTACCACCCTCCACTGAGAAAGTTTTCCATTTATACTCACTCTTTGTTTCCTATTTATAAGCCAGTTTTTGATCCACAAGAGGACCTATAAGGACCATCTCCTGAAGAATCTGCTTGCCAGTTTGGTGTCGTGGTTAAGTGGAGGACTCTAATCTGGGAGAACCGGGTTTGATTCCCCACTCCTCCACTTGCAGCTGCTGATGTGACCTTGGGTCAGTTACAAGCTCTGGCACAGCTGCTCTGGAAAAAGAGCAGTTTCTGTCAGAGTTCTCTCAGCCCCACCTCCCTCCCAGGGTGTCTGTTGTGGGGAAGGGGAAGGGAAAGGAGTTTGTAAGCCATTCTGAGACTTCAAGTGAAGGGCGGGGTATAAATCCAATGTCTTCTTCTTCTGCTCTTCTTATAATATGTGCCTTCCTTAAATGAATCGTAGCTTCCGTGAGCTATGTTCCCCCTAAGCTGCGGAGTCTTGTGAGCAAAAATCCTACTTGGTGAGCTCCTGGCTTTAAAGTTGTGAGCGAGCGATTTGACTGCTACATTAATCAGTTTGCTCTGGAGCCCTCCTTCCTGAACTGAGACAAAAAATGTGTGAGCTGGAGGCTAAAAAACTGTGAGCAAGCTCACACTGACTCAGCTTAGAGGGAACACTGTCCGTGAGTTGCTTGACATCTTCGGTCCCGGCTATGCTGAGAGCTAGTGGAGCCAATCGGAAATCTCCTTTTCCAGGATCACGGGAAGAGCAGTGATGATCCTGAAAAAATCCTACCTGTGGGTGCTTTTATCATGTCTGTTCTAAACTGAGAGCTGCCTTAGCTGTCTTGAAAAGAGCCAGAGTCCAGCAGCACCTTAAAGACTAATAAAATTTGTGGCAAGGGGGTGAGCTCTTGTGAGCCTCTGCTCACTTCATCAGATACAGCTGGAATGGGAGTCCTTCTGTCCTTATATCTTGGAGAAGGGAGGGATGTCTGAAAGGAGGAGGAGGAGGAGGAGGAGGAGGAGGAGGAGGAGGAGATTGGATTTCTACCCTGCCTTTCCCTCAGAGTCTCAGAGAGATTTACAATCTCCTTTCCCTTCCTCTCCCTACAACAGACACCCTGTGAGGTAGGTGAGGCCGAGAGAGCTCCCTTGAAAACTGCCCACGAGACAACAGCTAGAAGAAGAAGAAGAAGAAGAAGAAGAAGAAGAAGAAGAAGAAGAAGAAGAGGAGGAGGAGGAGGAGGAGGAGGAGGAGATGATTGGATTTATGCTCCGCCCTTCACTCGGAGTCTCAGAGTGGCTTACAATCTCTTTGCCCTTCTCCTCCCCACAACAGACACCCTGTGAGGTAGAAGAAGAAGAAGAAGAGACTGGATTTATACCCCTTGCCCTTCACTACCCAAAGGAGTCTCAGAGTGGCTTACAAACTCCTTTCCCTTCCCCTCCCCACAACAGACACCCTGTGAGGTAGAAGAAGAAGAAAAAGAAGAAGAAGAAGAAGAGGTTGGATTTATACCCCGCCCTTCACTACCCAAAGGAGTCTCAGAGCGGCTCACAAACTCCTTTCCCTTCCACTCCCCACAACAGACACCCCGTGAGGTAGAAGAAGAAGAAGAAGAAGAGGTTGGATTGATACCCCACCCTTCACTACCCAAAGGAGTCTCAGAGCGGCTCACAAACTCCTTTCCCTTCCCCTCCCCACAACAGACACCCCGTGAGGTAGAAGAAGAAGAAGAAGAAGAGGTTGGATTGATACCCCACCCTTCACTACCCAAAGGAGTCTCAGAGCGGCTCACAAACTCCTTTCCCTTCCCCTCCCCACAACAGACACCCCGTGAGGTAGAAGAAGAAGAAGAAGAAGAGGTTGGATTGATACCCTGCCCTTCACTACCCAAAGGAGTCTCAGAGCGGCTCACAAACTCCTTTCCCTTCCCCTCCCCACAACAGACACCCTGTGAGGTAGAAGAAGAAGAGATTGGATTGATACCCTGCCCTTCACTACCCAAAGGAGTCTCAGAGTGGCTGACAAACTCCCTTCCCTTCCACTCCCCACAACAGACACCCTGTGAGGTAGAAGAAGAAGAAGAAGAAGAGGTTGGATTGATACCCCGCCCTTCACTACCCAAAGGAGTCTCAGAGCGGCTCACAAACTCCTTTCCCTTCCCCTCCCCACAACAGACACCCTGTGAGGTAGAAGAAGAAGAAGAAGAGACTGGATTTATACCCCTTGCCCTTCACTACCCAAAGGAGTCTCAGAGCGGCTCACAAACTCCTTTCCCTCCCCACAGCAGACACCTTGTGAGGGAGGTGGGGCTGACAGAGCTCTGACAGAAACGGCTCTTTTTCAAGGGCAGCTCTTATCAGAACTATGGCTTGCCCAAGGTCATCCAGCACCTGCAAGTGAAGGAGTGGGGAATCAAACCCAGTTCTCCCAGATTAGAATCTGCACACTTCACTACTACACCAAACTGGCGGAGGGGGAGGAAGAGGAGATTGGATTTGTACCCCGCCCTTCATTTGAAGTCTCAGAGTGGCTTACAATCTCCTTTCCTTCCTCTCCCCACAACAAACACCCTGTGAGGCAGGTGGGGCTGAGAGAGCTCCCTTGAGAACTCCCTGTGAGAGAACAGCTCTCAGAGAACTTGTGATTGACCCAAGGTCAGTCCAAGAGCTGCACACGGCAGAGTGGGGAATCAAACCCGATTCTCCCAGATTAGAGTCCTGACCACTACACCAAATTGACATTAGCCGAAACCCTGGATGGGGGTAGGCCCAGGGATATTTTGTGGGCACAGGAGGCCGGGTGGAGCCCCACATCTTGACGAAAATGGTAGCGCCACTTTAAAACAAACAACCACCAGGAATGTTCTCCTTCTGAAACCAGCGCTCTAATTCTTTCTACAAGAATGCCCACCACAATGTTGACAATGGGTTTGAAAAATCCCTCAGCGGGGAAATCGGTGCTCCCTAGAGGGCAACAAGCCCTAGATCCAGGGTGGCCAAACTGCGGTTCGGGATCCAGATGAGGGTCTTGCGCAGATATTGTGCCGCTCCCAGCAGGACAGGTGGGGAAGCAAAGGGGGGGCACGCCTTTTTCTCCCTCCCTCCCATCTCTTTGCTTTCTTTGTTTCTCTCTCTCTTTCTCTTTCTTTCCACCTCTCTCTTTTTTTCTCTCTCTTAGACAAATAAATATCATTAGCAGACAAACAAATATCATTGGGCAGATAAATTGGACAGATAAATACTCGTTGGCACTCCATGAAATTGCTGAGCGGTTGGGTTAGAACAGATAAAAGGAAGTCCTTCTTCACCCAGAGAATGGTTAACCCATGGAATTCACTGCCACAGGAGGTGATGGCAGCTACAAGCACGGATAGCTCAAAGAGGGAATTGGGTAAACATATGGAGCAGAAGTCTATCAGTGGCTATGAGCCACAAGGTATAGACAGAGACTCTGGGGCAAGTGATGCTCTGTATTCTTGGTGCTTGGGGGGGTGGACAACAGTGGGAGGGCTTCTAGTGTCCTGGCCCCACTGCTGGACTTCCTGATGGCACCTGGTATTTTTGGTCACTGTGTGACACAGAAGACTGTTGGACTGGAGGGGCCACTGACCTGATCCATCATTGGCTTCTCTTATGTTCTTATAAGAGGGAACTGGATAAGAGTATGGAGCAGAAGTTCATCAGTGGCTATTAGCCACAAGGTACAGATAGGAACTCTCAGTCTGGGGCAAGGGATGCTCTGTATTCTTGGTGCTTGGGGGGGCAACAGTGGGAGGGCTTCTAGTGTCCTGGCCCCACTGCTGGACCTCCTGAGGGCACCTGGTCTTTTTGGCCACTGTGTGACAGAGTGTTGGACTGGATGGGACCTTGGACTGATCCAGCATGGGCTTCTCTTATGTTCTTATATCTGTTTTGACCCCTTTTATTTTTGGCAGTCTCATTTAATGTTAATCAAAAGCAAATTTGCACATTTTAAAATAACACCCCCTATCTAATATTTGTCCCTGTCTTGCAGCTCTCAAACATCTTGACGTTTATTCTGCGTGGCTCTGACGTGGAGCAAGTTTGCCCTAGGTGGGCAGCAGGGGGTGTCCGTCACCGCCACCCTGGACGCTCCATCGTTGTGTTCAGTGCTTTCCTCGTGGCAGCTGGCATCTCGGTGTGCCCGTGTGTGCATGTGTGCGCGCTTTCAGACTCTGAGAGGAGGGGAGGGCCTCGTTCCGGAGGGCATCCCGCTGTGGGAAGCATTTTCATTGAGCCATTTTTCAAACCGTGGGCTCAGCTGGAAGGCCCTGCAGGCAGCACTGTCAGCCAGCCTGCCCTGGCTAAATGTATGTGGAGGGAGGCGGGGGCGGGAGGCGGCCCTGTCAGGCTCATTACACCCCTCCAGGCAGGCAGAGGATCTATGTACTTTAATCTGTGGGGCTGGGAGGGGGCACCTCTGGGTGGGCCTGTCTGTGCCGATCGTCCCTCACGGTTTGGAAGGAACCAAAGTGACAGCTTCTCATGCGGCAGGGAGGAGGCCGATACTCGAAAGGAGCCCAGCTCCCGCAGATGTTGTGGGCTGGATGGATTTGAGGTGCCAAGGAAGGCAACGGCCCCCCTCCCTGAGCTGGAGTGGCCGCGGAGGAGAGGAGAGGAGGCTTGGGGGGGGGGGGGCATGCTTCTTGTCCTGTCTGGGAGGCAGCGCTCAGAAAAGCTGCCCTCGGCAAAAAAAAACTCCTTCCAGAGCGCACAGGGTTTGGCAGGCGGGAGAGAAATTGATGGGAGCCGTGCTGCGTTTTCTGCTTTGGCCTTACAAACGTCCACTTTGAAAAATGCACCCCAGCCAGGTGGCTGCGGCAGCCGGCCCCGACACCACCCAGAGTCCTTGGCAGAGTTTGCCTGAGGTCAGCGTTTGTGTCGAGGCGTCTTCCTTCCCCGCTTTATCCTCACAGAAGCCCTACGAGGCAGGTAGGGCTACTGTAATGTACTGGGCCTCCCAAGCCCAGCTTGGGAAATTCCTGGAGGTTTGGGGGCCGCGCCCGAGGGAGAGATTTCACTTTCTGCTAGGCCCAATCGTATGCTGCAGAGTTTGCCCTCCAAAGCTTGCCACTTCCTCCAGGGGAACTTGTCTCTGCAGTCTGGAGATCGGGTGGAATTCTGGGAGATCCCCAGGCCCCACCTGGAGGTTGGCGAGCCTGTGGGGTAGGTGAGGCTGGGCGAATGAGGCCTGCCTCAAAGTCACCCTGTGGCTTCCCATGGCAGTGGGGGAATCTGCACCCCGCTCTCCCAGATAGGGATGCCAGCCTCCAGGTGGGACCTGGGGATACCCTGGAATTACAGCTCATGTCTAAGAATTAGTTCCTCTGCAGAAAACGGATGTTCTGGAGGGCGCACTCCATGGCACTGTGCCCCACTGCGGTCCCTGTCCTCCTCAGGCTCCACCCCCAAGTGTCCAAGCATTTCCCAACCTGGATCTGGGAACCCTGAAGGCCCCCCCCCGCATCCCTGCCAATGGCCGGAGGGACCTGGCAACCCCACTCCCAGATCGTAGCTTGCTATGCCACACTGGCTCCCGAAGGAGGGGCATTTCAAGAGGGTCCTCCTGCCCACCACCCGCCTGTGGCTAGAGGATGGAGAGAGTCACCCTACGGGGCATTGGCAACCCAAGAAAGGGCCGCTCAGGTTGCTGCAGAAACCAACTCTCTCCATGTGATACTGCTGCCCCCTAGTGGACAGAAGCCTCACATGGCAAGCAGAACTGAAGGACTTCCGCCCCAAACGGGAAGGTTGGTGGTTTTCCTTTTGCAAATTGCAGGAAAGGAAAAACCTTGAAGACTAACAGTGTTTATTTCTGTATGTGCATTTGTGACTCACTGTAAAGTGCTGGGTTCGACGCATGGAGGACTCGGACGACGACATGCGGTTTGACGCATTTATTGGTACTTCACAACGAGCTTGCAAAACGGCCCTGCAAGGCCGACTATATACACACGCAGCCGGTACACCCACAGTCCCATTGATGGATTTGAATTTCCTGCCAAAGGTTCTGTATTGGATACTGGGCTGACTAGGATCCTGCAGTTCTATTGTTCTAAGGAGCCAAGCTCTGGCCTGAGACCGCGGGCCCCTGGTGGCGGCTCGCATACAAAACACTCACAAAAGCTCACACAGAAATAGATGCTGTTAGTCTTCCAAGGCAGAGGATAAGTCTATCAATGGCTGGCTACTAGCCGTGGTGACTGAGAGGAACCTCCACATTCAGAGGCAGTCAACTTCCAAAACCCAGGAGACAACATTAGGGGAAGGACTCAGCCTCTATGGCCCGTTGCTGGCCCTCCAGAGGAACTGGCTGGCCCCTGTGTGAGAAAAGGATGCTGGACTAGATGGACCCTCCCTGGTCTGATCCAGCAGGGCTCTCCTGATGTCCTTATCAGGGGAAGGCCTCGGCCTCTCTGCCCTGTTGTTGGCCCTCCAGAGGAACTGGTTGGCCACTGTGGGAGACAGGAGGCTGGACTAGATGGACCATTGGTCTAATCCAACAGGATTCTTCTGATGTTCTTATGAAGGCCTCAGCCTCTCTGCCCGGTTGTTGGCCCTCCAGAGGAACTGGTTGGCCCCTGTGTGAGACAGAATGCTGGACTAGATGGACCATTGGTCTGATCCAGCAGGGCTCTTCTTAGGTTCTTATCAGGGGAAGGCCTTGGCCTCTCTGCCCTGTTGTTGGCCATCATGTGAGACAGGAGGCTGGACTAGATGGACCATTGGTCTGATCCAGCAGGGCTCTTCTTAGGTTCTTATCAGGGGAAGGCCTTGGCCTCTCTGCCCTGTTGTTGACCATCATGTGAGACAGGAGGCTGGACTAGATGGACCATTGGTCTGACCCAGCAGGGCTCTTCTTAGGTTCTTATCAGGGGAAGGCCTTGCCCTCTCTGCCCTGTCGTTGGCCATCATGTGAGATAGGAGGCTGGACTAGATGGGCCATTGGTCTGATCCAGCAGGGTTCTTCTGATGCTCTTAAGGTGTCACTACGCTTTTTTGTTTGGCTTGTCCCCCCCCAATGCTGGAGGTTTATTGTCACAGAACAAAATCTGAGGGCCATGCATGTTATAGGATATTCATGAACCACCTTCCATTTCAGCCCTCTCCAAATGCCGCCCTGGGGCTGGGAGCAAGGTCTACCTACCTACCTATCTACCTACCGTCTACTTCATTTGTCACCCATCTTTCTCATGGAGGCTAAAAGCCAATTACAAATAGATTACAAACTACAATAAACACAAGACATCCAGGAATCCATTCAACAGGACAACAATTACAGTATTAGAAAATCATGCAATTTTTTTTGTAAAAAAAGACCATCTAAGGTATAAACACACTATAACAATACAGGAACGGGGTTACAAAGAGAGAAGACAAGGCAGGAAAACCAAGAAGATACATATTTTAATGTGGCAACAGACGACAATACTGTTCCCTCCTAATAGCACCCTCCGAAACTGAAGGAGAAGAAGAAGGCGAAGAAGAAGGAGAAGAAGAAGTTGGATTTATACCCTGCCCTTCACTACCCAAAGGTGTCTCAGAGCGGCTGACAAACTCCCTTCCCTTCCCCTCCCCACAACAGACACCCTGTGAGGCAGGTGGGGCTGAGAGAGCTCTTGACAGAAACTGCTCTTTTTCAAGAACAGCTCTTGTCAGAACTACGGCTTGCCCAAGGTCATCCAGCCAGGTGCAAGTGGAGGAGTGGAGGAATCAAACCCGGTTCTCCCAGATTAGAGTCCATGCACTTAACCACTCCACCAAAGGACAGAGAGGTGTGGGGAAAGGCCATTCCACAAGACAGGTAGTGCGGCAAAGAATGCTGGCGGAACAGACAGCTGCCAATCTGACCCTGATGCAGGATGGCACTTTCGGAAGACTTTGCTGGGATGATGAAGTGCTTGGGATGAGGCGTAGCAGGAGAGGCGGTCCTGTGGGGATGGATGGGCCCAGGGCCACGGGACGGCCAAGGACGGGTCCATGAACTGTTTTCTCCTTCTTGGGAGGTTTTCAGACAGAGGCTGGATGGCTATCTGTCAGCACTGCTGAATCTGTGAACTCAGGCAGATCACGAGAAGGGAGGGCAGGAAGGGATGCCTCAGGGCTTAGTTCTCAGGGCCCTTTCTTACATGCCCCGGGGAAATGCTGATCGCCACTTTGGGGTCAGGAAGCAATTCTTCTCCAGGCCAGTCTGGGTGGAGATCCTAGAGGTTTTTTTGTCGTCTTCTGGGCATGGAGCAGGGGTTACCAGGGGTCTGGAGGGGGAGGTATTTATGAATTTCCTGCCTTGTCCAGGGGGTTGGACTAGATGACCCTGGAGGTCCCCCTTCCAACTCTATGATCCTGTGATTCTATGAACTGTTTTCTCCTTCAGAATCCCTCTCCTTTCATCACCAAAGTGCAGGGGGAGGGGGAACCTGTCTTCTTTTTGCACCAGGTCGCCCTATCATAGAGTCATAGAACAGCAGCGTTCCCTCTGAGCTGAGTGAGTGTGAGCTAGCTCACAGTTTTTTAGCCTCCGGCTCATACATTTTTGCCTTTGCTCAGGAAGGAGGGCTCCAGAGCAAACTGATTTATGCAGCAGCCAAATCGCTCGCTCACAACTTGAATACCGGTAGCTCATCAAGTAGGATTTTTGCTCACAAGACTTGGAGGTAGCCCTGGTGGGCAGCACTTTCTGTGGAAGGCTGGCTTGGTCCAGGCTGGTAAAAAGAGGCTTCGAGAGTCAATTCAAGAGGGAACTGGATAAGCATCTGGAGCAGAGGTCCATCCATAGCTATTAGCCACAGGGTATAGATGGGAGCTGCGGTGGCTCAAGTGGTTAAGACGCTGAACTGCAGGCTGTGGGAGGTCAGTAGTTCAGCAGTTCAAGACCCGTGAGTACCGCATGACGGGGTGAGCTCCTGTCTCTAGTTCCAGCTCCTGCCAACCTAGCAGTTCGAAAGCAAGAAATTGCAAGAAGATAAATAGGTACCACTTTGGTGGGAAGGTGACAGCGTTCCGTGCGCCTTGGTGTTTAATCATGCCGGCCACATGACCACGGAAATGTCTTTGGACAGCGCTGGCTCTTCGGCTTTGAAACGGAGATGAGCACCGCAACCCTAGAGTCGGATTCGACTGGCTTTCGAACAAGGGAACCTTTACCTTTATAGATGGGAACTCTCAGTCTGGGGCAAGTGATGCACTCTATTCTTGGTGCTGGAGGGGGCAGTAGTGGGAGGGCTTCTAGTGTCCTGGCCCCACTGCTGGACCTCCTGATGGCACCTGGTATATTTTGGCCACTGTGTGACACAGAAGAGTGTTGGACTGGATGGGCCATTGGCCTGAGCCAATATTGGCTTCTCTTATGTTCTTATAAAAGGGAATTGGATAAGCGTATGGAGCAGAGGCCCATCATAGGCTATTAGGCCACAAGGTACAGATAGGAACTCTCGGTCTGGGGCAAGGGATGCTCTGTATTCTTGGTGCTTGGGGGGGGGCAGCAGTGGGAGGGGCTTCTGGTGTCCTGGCCCCACTGCTGGACCTCCTGATGGCACCTGGTATTTTTGGCCACTGTGTGACACAGAAGAGTGTTGGACTGGATGGGCCGTTGGCCTGACCCAGCATTGACTTACTTATTTATTGCCTAACTTCATGCACACGCCCACCTTTCCTGCTGAGAGACTGCACAAGTACAAACCACGCAACAGACACAGCATAATACATACAACAAACAATGAAATACAAACGGCAACACAGAATTAGAGAATACACGAGAGGGCTGTGTGCGTACAGTGAAGGAGGATTACAGCAGCGCAGAACAATTTGGTTTACCGTTTGCCAGCCCTCAGTGGGCAGACTCCTGCTCCGGCCTCAATCCCCCGTGCCTGATCAATTGAGGCGGGGAGGAAAAGGGGGGAGGGGGAGCTGTACTAATGCAGATGCCACCCAGAAATGGCATCACAGAGTTGGCGATGCTCTAGGAAGTTTCTCTGATCTCTATGATCTTTACCATCAAGACTGCGGGGAATTCCTAGAGCATCACAGGGGCTGTGGTGTCCGTTCTGGATTGGGGTTGCGAGTTCTGGGTTGGGGAATTCTGGGAGATTTGGGGGTTGAGCCTGAGGAAGGCAGGTTTTGGGAGGGGCGGGACCTCAGTGGGGCGTAACGCCACACAGTCCAGCCTCCAAGAGTGGCCATTTCCCCCAGGGAAACTGGTCTCCGCCAATGCTCCCTCTAAGCTGTGAAGTCTTGCAAGCAAAAATTCCTCTTTGTGAGCTACTGACATTAAAGTTGTGAGTGAGCAGTTTGGCTGCTGTATAAATTAGTTTGCTCGGGAACCCTCCTTCCCGAGCGAAGACAACAATGTATGAACCGGAGGCTAAAAAACTTTGAGCTAGCTCACACTAGCTCCCTCAGCTTAGAGGGAACACTGGTCTCCACAGTTGTCACTTTGGGAGTTCTCCAGGCTCCACCCAGGGGATGACAACCCTAGGACTGGGGGCAGAGAACCAGGGCAGGGAACGTGCATAGAAACCTGCCATGTGAAGAAGGAGAAGAAGAGATTGGATTTATACCCCCCGCCCCTCACTCAGAGTCTCAGAGTGGGTTACAGACTCCCTTCCCTTCCCCTCCCCACAACAGACACCCTGTGAAGTAGGTGGGGCTGAGAGAGCTCTGACAGAAGCGGCTCTTTTTCAAGGACAGCTCTTGTCAGAACTATGGCTTTGCCCAAGGTCATCCAGCAGCTGCAAGTGGAGGAGTGGGGAATTGAACCCGATTCTCTCAGATTAGAACCCTGTCGAGGCTGCTCTGCCTAACCAGCTGAAGCAGCAACCGGGAAGCCGCTGAGAGGCAGTCCAGGGTAGTGGTTAGAATGTCAGACTCCGATTGGTGGGATTAGGCCAGGGGTCCCCGGCGTGTTGCATGTGGGGGCCACGACACCCACCCGCACCTTTCCTGGCAGCACCCGTCAAGTGTTTTTCCAGAAAGGAGGGGGGAAGGTGGAGATTTTTTCCCCCCAGCAAGACTTCTGATTGGCCACTGGAGATCTGATTGACTGGGCAGATTTTTTGAAAGGTTACTTTGCCAGCAGGTGCCCGCGCAGCAACTGAACCACCCCCGTGTCCTTTCGCTGCCATTTTGGGCTAAATGAAGGTGGGGGGAAATATCTCTTTGCAGCTGCATGAACTTGCCCCTCTAGCAGCAGTGCCGGATCGGGTAGAAGCCCTGCAGCCTTCACTGAGTCGGGGGGGGCCAGCTGAACCCCACCCAATGTGGGAAGCGGAGTCCCCTTCCGCGCCTCACCCTCCCGGAACGGCATCACCCCCCCCCCCGGTCTGGTCAGGATCGAAGATGTTGAGAGTCCCAGTCCTGCAGCCGGGCAGAAACCTTCTTCCAACAACACTTCCAATGACCATGTCAGATTACACAGGGAAGCCATTGAAATTCGTAAACATAAACACAGTTTCAACAGGAAAGAAGAGAGTTTAAAGATAGATAGGGCATGGTTTCCTGTCCCGAAAAACACAAAAGGCTCTATGGCTGACAATAGCACCAGAGATAAGATTAGAGTTTCAGTAGCCATTCCACACACAAAAGAACCTCCTCAGGAAACAGTCCATAGACAAAAGAACCTCCTCAGGAAAGCTCCTCCATTAGCATGTTCATAGCCTGGAGAACTCCTACAAGATAATGACTCAGCCCTACCCCACCTTCCAGGGTAGATATAAATTACCTGCCCACCATTTTTCTGCTCACCTTGACACAGAGAGTCCTCCATCTTTCTGTATTATACCTCTGAGGATGCCAGTCACCGCTACTGGTGAAACGTCAGGTCCTACAGTGCCAAGACCACGGCCACACAACCCGGGGAATCTACAGCAACTAATCCTGCTAAGAGCTGCATTTTCAAAGCGAATGCCTGTTTAACTTGGTCAAGTCAGGTAGCTGTGTTGGTCTGTCTGTAGTGGTGCCGACCAAGAATCCCATAGAAAAAATGGTGTGGCCTTTACAGTTCGAATCTGCATTTGTGTTTTTAAATCAGTTTCGTGCTGCTGTAATGCCTTCTTTCTCTATGCTTGTTTGAAGAATTGTCTGGAGAAGATGCATTTAAAGCAGTGTGGAGGTGCAGTGACAGTGGAGCTGCCACGATAGGGGTGATAAACATATGCAGACATGCAAAAGTATGCTAGCACTGCTGAAGGGTGAAAACGGAAGCAAATGTAGACAGCTTTTTTGAAGACAGAGTCAAAAGGTTGGGACACCAGTGAGAAAGACAAATGCAGATTTGACCCTAGTCTCTTGGACTGCGAGGAGATCGAATCAGTCAATTCTAAAAGAAATCAACCCTGACTGTTCCCTGGAAGGCCAGATCCTGAAGCTGAAGCTCAAATACTTTGGCCCCCAAATGAGAAGGGAGCCCTCACTGGAGAAGACCCTGATGCTGGGAAAGACTGAAGGTCAAAGAAGAAGAAGGGGACGGCAAAGGATGAGATGGTTAGACAGTGTCATCGATGCAACGAACATGAAATTGAGCAAGCTCTGGAGGACGGTGGAAGACAGGAAGGCCTGGGCGTGACAGACATGAGATTGAGAAAGCTTTGGAAGACAGGAGGGTCTGGGCGTGATCTGGTCCATGGGGCCGCGAAGATTCGGACTCGACTGAACAACAGCAGCAGTACCGAAGAGCAGGAGTCCAGTCGCACCTTAAAGATCTGCAGCATTTGTTGCAAGGGAGGAGCTCTTTAAAGCTCATATCACCCTGCCACAAATTCTGTCTGTCTTTAAAGTTCTACTGGATTCTTGCTCTTTCCTACTGTTTAACTTGGGGACTTGTTTTGCTGAAATACTGGATTTTTTAAAAAAAAATAAAACTTGTAAATGAATAAATGGAAGCAAGTTTTAAAAATCCAGGCATCCGTCAGAGCGCTCTCCCTTCCAAAGGCTCTCCTGCCCGACAAATTCTCTTGCGCACCCAGGGCTCGCAAATTCCTGATTCGGGTGCAGCTGAAAAATGGCTCAATGCTGCCACCTGCTGGCTGAAGGGACAAAGCTCCCCTGCTGATGGGATTTCCCACCATACCAGAAGCCTGACTTGGCAAAAGCCCACCCATTAGAGTTGCCATCCTCCAGGTGGGAACTGGGGGATCCCCTGGAACTACAGCTCATCTCCAGACTACAGAGGCCAGTTCCCTTGGAGAAAATGGCTGCTTTGGAGGGTGGACTCTCTGTGGCACTGTACCCCTCGGAGGGCTCTTTCACAGTCAAAGTCAGAGGAGACCCACACAGGCAGATGGACAGAAAGGGAGGAATGAAGGGTTAGGGGAATTGAGAAGTACTGAGACTGGCAAGTGATTTCAGTGCTCATACTTTATTTAGGTGAGGAACGAGACAAGATAGCCCAGCTCACGGACCGGCTTATGTGCTCCATGAACCCACTCCCCAAACACCCCCCCCCACTCTGTGATAGGCTATATACAGTGGCCGAGAGTTCCACAGGTCCCGTCCAGGAACCTAGCCCTCCAATTGGTGTGGGCTCGGATCCATTGGGGCTACTGTCTCCCGGAGCGAAACTCAGAGGTTATGCCTGACCACGTGGAGACTCGCATCGCACGCGGTCGGGTTTCGATACATCACAGAAACAGAAGGGGCTCCCTGGGCACTGTCTGGCCAGGGTCTCCCAAAAGCTGGAACTGGTGCTGACTGGTGAACCCCGGTCACGTGAACAGGGGTTCCGGTGCTCATGGGAAATGCCCCGCAAGGAGCACCTTGGTCATATGTATTTTTAGCACTACGCATGTGCTTGGGGAGGTGTTCATTGTGGAAAAAGACCTCCTATTAGCTCTCTGATCCCAAAGTCCTTGGTGGTGGCCGGGGGAAAGAGTAACAGCTGAGGGGTGACATGATCAAGGTTTATAAGATTATGAATGGGATTGAGCAGGTTGAGAAAGAAATCCTTTTCTCCCTTTCTCAGAATACGAGAACTTGTGGGCACTCCATGAAATTGCTGAGCAGTCGGGTTAGAACAGATAAAAGAGTGATTAACACATGGAATTCACTGCCACAGGAGGTGGTGGCAGCTGCAAGCATGGCCAGTTTCAAGGGGGAATTAGATAAACATCTGGAGCAGAGGTCCATCAGGGGCTATTAGCCACAGGGTATAGATGGGAACTCTCAGTCTGGGGCAGGTGATGCACTCTATTCTTGGTGCTGGAGGGGGCAGCAGTGGGGGGGCTTCTAGTGTCCTGGCCCCACTGCTGGACCTCCTGATGGCACCTGGTATATTTTGGCCACTGTGTGACAGAGTGTTGGACTAGATGGGCCATTTGGCCTGATTCAACACTGGCTTCTCTTATGTTCTTATGTTCTTATGACCTCTCCTAGAAGAAAGGTGCAGATGGGTGTTTCATGGCTGCCCTGGGGAAAAGCCGCCTCCGATTCTCACCGCCTCCCACAAGGATCTCCCCGCTGATGCTAGGAAGGAGTGCAGATCAATGCTCACAAAAATGGGACAGAATTGGAATATGCACGGTGCAGGTCCGGGGGGCATCATGGGGCTGCAGTTCAGTGGTGGAGCATCTGCTCGGCATGCAGAAGGTCCCAGGTTCAATTCCTGGCATCTCCAGTGAAAGTCAGGAGATGGTGGGAAAGGCCTCCGCCGGAGACTCCGAAGAGGCACGGTGAGTCTGAGAAGACTGTCCTGACTTTGATGGGCCGAAGGTCTGAGACGGCACACGGCAGCTTCAGGTGTGTCCGTGGTATCGCTTTGCTTCCTGCTGAGGAAGGGGGGCCATGCGTGTGGGCCCTGATGCAGAGGAGGTAAAGCACCCATAGGGAGGGCTCGATCTCTTTGTGCGCCCTCAGAGGAATAGAGCAGCTCCCCAAGCCAGGACTTGCAAAAAGGGTGGAGGGTGGACAAACTCCATGGTGGAAGGAGAGCAGAATCCGTCCTTGACCTGCAAGGGGGGGGGACAGAAGACCCATGGGTGGTACTAGGGTTGCCAGCCTCCAGGTGGGAGAAGAGACTTGAGCTGCAGGGTTGGAAGAGCACAGCAACAAATACATATACACTGCAAAAACCTTTTAACAAAGGAATGTGTTCTATTTATAGTCATTATTTAGTAAAGTGCATTGTTGTTGTTCAGTCGCACAGTCGAGTCCGACTCTTCGCGACCCCATGGACCAGATCATGCCAGGCCCTCCTGTCTTCCACTGTCCTCTGAAGTCTGCTCAATTTCATGTTCATTGCATCAATGACACTGTCTAACCATCTCATCCTTTGCCGTCCCCTTCTTCTTTGACCTTCAATCTTTCCCAGCATCAGGGTCTTCTCCAGTGAGTGCTCCCTTCTCATTGGGTGGCCAAAGTCTTTGAGCTTCAGCTTCAGTATCTGGCCTTCCAGGGAACAGTCAGGGTTGATTTCTTTTAGGATTGACTGATTTGATCTCCTTGCAGTCCAAGGGACTCTCAAGAGTCTTCTCCAGCACCATAGTTCAAAAGAATCTATTCTTCGGCGCTCGGCCTTCCTTATAGTCCAACTCTCGCAGCCATACATTACTAAGTAAAGTGCATAGTATATCATTATTTCATCCTGGTCAGGTATAAATATCCATTGTATTCATTAAGCACTAACCTTCAGTACCTATAGATTTCTAACTACCAGACAGTTTAGCATCAACGTTCTAAAGAGTCAAGCCCCAACGGGAATTCCTAGAATAATACCCCACTTCTCTTTGCAATGAAGTGTTTCAGAAAGGGGGACTGCCTTCTCAGTGGTTATATGGATGCTTTTGCTGGTCCAACAAAAGACACATAGTGCAGCCACTGTTCATAGATGGAGTACTCCTGTCATTCTCAAAGCTGCAACTGGATGTTATTGCTTAACTGACCAGGATGAAATAATGATATACTATGCACTTTACTAAATAATGACTATAAATGGAACACATTAGTTTGTTAAAAGGTTTTTGAGTGTATATTTATTTGTTGTTGAAGCCTCCAGGTGGGGCCTGGGGGGATCTCCCGCTCTTACAACTGATCCCCGGCTGACAGAGATCAGCTCCCTTGGAGAAAATGGCTGCTATGAAGGTTGGACTCTGTGGCACTGTCCCATGCTGAGGCCCCTCCCCTCCCCAAACCACGCCCTCTCCTGGCTCCACCCCCAAAGTCTCCAGGTATTTCCCAACCCAGACTTGGCAACCCTAGGTGATAACGGTAGGAGCGGGAGCGGTTCAGCAGAGCACAAAGGGGGAACTCACCTCTACGGGCTGGGAGGCTTGCAGATGCGCCGGCCTCTGTAGCCGCAGCACTTCTCTGTCCCGGGGCAATCACCGTCGTCCTGGCAGCTCTTGGCACAGGCATTGGGGGCGGCATGAGGCACAGGCGACGGGCAGGATCCGGGCTTTGCTGTGGTGGAGAACAGCCCCGAGGGCGTGAGACGTGCCCCACGAGATCACCCGGCATCCGCAAGAGGTCAAAGTCAGAGCGGGAAGAGAGCGCTCGTTCCTCCCGCAGTTCTGTCCCCGCTTCGAGTGGGTCCGGGAACACCTTCGCCCAGTGGAGGAGCAGCTCCGGGAATCCTCTCTCCCTCCTCCCCTCTCGCTCTCTCCGCACTCGAATCCTGCCCTCCTTCTGAGGAGCTCTCAGGGAAGTGTCTGTGGGTCCCTCGATTTTACCCCCCCACCCACACACATGCACAACATCCCTGTGAAGAAGGCCAGACTGAGAGAGAGTGCCGCCCTCCCCAGGATCTTCACAGAAGAGTGGGGATTGGGACCCGGGTCTCTCAGGTCCAAAGCTGACCACTATTCCATGTAGACTCTGTCTCCCCAGGTGACCACCAGCCTCTCCAGTGGAAGGAGGGAAACAGAACCAAGGACGCATATAAACAAACAGCCAGGGCTTGTAGGGAGAGTGTTAGGAAAGCTAAAGCTCACTATGAGCTTAGGGTAGTGAAAGATGTTAAAAACAATGAAAAAGGGTTCTTTGGGTAGATTCGGAGCAAGAAAAACAACAGGGAAGTGGTAGGCCCACTGCAGGGAGGGGAAAGTGAAAGTATTACAGGGCACGAAGAGAACTGCTCAGTTCCTACTCTGACTCGGTCTTCTCTTGCAAGGGGAATGGTGTTCAACCTGGCAAAAAAGGAACACACCATGAGGGAAGGGAGTTACAGTCCAGGATAGGCCAAGAAGAGGAAGAGGAAGAGATTGGATTTATACCCCGCCCTTCACTACCCAAGGGAGTCTCAGAGCGGCTCACAAACTCCATTCCCTCCCCCTCCCCACAACAGACACCCTGGGAGGTAGAAGAAGAGGAAGAAGAAGAGATTGGATCTATACCCCACCCTTCACTACCCAAGGGAGTCTCAGAGCGGCTCACAAACTCCTTTCCCTCCCCCTCCCTACAACAGACATCTTGTGAGGTAGAAGAAGAGGAAGAAGAGATTGGATTTATACCCCGCCCTTCACTACCCAAAAGAGTCTCAGAGCGGCTTGCAAACTCCTTTCCCTCCCTCTCCCCACAACAGACACCCTGGGAGGTAGGCGGGGCTGAGAGAGCTCCTTCGAGGACTGCTGATGAGAGAACAGCTCCGAGAGTACTTGTGACTGACCCAAGGTCACACCGGAAGCTGCTTGCAGAGGAGGAGTGGGGAATCAAACCCGGTTCTCCCAGATTAGACTCCACACACTTAAACACTACACCTAGGGGTGGTATGTAAATACCTACATTCTTTATGCGAAACCAAGTCCTCAGGGTAAGATGAATTGCACCCAAGGGTAGTACAGGAACTTGCGAGTGTAATTTCGGAGGCTCTGTCAATCATTTTTATTATTTAACGATTTCAGCTTCATACCACTTCTCTTCAGCTACGAGCTCAAAGAGATTTACATCAATGAACAATTGCATCAATTAAAACAGGGTACAAAAATAATATAATAAATATCCAATAAAATCCCATATAATCATACAAAATAATACAAATACATAAAACAAATCTAATTCCATCCCTAAATCCATAGGAACCCCTGCAAGTGACTCCAAATATTACGAGACCCACAAGCCAGCTTTACTTCAGAATACAGAAATATTATGAACCAAAATCATGCCAGAATAGTTCTGCCTTATATGGCCTTCCTTCTGTTGGAGAGGTTGGTGGTCACCTTGGGACACAGAGTCCGTCTGGTGTAGTGCTTAGTGTTGGACCTAAGAGACCCAGGTACAAATCCTTTTCCACTGTGAAGAATTCTTGGAGAACAGGTGAGGTCCCAGAAGATTGAAGGCGGGCAAATGTTGTCCCCATCTTCAACAAGGGGGAAAACGAGGATCCAGGTAACTACCAGACCATCAGCTCGATGTCCATACCTGGTAAGGTTTTAGAACAAATTTAGAAAAGATGGTTGTAATTACTAAGAGCCAGCATGGGTTCCTCAAGAACAAGTCATGTCAGACTAACCTTATCTCCTTTTTTGAGAGAGTTACTGCCTTGTTGGATCAGGGGAGTGCTGTGGACATAGTTTATCATGATTTCAATGAAGCTTTTGATAAGGTTCCACATGATATTCTTGTTGACAAGTTGGTAAAATGTGGTTTGGATCCTAATACTGTTAGGTGGATTTGTAACTGGTTGACAGATTGCACCCAAAGAGTATTTAAGAACATACAAGAAGTCATGTTGGATCAGTGGCCCATCTAGTCCAACAATCTGTGTCACACAGTGGCCAAAACCCAGGTACCATCAGGAGGTTCAGTAGTGGGGCCACTGGGCCAGAACTCCAGAAGCCCTTCCACTCTTAACCCCTAAGAAGACAGAGCGTCACAGTCCCAAACAGAGTGTTCCATCTATAAAAAGGTAAAGGTAAAGGTTCCCTTGCTTGAAAGCCATTCGAATCTGACTCTAGGGGGTGGTGCTCATCTCCATTTCCAAGCCGAAGAGCCAGCGCTGTCCAAAGATATTTCCATGGTCATGTGGCCAGCATGACTAAACACCAAGGCACACGGAATGCTGTTACCTTCCCACCAAAGTGGTACCTATTTATCTGCTTGCAGTTTCTTGCTTTCAAACTGTTAGGTTGGCAGGAGCTTGGGGCCAGAGACGGGAGCTCACTCCGTCATGTGGCACTTGGGTCTCAAGCTTAACCTCTGAGCCACCACAGCTGATGTGTTTTCAATTCCCTTCCTAATAATCCTCAGCATATAATTTGCCTTTTTTATTGCAGTCATACACTGAGTCAATATTTTCAGTGAGTTATCTACCATGACTCCAAGATCTCTCTCCTGGTCCGTTTCGGACCCCATCAATGTGCATTTATAGTTGGGATTTTTGGCTCCAATGTGTATTAGTTTGCACTTGCCCATGTTGAACCGCGTTTGCCACATTGATGCCCATTCGCCCATCCTTGACAGATCTCTTTGGATCATCTCACAATCCTCCTTGGTTCTCACTATCTTGAACAACTTAGTGTCATCTGCAAACCTAGCCATTTCATTGGTTACTCCCCACTCCAAATCATTAAAACTCATTGGACCTAGTACCAAGCCCTAGCACCGAATAGGTACCTTCCCACCGAAGAGGTACCTATTAATCTACTTGCAATTTCTTGCTCACTCCGTCATGCGGCCACTCGGGTCTCGAACTGCTGAACTACCGACCTTCTGGTCTGCAGCTCCGCATCTTAACCACTTGAGCCACCACGGCCCCTCCAGTTCTATTATGCTTCTATTAATATTACCTTGAGTGTTCATGCCATCATCCCTTTGGATTGACTTGTCCCGAACCGGAGGCTCCCTGGCTCCTGTCGGCTTTCTACCCAGAATTAGTTTAAAAGCTGCTCTGCCACCTTATTGCTATTAATCTCCAGCAGCCTGGTTCCCTTTCGGTTCAAGTGCAGCCTGTACCTTTTGTGCAGGTCTGGCTTGTCCCGGAAAACCCTTCCTCTCGCCACTGCTTTCTCATCCATGCAGTGAGACCCCTGATCTGTGCCTGTCTCTCTGGTCCTGCGTGTGGAACTGGCAGCACTTCTGAGAATGTTTCTAACCGTGGGTGTCCAAGCAGAAGAAAAGCATCTGGCTAAAGATGCCGGGGGGGGGGAGAGAAACAAAATACACATGAAACCGCCTTGTCCCGAACCAGACCCCTGGTCCATCAAGGCCAGTCTCATCTGCAGGTACAGTTCTCCAGGTCACAGGTGGAAGTGTTTCACAACATCACCCGTTACCTGAACTAAGGAGAAAACCTGTTGAAGAGGCCAGAGAACAGTGTGCGGCTGCAATAAAGGAGGCCAGTGCTATGCTGGGGATTATTAGGAAGGGAACTGAAAACAAATCAGCCAGTATCATCATGCCCCTGTATAAATCATTGGTGTGATGTCATTTGGAATACTTACAGTTCTGGTCACCACATCTCAAAAAGGATATTATAGCACTGGAAAAAGTGCAGAGAAGGGCAACTAGAATGATAAAAGGGTTTGAGAACTTTCCCTATGAAGAAAGGTTAAAATGCTTGGGGCTCTTTAGCTTGGAGAAACAACGGCTGAGGGGTGACATGATCGAGGTTTACAAGATGATGCATGGGACAGAGCGGGTTGAAAAGAAGTCCTTTTCTCCCTTTCACACAATACAAGAACTCGTGGGCACTCAATGCAATTGCTGAGCAGTCGGGTTAGAACAGATAAAAGGAAGTCCTTCTTCACCCAAAGAGTGATTAACACATGGGATTCACTGCCACAGGAGGTGGTGGCAGCTGCAAGCACAGACAGCTTCAAGAGGGATAAGCATCTGGAGCAGAGGTCCCTCAGTGGCTATTAGCCACAAGGTATAGAGTGGAACTCTCAGTCTGGGGCAAGTGATGCACTCTATTCTTGGGGCGTGGGAGGGCTTCTAGTGTCCTGGCCCCCCCACTGGTGGACCTCCTGATGGCCCCTGGTATTTCTGGCTGCTGTGTGACACAGAGTGTTGGACTGGAGGGGCCATTGGCCTGATCCAACATTGGCTTCTCTTATGTTCTGAACCTTTTAATCAGAGATGCCAGAGTTTGAACCGGGGACCTTCTGCACGCCACACAGAGATTTGACCAGTGAACCATGGCCCCTGCACAAACAAATGAGTTCATGATGCTGCCTGATACTGAGTCAGACCCTCAGTCCAGGAAAGTTAAGTCTTGTCTACTCAGACTGGCAGCAGCTCTCCAGGGTCTCCGGCAGTGGTCTTTCATGATACCGACCATCTGTCCCTTTCAACTGGAGATGCCGGGGATTAAACTTGGGACTTCCCTCATGCCAAGCTGATGTTCTGCCACTGAGCCGCAACCTCTCCCCAGACAGAAGGGGGCTGGCGAGTCTGCACTCTTCATGGACTTTCTCCTTCTTCCACCCCCTCCCCACCTGCATGTCCCGGCCTGTGGCGCAGCTCACCTCTCACGGGCTCCAGACACATCTGGCCACACCTGGTGACACAGCACTTCCTGACTCCAGGGCAGTCGCAGTCCTTCTGGCAAGTCACTTGGCAGCCCCCTGGAGCTTCCCGTGGGCAGAAACCGGGTTTCTCTGCAGGACAGGAGCATCCCAGTCAATGCAGAACCTCTGGAGTTGTGAAATGGTCCCTGTCTGTGCAGGTATCAACAGCACCGGAATCCTTTCCTTCACTGGATCTGACCAGCCCAAGTCTGAGGCCGTTTCCCTCACAGGAAGCTGCCTTCTACTGACTCAGCCCCTCGGTCCACCAACGTCAGTCTTGTCCAGGGGTCATTTCCTGCCGGAGCGCCCGGAGCGGGGCACCTGGAGAAGATCAGGCAGGGAAGCCAGGCATGTCTGCTCGCCTCCCCTTCCCCTTTCCAGCCAACCCGCCATGGCAGATTGGCTGGAGAGGGGAAGGGGAGGTGGGCAGACATGCCCTCCTTTCCCCCTGAAGAAGAGAGAAGGGGTTTAAACTTTAAACCCCTTCTCTCTAGAGTCGCGCCGCAGGGGCCATAGAATACAATGGAAAGATTGTGCCTCCCCACCCCACCTTGGCAGGCCGGCTGGGGAAGGGGCGGGGAGGCTTTTGAGGATGCCTCTCCCCCTTTTTTGCTTCCCCTGCTAACACACTTCCAGTGATGTCAGGGGGCGTGGCATATACTAATGAGTTAAGCTAATAGCGAGTATGCTAATGAGCTCCTGCACCTCTTTTTCTACAAAATGGCCCCTGATCTTGTCTACGCTGACTGGCTGCAGCTCTCCAGGGTCTTGGGCAGAGGTCTTCTGGATCACCTTCTGCTTCACACTTTAGCTGGAGATGCCGGGGATCAAACCTGGGACCTTCTGCATGTAACACTGATGCTCTACCCCCAAAGCCCTGGCCCCTCCCCACCCACTGCTCTTGCCCACTCCCACTTATGTCCCACCCAGCAGTGCATCTCTTGCTCACCTGGACCCAGACAGGTCTGTTGGCATTCTTCCTTCGTGGCAAATCTATTCTGATTCCCTTTGCAGCCACCATAGTTGAAAGCTGTGCACAGCCTGGTGGTGGAGTTGTAGTAGAACCTGGAGATATGGGCTTCGCATGGGCCGGCCACCTTGGGGAGTTTGCAGATATCTGCATCCATCAGAGCAGAGAGAGAGAGAGAGAGAGAGAGAGAGAGAGAGAGAGAGAGAGAGAGAGAGAGAGAGAGAGAGAGAGAGATCCCTCTAAGCTGAGTTATTGTGAGCTAGCTGACAGTTTTTTAGCCTCCAGCTCACACATTGTTGTCTTAGCTCCTCTGTGTGATTGCTCAAGCCCACATTCATGCCATCGGGATGGTCTGATCCGGCCATCTCGGCTCGGTGCTGGTTTCCCCCCCTCTTTGCAGTATGCACATCATCGCATACCCATAGGGGTCCCTCGGTGCGGAGGTGCAATGCCTTGTTTATGCACATGGGAAACAAACAGCAAAAAAAGAGACTCACCCGCAGTTGCATCTGATCACACAGTGACAGGCTGAGGCTGTGGCTACAAAGGGCTGTGTGATCTCGCAACCACAGGTCAAATCCCTCCAGAGGGAATAGCCTCCCCTCCCCTCCGCTTCAACTGGCACATTTAACCACGACCTCTATTTGATTATTTTAGCTTCTAGGGAGAGTTCAGGCTTGATTTGATCTACAACCTGTTTACTTGTCTTTTTTGGCAGTTGACAGTATCCATAAAACATAAGAACATAAGAGAAGCCAATGCTGAATCAGGCCAATGGCCCATCTAGTCCAACACTCTGTCACACAGTGGCCAAAAATACCAGGGGCCATCAGGAGGTCTAGCAGTGGGGCCAGGGCACAAGAAGCCTTCCCACTGCTGCCCCCCCCCAGCACCAAGAACAGAGTGCATCACCTGCCCCAGACTGAGAGTTCCCATCCATACCCTGTGGCTAATAGCCACTGATGCCCTTCTGCTCCATACGTTTATCTAATTCCCTCTTGAAACTGTCCATGCTTGTAGCTGCCACCACCTCCTGTGGCAGTGAATCCCATGTGTTTATCACCCTTTGGGTGAAGAAGGACTTCCTTTTATCTGTTCTAACCTGACTGCTCAGCAATTTCATTGCGTGCCCATAAGTTCTTATATTGTGAAAAGGGAGGAAAGTACCTCTTTCTCAACCTGCTCAGTCCCATGCATAATCTTATAAACCTCGATCATGTCACTTCTCAGCCGTCGTTTCTCCAAGCTAAAGAGCCCCAAGCGTTTTAACCTTTCTTCATAGGGAAAGTGTTCCAACCCTTTTATCATTCTAGTTGCCCTTCTCTGCACTTTTTCCAATGCTATAATATCCTTTTTGAGGTGTGGTGACCAGAACTGTACACAGTATTCCAAGTGAGGTCGCACCAATGATTTATACAGGGGCATGATGATACTGGCTGATTTGTTTTCAATTCCCTTCCTAATAATCCCCAGCATAGCGTTGGCCTACTCTCCTCCAACACCACGTTTCAAATGAATCAACTTTCTTCCTGTCCACTGTCTTCATTGTTGCTCTATATGATAGGCTGGATTACAGAACCTGGTGTTAATGAGCAGCCGCTCATGCACACAACTTACAGGCAACACTGGTGTCCAGGCTGCTGGCTGAATGAACTGGACCAGCTCCTCTCCAGCTTCACCCCCCTTTCAAGCCTCTGCTCCCCATATTGTTGTGTGCTTCTGCTCATCCTGTTCTGTCCACCCCTGGACTAGACGGGCTCCCCCTCCCCTCCTGACCCAGAGAATGCCTCAACACTTACCCGGATCTCTGCAGGTCTCCTGGCACTCCACCCGCGATGCAAATCGGTTTGGATTGCCCTGGTGGCCTTTGAACGCAGACCTCTCACAGACCTGTTTAGCTGGGTTGTAGTAATACACGGTGATGGAGGCGTTCCCCTGCCCGGGGTTCCGGGGGAGCCGGCACATATCTGCAGTCGTGGAGCAAAGAGAGATGCTTAGAGGGAGGGTGGGAGAACGGGGGCTGGGGAAATCAACTGTGTGCCCTGAGACCACCCCCAACTTTCACTAGTGGAAAAGGGGAGAGCACTCGGGTGGTCTGATGAATGCCATGGGACCACGGGTCATTTCCTGCCGGAGCGTGGCAAAGCGACGCTCCAGCAGTAAGGCGCCAGGGGCGCCCCCCCGCCACCATTTCTGGCCCGCCTGCCCAGGCAGACAGGCCAGGGAAGGCCTGCAGATCCCCACCACCTGAGGGGATTTAAATGCCTTTCTCTCCATGGGGCACCTGGAGAAGATTGGTCAGGGAACCCAGGCATGCTTGCCCCTTGTCAGGGGTGTGTGGCATATACAAATAAACTATGCAAATGAATTCCTGCACCTCTTTTTCTATGAAATGATCCCTGCATGGGACTACTGCTTCTCCACTCCACCTGCACCCCTCCTGGCAGGAACTCCCAGCCCAAAGCTCCCGGCCCAGGTCTCGGCTCTTGGGTGGTCTGGGCCTGCAATGAGGGTTGCCAACTCTGGGTTATGGAAATTTTGGGAGATCTGAAGGGGGATCTTGGGGAGAGCAGGATTCAGGGAGGGGAGGGGCCTCAGCAGGGTATGATGACACAGAGTCTGCCTCATTCCAGGAGACCTTCAGGCCCTGCCTGGGGGTTGGGAACCATAGCCTGCATGGCTACTCAGATTTCCGCAGGCAGACGTTGTTTCCTAACATTGAATAATCCCAAGATTTCTTGCAGAGGATTCCCAAAGATAATAAAACACAGAAAATAATAAGAGTAGAAAAAAATATGCACATTAAAGAAGCACCGATGAAACTCTCACAATTCAAATGCAGACTAGAGACTCTCCCAATTGAAACACAGAATTAAAGCAAGCTTTAAAAAGGGCTTGGGAGTCAGGGAAACCATCTTGTGGGGACCGGGCAGTCCCATCTTACAAGCCCAGTTGCTTACTTGGTTTCCTGCAGGCGTGCTCACACTCCTCCAGAGTTTCAAACCGGTTCTCGTTGCCCTTGCAGCCGCTATAAATGAACGTGTCGCACTTCTGAGTGTCTGGGTTGTAATAGTATTTCAGCCGGGCAGCTCTGCAGGGTCCCGTCTCTGGGGGCAGCTTGCAAATATCTGGAAATGCAGAACAAAGATTATGACAAAGAATGGCAGAAGAAGAGCTGCAGGAAGAAGAAGAAGAAGAGGAAGAAGAGGAAGAAGAGGAAGAAGAGGAAGAAGAGGAAGAAGAGGAAGAAGAGGAAGAAGAGGAAGAAGAAGAAGAGGAGGAGGAGGAAGAAGAAGAAGAAGAAGAAGAGGAGGAGGAAGAGAAAGAAGAGGAGGAAGAGAAAGAAGAGGAAGAAGAAGAGGAAGAAGAGGAAGAAGAAGAGGAAGAAGAGGAGGAAGAGGAAGAAGTGATTGGATTCCTACCCTGCCCTTCACTACCCAAAGGAGTCTCAGAGCAGCTTACAAACTCCTTTCCTTTCCCTTCCCCACATCAGACACCCCGTGAGGTAGGTGGGGCTGAGAGAGCTCTGACAGAAATTGATTTTTTACAAGGGCAGCTGTGCCAGAACTATGGCTTGCCCAAGGTCATCCAGCAGCTACAAGTGGAGGAGTGGGGAATCAAACCTGGTCCTCCCAGATTAGAGTTTGCGCACTTAACCACTGCACCAAACTGGCTCGAGATCTGCTGAGATCTGCTGAGATTGTACTAGCCTGGGTCACCCAGGTCAAGGCCAGTACAGGGAGCTGGGTTTGCCCTTGCCGGCCTCTGCGTAGCAACCCTGGACTTCCTTGGTGGTCTCCCGTTCAAGTGCTAACCAGGGTTGACCCTACTTAACTTCTGAGATCTGATGAGATTGGGCTAGATGGGGCTGCCCAGGTCAGGGCAAAGGGGCAATACATGTGCATGATTTCCTGGTTTTGCAAACCAAAGCTGCTGTTCCGTCTTGAGAATCAAAGTTCCCATTGTCATCAAATGCTTGAGTTAATGCTGTATGGAACATTCAATATTCCACTGGCACGCCGCTTCGCCAAAATCTTTATTTTGAAGTGCTACTGAGTTGTGGTCCTCACCACGCCCCCTTCCGCTATAGGAGGGCAACCACCAGTGTGCGTCAAAAGAACAAAACAATGAATTCTTTTTTGTCATGCTCTTTTCCAAAGGAACGGATGAAGAAGAAGAAGAAGAAGAAGAAGAAGAAGAAGAAGAAGAAGAAGAAGAAGAAGAAGAAGAAGAAGAAGAAGAAGAGGAAGAGGAAGAGGAGGAGGAAGAGGAAGAGGAAGAGGAAGAGGAGGAGGAAGAGGAAGAGGAGGAGGAGGAGGAGGAGGAGGAGGAGGAGGAGGAGGAGGAGGAGGAGGAGGAGGAGGAGGAGGAGGAGGAGGAGATTGGATTTATACCCCACCCTTCACTACCCAAAGGAGTCTCAGAGCGGCTGACAAACTCCCTTCCCCTTCCCCTCCCCACAACAGATACCCTGTGAGGTAGAAGAAGAGGAAGAAGAGTTTGGATTTATACCCCACCCTTCACTACCCAAAGGAGTCCCAGAGTGGCTTACAAACTCCTTTCCCTTCCCCTCCCACAACAGACACCCTGTGAGGTAGGTGGGGCTGAGAGAGCTCTGACAGAAATTGCTCTTTTTCAAGAACAGCTGTTGTCAGAACTATGACTTGCCCAAGGTCATCCAGCAGGTGCAAGTGGAGGAGTGGGGAATCAAACCCATTTCTCCCAGATTAGAGTCCGCGTACTTAACCACGACACCCAACCAGCTCTTTAGAAACTGTGGCTCAATGACAGTGCATTTGCTTTACATGCAGAAGGTCCCAGGTTCAATTCCTGGCATCCCGATTAAAGCTTCCCAGGTAGAAAAACAAGAAGCCTTTTTTTGTGTGTGTCAACCACACTATTGAGTCTGAGAGTCAAACTACACCAGGCGTCCCTAACCTTCTTGAACCCGAGGGCACCTTTGGAATTCTGACACAATGTGATGGGTGCAGCCACGAAATGGCTGCCAAGAAATGGCTGCTGTGGGAGGAAGAGGCATTGCCCTGGGCATAGAGGAACCATTGGCTCATCCCTTCCTGCCCTCCCTCTCATGATCTGCCTAAATTCATAGTGAGCCAGTTTGGTGTAGTGGTTAAGTGCATGGACTCTAATCTTGGAGAACCAGGTTTGATTCCCCACTCTTTCACTTGCACCTGCTGGATGACCTTGGGCAAGCCACAGTTCTGTCAGAGCTGTCCTAGAAAAAGAGCAGTTTCTGTCAGAGCTCTCTCAGCCCCACCTACCTCACAGGGTGGGGTATAAATCCAATCTCCTCCTCCTCCTCCTCCTCTTCCTCTTCTTCTTCTTCTAGAATCAGCATGGCTGTCAGATGGCCGTCTAGCCTCTGCCTAAAAATCTCCAAAGGAGGAGAGCCCCACTGCTAGTTTTGGCCCCGAGAGGGCCCCAGAAGACCCCCAGACCGAAAACTTCTCCTCTGGACTGTAGGGCATCTGCGTATTCTCAGTCCTGTTTAGATCAGTGTTCTGATCAGAATGCCTCTTTCTCTTCCTGTCTCATAATATGGCTGTGAGTCATGGCATCAGTTAATGCATGGAAGTGGGAATTTTGTCTTCGGCAAATGCTGGGGGGGATGAATTGACAGCTCCGGCAATCCAGGCAACCAGTTTGGTGTCGTGGTTAATTGCGTGGACTCTAATCTGGGAGAACCGGGTTTGATTCCCCACTCCTCCACTTGCACCTGCTGGATGACCTTGGGCAAGCTGTAGTTCTGTCAGAGCTGTTCTTGAAAAAGAGCTGTTTCTGCCAGAGCTCTCTCAGCCCCACCTACTTCACAGGGTGTCTGTTGTGGGGAGGGGAAGGGAAAGGAGTTTGTAAGCCGCTCTGAGACACCTTTGGGTAGTGAAGGGCGGTGTATAAATCCAATCTCTTATCTTCTTCTACCTCCCAGGGTGTCTGTTGTGGGGAGGGGAAGGGAAAGGAGTTTGTCAGCCGCTCTGAGATTCCTTTGGGTACTGAAGGGTGGGGTATATATCCAATCTCTTCTTTTTCTTCCTTGCATTCCTATTGCTTATATTGCCAGAGAATTTCGGATTGGTGCCCCCTCCCTAGCCAGAGAGACGGTCACGTGTCAGCAGGGGCCCCACTCCAATCCCTCCTCCTTTTACTTGCCTGGATTCCGACATTTCCAAGCACACTCCGTCTGGGTTTCAAACCGGTTGCCGTTGCCTCCGCAGCCACTGTACACAAATTCCTCGCACGTCTTGTTGAGTGAGTTGTAGTAGAACCTGGAGATGCGGTCTGAGCAGGGTCCAGGGTCTTTGGGGAGCTTGCAGATGTCTGTGGGGCCAAAGGCAGGACTCAGGAGACAAGGGAATGAAGTACGGGTGCTGGAAAGGCAGATCTGCACGCAGCAGTGGGGTAGAACCCAGCACGACAAAGGCTTACTTAAATACTTGTCCCCCACCTTTTAATTTTATGAAATCCCTTCAGGGCAGCCAAAATTAAACTAACCAAACCCCATTAACAATTAAGCAAATCGATATCCAGAGGGAATTTTGAAATCCACATTTACAATTTCAGGGCTACCGTCCTGGAAGGCCAGCAACAGCCAAGAAGAAGTCAAGCTTGAGCAGCTGGTCCTACATAGGCTGCCAATCTCCAGGCTGGGCCTGGGGGGGATGTGCATCTCCCAGAACTGCAGCTGATCTCCGGATGACAGAGATCAGTTCCCCTGGAGAAAGTGGCAGCTTTCGAGGGTGGCATTGCACCTAATCACTGAAGTGTCTTTCCTCCCCAAGCACCACCCTCTCAGGCTTAGGTTTGCCAACCTCCGTGCAGTTGGAAGGAAGCAAAACAGCCACAATGTATTATGCCAGCAAAAAAGTTCTTCACAGACTTATGTTCTTTTTCCAATATTCAATTAACTAGGAGCAATTCAAATGCCATTGACACAATGGACTATGCATGTCACATCTCGTTTCATGTCCAACTTTATCAAAGTGGGTGGTGTTGAAATTCCTATATCTAATGCCAAAAATAAAATTACTGTTATTAGTATTAGCAAAGGAGCTGTGGTGGCTCAAGTGGTTAAGACACTGAACTGCAGGCTGGAAGGTCGGTAGTTCAGCAGTTCGAGACCCAAGTGCCACCTGACGGAGTGAGCGCCCGTCTCTAGTTCCAGCTCCTGCCAACCTAGCAGTTCGAAAGCAAGAAATGGCAAGTAGATAAATAGGTACCACTTCGGTGGGAAGGGAACAGCGTTCTGTGTGCCTTGGCGTTTAGTCATGCTGTCCACATGACCACGGAAACATCTTTGGACAGCGCTGGCTCTTTGGCTTTGAAACAGAGATGAGCACTGCAACCCTAGAGTCAGACTCGACTGGCTTTCAAACAAGGGAACTTTTACCTTTAGTATTAGCAAAAGAATAATGCAAGGCTGTACATACAACCGGTTGTTATATGTTATACTTACAATTTTAATCGATTTGGCAAACACTCTGGTCATATCTCATAGTAAGGTAAAGGTAAAGGTTCCCTTGCTCGAAAGCCAGTCGAATCCAACTCTAGGGTTGCGGTGCTCATCTTCGTTTCAAAGCCGAAGAGCCAGCGCTGTCCGAAGACGTTTCCATGGTCATGTGGCCGGCATGACTAAACACCAAGGTGCACAGAGCACTGTTACCTTCCCACCAAAGTGGTACCTATTTATCTACTTGCAATTTCTTGCTTTCGAACTGCTAGGTTGGCAGGAGCTGGAACTAGAGACAGGAGCTCACTCTGTCATGCGGCCACTCGGGTCTCAAACTGCTGAACTACTGACCTTCCACAGCCTGCAGGTCATCATCTTAACCACTTGAGCCACCGCATCTCATAGTAACATTCATCAAATCCATTAGTGTGATGCAAATCTCACTCTTCCTTCTCACTTATACATATCTAAAGTCAGTAATTGCTGCCAGCCAGCTATACGACAGACCTGTGTCTTAAAGGGACACAACCCATCTACAAAGGCAGAATGCCCTAAGGAGAACAACCATATAAGGTTTTACAAGCTTTTACCATTTCCAAAACCTCAGTAATTGCTGCCAGGCTGCCAGACTGACAGTGACACATGTAACAAGACAAAAACATTTTACAAGGGTCAAAATAGTCAAGGGGAGAACCCTTGAGGGACCATCTCTCCCCATATGTTCCCCCAAGGGCACTTTGGTCAGGGAGCCAACACCTCCTGGAAATTCCAGGCCCCAGGGAAGTGAAATTTGCTGCCACTAGAGCCAGGGCTTTTTCGGTGGCGGCTCCTACCTGGTGGAAGAAGCTCCTGGAGGAGATCCGGGCCCTGCGGGACCTTGCTCAATTCCGCAGGGCCTGCAAGACGGAGCTCTTCTGCCAGGCCTTTGAGTAGGAACTACCGCCATCACTAGTCCATCACTGTAAGCCATGCGCCATCACACCACTGCCACCTTCGGTGCGGGGCGGCCCTGGAAGGAGTGGGGATGACAATCTATTGTTTGGCTGCCGGGGATTACGATCTGCCCCATCTTGTTTTAATATGCTGTTTAAATCTTGTCTGTTGATCTATATGTTCCATTGGGTTTTATACTGTTTTAATGTGTTTTAAAGTCAGCATGCCTGCCCCGTTGTAAGCTGCCCTGAGCCTTCAGGGAGGGCGGGATATAAATCCAAATAATAAATAAATAAATAAACACATTTTTTTAAAAAAAACAATATAATTTTGCACACAAGATAACCCTTACTTTACACCCATTTTCAAAACGGACCAATCAAAAGGAGGAAATACCAATAGAAAACCAACATGGCCTTTCACCAGAGAAAACATTATGCTGCACAAAAGTTAAACAAGCAAAAAACATTACAAAAAAACCCAGCTGAGGTCCAATTCAGCATCACACTAAAGGATTTGCATCACACTAATGGATTTGATGAATGTTACTGTGAGATATGATTAGAGTGTTAGCCAAATGGATGAAAATTGTAAGTATAACATATAACTGCCAGTTGTATGTACAGCTTTGTGTTACTCTTTTGCTAATACTAATACTAATAATAGTAATTTTATTTTTGTCATTAGATATAGAAGAAGAGAAGAAGAGTTTGGATATATACCCTGCCCTTCACTGCCCAAAGGCATCTCAGAGCGGCTTACAAATTCCTTTCCCTTCCCCTCCCCACAACAGACACCCTGTAAGGGAGGTGGGGCTGAGAGAACTTCGGACAGAAACTGTCCTTGAGAGAACAGCTGTGCCAGAGCTTGTGACTGACCCAAGGTCACATCAGCAGGTGCAAGTGGAGGAGTGGGGAATCAAACCCAGTTCTCACAGATAAGAGTCCACGCACTTAACCACTACACCAAACTGGCACCAAACTGAAATAGGAATTTCAACGCCACACACTTTGATAAAGTTAGACATGAAACGGGATGTGATATGCATGGTCCGTTGTGTCGATGGCATTTGAATTGCTCCTAGTGAATTGAATATTGGAAAAAGAACATAAGTCTGTGAAGAACTTTTTTCTGCCATAATACATCACGGTTGTTTTGCTCCCTTTCAACTTCCATCCCGTGATCTCTCTCTTTGGTTTGCAACCTCCAGGTGGTAGTTGGAGATCCCCTGGCATAATAACTGAACGCCAGGCAACAGAGATCAGTTCCCCTGGAAAAAAAGGCTGCTTTGGAAGGCGGACCCTACTACACTGTATCCCACTGAAGTCCCTCTCCAAATCTTGCCCTCCTGAGGCAAATCTCCAGTTATTTCCTCACCAAATATCCAGGAATTTCCCATCCTGGATTTGGCAACACTAGACTGTCACAGGAGCCCTTCGGCTTGGGCCCAGTCTGTGGCAGCAGCAAGCACTGGCGCCCCCTCCCATCATCCCCTGCAGCACCCCAAAGCACCGGCAAGATTCCAGACCACACGAAGGGGAGGTCCTGGGTTGAGTCAGTGGGGGGGAGGCAGCCCCCAGCTCTCCCACCTTTCGTGCTGCAGGTCTCCATGCAGTCTTCCAACGTGTGGAATTGGTTGGCATTTCCCCTGCAGCCTCCGTAAGGGAAGGGCAGGCACTTCTTGGTCGCTGGGGAGTAATGGTACATGCGGCTGTAATTGAAACAGGGCCCGGTGTCTGGGGGCAGGATGCAGATATCTGCCGAGACAGAAGAGCAGGTTAATTCGGCCAGAGAGACCTTCAGTTTCCAACTTGGCCATTTTCGGACAACTGACCGTCTCATCCTAAAATGATAACTTGTCATGTGACGTGTGTCAAATGAAGCTCCCTTATGCTGAATCAGACACACGGTCCACCGGAGTCAGTTTTGCCTACTCAGACCGGCAGCTGCTCTCTCTAGTGTCTGAGGGGTCTTTCCCATCACCTCCTGCCTGATGTTCGGGGGTTGAGCCTGGGACCTTCTGCATGCCAAGCAGAGGCTCTGCCACTGAGCCACAACCCATCCCTGGCCTTCAAGCTCAGGTATCAAATATGTTCACAGAAGAAGAGAGAGAAGATAGATCAGACTGCATTTATACCCTGCCCTTCACTACCCGAAGGAGTCTCAGAGCAGCTGACAAACTCCTTTCCCTTCCCCTCCCCACAACAGACACCCTGTGAGGTAGAAGAAGAGGAAGAAGAGATTGGATTTATACCCCACCCTTCACTACCCAAAGGAGTCTCAGAGCGGCTGACAAACTCCTTTCCCTTCCCCTCCCCACAACAGACACCCTGTGAGGTAGAAGAAGAGGAAGAAGAGATTGGATTTATACCCCACCCTTCACTACCCAAAGGAGTCTCAGAGCGGCTGACAATCTCCTTTCCCTTCCCCTCCCCACAACAGACACCCTGTGAGGTAGAAGAAGAAGAAGAAGAAGAAGAAGAAGAAGAAGAAGAAGGGATTGGATTTATACCCCGCCCTCCACTACCCAAGGGAGTCTCAGAGTGGTTTACAGACTCCCTTCCCTTCCCCTCCCCACAACAGACACCCTGTGAGGTAGAAGAAGAGGAAGAAGAGATTGGATTTATACCCCACCCTTCACTACCCAAAGGAGTCTCAGAGCGGCTGACAAACTCCTTTCCCTTCCCCTCCCCACAACAGACACCCTGTGAGGTAGAAGAAGAGGAAGAAGAGATTGGATTTATACCCCACCCTTCACTACCCAAAGGAGTCTCAGAGCGGCTGACAATCTCCTTTCCCTTCCCCTCCCCACAACAGACACCCTGTGAGGTAGAAGAAGAAGAAGAAGAAGAAGAAGAAGAAGAAGAAGAAGAAGAAGAAGAAGGGATTGGATTTATACCCCGCCCTCCACTACCCAAGGGAGTCTCAGAGTGGTTTACAGACTCCCTTCCCTTCCCCTCCCCACAACAGACACCCTGTGAGGTAGAAGAAGAAGAAGAAGAAGAGATTGGATTTATACCCCACCCTTCACTACCCAAAGGAGTCTCAGAGAGGCTTACAAACTCCCTTCACTTCCCCTCCCCACAACAGACACCCTGTGAGGTAGAAGAAGAAGAAGAAGAAGAAGAAGAGATTGGATTTATACCCCTTGCCCTTCACTACCCAAAGGAGTCTCAGAGCGGCTTACAAACTCCCTCTTCCCTTCCCCTCCCCACAACAGACACCCTGTGAGGGAGGTGGGGCTGAGAGAGCTCTGACAGAAACTGCCCCTTTTTCAAGAACAGCTCTTATCAGAACAACGGCTTGCCCAACGTCATCCAGCCAGGTGCAAGTGGAGGAATGGGGAATCAAACCCGGTTCTCCCAGATTAGAGTCCGCGCACTTAACCACGACACCAAACTGGCTCTCATTCCACCATACCCTGGAGCACTTTGCTTATTAACATTTGCTTTTATTTATTTATTTCATGTTTGTCCTTCCAGGGAGGAGTGGGGATTTGAACCTGGGTCTCTAACCAGCCCTCTCACCCCTAGTGCCACACTGGCTCTGAGTGATCTCACACTCCCCCAGGGTTGGATCCTGGTGCTGACGTAAGGTTCCTCTCCCAGCCTCCCTCTGATTTGATAGCTGAAGGGGTTTTTCCTCTTCCAACGCCATCTTACCTGGGTGCCGGCAGATGTGCTCACATTGCTTGAGCGTGGAAAACCGGTTCCTGTTGCCCTGGCAGCCCCCGTAAATGAAGAGCACGCAGGACTGGTTGCGCGGCTCGTAGTAGTAGCGGGGCATGTGGGCCCTGCAAGGACCGGGATCCATGGGAAGTTTGCAGATCTCTGTGCATGCATGAGATAAGAAAGGCGGTTAGAAGGCTGGCACCATGGATACGAGGTCCGTGACTCATCTGGAGGGCTCCGGGGTTTCAGTGAGACATCTCTACACGCACAACATGCATTTAACACAATATCATACTTCATAGTAGGGCTTCCAAGCCCCTCCCCCAGGTCCCATTGCTCTCTGCTGCTTCCGGCAGTGTGTGGGGGGATTAAGGGCAGGGGAAGCAGCCTCATGTACTTACTGGAAGTTCATACAGGAAGTGAGAAAGGGTAGCTCTAGGAATTGCCAGAAACTCTATGCTTGTACCATAGAGTTTCCAGCAATTCCTAGAACTACCTTTTCTCACTTCCTGTATGAACTTCCAGTAAGTACATGAGGCTGTTCCCCCCCTTTAATTCCCCCACACACTGCTGGAAGCAGCAGAGGGCAATGAGACCTGGGGGAGGGGATTTTAATAAGTTATCTCATGACACTGTGCCCCTTGCAACCCTATGTGACTAAGTACCCCTCCCCCTGAAAACGAAGGTCATTCACCAAATTTGTGGCTGCTCTGAGATTTACTTATTCATTCATTTAGAAAACGTATATATACGGCTGAAGCAATGATGGAGGAGGAGCAGAGGAGGGAAGGGGGCGGTGGCAGGGGGGGAAATCTTGTTTCACGGCATTGGAAAGATTACATGTATGAAAGCTTGTTAAAATAAAAAGATTAAAAAAAATTAGAAAACGTATATGCCTCATCTCCAGGTCACAAGTAAAATAGCACAATAAAGTCCCAAAACAACAACATGAAAACCAAAGCCGTAGAAAGACAACATAAAAACAATCCAGGGCACAAAAGCCACATGAAACAGCTTTCAGCACCCTCAGACTCCCCAGGCAGCTCTCAGGCCAGAAGAAGACCCCAGAAGGGCAACTAGAATGATCAAAGGGTCTGTGAAGAAAGGTTAAAGAGTCCCAAGCGTTTTAACCTTTCTTTACAGGGAAAGGGTTCCAACTCTTTTTATCATTCTAGTTGCCCTTTTCTGCACTTTTTTAATGCCCTAATATCCTTTTTGAGGTGTGGTGACCAGAACTGTACACAGTATTCCAAATGAGGTCACACCATCGATTTATACAGGGGCATTAAGATACTGGCTGATTTAAATGCCAGAGTTTCACCGACGTCCCCAGCAACATACTGACATTGCTTCCAGGTGTGTGGGGAGTGATGTCAGCACGTCAGGGTGCTGCTGATGCCCCGGGTTTCCTGTCATTTCCCCCCACTGGCCAGCTAAGCAGCAGCAGGAAGCGCCCCTGGCAGCAGGGACCCCTTTCCCCCAGCAGGTGCTGTTGAAGCCCATGAGGGCATTAGACCCTGCCTGAGGACCCTTCCGTCTCCAAACCACCCCCTCCCCCAGGCAACACCCCCAAATCTCCAGGAATTTCTCAACTGAGAGTTGGCAAGCCCAGGCAGAACCCACACTTTGAACAACACTTGGAAACTGATAGGCAGGGCATTGAAATCAGGAACATACCGACTTGCTGCTCGCACTTCTGGTTATTTGGTTATTTGGGTCTCTTGGCCAAGAACTCCAGGATCCTACACTGCCAATGATTGCCTCCTTCTAAGCTGCGGAGCCTTGTGAGCAAAAAATTCTACTTTGTGAGCTACCGGCATTGGAGTGGTGAGCGAGCGATTTGGCCGCTGCATCAATTAGTTGGCTCTGGAGGTTTATAAGCTGATGCTTGGGACAGAGCAGGTCGAGAAAGAAGTCCTTTTCTCCCTTTCTCACAAGACAAGAACCCCTTGTGGGCACTCCATGCAATCGCTGAGCAGTCGGGTTAGAATGGATAAAGGGAAGCCCTTCACCCAAAGAGTGATTAACCTATGGAATTCACTGCCACAGGAGGTCGTGGCAGCTACAAGCATGGACGGCTTCAAGAGGGAATTAGATAAGCATATGGAGCAGAGGTCCATCGGTGGTTATTAGCCACAGGGTATAGATGGGAACTCTCACTCTGGGGCAAGTGATGCTCTGTATTCTTGGTGCCTGGGGAGGGGTCAACAGTGGGAGGGCTTCTGGTGCCCTGGCCCCACTGCTGCACCTCCTGATGGCACCTGGTATATTTTGGCCGCTGTGTGACAGAGTGTTGGACTGGAGGGGCCATTGGCCTGATCCAACATTGGCTTCTCTTATGTTCTCTTATGAGCCATCCTTCCTGAGCTAAGACAAAAATGTGTGAGCCAGAGACTAAAAAACTGTGAGCTAGCTCACACTCACTCAGCTTAGAGGTAACTCTGATGGAGGGTGTGGTTGCCAGATCCTGGCTGGGAAACTTCTGGAGGTTTGGGGATGGAGCCTGGGGAGGTCAGGGACCTCAGTGGGGTGCAATGCCATAGAGTCCACCTTGCAAAGCATCCCTTTTCTCCAGGAAGAATCGATCTCTGTAGTCTGGAGATGAACTGTAATTCCAGGGGATTCCCAGGTCCTGCCTGGAAATTGGCATCCCTACGAAGGACCACGTTGCCCTGCACTCCCTCCCTCCCTCCCTCCCTCCCTCCCTCACCTGGGTACAGGCAGTTGCTGTGACACTCCTCCAGGGTATGGAACCGGTTTCTGTTGCCCCTGCAGCCGCGGTAAATGAATTTCTCGCAGGTTTTGTTGGTGTGATTGTAGAAGTACCTGATCTTGTGATCCCTGCAACGGCCCCGATTCACCGGCAGCCTGCAGATGTCTGAAAGACAGGAAGGGGGGGGGATTTTTAAGAGGAGTCAAATGCAGACTTTGCCGGGAAAGCAGAGCCAAGGAGATGTGGGGTTGCCATCCTCCAGGTAGGGCCTGGAGATCTCCCAGATGACAAAGATCAGAGAATCATACAGAGTTGGAAGGGGCCACAGAGGCCATCTAGCCCCACCCCCTGATCAATGCAGGATTGCAGTCTTAAAGCATCCCTGACAAGGGTTTGTCCAGCTGCTGCTTAAAAACTGCCACCGAGGGGGAGCTCACCACCTCCCAAGGCAGCTGATTCCACTGTGGGCACAACTCCGACTGTAAAAAAGTTTTTCCTAATATCCAACAGGCCCCTTCCCACCCTTAATTTAAACCCATTGACCTCAAAGCCTTAATCCGAAGCCTTGATTTTTGACCACCTACCAGCTAACTGTTTTGTGTTTGGAAGAAACTCAGCCTGCGGTCCCACTCTGCTGGGCTGTCTTTTCTGGTTAATTCCCTGAGAAGCCGGGAGACTTGTCCTTTCACTCCTGGGCTGTTGGGAAAGACTGAAAGGACTGGTGGCACTTACCAAGACTAGGGTGAGAATTTGTCTCTCTCTAGTGATTTGTAACTTTGTTTTGACACACCCTCCTTGTAACCAAAAATCCATATCTGGGTTTGGGATGGGGACTTTTGACAGTCAGGGAATGGAGGCGTAGAAGGAAGGTTGGACTTCAAGAAGACCTCTTCTACCTCTTGGTGGTGTTGCCAGCTCTGGGTTAGGAAATTGCTGAAGATTTGGAAGTGGAGCCCACAGACAGTAACGTCAGGGGGGGATGAAGTGGTCTCATCCAGGTATGTTTAGCCCCGAGAGGAGACGACTGAGAGGGGATAGGAGAACCATCTTCAAGTACTTGAAGGGCTGTCATATAAAGGATGGTGTGGAGTTGTTTTCTGTTGCCCCAGGAAGTCAGACCAGAACCAACAGGTTGGAATTAAATCAGAAGAGTTTTTGGCTCAACATCAGGAAGAACTTTCTGACAGCTAGAGTGGTTCCTCAGTGGCTTCCTCGGGAGGTGGTGGAGCTCTCCTTCTGTGGAGGTTTTGAAGCAGAGGCTAGATGGCCACCTGACAGCAATGCGGATTCTGTGAACTCAGGCAGATCACAAGAAGGGAGGGCAGGAAGGGTTGCACCAGTGCCTAGTTCTCGTGGCCCTTTCTTACACGCCCGGGGAAATGCCACTTTGGGGTCAGGAAGCAATTTGGGGTCAGGAAGCAATTTGGGGTCAGGAAGCAATTTGGGGTCAGGAAGCAATTTGGGGTCAGGAAGCAATTTGGGGTCAGGAAGCAATTTGGGGTCAGGAAGCAATTTGGGATCAGGAAGCAATTTTGCAGTCAGGAAGCAATTTTTCTCCAGGCTGGTTTGGTTGGAGATCCTGCAGGGTTTTTTGTCATCTTCTGGGCATGGAACAGCAGTCTGAACTCTCTTCTTTCACTCCTAGGATGCAAATGACTTGCTGGGGAATTGTCACAGGTAAGCAAGGACGAGGGTGTAGTCCACAGTTCTCTGAAGGCACACGTTTCAAGTCGCAACCGACTGATGCCAGCTCTGCCAAGGGGCTTTCAAGGCAAGGGGGAAGCAGAGGTGGTTTGCCGTGGCCTTCTGGGCAGAGTCTTCCTTGGTCCTCTCTCGGCCAAGCATGGACCCTGCTTAGCTCCTGAGATCTGTAGACATCAGACCGTACACCATGCCGCCTTCCACTGAAGGCACACAGTGAGCATCAACTGACCCATTTTTGAACACAGGAAGTCAAACCCTTGTTGATTCTGACACGCAGTGGACCTCCTGGGTCTCAAGCAGAGAGGTCTCTCACTTCACCTACTACCTGATCCATTCTCAACAGGAGATGCCTGGGACTGAAGCTGGGATTTCTGCATGCAAAGCATGTGCTCTCACTGTGAACCAGAGCCCCTTACAAACCATTTCCACAATAGCAGGGGTCATTTCGGAGAAAAAAAGGTGCAGGAGCTCATCAGCATAACTCATTAGCATAACTTATTTGCATATGCCACACCCCCTGACATCACCGGAAGTGTGTCAGAAGGCAACACCCACCGCTCAGGCTCCACCCCTAGGGAGTGTCTTTCCACTCTGGGGGCTGTCATTCCAGTCCCAGAGTAGCCTATCTGGGCCTAGGAGGAATGCTACACGTGCTGCTTTGTGCTCCTGCTGGGAGCTGGGGGCGGGTTAGGGTTAGGGCTAGGGTTAGGGTTCTGTGCTTCTAACTGCTGGAGCTCTGCTCCTGCGTGCTCCTGCTCCAAATGAACTCCTGCACAATAGATAGATTGATGCATAACCCTGAAGTTTATACTGTCTTCCCCCCACCAGTCCACAGCCTCTCACCTTTGTACATGCAGTTCCAGGCACACATTTCCAGAGTGGGAAACCTGTTCTCATTTCCACCACAGCCACTGTACAGGAAGCCCTTGCAGCTCTGGGAGCTGGGCAAATAGTGAAACATTGGGAGGTAGCCATCACACGGGCCCTTCTCTGCTGGGAGGGTGCAGATGTCTGTCGCTGGAGAAGAGGGAGACAAGAGAGAGAGTGAGTGCTGGTCTGGGAGGCTGGGGGAGCTCTGAAGACAAAATCAACAAAATTGAGAGGGTGCAGAGGAGAGCGACGAGGACGATCAGGGGTCTGGAGACTGAGCCCTATGAGGAAAGGCTATTAGGGCCTTGGGAACATTCAGTTGGGAGGAGAAGAGTTTGAGGGGGACACGATTGCTCTCTTTAAACATTTGAAAGGCTGTCCTTTGGAGGAGGGCAAGGAGCTGTTCCAGTTGGCAGCAGAGGAGAGGACCGGAAGCAACAGGTTTAAATTACATGCAGAAAGGATGTCGGCTGGATCTTAGGAAAAACTTTTTCACTGTCAGAGTGGTTCAGAGGTGGAATCAGCTGCCTTGGGAGGTGGTGAGCTCCCCTTCCGAATTGCAAGACTAGATCTAATGGGTGGAAATTACAAGGAAGTCGTTACTGGCTAAATTTCAGGCGAGACGTCCTAACTGTCAGAGTGGCTGAGCAGTGGGACAGACTGCCTCGGGAGGTGGTGGATGCTCCTTCCCTGGACGTTTCCAAGCAGAGGCTGGATGACCATCTTTTTGGTATGTCGTAGGGCTCTCTTTCGGCTACGCTCCTGCAGAGCGCAGGGGGTTGGACTAGATGACCTGCAAGGCCCCTTCCAGTTCTAACATGCTATGATTCTATGATTCTATGTATTGGAATGGCCACATGTATTTGTGCATGAGATCCTACCTCTCATGCAAATGGCCACATGTACTTAGGCATGAACCCCCATTGCTCATGCAAACAAGCGCCGCCTCGGCTGCATAACAAAAGCTGGCTAGGATCCTGGAACAGATCTATAGGCTCACCTGGGTCCTAGAATTAACCAATGGTTGAACCTTGCACTGTAAATAGCCTCTCACGGGGAGTGTGTGTGTCTGTGTTTGGGTGTGGTGTGTTGCGGGGATTTAAGCAGGCCTCGGACCCAGCTTGTCTGTCTCGAGTTCGAGCAATAAACCATGAGCTGATCACTCTACGTGTCTGAACCCAGGATATTTCACCTTCACTGACAGCTTCCAAGATAAGGCTGGACGGATATATGCCAGAGGTGCTTTAGGCTGGTCCTGCACGGGGCAGGGGGTCGAACTAGATGGTCTGTGGGACCCCTTCCGACTCTGTGATTCTATGAAGAGCGCCCTGGTGGGCAGCCTGGAGAACTGGGAGCACCAACCAAAAGTTAAGAACATAAGAGAAGCCAATGTTGAATCAGGCCAATGGCCCAACCAGTCCAACACTCTGTGTCACACAGTGGCCTAAAACACCAGGGGCCCTCAGGAGGTCCAGCAGTGGGGCCAGGACACCAGAAGCCCCCTCCCACTGTTGCCCCCTCCAGCACCAAGAATACAGAGCATCCCTTGCCCCAGACATAAGAACACAGGAGAAGCCAGTGTTGGATCAGGCCAATGGTCCATCCAGTCCAACAGTCTGAGTCACACAGTGGCCAAAAATATCAGGTGCCCTCAGGAGGTCCACCAGTGGGGCCAGGGCACTAGAAGCCCTCCCACTGTTGACCCCCAAGCACCAAGAAGACAGAGCATCCCTTGCCCCAGACATAAGAACACAAGAGAAGCCAATGTTGGATCAGGCCAGTGGCCCATCCAGTCCAACAGTCTGAGTCACACAGTGGCCAAAAATATCAGGGGCCATCAGGAGGTCCACCAGTGGGGCCAGGGCACTAGAAGCCCTCCCACTGTTGACCTCCACCCAGCACCAAGAATACAGAGCCTCACTTTCCCCAGACATAAGAACACAAGAGAAGCCAATGTTGGATCAGGCCAATGGCCCATCCAGTCCAACAATCTGAGTCACACAGTGGCCAAAAATATCAGGGGCCATCAGGAGGTCCACCAGTGGGGCCAGGACACTAGAAGCCCTCCCACTGCCCCCCCAGCACCATATCTCCAAAATCTCCAGGTATTTCCTAACCCAGAGTTGGCAATCCCTCGCCTTATGGCTGTGCTAATGTGTTGCTCTGTCAATCTACAGACACCCCCTCCCAAACCATTCTCAGCATTGCTGTGTTTGAGAACCACCATCAGAGGAGTGGCTGATTCAGAAATCCAATCAGAAGAAGAAGCCGATTCAAGCAACTGGAGGCTTGTGCTCCTCTCTCCCAGAATGCTTTCTGGCCTCTTTGATAGTTTGCAGCTGGCACCAGTGCAACCCTTGAGCCAAATCACTTTGGCCGAACTGTGGCCACCCGGGGAGGAATGACTTTGGTTGGGAACCATTCCCAGAACTGCAAGGAAATCCAGAACCCCAAAACGGTTCTGGATGCTGCGTAGCCAAAGTCTGTAAAACTGGACTTGCGCCATTTTTAATTTTAAAAATATTTATTATCTACAGCACCCCTCCAGTTCTGTGCAGCTCACGTGAAGAAAGGATATCAATTAAAACAAGTTCAAAAGAATACAAAGCATCACGACCAACGGTGAATGCAATCTTAATATATCAGAAGATCCTCATTCCCAGAATAGCCAATGTGTTAAGAATATAAGAGAAGCCATGTTGGATCAGGCCAATGGCCCATCCAGTCCAACACGCTGTGTCACACAGTGGTCAAAAACCCAGGTGCCATCAGGAGGTCCACCAGCAGGGCCAGAACTTCAGAAGCCCTCCCACTGTTGCCCCCCTAAGCACCAAGAATACAGACCATCACTAGCCCGAGGCCTAAGATCACAAGAGAAGCCATGTTGGATCAGGCCAATGGCCCATCCAGTCCAACACGCTGCGTCACACGGTGGTCAAAAACCCAAGTGCCATCAGGAGGTCCACCAGCAGGGCCAGAACTCCAGAAGCCCTCCCACTGTGGACCCCCAAGCACCAAGAATACAGACCATCACTAGCCCGAGGCCTAAGATCACAAGAGAAGCCATGTTGGATCAGGCCAACAGCCCATCCAGTCCAACATGCTATGTCACACAGTGGTCAAAACCCGAGTACCATCAGGAGGTCCACCAGCAGGGCCAGAACTCCAGAAGTCCTTCCACTGTGGCCCCCAAGCACCAAGAAGACAGACCATCACTTGCCCCAGGCCTAAGATCACTAGAGAAGCCATGTTGGATCAGGCCAATGGCCCATCCAGTCCAACATGGTGTGTCACAGTGGTCAAAAACCCAAGTGCCATCAGGAGGTCTACCAGCAGGGCCAGAACTCCAGAAGCCCTCCCACCGTGGCCCCCCAAGCAACAAGAATACAGACCATCACTTGCCCCAGGCCTAAGATCACAAGAGAAGCCATGTTGCATCAGGCCAATGGCCCATCCAGTCCAACATGGTGTGTCACACAGAGGCCAAAACCCAAGTGCCATCAGGAACAATGCTCCCTCTAAGCTGTGGGGTCTGGTGAGCAAGAATTCTACTTTGTTAGTGACTGGCATTAAAGTTGTGAGTGAGCAATTTGGCTGCTGCATCAGTTAGTTTGCTCTGCAGTGATCCTTTTTGAGCTGAGCCAAAAATGTGTGAGCTGGAGGCTAAAAAACTGTGAGCTAGCTCACACTGACTCAGCTTAGAGGGAACACTGATCAGGAAGTCTGCCAGTGGGGCCAGGACACTAGAAGCCCTCCCACTGTTGCCCCCCCCCCCACGCACCAAGAAGACAGAGCATCCCTTGCCCCGGACTGAGAGTTCCTATCTATACCTTGTGGCTAAGAGCCACTGATGGACCTCTGCTCCAGATGTTTATCCATATATTTGTTGTTTCTGAGTAGCCCACAAACCAGGCATGAAGGTCATGGCCCTGCACCATTGTCTGCATCTGATAGTCACAGGTAGACTGTCCCTGAACATGGAGGCTCAATTGGACTATCCTGGCTAGTACCAGTCTCTGGAGTTCTCCTGCTTGGAAGTGCATGTCCAGAGATCTTTGGGGATTAATTCGCTTTTCCATGGTGTGTGTGTGTGAGAGAGAACACCCCTGAACTGGAAAGCAGAGAGAGAGACACCAGGGACATAAGAACATAAGAACATAAGAGAAGCCAATGTTGAATCAGGGCAGTGGCCCATCTAGTCCAACACTCCCTGTCACACAGTGGCCAAAATATACCAGGTGCCATCATGAGGTCCAGCAGTGGGGCCAGGACACCAGAAGCCCTCCCACTGCTGCCCCCTCCAGCACCAAGGATAGAGTGCATCACCTGCCCCAGACTGAGAGTTCCCATCTATACCCTGTGGCTAATAGCCACTGATGGACTTCTGCTCCAGATGTTCATCTAATTCCCTCTTGAAACTGTCCATGCTTGTAGATGTGAGCTGAAGTGTGGTGCCCGGACCCGCCTGGGCTTTGTCATGCCAGGAATTCCTTCTCCCTCCCTGAAAGACGAAGTGGATGGGGAAGACGGGGGTGATGTTACTTACCGTGATCCTTGTGAGAAGTGTGGAGGGCACACGCTGCTCCCAGAAGCAGAAGCAGCCTCAGTCCCATGGCCGGTGTGTCGGTGTCTGGCTGGCAGGGGAGGCTATTTGTTTAATGTCGGGATGATGGGAAGGGAGGGGGGAAGGAGGCAGGCTGTGTAATTGGCCAGCCCCTCCCAGGTGGGGAGGAGGAGGATCAAGCCCAAGGGCAAGGGATTCGGCTCTGCCTATCTGCTCTGGGCCTTGGGAGTGCAGCAGAGATTGACATGCGCTCCACATCTGTGCAGACGGTGCCCCCTCAAGCCCTCACCCCCAAGACGCATGTGGGGGATTTCAACAATGGTGTAAACTCGGAGGGCGGGGGCAGATTCACGCAAGGGAAGAGTCGATGGCCCGTTCTGCATCTGGCATTTGCTCCGTTGTTTTACCAAACCAAGACCGGAACAGAAAAAGATGCGGCTCAAAACCACGTTCAGAAACCCGGGGCCAATGCCGTACTGACTGCAGAGTCACCCCCGAATGGCCATAAAATGGCCATTAATCTATGCAGACAGTACCATAAAACTGAGAGATCAAAGGAAGTGAAACCGGCATGCAGTGTGGATGCTACAATAAAATCCGATGAAGGACGTGACAGTGGCATGTAATGTAGAGGGGAATTTCTGGTCATGAGTTTGGTAAAGCAGTGGAGCACATGCTAGATACAGAATTGACCAATGTTGTAGTTTGGTGTAGTGGTTAGGAGCGCAGACTCTAATCTGGGAGAACCAGGTTTGATTCCCCACTCCTTCACTTGCAGCTGCTGGATGACCTTGGGCAAGCCATCGTTCTGGCAGAGCTGTTCTCTCCTCGAAAGAGCTCTCTCAGTCCCGCCTACCTCCCAGGGTGTCTGTTGTGGGGTGGGGAAGGGAAAGGAGATTGCAAGCCGCTCTGAGACTCCAAGTGAAGGGTGGGGTATAAATCCCATCTCTTCTTCTTCCTCTTCCTCTTTTTCTTCTTTGGAGAGAAAAGCCTCAGACTCTCACCGCGACTTTGGACTGGTCAGCCTGGTGGTGTAAAAAGCACTGTGTGTGGGCTTGTCCCCCCTTGATCTTTCCAAGGTTTAAATGCAATGCAAAGGTCTGGCATTCTCCAGACTTATGGCCCTATAGCCAGGACAATCCTCAACGATGATTGATGTCCCTGTCATCTAAAGGGCATGGGAGGAAGCGGGTCAAAGAGAGAGAAGGGCTCCGTTGCTGAGTTGGACCAGTGTAAGGTTTGCCCTGCATCTTCCCAATCACCTTTTGCACAGAGCTTCTCATTAAGCAGGGAAAGGTCTCTGTTGGTCGCTGCTGTTCTTACAACACTCTCCGGTGTCAAGGAGCCCCAGGTGCAAGGCTCGACTGAAACTCATTCCAGTCCAGTCCTGTTGGATCAGGCCAGTGAAGGCCCATCTAGGTCTCACACAGGGGCCAAGCAGTTCTCCTGGAGGGCCAACAACAGGGCAGAGAGAGGCCGAGGCCTTCCCCTGAGGATGATTTCTGGCCCTGGCATCCCAAAATTCATTTCCTCTGAATGTGGAGGTTCCCTTTAGTCACCATGGCTAGTAGCCACTAATGGATGTCTTCTCCGTGGATCCACCTAACCCGCTTTTAAAGCCATCTATGATCACAGCAAACGGTGGCTCAGTGGTTAAGACGCTGAACTGCAGACCAGAAGTTCAGCAGTTCAAGACCCAAGTGCCGCATGACAGAGTGAGCTCCCGCCTCCGGCCCCAGCTCCTGCCAACCTAGCAGTTCGAACGCAAGAAATTGTAATTAGATAAATAGGTACTGCTTCAGTGGGAAGACAACAGTGTTCCGTGTGCCTTGGCATCCAGTCATGCTGGCCACATGACCATGGAAGACGTCTTCGGACAGCGCTGGCTCTTCAGCTTGGAAACGGAGATGAGCACCGCACCCCTAGAGTCAGATTTGACTGGCTTTCGAGCAAGGGAAACCTTTACCTTTACCTTATGGTCATGGCCATCACTACAAGCTACACACCAGCATGGACTTTATCAACTGGGACTCTCCTTGGACAAGGTGTCATGTTGGGCCTTGGCTACCTATGTTCACATCCTCTCTCTGGCATGAAACTCACTGGGTGGACTTGGGCGAGGCACTCCCTCTCAGAGAGGACTGCCTCACAGGACTGTTGTGATGATACAGGGAAGAAGAGGAGCCGAGGATGAAGTCCTGAGCTCTGTGAAAGGAAAGGCAGGATTAAAGTATAGGAGACAGACGATCTGGCTCTAAAGGCAGCTGGGCCGGCGTCTGCCTTTGGGCGGCAGCTGAGGCAAAGAAAGGTGGACTAGCCAGTTTGGTGCAGTGGTTAAGTGCGTGGACTCTGATCTGGGAGAACCGGGTTTGATTCCCCACTCCTCCACTTGCACCTGCTGATGTGACCTTGGGTCAGTCACAAGCTCTGGCACAGCTGTTCTCTCAAGGACAGTTTGTGTTAGAGTTCTCTCAGCCCCACCTACCTCACAGGGTGCCTGTTGTGGGGAGGGGAAGGGAAAGGAGTTTGTCAGCCGCTCTGAGACACCTTTGGGCAGTGAAGGGCGGGGTATAAATCCAAACTCTTCTTCTCTTCTTCTATGAAGGTAAGTAAAGTAAAAAGGATGTGGACAAAACCAAGAGGGTGCAGAAGAGACCAGTGAGGATGATCAGGGGTCTGGAGACTGAGCCCTATGAGGAAAAACTATAAGGGCCTTGGGAATGTTTAGTCTGGAGAAGAGGAGACTGGGGGGGACGGGACAGGATTGCTCTCTTTAAATCTTTGAAAGGCCGTCCGTCATTCGGAGGAGGGCAGGGAGCTGTTCCAGTTGGCAGCAGAGGAGAGGATCTGAAGCAACGGGTTTAAGTGACATGCAGAAAAGGGATTGGCTGGAGATTAGGAAACACTTCTTCACGGTCAGAGTGGTTCAAAGGTGGAATCAGCTGCCTGGGGAGGTGGGGAGCTCTCCTTCACTGGAAGCTTCCAAGAGGAGGTTGGACGGATATTTGTCAGGGATGCTTTAGGCTGGTCCTGCATTGGGCAGGGGGTTGGACTGGACGGTCTGCATGGCCTCTTCCAACTCTCTAAGATTCTATCCTATGAAAGGTAAGAAGCAGCGCCTGGTTGCTTGTAAAGGTCAGGTTCATCTCTCTTTAGGCAAGAATTCTGTAGGAGAAGGGCAACCAGAACGATCAGGCAGTTAGAGCACCTCCCCTATAAGCAAAGGCTGAAGAGTCTGGGACTTTTCTGTTTAGAAAAGAGATGACTAAGGGGGAACATAATTCTAAAATTATGCACAGGGTAGAGAGAGTCGACCAAGAGAACTATTTGTCCCTCTCCCAAAAGACTAGAACTGGAGGCCGTCCAGTGAAGCCGATGGGCAGTAGGTTCAGGAGAGACAGAAGGAAATACCACTTTACACAGAGAATGATTAAAGTGTGGAATTTGCTGCTGAAGGATGTTGTGATGGCGGCAGGAATAAGCAGTTTTAAAAGTGGATTAGATAGATTCATGGAGGATAAGTCTATCAGTGGCTACTGGCCATGGTGGCTGAGAGGAACCCCCACATTCAGGCGCACTAGGATTTGGGGGCAGTGCCTCGGGAGAGGAGACTTCAGCTTCTCCTAGACTCCAGGGTATACCATGGAGTCCACACTCTAAAATTGCTGTTTCCCCCCCAGGAGACCAATCTGCAGTCTGGGGATCAGACCGAATTCCAGGAGAATTCCAGGTCCCGGCTGGACGTTGGCAACCCCAGGTGGCTGGCATGCCTTTCTGCGTCCTCACACGGGATCTTTCCTGCTCGCACGCATTGTTCCTCCTGCGTCTCACCGCGGTTCTTCCTGCGTGCTGTGTCTGCCTGACAGGACAAGGCGCTCCGTGCGCACAATGAGATGCCTATCAGGTGCACGGGACATTCCAGTGCCTCTTTGATGCCATCAGCAGCATTGTGCGAGATCAAAGCCGGCCCCGGAAGAACAATGCAGGGCGGGAGGCAGCGGGGAGACGGCGCAGGGCAGGATCCTGGCGGGGAAATGGCTACAGTCGTCTCTCTGGCCCTCTAGGGTGGGGGTCCCCGACTTTTTTGTTTTGAGTCTGTGGGCACCTACCCTGGGGTTGCCAACCTCCAGGTGATGGCTAGAAATCTCCTGGGATTATGACTGATCTCCGGGTGACAGAGACCAGTTCACCTGGAGAAAAGGGTTGCTTTGGAAGATGGGCTCTGTGGCACTGAAGCCCCTCCCCAAGCCCCACCCCCTCAGGCTCCACCCCCCAAAAATCTCCAGGTATTTTCTAACCCAGAGCTGGCAACCATTAAAAGGCTGCTGTCAGAGGTGAGGCCAACGAAGCAAGAAGAAGAAGAAGAAGAAGAAGAAGAAGAAGAAGAAGAAGAAGAAGAAGAAGAAGAAGAAGAAGAAGAAGAAGAGGAAGAGGAAGAGGAAGAGATTAGATTTATATTCCACCCTTCACTACCTGAACAAGTCTCAGAGTGGCTTACAGATTCCTTTCCCTTCCTCTCGCCACAACAGACACCCTGTGAGGTAGGCGGGGCTGAGAGAGCTCTTTCCAGGACTGCCCTCGAGAGAACAGCTCTGAGAGAACTTGTGACTGACCCGTCACACCAGCAGCTGCATGTGGAGGAGTGGGGAATCAAACCCGGTTCTCTCAGATTAAAGTCCACGCTCTTAACCACTCCACCAAACATTTCAAGGGAGTTAGGTTACACTTAAACCTAATAACCTAATAAAATGTTCAACATTTCAGGCAAAAAGTCTGTTTAACGGGATGCCATTTTGAATGAACATTTTGCTTGTTTGTTTGTTGAATGCACACAGCTCAAGATCCTTGTGCCGTGCTTCCTGCTGCCGCCAAAGAAACGTCTTCAAAATCTGCACAGCCAATCAGATGTCCAATGGCCAATCAGAAGCCTTGCTGGGCAAAGGCCCCTCCTGACCCCACCCCACCTTCTAAAAACACTTGGTGGGCACAAAAAAAGGTGCCCGTAGGAACAATGGTGCCCATGGGCGCCATGTTGGGAACTGCTGCTTTAGGGGAACGGCAACAGTCTATTACAGGCCTGTGATTGGCCACTGCTGCAAAGGGCATCCTACAGAGGAAGGAAATCTGTCAGGGGAGGCTCCCTTTCAGAAGCAGAAGGAGCAGAAGAAGCAGAAGAAGCAGAAGAGATTGGATTTCTTCCCCACCCTTGACCACCCATACAATCTCCTTTCCCTCTGTGAGGTAGGTGGGGCTGAGAGAGCTCTCCCGAGAACTGCCCTTGAGTGAACAGCTCCGAGAAAACTTGTGACTCAGCCAAGGTCCCTCCAGCAGCTGCAAGTAGAGGAGGAGTGGGGAATCAAACCTGGTTCTCTCAGTTTAGAGTCCGCACACTTAACCACTACACCCAACTGGCTCCTGCCTGCATTTTGCCATTGTACGAGAAGGTAGCCAACCCCAGGGGCCCTTCTTCCCCACAGCCCACATATTCAGTATATACCTCCCTTCCTCCTGGCCAGGAATGCTCTGCTGGAAGCTAAAAGAGAGGGCAAAGAGTCCCCTGTTCTGTCCACCCATGTGCAGGAGCATCCCCGTCACATATGCCCACATTTCAAAGCGTGTCTCCTTCACAAGATTATTCTGCGTTGCAGACGGGAGTGCCGGGCAGTGCCCCCTTTTACCCCGTAGATGCCAAAAGATCAATGTAAAGCAGAATGCAAAAATGACTACAGCTGCCCCGGGGCTCAGAAATGCTGTTCAGCAACATGCGCCACAGTCTGCGTCGACCCTCATTACTGTAAGTCGCAGGGCTGCCAAGATGGGAGAGGGAAGAAGTCAAAACAAGGGGGGAAAACGCAGTGTGCCAAAACCACAGTGCGTGAAAACAGATGAGCACTCCGAGTGCAGTTAACAACTCTCATATCAATGCCTTTAAATAAACATTTTGAAATACCAACGAAGTGTATATTCTTAATATATATATTCAGTTATCAAAGTTTATTCATAACAACTCCAACAGTATTTAATGCAAAGTCAAACGCTCCAAGTCAGAGTCACAATGTGACGCATAAAGCACCCAGACTCTCAAAGCGCAACCATCTAATTCTGAAGTTCTCAATATGACAAATTTATATAACAGATCAGCAATTGGAAGTTAGGCACCGATGTGTATCCTAGGCATATAATCACGTTTCCATCTTGCGCATGAAGATCCTTCTTGGGACCCATCTACACTCCTCCTCCTAACCCTCTCTCCTCTTCCCTCTCTGCAACAAAGTGGACGCCTCATCCGTATCGAGGGGTGCCTCCATTTGGTTGAGTTTCATTTCCCAGCCCCTTTCCAAAATGCTATTGGGATGAGGACTGGAGTTCAGTTCAGTTCAGTTCAGTTGACCTTTATTGGCATAAAATACCTTAAAATTTCGGCAGACATTTCGATAGGAGCTGCACTTATCAGCTAAGCCCTGTGCCGACCTAGAACTAGAAGCTACCTAGAATGGTATCCACCGCTGCATGAATGCACTTTGTTATGCTGTACCGCCTTTGATATATTAACGGTCTTATGTTACGTTTTATGTATTTTTACTGTGATAGCTATCTTGTTTTATTGGTTTTATGTAAGCCTCCCTGAGCCTGCGTCGGCGGGGAGGGCGGGGTAAAAGTCGAAACAATAAATAAATAATTACATTAAAAGAAGATTACTATAAAAAGAAATATGCATTTAAAACCATAAATACCACACATATAGAGCATAGGTAAAGGTAAAGGTTCCCTTGCTCGAAAGCCAGTCGAATCTGACTCTAGGGTTGTGGTGCTCATCTCTGTTTCAAAGCCGAAGAGCCAGCGCTGTCCGAAGACATTTCCGTGGTCATGTGGCCGGCATGACTAAACACCAAGGCGCACGGAATGCTGTTACCTTCCCACCGAAGTGGTACCTATTTATCGACTTGCAATTTCTTGCTTTCGAACTGCTAGGTTGGCAGGAGCTGGAACTAGAGACGGGAGCTCACTCCGTCACGCGGCACTCTTGGGTCTTGAACCGCTGAACTACTGACCTTCCACAGCCTGCAGTTCAGCGTCTTAACCACTTGAGCCACCACAGCTCCTACATATAGAGCATAGTGTAGCATAAAACAATTGCTCGCCGGAAGTTTTCCTGATGTGGCTTTGTCGCTGATTGTAAAAACATGGCTACCTTCACTGATATTTCCGGAACGGAATTGTTTAAAAGACGGTGCACTTTTAATGTATCAGGAAGGTCCCTCATGTTAGCTAAGATAGGATTTAAATATCTGGAATGTAAATCCATGTAAAATTGACAATGCGAACAAATATGCAAGACAGTTTCAATACATCCACAATTGCAACGGCAAAATCCATCCTCATATTCTGTATTGTTCTATCTCCCATGCAAGATTGTTGATGGAATTACATTGAATCTGGCTAGAGAAAAGGCTCTGTGCTGTTGCAGTACTTGTATAGCAGATAGATATGGGGCCATTCGGCCTACCGTAAGGGACATCTCAAAGTTCAGGGGGGGACAAGATTTGTTGGCTGAGCTGTAACGCCTTTGTGTTTCAGTATCAAGGACTCTGTGTTTAATATCTGAAAAGTGCCCATAAACGGGAGCATAAACAGTGAGTCCAATGGGATACCCATGGCAGTTATTTTATTCTCAAGAGGACAGAGATTAAGCCACTCATTGATGACAGGCAAAATAACCCCTGCAGAATATCACTGGCAAACTGCAGTGGCTGTACCCACCTGAACATCATAAGATTGCAACAACACAGACATTTTGATGCAATCATTCAGAGCAAGAGGTGTCCGCTATCAGACACTGTTAAATAAACAAAATATCGCACGAGTGCTGATGTTTTAAGCATGCTTTTATTTTAAGTTTTTTTTAAAAAATCTTCAGTTGTGTTTGTGTCCTTCATAAAGTTTATACCTCCGCCACCCGGCATTCCATTTTATGACACACACATGGTCCCGGGCCCAACAAGGTCTCATTTATGTCAGGTCCGGTCTGCATGACAAATGAGTTCAACATCCCTGCCCTAGGGCATGAGAGGCAGCAACACCTTCTCCTGGTTTGTGAAAGAATGGGAGATATCTAGTGCTGCCAACCTCCAGGTGGTGCCTGGAGATCTCAACTGATCTCCAGGCACCAGAGATCAGTTTCCCTGGAGAAAATGGCTTCTTCGGAGGGTGGACTCTCTGGCATTATATACCAATGGGGGTCCCTCCCCAACCCAAACCCTGTCCTCACCAGTCTCTACCCCCTAGATTTCCACATATTTCCCAACCCAGAGTTGGCATCCCTAGCCGATATCATAAGCACAGATGTGCACGAGAGAATGACAAGAGTTATTGTTCTACAAACACGGAGACAAGGTACGAGCCTGCGTTTTTACTCTGAAATGCACATCTGCACAGCTACAGACAGAAACTTACCTTGGGCTGCCCCTGTTGCTGTGGTGCGGAACAAGAAGCAGTGTGGTAGCTTGAGCTGGGTATCCCAAGAACAAAGGGGTGCAATCACCCCCCCTTTCCATGCTTCGTGCCCTTCTTCTTTGAGAGCAACTAGCAGCATCACCTAGGGGCTAGCATCTTCCTCTGTCTCCGGGGAGGATTTGTACCAGGTACAGAGCATCGTGTAACTACGGACCCTTACTTATAAGGAAATCAAGGTCCCCTCATTCTTCTTTTATCTCTGGGGCTCTTCCACACTTAATGGGGCCCGGGAATGGTAGACTGTGCTAAGGTCCCTGGGCCATGATTCTCACAAGCAGCCGTCATCGAGTGATCTCAGGCTATTGAAAAATACCCCCCGTGCTCACGTGCCCGTCCTTTTCTGTTCTCTGGCGCTTGCCCTCCGTAGTGACACCCGAGGAGCATCTGGGGAAGGGGAAGTACCTGGAGTTTGGTTCAGGCCTGTAGGTGTGAGTTCTGGGTCCAGGAGTCGCTTGTAACAGTTTCAGCTGCCAGTTTGATGTAGTGGTTAAGTGCACGGACTCTGATCTGGGAGAACCGGGTTTGGTTCCCCCACTCCTCCACTTGCAGCTGCTGATGTGACCTTGGGCAAGCCATCGTTCTGATAAGAGCTGTCCTTGAAAGGGCAGTTCTTGAAAGAGCTCTCTCAGCCCTGCCTACCTCACAGGGTGTCTGTTGTGGGGAGGGGAAGGGAAAGGAGTTTGTGAGCCACTCTGAGACTCCCTTGGGTAGTGAAGGGTGGGGTGTAAATCCAATCATTTCTCTTCTCATCTTTCCCATGTTTTCACAAGGTGTATAAAAGCAGAGGACACACATTATATGCACACTAGTCAGGGACGGAGGAACCATCCTGGATTTTATATACAGGACACAAGTACAAGGTACTGTGTTGGATTCAGGGCTTTTTTTTTTGTAGAAAAAGCCCAGCAGGAACTCATTAGCATAATAGGCCACACCCAACAGCAGGAACTCATTAGCATAATAGGCCACCCCCAGATCGTACAGCTCATTAGCATATCAGGCCACACCCACATGCTACCAGAAGTGTGGTCATCCAGCCACACCCACCTTTTTGCTTCTTATTCTGTTTACCTTGTTTGTTGTCAAAGGCTTAAGAGAGACAGTGTGGTGTAGTGGTTAAGTGTGCGGACTCTTATCTGGGAGAACTGGGTTTGATTCCCCACTCCTCCACTTGCACCTGCTGATGTGACCTTGGGTCAGTCACAAGCTCTGGCACAGCTGTTCTCTCAAGGACAGTTTCTGTCAGAAGTTCTCTCAGCCCCACCTACCTCACAGGGTGTCTGTTGTGGGGAGGGGAAGGGAAAGGAGTTTGTGAGCCGCTCTGAGACTCCCTTGGGTAGTGAAGGGCGGGGTATAAATCTAATCTCTTCTTCTTCTTCTCCCTCACAGGGTGTCTGTTGTGGGGAGGGAAAGGGAAAGGAGTTTGTCAGCCGCTCTGAGACGCCTTTGGGCAGTGAAGGGCGGGGCATGAATCCAATCTCCTCCTCCTCCTCCTCCTCCTCCTCCTCCTCCTCCTCCTCCTCCTCCTCCTCCTCCTCCTCCTCCTCCTCCTCTTCTTCTTCTTCTTCTTCTTCTTCTTCTTCTTCTTCTTCTTCTGGGCTTTTTTGTAGCAGGAGCTCCTTTGCATGTCAGGCCACACACCCTTAATGCAGCCAATCCTAATGAGTTTCTGCTGCTGGGTATGGCCTAATATGCTAATGAGTTCCTGCTGGGCGTGGCCAACTCAGGAGCCAGCCGGAACTCCGTTCCTGCCCCCAAATAGCCCTGGTTGGACCCAAAGACCCTGCTCTGCTGAAGAAGGATGCAAGGACCCTTAAGCCAGGAGATTCCTGGAATCCTCGAGGGGGAAGGGATCTGGTAGTTCATCTAGTTCGACACTATAAAGTACTGAGGCTGATGCATTGGAGAGTAATTTCAGCTCACACTTTATTTAGTTACAGGCAGATCTTGAGATGGATTTCCCTGGCCCTGAGGCCAGTTTATATCCCTGTAGCCAAACCACACCCAACACACACCCATTCCTGTGATACGCTATTGACAGTGCACTCAAGTCCCACAGGTCCATTCTCGGATCCTAGCCCTCCAATAGGTGTGTGCTGGGATCTGTTTGGGCTATTGTCTTTCGGAGCAAAGCTTGGGCCCTTCACATAGCCACGTGCGGACCTGACCACGTGCGTGGTCTCGCTGGGTACACAACAAACACCATGTCCATTGTACACAACCCTACAGGAGGTTGACCTGTTGTGTCGAGAGGCAACAGCCCTGACTCTGTCCAGAATCCGAAGGCCCGAAGAAGCACCGTATGTCTCTCATGTCTTCCGCAGGCCCATCACGGAGCCCTTTGACCAGGCGTGTCTCGAGGCTCCCGTGCTGGGAACTCCACTCCCAGTGTGTGTGAGGGGGCAAGTTTGGATCGGACCACAGTGCATCTGGAGAAGGGTTTTTCCAGCCTCTTCCAAACTGATGGTCAATAGAGACAATGTGAGTTGTCATGCAGCCACACCCCATGGCAGAGAAGGGACTGGAATAGACGGGGAGGGGCATCATTGGCACAGAAATCCCATTCATTGTGCTCTCAGGGCAAGCCAGTGAGGTCCGCTGGGCTGAGAAAGTGCGACTGGCAAACCTCAAGGAATTTGAACCCAGGTCTCCCAGCCTGTGGTCCACCATGATCAACACTAACCCCCCCTTTATCAACAGATATGATATTATTGTAATTATATCATAGCATTATATTATACTATATTATAGCATTGGAAAAAGTGCAGAAAAGGGCAGCTAGAATGATAAAAGGGTTGGGACACTTTCCCTGTGAAGAAAGGTTAAAGCGCTTGGGGCTCCTTAGCTTGGAGAAACGACAGCTGAGGGGTGACATGATTGAGGTTTATAAGATTATGCATGGGATTGAGCAGGTTGAGAAAGAAGTCCTTTTCTCCCTTTCTTGCAATACAAGTACTCGTGGGCACTCCATGAAATTGCTGAGCAGTCAGGTTAGAACAGATAAAAGGAAGTACTTCTTCACCCAAAGAGTGATTAACACAGGGAATTCGTGGCCACAGGAGGTGGTGGTGGCTATAAGCATGGACAGCTTCAAGAGGGGACTGGATATGCATATGGAGCAGAGGTCCATCGGTGGCTCTGAGCCACAAGGTCTAGAGAGGAACTCTCAGTCTGGGGCAAGGGATGCTCTGTATCCTTGGTTCTTTTGGGATGGGCAACAGTGGGAGGGCTTCTAGTGTCCTGGCCCCACTGCTGGATCTCCTGATGGCACCTGGTATTTTTGGCCACTGTGTGACACAGAGTGTTGGACTGGATGGGCCATTGGCCTGATCCAGCATTGTCTTATGTTCTTATATCCCCTTGCTAATGTGAGCTATGCCGGGTGTAGAGATGCCACAGGCTCTGCAGAGGGGCTCGGACAGTTTATCTCCCTGGTCTAGGGGCGTAAGGAACAAAGGACCTTCCTGGCGGGATACAGATAGGTAGCCCAAGAACTCGACACAGAGAAATGGTGAGAACATTCATGTCTTTATTGGGGAGCGAGTGGGCAATTCCACCAGCCTCCTTCCAAGATGCGGTTCACGATAATGGTGGGCAGGGGGCTGCCCCATGCCGGTGTCCCCTCCTGGGACCTGGGAGTTGCGCCGGAGAGCCTCACCATCTCTTGACAAGCGGAGCGAGTAACTCATGGTACTCCGCACTTACCTGCGGAAAGAAAAGAGAAGCAGTGATCTGGCTGCCTGGGGAACAACAGGGTGACTCTGCCGTAAAGGATCTTTTAGGATAGAAATTCATGGAAGCACAGAGTCGGAAGGGTCCATAGAAGCCATCTAGTCCAGCCCCCCTGCTCAATGCAGGATCAGCCTACAGCATCCCTGCCAAGGGTTTCTCCAGCCTCTGCTTCAAGACTGCCAGGGAGGGGGAGCTCACCACCTCCCCTGGCAGCCAATTCCACTGTTGCACAAACACTTGGGGCTCTTTAGCTTTGAGAAATGATGGCTGAGGGGTGACATGATCGAGGTTTATAAGATTATGAATGGGACTGAGCAGGTTGAGAAAGAAGTACTTTTCTCCCTTTCTCACAATACAAGAACTCGTGGGCACTCCATGAAATTGCTGAGCAGTCGGGTTAGAACAGATAAAAGGAAGTCCTTCTTCACCCAAAGAGTGATTAACACGTGGAACTCACTGCCACAGGAGGTGGTGGCAGCTGCAAGCATGGACAGTTTCAAGAGGGAATTAGATAAACATATGGAGCAGAAGTCCATCAGTGGCTAATAGCCACAGGGTATAGATGGGAATTCTCAGTCTAGGGCAGGTGATGCACTCTATTCTTGGTGCTGGAGGGGGCAGCAGTGGGAGGGCTTCTAGTGTCCTGGCCCCACTGCTGGACCCCCTGATGGCACCTGGTGTTTTTGGCCACTGTGTGACAGAGTGTTGGACTGGATGGGCCATTGGCCTTATCCAACGTTGACTTCTCTTATGTTCTTATGTTCTTAACTCTTATTGCAATTTCCCCCCCCTAATATCCAGCCAGTACCTTCCTGCCCTTAATTTAAACCCATTCTTGCAAGTCCTCTCCTCTGCTACCAACAGAAATAACTCCCTGCCCTCCTCTAAGTGACATGGCCCTCCAAAGGCTTCAAGAGAGCAACCAGCCCCCCCTACACTTCCTCTTCCTCAGGTAGCATCATTCCTAGGGAAAGAGGAATTACTGTGTTTGACTGGGTGGCAAATGGATCTGGCACATGGGCCAATGCCAGCAAGGCAGATTACTGTGTAACCTGACAGCTTGCACCTCTCCCACTGGAAGATTAAGCTATCCCTGTTTTGTGTAGCTATAGAGGGAACTCTCAGTCTGGGGCAAGGGATGCTCTGTACTCTTGGTGCTTGGGGGGGCCACAGTGGGAGGGCTTCTGGAGTTCTGGCCCCACTCGTGGACCTCCTGATGGCCTCTGGTATTTTTGGCCACTGTGTGACACAGAAGAGTGTTGGACTGGATGGGCCATTGGCCTGATCCAACATTGGCTTCTCTTACGTTCTTCTGTCTGGGGCAGAGATGCTCTGTCTTCTTGGGCGGGAGTTGACAGTGGGAGGGCTTCTAGTGTCCTGGCCCCACTGCTGGACCTCCTGATGGCCCCTGGTACTTTTGACCACTGTGTGACACAGAGTGCTGGACTGGATGGGCCATTGGGCCTGATCCAGTATGGCTTCTCTTAGGTTCTCATGAGGGGCTGCTGGTAGTTCTAATTGGTAACGACCGATGTTTAAGAAATGGTCTCCTGGCTGTTGGGGATCTCTCTGTGTTTTTGATTGAAATTGCCATCAATAATTAAAGGAGGAAGAGAAGAAGAGGAGGAGGTTGGATTTATACCCTGTCCTTCACTACCCAAAGGAGTCTCAGAGTGGCTTACAAACTCCTTTCCCTTCCCCTCCCCACAACAGACACCCTGGGAAGTAGAAGAAGAAGAAGAAGAGACTGGATTTATACCCTCAGAGTGTCTCAGAGTGGCTTCCAAACTCCTTCCCCTTCCCCTCCCCACAACAGACACCCTGTGAGGTAGAAGAAGAAGAAGAGATTAGATTTATACCCCACCCTTCACTACCCAAAGGAGTGTCAGAGCGGCTGACAAACTCCTTTCCCTTCCCCTCCCCACAACAGACACCCTGTGAGGTAGAAGAAGAAGAAGAGATTGGATTTATACCCTGCCCTTCACTACCCAAAGGAGTCTCAGAGAGGCTCACAAACTCCTTTCCCTTCCCCTCCCCACAACAGACACCCTGTGAGGTAGAAGAAGAAGAAGAGATTGGATTTATACCCTGCCCTTCACTACCCAAAGGAGTCTCAGAGAGGCTCACAAACTCCTTTCCCTTCCCCTCCCCACAACAGACACCCTGTGAGGTAGAAGAACAGGAAGAAGAGATTGGATTTATACCCCGCCCTTCACTACCCAAAGGAGTCTCCGAGCAGCTGACAAACTCCTTTCCCTTTCCCTCCCCACAACAGACACCCTGTGAGGTAGAAGAAGAAGAAGAGATTGGATTTATACCCTGCCCATCACTACCCAAAGGAGTCTCAGAGCGTCTTACAAACTCCTTTCCCTTCCCCTCCCCACTACAGACACCCCCTGTGAGGTAGAAGAAGAAGAGATTGGATTTATACCCTGCCCATCACTACCCAAAGGAGTCTCAGAGCGTCTTACAAACTCCTTTCCCTTCCCCTCCCCACAACAGACATCCTGTGAGGTAGAAGAACAGGAAGAAGAGATTGGATTTATACCCTGCCCATCACTACCCAAAGGAGTTTCAGAGCGGCTTACAAACTCCTTTCCCTTCCCCTCCCCACAACAGACACCCCCTGTGAGGTAGAAGAAGAAGAGATTGGATTTATACCCTGCCCATCACTACCCAAAGGAGTCTCAGAGCGGCTGACAAACTCCTTTCCCTTCCCCTCCCCACAACAGACACCCTGTGAGGTCAGTGGGGCTGAGAGAGCTCTGACCGAAACTGCTCTTTGTCAAGAACAGCTGTGCCAGAACTACGGTTTGCCCAAGGTCATTCAGCCAGGTGCAAGTGGAGGAGTGGGGGAATCAGATCCGGTTCCCCCAGATTAGAGTCTGAGCACTGAACCACTACACCAAACTGGTGAGAGTCTTTCAGGTGAGAGTCTTTCAGACTGGACAGATGGAACCATACACCTTGGATGAAGGTGGGGGACCCTGGCCTGGAGGGTCTGTGTGAGGTGGACAGCCCATCTGCTGCCCACCCACCAGGAATGACTCTTTGCCTCCACCGGCACAGCTCTTGTATATTTGTGAATAAAGCAAGTATTGCAGCTCTCCCGGAGTCTCATCTGGAGGGAACAAACTCAGAATCCAAAAGGGAGTACGTTGCAAGAAAAATCTGTCCCTTACCTGGCCTTGCACAGACCATCAGGCACTCCAGTTTGGCATGAAATTGATTGCCATTACCGCCACAGCCCCCATAAATAAATGCCTTGCATGAATCGGAGGTGGAGTCGTAGTAGTAGCGTGGAAAGTATGCCATACATTGACCTGCTTCTTTGGGCTGCTCACAAACCTCTGTAGCAACAGAAGAAGAAGAGGAAGAAGAAGAAGAAGCAGAAGAAGAAGAGGAGGAGGAGGAGGAGGAGGAGGAGGAGTTGGATTTATACCCTGCCCTTCACAGCTGACAATCACCTTCCCTTCCTTTCCCCACAACAAACGCCCTGTGAGGTAGGTGGGGCTGAGAGAACTTCTGACATAAACTGTCCTTGAGAGAACAGCTCTCAGAGACCTGCAACTTAAATAAGGTCACCCAGCTGGCTGCATGTGGAGGACTGGGGAATCAAACCCAATTCTCCAGATCAGCATAGGGTTATCAGGTAATGACTGGCAACCGGGGGGGGGGGTGGCGGCAAAGGGCACAGTGTTGCAGGCGAATTTCTTTTCTGTTTATGAAATACAGCATCGTGTACTTATGGAAGTTCATTGAAGAAGTGACCAAGGTTAGCTCTAGAAACTGTATGGTACAACTGCAGAGTTTCCAGCAATTCCTAGACCAAACCTTGGTCACTCCTTCTATGAACATATCGTAAATACATGCCACTGCTGGGACCGGGAACCCCACCAGGGTCTTGGCAGCCCTAGCAGATCATATGACCACCCCAACTATTTTGCCAGGTCTAGTATTGCTCAACTGTTGTCTGAGCCTCCGGCTCTGCTTTGTCTCCCCAGCCAAAGCTAGGAAAGTCAGGACTTCCGTACCTGGACTGATTTTCCCGCAGGCCTTCTCACATTCTTCCTTGGTCTCAAAGTTGTTGCTGTTCCCATGGCAGCCACCGTAGCTGAACTCTGAGCATCTCTTCTCGTCAACGTTATAGTAATAACGTACAAAGGCAGCTTTACAAGGTCCCGTCTCATGTGGTAAGCGGCACTGCTCGCTGCGCACTGTTGGAGGGACAAGGGAGGCGCATGAGGACTCCGGAGCACGGACAGTTTCCCTCAGTCAGGCCGCCAGCATCCCTGGACAACGGGAGCGGCAGGGCTCGGGGCGGACGCTTGGCCAGTACCTGAGTCCAGGCAGCCGAGGCCGCAGCCGGTGAAGCAGCATTTCTGGTGGAGGGGGCAGCCTCGGTCATCGCCGCAGGTGTCCTTGCAGGGAACAAAGGTCTGCACCACTTCCCGAAAGGGACACACTCCGGGGTGCTCTGGAACGAGAATGGGAAAAGATGTGGAGTTTCTGTTGAGGCCAGGGGGGGTTGCGTGAGCCCATTCCTACCACCCACCAGACCCTTCCCCAAGGGAGGCCCATGAAAAGCCATTCCTTGAGGGATTCTGCATCCTTCTCTCTTCCCAGACCGGGTCCTTTTGCCATCCCTTCGCTTCCTGTGCCTCGTGCTCCCTTTTGCTCCTGAGAGCACGAGAGATGACTCTCTTTCCTTCAAAAGCAGGAATTCTGGGGGCAAGCAGGTCAAGGAACACTAGCAGAAAGCCCCAAACTGGCCCTTGCTCCATGCTGGGATGCCTGTACAATGCCAGGGTTCATGGGCAGGTTACATGAAGTGGTAACTAAAAGGGAACCTCTGAGCACATGCAGAGCAATTTCCCTGCCCTACCGTATTACCACAAGTCACAACGCTTCTAGTCACTTGGGAGTGGGGACCGGCCAAATGACACCCCCATGCAGGCATATTGCAACATCCTAGATGCTATGGTGGCAGTTAACGGTTGTTAGCACGATTGGTCGTCCACCTTTCTCGCTGGGACACAAGGCAGATTACAAAGAGAATAAGATCTATTCAGTCAATCAGGAAGCAAATTACAAAGTGTGATTAAAAACATTTGAAGCTGACAGCAAATACTCTTGGGAAAACAGAATAACAGAGTGGGCCTGGGAAGATTAAAGGTATAAGAAAGACTTTTCAGTCAATCAGCAAATGCAATGCATGATATGAGAAAATGACTCAGCAAAGAGATTCTTAAAAGAACAAAAAAAAAAAATGCAGCCAGGCTGGGACTGGTGAACTGGAGAAACAACACAAACAAAAACACTGTCTACAGCAAGGAAACAATAAATGTTGGTGAAATCTGTCCCTTAAATAAAATAACTCAGTGTAACAATAAAGATTCTTACCAAAACAAAATATTAGATTAGAGATAGACAGATGATAGATGATAGATGATAGATGATAGATAGATAGATAGATAGATAGATAGATAGATAGATAGATAGATAGATAGATAGATAGATAGATAGATAGATAGATAGATAGATAGATAGATGATAGATAGATAGATAGATGATAGATAGATAGATAGATGATAGATAGATAGATAGATGATAGATAGATAGATAGATAGATGATAGATAGATAGATAGATAGATAGATAGATAGATAGATAGATAGATAGATAGATAGATAGATAGATAGATAGATAGATAGATAGATGATAGATAGATAGATAGATAGATGATAGATAGATAGATAGATAGATGATAGATAGATAGATAGATAGATAGATAGATAGATAGATAGATAGATAGACATAGATAGATAGATAGATAGATAGATAGATGATAGATAGATAGATATATGACAGATAGATAGATAGATAGATGATAGATAGATAGATAGATAGATAGATAGATAGATAGATAGATGATAGATAGATAGATAGATAGATAGATAGATAGATAGATAGATAGATGATAGATAGATAGATGATAGATAGATAGATAGATGATAGATAGATAGATAGATAGATAGATAGATAGATAGATAGATAGATAGATAGATAGATAGATAGATAGATAGATGATAGAAGAATAATTGGATAGACTTTCTCCTGTTCCATTTTTGCTCACTGGACTTTGAAATTGCTATTAATAATGCTAATAATAAAGGGCCATCTGTGTGCCTGATGCTTTCCAGAGGCCAAGAAGGAAGACCCCTACTCCTTGTGGGGCTCACTGATCTACAATGGTCCTTTCTGCACTTGACTCTCATCCCTGGTTTTATTAGAATTCAACTCATGACACAATACCTCGCATTATCCCTGGTTATAACAGCATCCGTTTATCCCCAGACAAGCGTGGGGCAAAACCAAGGTGACCTCAATGCAATGTAGATTGGAAAAGAAATCCTGAGATAATTACAGGGGTGAACTCGAGCATAGTGTCGAATGTAAAAATACCCCGAGATAATTACAGGGGTGAATTCAAATGTAGTGTAGAATGTAAAAATACCCCAAGATAATTACAGGGGTGAATGCGAGTGTAGTGTAGAATGTAAAAATACCCCGAGATAATTACAGGGGTGGATTTGAGTGTAATGTAGAATATAAAAATACCCTGAGATAATTACAGGGGTGAATGTGAGTGTAGTGTAGAATGTAAAAATACCCCGAGATAATTATGGGGGTGGATTTGAGTGTAATGTAGAATATAAAAATACCCTGAGATAATTACAGGGGTGAATGTGAGTGTAGTGTAGAATGTAAAAATACCCCGAGATAATTACAGGGGTGGATTTGAGTGTAATGTAGAATATAAAAATACCCCGAGATAATTACAGGGGTGAATGTGAGTGTACTGTAGAATGTAAAAATACCCCGAGATAATTACAGGGGTGGATTTGAGTGTAATGTAGAATATAAAAATACCCCGAGATAATTACAGGGGTGACTGCGAGTGTAGTGTAGAATGTAAAAATACCCTGAGATAATTACAGGGGTGGATTCGAGTGTAATGTAGAATGTAAAAATACCCTGAGATAATTACCGGGGTGACTGCGAGTGTAGTGTAGAATGTAAAAATACCCCGAGATAATTACCGGGGTGGATTCGAGTGTAGTGTAGAATGTAAGTTTGGGGACAGGTTGTACCAAGATTTAAGGGCTAGTGCGGAATCACCCAATGTGATGGAATGGGAGGGAGGAGGAGGGAGGCGGGCTCTGCTCGGAGGACAAAGTGTGATGCTTCCTGCTTATCTCCAGCAGGGGAGGGGGTGAAGGGGACTGTTTGGCAAATGCCTTCACAGAAATGGAGGATCGGGAAGAGGGATTTGGTAGCATCCCAGGGCTGTTCTGAAGGCATCAGGAGATCTTCTGATGTCTATGGGAGATGGCGTTGGAGGTCAGATGGCCATGGGCAGGGCAGGGGAGTGCAAGGTGATAATCACACTTTCAAATGCAAAAAGGGCGGGTTCTCTTTCCTTCAGTGCTTTATAAATGTGTGCATGAACATTAATAAAACAGAGCAGGGAATCTATAAGATGAGCTGAAAGGGCCGTGGCAGGCTTGCACTGGCTCCAGTTTTGGAATCGACCGAGAAATCTCCCTAGTTAAATTGGAATTATTATGGAGTAAATTCTGGAACAATACAGGAACGAAGTGAGGGACACCTTTTCATCCCATCTCAAATCTCGGGATCTCCCCTCTTTTTAGGTCTTAACCTCTGATCTCTTCTGTGCCCCTGGGCCCCAACTCCACACATAACCCCCCCCCACCGTGGTCATGACCGCAAGACCCCAATGCACCTTCGATGGCTTCCCGACACAACCGCCAGTGCCCCAAGCTGCAACACTTCTTCCTTGGCAGGTCCCCAAAGCAATCGTAGTCATTGTGGCACTCAGCCACGCAGGTAGAGGGCAGGCCAGGTCTGAAACCCAAGTCGGGACAGTAACCCCTGGAGACTGGAGGCGAAAAGGGAAGAAAGAAAGACCAAGAGGTTCGTCACAGGTCAAAACAGCTGGAAGACTTCAAACCCCACAGAAGGCTTTCGGGCTGATATTTCAGAACCAAACTTGAGTCCAACCAAGTTTAATTCTGGGCAGAAGCTTTCGTGTGCCTGCGTTCGTCTTCAGACATTTTGTCATTGGTCTGCCTAGAAAAAAGTGCACCTATCTGGATTATCTGATTTTGGGAGTCTGTCTCTGACACCTTCACCCCACCCTTCCTCCAAGGAGCCAAGATGCAGATGTGGTTCTCCCCTCCTCCTTTTTGACCTCGTAACGATTCTGTGAGGTAACTTGGGCCGAGAGAGTTTGACCGTCTCACGGTGGCCCCAGTAAGTTTTGCAGTGATGGAAGGATTCGTAGCCAGGTCTTTCCTATCCAGGCCCGGCGCTCTGACCATCCACCACATGAAACGGACACCACCCAATAAAGAATATGCACACGGGGTATAAGAACATAAGAACATAAGAGAAGCCAATGTTGGATCAGGCCAATGGCCCATCCAGTCCAACACTCTGTGTCACACAGCGGCCAAAATATACCAGGTGCCATCAGGAGGTCCAGCAGTGGGGCCAGGACACTAGAAGCCCTCCCGCTGCTGCCCCCTCCAGCTCCAAGAATACAGAGCATCACTTGCCCCAGACTGAGAGTACTGAGAGTACCTTGTGGCTAAGAGCCACTGATGGACTTCTGCTCAATATGCTTATCTAATTCCCTCTTAAAACTGTCTATGCTTATAGCTGCCACCACCTCCTGTGGCAATGAATTCCATGTGTTAATCACTCTTTGGGTGAAGAAGGACTTCCTTTTATCTGTTCTAACCCGACCACTCAGCAATTTCATGGAGTGCCCACGAGTTCTTGTATTGTGAGAAAGGAAGTATATTTCGGTTTGGCTCATTTTGTTTATAATTTTTTCTTTTGCTTGCATTCTGATGTTAGGTGGTCTTGGTATTGTGATGATGCGTGTCTCTCAACAAATGGGGATTACCTGACCAGAGATCTTATCCCACAGTGGAGATATTTTAAGCAATGCTCCCTCTAAGCTGTGGAGTCTTGTGAGCAAAAAAAAATCTACTTTGTGAGCTACTGGCATTAAAGTTGTGAGTGAGCCATTAAATTGATTTGTCAGCGTTTTAAATGATTTATTGTATTTTATCATTAGTACAATGTTCATTGTCCATCAGTTTTGTGGAAGCCACCCTGAGCCCACCTCGGTGGGGAGGACGGGGTAAAAGTTAAAGCAATAAATATAAATAAAGAAATACTGCATAAATTAGGTTGCCCTGGAGCCCTCCTTCCTGAGCTAAGACAAAAATCTGTGAACTGGTGGCTAAAAAAACTGTGAGCTAGCTCACACTCACTCAGCTTAGAGGGAACACTGATTTTAAGTGTTCTGGAGGTTGTGAAAGGCATTGCATATGTCTAGATCCACCCCTTACATACACACACACACACACAATCGGGGTCAGATTCTTCAGGACTTTAGATCTCCCCACAGGAACCCTCCCTGCCTAGTTTCAGGGACACAGGAGAAACCATCCCTGTTCCAAAGGTCTTTGAAGGAACCTTGCCTTGCCAGCTGTAGCTCTTTCTCCCCCATCCAGTTTTGATGACGAGCTCCGGGTTTGCAGCCATTTTCCGGGGGACACTCCATGCAGACAAAAATGGCACTCTTCAGACCATTAAAATTACCCTTCGAGCAAAAGGCATAGAGAGGCATGGGTATAGAGCCAGGTAGTCAGCCATGTTTGGTCTGAAGCAGATGAAAAAATTTAGGGCCCAATGGGACCTTTAAGACCAACAAAGGTTTATTCAGGGTATGAGATTTCATGTGCAAGGCAGGTTTGTTCTAGAGCAGGGTTTGTTCCGGAGCAGGGGTGTCTAATATGTGGCCCGGGGGCTGGATCAGGCCCCCAGAGGGCTTCTATCAGGCCTGGTGGAACTGGCTGTCTCCTGCTTCCTCTTCCAGTTCTGCTGCTGCTACGTCACTGTAGGTTTGCAGCTCACAGATAACACACCTGGAACAGCAGACTCGGGTTTGCAACAGCACGGACATTCTGATGCAACCATTCAGAGCAAGAGGCGTCAGTTACCAGACGCCATTAAATAAACAAAATATTGCGAGAGCACCAATGTTTTAAGCACGTTTTTATTTTAAGTAAAAAAATCCCGCAACCCTTTGTGTTTGTGTCCTTTATCAAGTTGATATCTCCGCTACCTGTCATTACATTTTATGATGCATGCGTGGCCCGGCCCAGCAAGGTCTCATTTATGCCAGATCCGGCCCCTCGTAACAAATGAGTTCGACACCCCTGCTCGAGAGGCATAGTTGTAAGCTTTCCCTTCTTCATTTCCTGGCGTCGGAGGAAATGGAGGGGACCGTAACGGGGAAGATGGTGACCTCGGGTGGACTGTTCAGAGAACATTTTGGCTGGGCAAGCGGAAGTGGGTGGGGGAGATGAGCTGGTCTCAGTCTCACGCCTTCTTTCCTACAGTCTCCTGTCCTACTGAGGGCTGATGCCAGTGGCAGATTCACCATTAAGCAGACTAAGCATGTGCCTTAGGGCACCAGGGCCAAAGGGGGCACCACAAAGTTGGGAAAAGGGTGGGAAAAAATGTAGAAAAATGCCTTTCAGGTCATGAATATTGGAACTTTCGATACATTTAACTTGTGAAATATTAAAATAGATGTTGCATTGCATTTTTGTAGAACTTTACGTTGCCCAAGCTTGGCTTAGTTTGTACAGTCTATATTGTGTGATCGTAGGAATAAATCTTTGTATTGCTGCAAACCTGCATTGTATATCTGGTCAGACCGGTCGACAACTAAGATGGACACTGGGTCAGTGTGGACAGGAGGGGGGCACCAAGACTGGTCAGTGCTGCCTAGGATACCAGGGAGCCTTACTCCGCCCCTGGCTGATGCCCATGCCACAAAGGGAATTGCCCCTCGACTCACCTCCCTCAGGAAAGGCACATCGCTGTCCGCTGCTGGTTTTACAGCATTTCTCGTTTCCTGGGCAGCTGGAGTCCAGGGAGCAGTACTCTCCATGCGGCGTGTGTTCATTCTGCAGATCAGGGCATATTCCGGGTTTCACTGGGGGGGGGACAGAGAGAGACAGAGACAGAGAGACAGAGACAGAGACAGAGAGACAGAGACAGAGAGACAGAGACAGAGACAGAGACAGAGATGGAGATGGAGAGACAGAGACAGAGACAGAGAGACAGAGAGACAGAGACAGAGAGACAGAGACACAGAGACAGAGACAGAGACAGAGACAGAGACAGAGACAGAGACAGAGTCACCAAACCCATCATGGTAGCTGTGAAAGTAGAACATTCTAGCTCTTCTTCATGGAAAAGAGCAAATTCCTCCCACTTCCTGTCATGACCGATAACCAACTATGACTTGCAGAATATGCCTCATTTATTAACTTACCTTCTTCATTCATACAACCCCTTCTATCCTCACATGGGTCAATTGAGACTTACATTTTATGCTCCATTTTATACCAGTTTTGGTGCAGTGGTTGAGTGCGCGGACTCTGATCTGGGAGAACCGGGTTGGATTCCCCACTCCTCCACTTGCAGCTGATGGATGACCTTGGGCAAGCCATAGTTCTGTCAGAGCTGTTCTCTCAAGAGCAGTCCTCGAAAGAGCTCTCTCAGCCTCACCTACCTCACAGGGGGTGTCTGTGGTGGGGAGGGGAAGGGAAAGGAGATTGTAAGGCCGCTCTGAGTGAAGGGCAGGATATAAATCCAGTCTCCTCCTCCTCCTCCTCCTCCTCCTCTTCCTCTTCCTCTTCTTCTTCTTCTTCTTCCTCTTCTTCTTCCTCTTCTGTTATTCGGCATCTGAAATCTCTCCACTTCCCAACTTATCGGACAGATGGACTCACATTCTAGCTGACCCAGCTGAGCTCTGAGAAGGAACAAGGTGTTAGAGCTGCTAGAGGGGTGAGTGTTTTTTTTAAATTTATTTACTTTCAGCTGAGGTGCTTTAGCTGAGAAGGTACTGTGTGGGGGATTGTATTTGGGAGTCTGTGGGTGAGTTGTAAGAGACTCCTGGCTGCTGGAGTTAGGGTGTGAAAGGGTCATTGTTTACCTGTAATTAAGTGTCTGGGTGAATTTGAATAGCAGACTCCTGGCTGCTGGAGTTAGGGTGTGAAAGGGTCATTGTTTACCTGTAATTAAGTGCCTGGGTGAATTTGAATAGCAGACTCCTGGCTGCTGGAGTTAGGGTGTGAAAGGGTCATTGTTTACCTGTAATTAAGTGCCTGGGTGAATTTGAATAGCAGACTCCTGGCTGCTGGAGTTAGGGTGTGAAAGGGTCATTGTTTACCTGTAATTAAGTGCCTGGGTGAATTTGAATAGCAGACTCCTGGCTGCTGGAGTTAGGGTGTGAAAGGGTCATTGTTTGCCTGTAATTAAGTGTCTAGGTGAAATTGAATAGTTGTTGGCCACACCCTCTCCTGGGGGATGCTTCTATTTAAGGCAGGAAGCTTGCCAGAAGCAGAGCTGACCCAGCTGAGCTCTGAGAAGGAGCAAGGTGTTAGAGCTGCTAGAGGGGTGAGTGTTTTTTTTTTATTTATTTACTTTCAGCTGAGGTGCTTTAGCCTAGGGGCTCTTAGCCTACGGGCTCTGTAAGACACCCAGGAAGAGCCAGAAAGCCAGGGACCTAGGCTCCTTGGGTTCCCAGTAAGGTAAGTAGATTTCTACAACAGGAACCATATAAATACAAAGTGTTTTAAAAGGGGAGGTTATATAAAATTATTTGTTTAAAAACAATTATGAAGCCAGAATGCCAGCAGGGGGTTGGGGGCTATCCAGTGTTTTGCATGGAGTGTCACATGTATGACTATCTGCCCACTGGTCAGAAGTCTTGGGTGTGTGCTCGGTGCAGGGAGCTCCTGGTTCTCAGGGAGCGAGTTTGCTTCCTTGAGGCCAAGGTGGCTGACCTGGAGAAGCAGAGACAGTCAGGTGCACAGAGAAGACTCTCGGGGACTTGTTAGATATGTCCCACACTGGATCTGGCAGCCCAGCTGCTGCCAGGGAGCATGAGGGTCAAGGGGAAATGGGGCACCATGCTGAGGATAAGGGGAATGTGCCCTCAGAAGGGACCTCTTCTTCAGCTGGTGAACGGGTATCCTTTCGTACCAAGGAACCGTCCCTGGGAAGGGTGGGAGGGGGGCTCTTGGTAGTTGGTGATTCGATCCTTAGGCAGGTAGACAGCTGGGTGGCGAACCCGCGTACTGACCGTATGGTGACTTGCTTGCCTGATGCGAAGGTAGTGGACATTACGCGTGTTTTAGATAGGCTCATAGATAGTGCTGGGGAGGAGCCAGTGGTCGTGGTGCACGTCGGCACCAACGATGTGGGGAAATGCAGTCGTGAGGTCCTGGAGGAGAAATTTAGGCTGCTGGGCAGGAAAGGCCCAACTGATGGCACCAAAAATGACAGCCCAGTTTTCCACTGTTCAACGTGGGCTTGTTGTGCCATGAAAAGGGAGCATCAGGCTATCAGTCTGGAGCTCTGTCGGCACACACCTGCTGAGATCTTCCCAAAGATCTGAACACAGGACATTAAAACAATAGATCACAACGTGTGGCGACAATTTCACATAAATCTGTTAGGGCCACGAGGTGGAATAAAATGGGCCCTTTCAGTGGGCTGGGGACTAGAGGGGGCAGAGAAACAGAGACTTGGGGCAGAGAAACAATGGCTGCCATCATGGAGACATTCTATGAATTCCCCTTCCTTGTCTCTATGGTAGTGTCATAAGAACATAAGAACATAAGAGAAGCCAATGTTGAATCAGGCCAATGGCCCATCTAGTCCAACACTCTGTCACACAGCAGCCAAAAATACCACGTGCTATCAGGAGGTCCAGCAGTGGGGCCAGGACACTAGCAGCCCTCCCACTGCTGCCCCACCCCCCAGCACCAAGAATAGAGTGCATCACCTGCCCCAGACTGAGAATTCCCATCTATACCCTGTGGCTAATAGCCACTGATGGACTTCTGCTCCGTATGTTTATCTAATTCCCTCTTGAAACTGTCCATGCTTGTAGCTGCCACCACCTCCTGTGGCAGTGAATTCCATGTGTTAATCACTCTTTGGGTGAAGAAGTATTTCCTTTTATCTGTTCTAACCCGACTGCTCAGTAATTTCATGGAGTGCCCACGAGTTCTTGTATTGTGAGAAAGGGAGAAAAGTACTTCTTTCTCAACCTGCTCAATCGCATTCATCATCTTATAAACCTCGATCATGTCACCCCTCAGCCGTTGTTTCTCCAAGCTGAAGAGCCCCAAGCGTCTTAACCTTTCTTCATAGGGAAGGTGTTCCATGTCATGGGCATGGATGAGGATGAGCTGACAGAGCCTGCAGAAACCACAGCCGGCCCCTCTGAAGCAGCAGAGGAGGAGTGCTGGCAAGTGCCTGCAACAGCAGTCTTCACACCTAGCCCAGATAAGGGGGAAGAACTGTGAGCTGAAAGTCCTCCTGACTCCCCCCCCCCAACGTGTGACTCGTTTAAGGGAGCGACTGCGGCAAAACTTAGCAACCAGGCGAAGAGAGGCCAGGCTACAGGGGAGATGCTCGGCCAGCCCAGAGTTCTAACAGGAGCCTGGCCGAGAGTGCAGCTGGCTAATTGGGAGCAGCATTTAACTCCACATTCTTTGTGGAAGCAACAAGTCAGCTTTGTGCTGCTGGCATCCGCTTCGGCTTGGCTCTTGCACCAAGACCTTCGGACCCCCTGGCTTTGGACTCGGCTCTGTGTTCCTGGCTCCCGACCCTGGCTTGGCTTTGGACTACGCTTCCAGTTAGCGATTTTGGACTTGGCTCTGTGTTCCTGGCTCCTGACCCCAGGTTGGCTTTGGACTTTGCACTGTCTTCTTGGCTCCTGTCCTTGGCCTGTTCTGGACTCCCTCTGACTGGCACCCCTGCCCATGACAGGTAGAAGACCACAGAAATTAAGAGTCTAGTGCATCACTAGACTCATAGTGGAGCCAAGGGGACCTGGCAACCAAGTGTTCCCTCTAAGCTGAGCGGAGTAGCCGCTGTGGGTTCGTTCAACCCCCTTGCTCTTCCCCAGTTGGAGACTCCAAATGGGGCTTGCCGGCACAGGAATCAACAGCCCCGAGTGGTGCCCCCAGCCCTGCCACATGTCTTCCCCTGACTCACCCACCCCAGGCAGGCTGGGCACATGGGGAAGGGCTTGTACCTTCCTGCCCTTCCCCCCTGGAGGCCACAAAATGATCCAGAAAGGCTCCTGGTCTTTTAGACCCCCTACTTCAGGTTGCCAGTCTCCAGGCTGGGCCTGGACATCTCCTGGGATTACAACTGATCTTCAGGTGAAAGAGACCAGGGGACATTTCGTAGGGTTGCCTGGCAAGGCTTCCTCTAAGCTGTGTAGTCTCGTGAGCAAGAATTCTACCATGTGAGCTACCGGCATTAAAGCTGTGAGCAAGCGATTTGGCTGCCGCATAAATTAGTTTGCTCCGGAGCCGTCCTTCCTGAGCTGAGATAAAAATGTATGAGCCAGAGGCTAAGAAACTGTGAGCGAGCTCACACTCACTCAGCTTAGAGGGAACACTTGGTTGCCAGGTCCCCTTGGCTACCAGAGGGGGATGGGGGGGAAGGGTAGCCAGATCCAGGTTGGGAAACTCCTAGAGATTTGGGGATGGAGCCTCGGGAGGACAGGGACCTCTCAGTGGGGCACAAGGCCACAGAGTCTGCTCTCCAAAGCAGCCACTTTCTCCAGTGGGTCTGATCTTTGCAGTCTGGAGATGAGCTGTAATTCTGCAAGATCCCCAAGTCCCACTGGAACATAAGAACATAAGAGAAACCAGTGCTGGATCAGGCCAATGGCCCCTCCAGTCCAACACTCTGTCACACAGTGGCCAAAAATACCAGGTGCCACCAGGAGGTCCAGCAGTGGGGTCAGGGCACTAGAAGCCCTCCTCCACAAGCACCAAGAATACAAAGCCTCACGTGCCCCAGCCTGAGAGTTCCTATAAGAATATAAGAGAAGCCAACATTGGGTCAGGCCAATGGCCCATCCAGTCCAACACTCTGTGTGTCACACAGTAGCCAAAAATAGCAGGTGCCATCAGGAGGTCCAGCAGTGGGGCCAGGACACTAGAAGCCCTCCCACTGTTGCCCTCACCCAAGCAGTAAGAAGACAGAGCATCACTTGCCCCAGACGGAGAGTTCCTACCTATACCTTGAGGCTAACAGCCACTGATGGACCTCTGCTCCATACGTTTATCCAATTCCCTCTTATGAAAACATAAGATAAGCCAATGTTGGATCAGGCCAACAGCCCCTCCAGTCCAACACTCTGTTTCACTCAGTGGCCAAAAATACCAGGTGCCACCAGGGGCCAGGACACCAGAAGCCCTCCCACTGCTGCCCCCCCCCAAGCACCAAGAATACGAAACATCACTTGCCCCAGACCGAGAGTTCCTCTCTTTACCTTGTGGCTCATAGCCAGTGATGGACCTCTGCTCTACATGCTTATCCAATTCCCTCTTATAAGAACATAAGAGAAGCCAATGTTGGATCAGGCCAATGGCCCATCCAGTCCAACACTCTTCTGTTTCAGGGGTCATCAGGAGGTCCAGCAGTGGGGCTAGGACACTAGAAGCCCTCCCACTGTTGGCCCTCCCACTGGAGGCTGGCATCCCTAATTCTATGGCATTGTATCTCACTGAGCTCTGTCTCCTCCCCAAACCCCACCCACCTCAGGTTCCAACCTCCAAATCTCTAGGAATTTTCTGACCCAGAACTGGCAGCCCTTTGAGTCCTGCTTGATCTCTCTCCAGTGGGGTGGGGGTGGGGATGAGGAAAGGCGAGTGTGTTTTCCTGGTTATCTGAGGATCTGCTTTCTCTTCCTTCGAAGCCAGTTTGGTGTAGTGGTTAAATGCACAGACTCTAATCTGGGAGAACTGGGTTTGATTTCCCACTCCTCCACTTGCTCCTGCTGGATGACCTTTGGCAAGCCACAAGTTCTGACAAGAGCTGTCCTTGAAAAAGAGCAGTTTTCTGTCAGAGCTCTCTCAGCCCCACCTACCCCACAGGGGTGTCTGTTGTGGGGAGGGGAAGGGAAGGGAGTTTGTAAGCTGCTCTGAGACACCTTTGGGTAGTGAAGGGTGGGGTATAAATCCAATCTCTTCTCTTTCTCTTCTCTTTCTCTTCTCCTCTTCTCTTCTCCTCTTCTCCTCCTCTTCTCCTCTCCTCTCCTCTCCTCTCCTCTCCTCTCCTCTCCTCTCCTCTCCTCTCCTCTCCTCTTCTCTTTCTCCTCTTCTCTTCCTCTTCTCTTTTTCTTCTCTTTCTCTTCTCTTCGCTTTCTCTTCTCTTTCTTTTCTCTGTCTTTTCTCTTTCTCCTCTTCTCTTTCTCTTCTCTTCTCCTCTTCCCCAAACCCCAGACTTGGGCTGCTATTCCTCAGGATCCTCCAAAGAAGCAGTCGGTTATTTCAATGGCCTCAGTTTTGCATGATGCTGAAGGAGGGCAGAGAGGCGAGGAAGAGAGTCTGCTCAGCATCACCAAAGGTTTGCTTGAAGGAGAAAAGGGGGGGTGCCTGCTGGAAGTGAGGAGGAGGGGACGATGACATGCAGGAAGTCTGGTCCAGGGACAGGGAAGCCCCACTCACCTGTATCGTGGGTGGGAGACGAAAGCGGCAGCCAGGCCAAGAAAAGAAGACTCCCTGGGAGGAGGCGGGCAGGATGCATGGTTCTGCCAGAAGATGCTGCTGCTGCCTGCCACCCAGCCGGAGGGACTCCTTATATCCTCACCTGGCCAGCATCAGAACTTGTTTTCCTCCACAAAGCCCAGCCCAGCCATAACAAGGAGGAGGGAGGGTCAGAGAGAGGTGGAAGTTTTCCTGGCCCTGAGACAAGCCACCCTGGCAACTGCCCTCTGTCTGGGCGCATCCTGACAAGGAGGGTACCAGATGCCCCGCCAGTGGCAGGCTCACGTGCTTGGCAGAAGGCTCTTTGGAATAGGAGCAGCCAGCGCCACCGGCCACCAAATGCCACGGCTGCCCTTCCAGTGGGCCAGTGGTGCGTCCCCTGCGAAAGACACCTGCTCTGGACCCAGGAGAGCTGAATCACTGCCCGGTCTCTAAGGTACCAATCTTGAGCAAGGTGAGTGAAAGAGGGTTGGAAGGGAAACATCATGAATGCCTGATCAGATTGAATTATCTGGTTCCATTCCAATCCAGGTTCATTGAATCATAGAGTGGGAAGGGGCCATACAGACCATCCAGTCCAACCCCCTGCCCAATGCAGGACCAGCCTAAAGCATCTCTGACAAATATTCGTCCAGCCTCTTCTTGAAAGCTGTCATGAAGGGGGACCCACCACCTCTCCAGCCAGTTTGGTGTAGTGGTTAAGTGTGTGGACTCTAATCTGGGAGAACCGGGTTTGATTCCCCACTCCTCCACTTGCAGCTGCTGGATGACCTTGGGAAAGTCATAGTTCTGACAGAGTTGTTCTCTCAAGGACAGTTCTGGAAAGAGAAGAAGAAGAAGAAGAAGAAGAAGAAGAGATTGGATTCCTACCCCACCCTTCACTCCCCAAAGAGCGGCTTACAGACTCCTTTCCCTTTCCCTCCCCACAACAGACACTCTGGGAGGTAGAAGAAGAAGAAAAACAGATTGGATTTATACCCCGCCCTTCACTACCCAAAGGAGTCTCAGAGCGGCCGACAAACTCCTTTCCCTTCCCCTCCCCACAACAGACACCCTGGGAGGTAGTAGAAGAAGAAGAAGAGATTGGATTTATACCCTGCCCTTCACTACCCAAAGGAGTCTCAGAGCGGCCGACAAACTCCTTTCCCTTCCCCTCCCCACAACAGACACCCTGTGAGGTAGAAGAAGAAGAAGAGGAGATTGGATTTATACCCTGCCCTTCACTGCCCAAAGGAGTCTCAGAGCGGCTCACAAACTCCTTTCCCTTCCCCTTCCCACAACAGACACCCTGTGAGGTGGGTGGGGCTGAGAGAGCTCTGACAGAAACTGTTCTTTTTCAAGAACAGCTCTTGTCAGAACTACGGCTTGCTTGTTTGCCCCTATGCTTTTTAACATGCTGCCGGCCATCCAGAGATCTCAGCTGAGTTGACATCAAATATGCAGACGACATTCGGTTCTATCTCGCACTTCCCGGGAGGCTGCAGTTACCATGAACAGGTCCTGGAGGCAGTTTTGGGGGTGGATGAGGGTGAACATGTTAACCCCCCACCAAAAAAAACAGAAGTGCTACTGGTAGGGGGCGTGGTCTGACCCAGGCATCAGGATGTCTCCCGTTCTGGATTGGTTTACGATCTCCCTAAAGAAGCAGGCTCATAGCTTGGGGGTGCTCCTGGGCCCAGGCCTCTTGTTGGTACATACGTCACAGCAGTAGCCAGGGGTGCCTTTCGCCAGCTTGGGCCAGTGAGCCATCTGCAGCTGTGCTTGAGCAGGAAGAGGAGGAGGAGGAAGAGGAAGAGGAGGAAGAGGAAGAAGAAGAAAGAAGAGATTTGATTTCTACCCTGCCCTTCACTACCCAAAGGTGTCTCAGAGCGGCTCACAAACTCCTTTCCCTTCCCCTCCCCACAACAGACACCCTGGGAGGTAGAAGAAGAAGAAGAGATGGGATTAGATAAACATCTGGAGCAGAGGTCCATCAGTGGCTATTAGCCACAAGGTATAGGTAGCAACTCTCTGTCTGGGGTGAGTGATGCTCTGTCTCCTTGGTGCTTGGCAAGGGGCAGCAGTGGGAGGGCTTCTGGTGTCCTGGCCCCACTGCTGGACCTCCTGATGGCACCTGGTATTTTTGGCCGCTGTGTGACAGAGTGTTGGACTGGATGGGCCATTGGCCTGATTCAACATTGGCTTCTCTTACGTTCTTATGTTCTTATGGGATTTATACCCCGCCCTTCACTACCCAAAGGAGTCTCAGAGTGGCTTACAAACTCCTTTCCCTTCCCCTCCCCACAACAGACACCCTGTGGGGTACATGGGGCTAAGAGAGCTCTTGACAGAAACTGCTCTTTTTTCAAGAACAGCTCTTATCAGAACTACGGCTTGCCCAAGGTCATCCAGCAGGTGCAAGTGGAGGAGTGGGGGAATCAAACCCGGTTCTCCCAGATTAGAGTCCGCACACTTAACCATTACACCAAACTGGAGTTGACAGTGCTATATCCCAACCCTGTCAGGAGAGCTCTGTTTGTCTATGGCTTGCCAGGTGCAAGTGGAGGAGTGGGGAATCAAACCCGGTTCTCCCAGATTAGAGTCCGTGCACTTAACCACTACACCAAACCTGCTCTCAGAAAAGATCTTGCCCGTCTTGGTGAGCAAGGCTGCTTGAACACTTGCCTTTTCAACTTGTGCCCTACTTACCAATTAAAACAGAGACATTGTGGGGATTTTTTTTGATGAACATTCAGAGAGTTTGCTGATCTGCTTGTGGGCTTTCGACAGGTTGTTTTGTTCTGTTCCTTATGAACCGTTGGCTTTTCGTCAGCACAGGTTCTCACACAGCCCACCCAAGGTCTGGCACCTCCTCTTCATTGCCGCCTAACAGCTCTGCTTGGCCGGCAATGGTTTAAATGAAGATTTAGGACAGCTTCAAATCAGTCATCAATAAATGCTGTTTCAATAAAAACTCTACCCCCTTGGTGACTGATTGGCTCATCAGTCCCTCATGATGCTTGTAGCTGCCGGTCAGTTTGAATCAGCAGCGTCTTTGTGCATGCACAGCACTGAGAGCCACTTCAGCGTAGTGGTTAGGCGTGTGGACTCTAATCTGGGAGAACCAGGTTGGATTCCCCATTCCTCCTCCACTTGCAGCTGCTGATGTGACCTTGGTCAGTCACAAGCTCTTTCAAAGCTGTTCTCTCAAAGGCAGTTCTCGAGAGAGCTCTCTCAGCCCCACCTACCTCACAGGGTGTCTGTCGTGGGGAGGGGAAGGGAAAGGAGATCGAAAGCCGCTCTGAGACTCCTTTGAGTAGTGAAGGGCAGGGTATAAATCCAATCTCTTCTTCTTCTTCTACCTCCCAGGGTGTCTGTTGTGGGGGGGGAGGGAGAGGAGTTTGTGAGCCACTCTGAGACTCCCTTGGGTAGTGAAGGACGGGGTATAAATCCAATCTCCTCCTCCTCCTCCTCTTCCTCTTCCTCTTCTTCTTCCTCCTCCTCCTCTTCCTCTTCCTCTTCCTCCTCTACCTCCTCACAGGGTGTCTGTCATGGGGAGGGGAAGGGAAAGGAGTTTGTGAGCCGCTCTGAGACTCCTTTGGGTAGTGAAGGACGGGGTATAAATCCAATCTCCTCCTCCTCCTCCTCTTCCTCTTCCTCTTCCTCCTCTTCCTCTTCTTCTTCTTCCTCCTCCTATTCCTCTTCCTCCTCTTCTTCCTCTTCCTCCTCCTCTTCCTCCTCCTCTTCCTCCTCTTCCTCCTCCTCTTCCTCTTCCTCCTCCTCTTCCTCCTCTTCCTCCTCACAGGGTGTCTGTTGTGGGGGGAGGGAGAGGAGTTTGTGAGCCACTCTGAGACTCCCTTGGGTAGTGAAGGACGGGGTATAAATCCAATCTCCTCCTCCTCCTCCTCCTCCTCCTCTTCCTCCTCCTCTTCCTCTTCCTCCTCTTCCTCCTCTTCCTCTTCCTCTTCTTCTTCTTCCTCTTCTTCCTCCTCCTCCTCTTCCTCTTCCTCTCCCTCCTCCTCTTCCTCCTCACAGGGTGTCTGTCATGGGGAGGGGAAGGGAAAGGAGTTTGTGAGCCGCTCTGAGACTCCTTTGGGTAGTGAAGGGCGGGGTATAAATCCAATCTCTTCCTCTTCTTCTACCTCACAGGGTGTCTGTTGTGGGGAGGGGAAGGGAAAGGAGTTTGTGAGCCGCTCTGAGACTCCTTTGGGTAGTGAAGGACGGGGTATAAATCCAATCTCCTCCTCCTCCTCCTCTTCCTCTTCCTCTTCCTCCTCTTCCTCTTCTTCTTCTTCCTCCTCCTATTCCTCTTCCTCCTCTTCTTCCTCTTCCTCCTCCTCTTCCTCCTCCTCTTCCTCCTCCTCTTCCTCCTCTTCCTCCTCCTCTTCCTCTTCCTCCTCCTCTTCCTCCTCTTCCTCCTCACAGGGTGTCTGTTGTGGGGGGGGAGGGAGAGGAGTTTGTGAGCCACTCTGAGACTCCCTTGGGTAGTGAAGGACGGGGTATAAATCCAATCTCCTCCTCCTCCTCCTCCTCCTCCTCTTCCTCCTCCTCTTCCTCTTCCTCCTCTTCCTCCTCTTCCTCTTCCTCTTCTTCTTCTTCCTCTTCTTCCTCCTCCTCCTCTTCCTCTTCCTCTCCCTCCTCCTCTTCCTCCTCACAGGGTGTCTGTCATGGGGAGGGGAAGGGAAAGGAGTTTGTGAGCCGCTCTGAGACTCCTTTGGGTAGTGAAGGGCGGGGTATAAATCCAATCTCTTCCTCTTCTTCTACCTCACAGGGTGTCTGTTGTGGGGAGGGGAAGGGAAAGGAGTTTGTGAGCCGCTCTGAGACTCCTTTGGGTAGTGAAGGGCAGGGTATAAATCCAATCTCTTCCTCTTCTTCTACCTCACAGGGTGTCTGTTGTGGGGAGGGGAAGGGAAAGGAGTTTGTGAGCCGCTCTGAGACTCCTTTGGGTAGTGAAGGGCAGGGTATAAATCCAATCTCTTCCTCTTCTTCTACCTCACAGGGTGTCTGTTGTGGGGAGGGGAAGGGAAAGGAGTTTGTGAGCCGCTCTGAGACTCCTTTGGGTAGTGAAGGGCAGGGTATAAATCCAATCTCTTCCTCTTCTTCTACCTCACAGGGTGTCTGTTGTGGGGAGGGGAAGGAAAAGGAGTTTGTGAGCCGCTCTGAGACTCCTTTGGGTAGTGAAGGGCGGGGTATAAATCCAATCTCTTCCTCTTCTTCTACCTAACAGGGTGTCTGTTGTGGGGAGGGGAAGGGAAAGGAGTTTGTGAGCCGCTCTGAGACTCATTTGGGTAGTGAAGGGAGGGGTATAAATCCAATCTCTTCCTCTTCTTCTACCTCACAGGGTGTCTGTTGTGGGGAGGGGAAGGGAAAGGAGTTTGTGAGCCGCTCTGAGACTCCTTTGGGTAGTGAAGGGCGGGGTATACATCCAATCTCCTCCTCCTCCTCCTCCTCCAACTGGTTTAGCAGGCATTCACGGCTACTCAAGACAAACCAACCAGACCAAGCAGCGTGTTCACACCTGAGTGCTACATTCAGTCACGGTGAGTTCAGCCATTGACTGTGTTCACAGTGAAATTCATAGCATATCTACTGGTAACACCTAGGTTAGATTATTACACTGCAGTCTACATGGCCCTGCCCTTGAAGACTGTCCATAGGGCACAGTTGTGTCCATAACACTGGCTGGGGCGAGTCGTAGGGGGTGTACATTGTGAAATCCTGAAGCCAAAAATATAGGCAAAACCTACTGTTTTTGGTTGTTATCTAGATTTTTGGAATTTATTTATTCATTTGTTGGTTGGTTTCATTTCTATCCCTCCCTCCCGCCTAGGCGGCTCAGGGCGGCTTACAGAATCATAATACCCATATACATTAAAACATAAGCATCTCATTTAAAACAAACTGGCTAAAATGCAATAAATAACAACATTCCCATACAACACAACATAGTCCCGTAATGGGGCGACGTGGCTCAGCTGGCGTGGCATGGATCTCATTGGTATGCCCTGTGGAAAAGCTTCGTCTTCACGGCCCTGCGTGGTAACATAAATCCAGTATTCTTCGGCATTAGGGAAATGCCTCCCAGTGTTTGTTTTTTTCGTGTCCAGGGGCTTCCCGTCAACAGCAGAACAGCCAGATTCCAACGAGGTTTTCGAGGTATAAGTTATCAAGAGTCAAAACTCCCTTCATTGGATAAAGGGAATGTTGACTCTTGAACTATTATAAAGGTAAAGGTAAAGGTTCCCTTGCTTGAAAGCCAGTCGAATCCGACTCTAGGGTTGCGGTGCTCATCTCCGTTTCAAAGCCGAAGAGCCAGCGCTGTCCGAAGACGTTTCCGTGGTCATGTGGCCGGCATGACTAAACACCAAGGTGCACAGAACGCTGTTACCTTCCCACCGAAGTGGTACCTATTTATCTACTTGCAATTTCTTGCTTTCGAACTGCTAGGTTGGCAGGAGCTGGAGCTAGAGACAGGAGCTCACCCCGTCATGCGGTACTTTCGGGTCTCGAACTGCTGAACTACTGACCTTCCACAGCCTGCAGTTCAGTGTCTTAACCACTTGAGCCACCGCAGCTCCCTAGAGTTGAACTATTATACCCCCCAAAAATCACGTTGGTCTCAAAGGTGCTACCAGCTGTACTGCTGAGTCAGCCTGGCTGAACCTCTCTGCCTCACAAGCCCCGTGGCATTGCATTAGGGCCCACAAAGCACAGATGTTACTCAGTGGAGAGGTCCACCAGGCCAAAGCCAGGGCTGGAAAAACCCTGGTTCTGGTTGAGGACAGCCAGATACTTTTCGGGCCAGAGATCACCGTAATGCATAAATAACTGGGCGCGCAAGTAACTGGGCAATTATAGCTGAGATGGGATGAAAGTCGTTGTTAAGATCTGCGAATAGCAATAAATTAGCATTCAAATGCAAGAGTTGACAAACAGATGGGAGAACTGAGTTCGAGTCCATGCCAATTTACTGCTGTTCACAGATCTTACCCAGCACTTCAATCCAACCTCAGCTATAATCGCCCAGTTACTTCTGCATCTTGACTCTAAATAGCCCTTCCTGGCAACTAGCCCCCCACCCCCATATGTAATGGATGAGGACATCTTTTTTCAATGTATCTGAAGACGTGTGTGTGCACATGAAGGCTTATACCTTGAATAAAACGTTGTCGGTCTTAAAGATGCTACTGGGCTCAAACTTTGTTCCAATAATGTTTTAGTAAGTAAATCAGCAAGAAATCTATTTAAGCTTGCCCTTGTAACTTTGCCTAGCACAAAAACAGAGGCAAATTGATTATGTAGTGGTGCTGGATGAAGAAGTACAGGTATCACTGGGATTGTTTCTGATGACATTTTCTAAAAAGATTGTCATTTCTCATATAACATGAAGCTTAATGTTTACAGTAGTAAAGTAGCTTTTACAAAGGAATGTTAGATGTCCCACCAGTACAATAACAACTACAATCCACTGCCTAAACAGTGTTTAAAATGTAATTAAATCTCATGGGGGGGAGTTCTAACATCTGTTTCACCCATGTGGCCTCAATTCAGGTTAACATACCATCACCATGCATGGAAGGGAGGGGAGCAACCTTTTAAGAACATAAGAATCAGACCAGTGGTCCATCTAGTCCAGAATTCTGTCTCAGACAGTGGCGAACCAGTTCCTCTGGAGGGCTGTGGAGTAACGGGCCTGCTGTGGCTTGCAGGCCCTGTTCCACCCTGCCCTCCAAGGTTTTCCCAGTACATGGAGAAGCTTTTCTTTCTCAGGTAACCACTGCCACCACCTGACCTTTGTAAAGAATTGCCTGTTGGGAAGCTCATGACTCCCAGCTTCCCTTCCAAGTTCTGAGGCCTTGCCTCTGTGTCTTCTGCTGCCAGTGTCTGGTCACCACAGGGACTGTTTACTGCCTTTTGAGCCCCTGGAGGAATAGCCGCATACCTTCCCGCTGGCACACCTTTTAAAATAGTGGTCCAAGATGGTGGGAGTCTATGCAGCACACAGAATCACTACCAGCATCAAAAGTTATAAAGTACTCATTAAAGAGAAAATGTTCACAAACTTACTTTAAGCACAGCACCAGACTGATCAAGGGATTCAAAAGAAATGGGTAAAACATAATTCTTCTGTCTGCCATCTCTCTATACATGCCCTATCAGATATTAAAATATAGGACAGGCTCCTTAGCTTAGGATGTTACAGATCTCTACAGAGTGACCATTACCTTGCAGCTTCCTCCAGCTCTTCAGGCCAGCACATGGTTAATGGCTGCCTCCTCCAGACCTCAGTTATGAGTTCTGTCTGCTCTGATGGACTCAGCACAAAAGAGCATTTTCTCCTTGCTTCCAGGAGTTTTATCTCCTCTCTGCACCCACTGACCAGGACAGGCCAGGTCAAAGAAGCTTTTCCTGGAGAACTCTCAGTGGATTTTGGGATTGTTTTAGTTTGATTTGAAAGCTGGATCTTCTTTTGCACTTCCTCTGTGTTTGATATGAAAATCCAGATGGAACTTCCTAAACACATAGCCAAAATGAAATAGAAAAAAACGCAGTCAGAATTATATTTATTTAAAATTATATTTAGTTATAAGATTGACGCTTGGCCTATTGTCCCCACTGACGTGAGCCTGGGCTTTGTGTGACGAACTTGTGCTCTTATTTTTCTAATGTGTTCTTTGTTTACCTGGCGACTCGGAAAGGTCCGGCTGATGTTTCTTCAGCAGGTGCTAATTGAGCTCGGAAAGGTCCATTGAATTTCCAGCAGTCATGAACATTCGAGGGAGACGGAGAGGTTGGGCAGCATGCCCAGGCCACCAAAGCACCTGGGCAGGGGGATCTCTTTCCCTGAGGATCTGGTGGGGGCTGTGGATCGACTGCTCGATAGAAGATGCTCCTTGGCTCCACCTGTACTCTAACTGCCATAAGGCAAAGCTTACAAAAATGTTCCGTGATGTCGTAGTGGTCTCTCCTTCAACAGGAACAGTGCACATTCGTCTTTAAAAGAAAGGCACACCGATTGGAGGCAAAATATACTTTTGTTTTTAGACAGTTGCAAAGTTAGAGGAATGCAACATATACACAGATTGAAAAAAATAGACTACCAGGAGAATACGACCAGGAGCAACAGTAATCTGGATACGTGTAAACAGCACACAATCAGATCATCCAGACCAGGGGTAGCGCCAGGTGATAGGAGGCCCTGGGCAGGCAGTGCCCAGGAGCCCCCTCTGCCCATCACCAGGACCCCCTCCTACCTTTCCTTCCACCCCCACACCAGCATGTGCTCGTGAACCCTTCTCCGGCCTGCACGCCCTCTCAGGATCCAAGCTCAGTTGCGTGCACCACCTGGCATGGCCACCAGGAGTCCCACCACTGTGCCCCACCGACATGCCCTTTCTCAATGGCTCGGAAAGCAACGTTACAGACAGGTGGCAACAGTGGGTTGTATGGGGGGAGTCAGTGGCAGGGGGGCCCCACCAGTTCCCCTGTTTCATTGTATGCTGAGGCCAGCCCCAATCTACACAACTCTTTCTTTCAAACAAGATGTAAGATGTCTAAAATCTGATAGGCAGTTTGATGTAGTGGTTAGGAGTGCAGACTCTAATCTGGGAGAACCAGGTTTGATTCCCCACGCCTCCGCATGCAGCCAGCTGGGTGATCTAGGGTCAGTCACAAGTTATTTTCAGAGCTGTTCTCTCAAGGGCAGATCTTGAAAGAGCTCTCTCAGCCCCACCTGCCTCACAGGGTGTCTGTTGTGCGGAGGGGAAGGGAAAGGAGTTTGTAAACCGCTCTGAGACTCCTTCAAGTCGTGAAGGGTGGGGTATAAATCCAGTCTCTTCTACTTCTTAATTTGGCTTAATCAGGGCTATTTTGGGGCAGGAATGCACAGTAACGGAGTTCCGGCTGGCTCCCAAGTTGGCCACACCCAGCAGGAACATATTAGCATAATAGGCCACACCCAACAGCAGGAACACATTAGGATTGGCTACACTAGGGGTTTGTGGTCTAACATGCAAAGGAGTTCTTGCTACAAAAAAAAAGCCTTGGGTTTTGACAATAAAGAAAGTAAACAGAATAAGAAGCAAAAGGTGGGTGCGGCTGGATGACCACACTTCTGGTAACATGGGGATGTGGCCTAATATGCTAATGAGTTTCTGCTGTTGAGTGTGGCCTATTAAGCTAATGAATTCCTGCTGGGCTTTTTCTACAAAAAAAGCCCTGGGCTTAATCCTGTTCCAACAAGAAATAAAGGAATTATAATGCTATCTTGGACACACATCTGTAAGTGATGAGGGAGATTGTGTATTTCATCTAGGGATGCCAACCTCCAGATGGGACCTGGGGATCCCCTGGAATTACACTGCATCTCCAGACTTCAAAGATCGATTCCCCAGGAGAAAACAGATGCTTTGAGGGGTGGACTCTGTGACATTGTACCCCACTGAGTTCCCTGTCCCCCTAGGCTCCATCCCCAAATTTCAAGGCGTTTCCCAACCTAGCCCTCCCATCCCCAACTCTAGAGTCTACACTCTGTCAAGAGGCTAAACTCCTAGCAGAGTCAGTCAAGATGGAAGGGTTTCTCGTGTCCTGGCCCCACTGCTGGACCTCCTGATGGTACCTGGTATTTTTAGCCACTGTGTGACACAGAGTGTTGGACTAGATGGGCCATTGGCCTGATCCAACATTGGCTTCTCTTACATTCTTATAAGAGGGAATTGGATAAGCCTATGGAGCAGAGGTCCATTAGTGGCTCTTAGCCACAAGGTATAAATAGGAACTCTCGGTCTGGGGCAAGGGATGATCTGTGTTCTTGGTGCTTGGGGGGGGGCAACAGTGGGAGGGCTTCTAGTGTCCTGGCCTCACTGCTGGACCTTCTGATGGCCCCTGGCATTTTTGGCCACTGTGTGACACAGGAGAGTGTTGGACTGGAGGAGCCGTTGGCCTGATCCAACATTGGATTCTCTTATGTTCTTATAGGGAACTCTCAGGCTGGGGCACGTGAGGCTTTGTTTTCTTGGTGCTTGTGGGGGAGGGCTTCTAGTGTCCTGGCCCCACTGCTGGACCTCCTGATGGCCCCTGGTATTTTTGGCCACTGTGTGACAGAGTGTTGGACTAGATGGGCCACTGGCCTGATCCAGCATTGGCTTCTCTTATGTTCTTATGTCCCAGCTGAGACACCAGACGAAGATGCACCCACCCCCTCCAGGGATCAGTGGCCACATTAGTATTCGGATTGCCAAAAAACTCTCACAGAAGAACAGTGGAACACTGTCTGGTCATCTCCCAGCAATACTTCAAACATATTCAACATTAGATTTACCTCGTTTAAAATACTAAATAGATCATATATGACCTCTGCAGTTTTACACGAAATAAATTCAAAAATCTCTAATAAATGCTGGGAAAACTGTGGCAGTATAGCTGATTTTGCTCACTGTTGGTGGTCCTGCCCCCTAATAAAGGATTTCTGGGTTCAAATAATTAAACAAATTGCAATAATAAGAAATATATTTTTACCGTGTAACCTGGAGTCCATCTCCTTAGAAACTTGGCGTTCATCTGCAAGTAACAACAGCACAAAGATCTAATATCTATGCTACTGACTTTAGCAAAAATAACTATGGCACAAAAGTGGAAACAAAAAGCTATCCCTACTTTAGTTAGTTGGCAAAAGAAAATTTGGCAGGGCTATTTTTGGGCAGGAATACACAGGAACGGAGTTCCGGCTGGCTCCCGAGTTGTCCACGCCCAGCAGGAACTCATTAGCATAATAGGCCACACCCAACATCAGAAACTCATTAGGACTGGCTACATGAGGGGTGTGTGGCCTAACATGCAAAGGAGTTCCTGCTACAAAAAAGCCCTGAGTTTTGACAACAAACAAGGTAAACAGAATAAGAAGCAAAAGGTGGGTGTGGCTGGATGGCCACACTTCTGGTAAATGGGGGTGTGGCCTAACATACTAATGCGTTTCAGCTGTTGGATGTGGCCTATTATGCTAATGAGCTTCTGCTGGGCTTTTTCTACAAAAAAAGCCCTGAAATTTGGGAATATTTTATATATGGGCGTACCACCTTCAACAAATCAGCACTGCAGTCGGTCAAATATCAAAAGTGGTTCCAGGGGGTTTGGTTTCCCACGATTAGCTATTTAGAAAACAGAGGAATGATTCCAAACAACCCGGTATATAGAAACTTACTTTTCTTTAAATTTAATAGTGTTTCTAGGCTCACATAATAGCCTGACTGTACTCTAGCGGATATTCTTGAGACAGGATATGTTAGATCTGTTATGTAAGAGTACAACCCTCCCTTTGCTGATCTTTTGGTGTATTAAATGTTGATTCAGTATTGTAAAATTAAAAAATTAATAAAACATAAATTAAAAAGAAAAAGAAATGGCCACATTAGTGGAAGAGACCCAAAAGTCTTCCATTGGTGGTGGGGGTGGAGGAATCCTCGAAGAGTAGCGGCAATAGCGGCAGGTGAAATTAGTGGGCCGTCTTTTGTAGTGACCAGCGGTGCCACCTTTCATCAGCCGACTGCACAGAAGGCGGCCACGGCAAACCACTCCCAACCAACATCCACCTTGAAAACCTGATGAGACGGGTGGCTCGATTCTGTGCCCAGGTTTCCAAGGAGCATGAAATGCATGGCGATCAGATCTTCTAATCTTTTATCTAAATCATACACAAATTGTCCGGCTGTCCTATTTTATCTCTATGTTGTAGACAACAGATTTGTCAATTTAAGTATGCCGCTGTTGGTTTTATCTCATATTTCTTAGTCAAACGTTCTTATGTGAAATGATTGAGTGCGCTGTTCGTTGACTGTAACAATAAATTTGATTGATTGATTGATGAGACAATCTAAAATGCGGTGGGGGAGACACAGTGCTGGAAGACAGAACCTCCAGGACAGATGGCACCCTACCATCTACTAGGGAAGAGCTGAGGGCAACTATGACTAGTGCTATCAGGCCCACAGTGGGGCATTCCGGGGCTCTGCCCCCTCAGATGTAAGGTGTGCCCCATGACTGCTGCTGCCCCTCCTCCCTCCTGTGACATGAAAAGGGCCCTCCGGCTGACTGGCGGGAGCACGTGGCCCGTCGAGCAGCTGGGAGACCCTTTAAATCTTGCAGGAAGGGGGTGGAGAGGGGCAGCTGCCTGCCTTCCCTGAACTCCAACACCTTCCCTTTAAATGGTGTTTTACAAGTAGGGGCTGCCCACACCTGAACTCCAAGTGGCAAAATCGCTACTTGGAGTTCAGGGTAGGTGTGCAGGGGGGCTCTCCCTCCCCTGCTGCCCCCAAAATTCCCCCATGCCCCAGCAACCCAAAATTTATGGCTATGGGGCTGAGCACTCTCCTGAATGACTACAGCTGAAAGGACGTTCAGTTGTTGACATGAATGGCCCTAAAAGGAAAGACCGAAGCTGTTTGATGCATATAAGAGGAACATGGAACTGAGAAGGATGAATCAGGGTGTCATGATCTGGGCTGGGAAAGCAAAGGCCTAGCAGGCCCAGGGAGCCTGACTAGCAGTGGGAGGAGGCCAGGCCTACAACTCCCAGAAGACCCTGAGTGGTTTTGGTTCCAATTTTAGCCAATCACAGAGAAAGGGGACTTATAACAAAAGAGCTGGTACAGAAGAAGAGCTGTTCTTCTTCCAAGAGAGCAGGGCCAGAGGGAAGGCTGCTGCCGGGAAGAGACCCTCACCCTGAGAGGAAGGGTGAGCGGACTGAGGCCCAACTGTGACAGTGGGCTAGGGACATTTGGTTTCTTTTCTCTTCACCCACTTACTGTTATTGTTCTTGCACCTTGTTTGTTTCCCGTATTTGACTGACCGCCTATAAAAATAAACCTCTTCTTTGTTGTTTACTCTGCCTGGTCCTCACGCCTATTATACAGCCAAATAAGGGAGGTCTGAAGGTCTTGGGAGGGTGCTCTGGGCCTTCTCAAGGGAACCTAAAACCAGAGTGGTGTTAGCGTCAGGTGACGCCCCATCTGAGCCATGACACAGGGTAGCCTCAAAACTGTAAAACAACAAATGGAATATTTAAATATTGCAGTCCTGGGAGTAAGTAAGTGAAAGTGGACTGGGTTAGGACAATTTCAATCAGAAAATTGCAAAGACTTTTACTCAGGGAATGACAAACACAGAAGAAATGGAGTTGCTCTAACAGTGAAGTAGGATCTGGCACAGGCAGTCAGCGGCTAGAATGCAAACGCTGATTGAATAATATCAATCAGACTTCATGGAAAACCGACAAACATAACCGTCATTCCAGCCTGTGCCCCAACTACAGATGCCGATGGAGAAATGGAAAGGTTTCATGCAAGCGTCCTGGAAGAAACTGGTCACACACCTAAACAAGATGTGCTGATAATCATAGGCGACTGAAACACAAAAGGAGGAAACAAAGCAGAATTAAATATTTTTTGGAAGACTTATATCTGAACGTCAAGAAGACGAAAGGAATGACTACTGGGAAATTGCACAACTTTAAGGACAACAATGAGGGTTCTTGAGTGCAAGGACATGTCACTGGCGACCAAGACCAAGACAATTCACGCTATAGTATCCCCGGTTACTCTGTAGGGGTGTGAATGTTGGACAATGAAGGAAACTGACAGAAAGAAAGTGGATTCATTTGAAGTGTGGTATTGGAAGAGAGTTTTATGGATACCCTGGATTGACCAAAAAGACAGACCAGTGGGCTCTAGGCCAAATCCAGCTTGAACTACTGCAACACACTCTTCATGGGGCTGCCTTTGCAACTCCGGAAGCTGCAGCTGGTGCAAAATGCGGCGGCCAGGCTGCTTATGGGGCTCCCTGTGCGGGAGCACATCTGGCCTGTGCTAAAGTCATTGCACTGGCTGCCAATAGCATACCGGATTCACTTCAAGGTGCTGTTTTTGCCCTTTAAAGCCCTTTATGGTCAGGGACCTGCCTACCTGAGGGACCGCCTTTCCCCGCATGTTCCCCAGAGAGCACTGCAATCAGGTTCACAAAATCACTTGGCCTTCCCTGGGCAGAAGGATGCCAGGCTGACATCAACAATTACCTTGACTTCCAGAAAGCTTTTGATACAGTTCCTCATCAAAGGCTCCTAAGTAAGCTCAATAGTCATGGGATAAAAGGACAAGTCCTCTTGTGGATCAAAAACTGGTTCATAAATAGGAAACAGAGAGTGAGTATAAATGGGAAACTTTCTCAGTGGAGGGTGGTAAGCAGTGGGGTACCACAGGGATCAGTACACGGTCCGATGCTTTTGAACTTGTTTATTAATGATTTGGAATTGGGAGTAAGCAGTGAAGTGGCTAAATTTTCAGATGACATGAAGTTGTTCAGGGTGGTGAAAACCAGGGAGGATTGTGAGGCACTCCAAAGGGATCTGTCGAGGATGGGCGAGTGGGCATCAACGTGGCAAATGGGGTTCAATGTGGCCAAGTGCAAAGTGATGCACATTGGAGCCAAAAATCCTAACTATAAATACACATTGATGGGGTCTGAACTGGCAGAGACGGATCAAGAGAGAGATCTTGGAGTTGTAGTAGATAACTCAATGAAAATGTCTAGACAGTGTGTAACTGCAATAAAGAAGGCCAATGCTATGCTGGGGATAATTAGAAAGGGAATTGAAAACAAATCAGCCAGTATCGTCATGCCCCTGTATAAATCATTGGTGTGACCTCATTTGGCATACTGTGTACAGTTCTGGTCACCACACCTCGAAAAAGGATATTATAGCACTGGGAAAAGTGCAGAAAAGGGCAACCAGAATGATAAAAAGGTTGGAACACTTGCCTTATGAAGAAAAGTTAAAACGCTTGGGGCTCTTCAGCTTGGAGAAATGACGGCTGAGGGGTGGCATGATCGAGGTTTATAAGATTATGCACGGGATAGAGCAGGTAGAGAAAGAGATACTTTTCTCCCTTTCTCACAAGACAAGAACTCGTGGGCACTCAATGGAATTGCTGAGCAGTCGGATTAGAACAGATAAAAGGAAGTCCTTCTTCACCCAAAGAGTGATTAACTCATGGAATTCACTGCCACAGGAGGCGGTGGCAGCTACAAGCATGGACAGCTTCAAGAGGGAATTAGATAAGCATATGGAGCAGAGGTCCATCAGTGGCTATTAGCCACAAGGTATACATAGGAACTCTCAGTCTGGGGCAAGTGATGCTCTGTATTCTTGGTGCTTGGGAGGGGGGCAACAGTGGGAGGGCTTCTGGTGTTCTGGCCCCACTGCTGGACCTCCTGATGGCCCCTGGTCTTTTTGGCCACTGTGTGACACAGAGTGTTGGACTGGATGAGCCATTGGCCTGATCCAACATTAGCTTCTCTTATGTTCTTACGAATAATTGCAAATCTCCGGGACCAGATGGGTTGCCTAGTGAATGTTATCATACCTTTTTCAGCTTTCTGAATGCCAGAACCTTATCAATTGTGTATCGTGATTTCTGAACCTGATTCGTTGCCATCACTATTATATGAAGCCTGTATCGCTGTGATCCCCAAACCTGGCAGAAACCAGACTCGGTGGGCAAATGTTGAACCCAGTTCTTTGATGAATGTAGATGCGAAGATATTAACGGCTGTTCTCGCTAACAGACTCCAAAAGGTTGTTACAACTTTGGAACATGTAGGCCAGGTAGGATTTCTATGCCCTACACAAAGCTCTGATAATCTCAGGTCAGCCACTGATCTGATTGCTTTAAATAGGAGGAGATCTGATCAAGCTGACATTGTGAATGATGGAAAAGCCTATAACAAAATACACTCTACATTTATCTTTGCTACATTGATTAGATTTGGTTTTCCTCACAAATGTTTGTAGCGGATTAGAGTTCTCTATTCATCTCCTAGATCCAGGGTGCTGACTAACGCCATGTTTTATGTATGTCCCTCTTGAGAGGGGTACTAGGCAGGGCTGCCCTTTTCCTCATCTTGTTTTTTATCTCTGTCTGGAATCTCTGCCTTGAGCCATTAGACAAAATAATAATATTTATGGCTTTGTGGGTAGTTGAGCAGTTTGAGACCCAAGTGCTGCGTGACGGAGTGAGCTCTCGTCTCTGGCTCCAGCTCCTGCCAGCCTAGCAGTTCGAAAGCAAGAAATTGCAAGTAAATAAATAGGTACTGCTTTGGTGGGAAGGTAACAGTGTTCTGTGCACCTTGGCGTCTAGTTATGCCAGCCATATGACCACAGAAACGTCTTTGGACAGCGCTGGCTCTTCGGCTTGGAAACAGAGATGAGCATCACACCCCTAGAGTCGGATTCAACTGGCTTTCAAGCAAGGGAAGCCTTTACCTTTACGTTTACCTTACATAATTCTTTGGAATATAGAATTATTTCTTATGCAGATGATCTTTTGTTATTTATTTTGAAACCTCAATCTTCCATTCCTGCACGAATGAATATGGTTAATACCTTTGGAGACTTATCCAGATACTCAATTAATTGAGCAAAATCTGAGTTGATGCCATTGGAGACAATATAACATGGTGTGAACGTATGGAGCAGAGTGATTAACATATGGAATTCACTGCCACAGGAGGTGGTGGCAGCTACAAGCATGGACAGTTTCAAGAGGGAATTAGATAAACAGATGGGAATTCTCAGTCTGGGGCAGGTGATGCACTCTATTCTTGGTGCTGGAGGGGGCAGCAGTGGGAGGGCTTCTAGTGTCCTGGCCCCACTGCTGGACCTCCTGATGGCCCCTGGTATTTTTGGCCGCTGTGTGACAGAGTGTTGGACTAGATGGGCCATTGGCCTGATTCAACATTGGCTTCTCTTATGTACTTATGTTCTTATGTACTTGCCTATGGATGTTTCTGGTGGTGCCCAGATATCACTAAGTTCTCCTGGAATAACTCTTCCCAGAGATATTACACATGTGATTATGCTAAATCTTAACAAGCAAAATGCTGATATATCTTTGGATTTGTGCAGATGGCAACTTTAGACTTGTCTTTAAGGGGTAAATAAAATAAACTCAAAATTAATATTAGGATCATTTATATTTTACATGTGATTCCTTTCTATGTACCTTGCAGATATATTCATAAAATTAATTTGTTTTGGGAATTTATTTGAGGTTCCTCACCACTTCAAAAAAAAAAAAGGTATTATAGCAGAAAAGGGCAACTAAAATGATTAAGGGGATGCGACACCTGCCTTGTGAAGAAAGGTTGGGCTCTTTAGTTTGGAGAAATGACAGCTGAGGGGTGATATGAAAGAGGTTTACAAAATGATGCATGGGATAGAAAAGGCAAAGAAAGAAGTCCTCTCTTTCAGAGTACAAGAACTGGTGGGCACTCAATGAAATTGATGAGCAGTAGGCTTAGTCCGTCTTTGCCCAAAAAGTCATTAACATGTGGAATTCACTGATGCAGGAAATGGTGGCTGCTACAAGCATAGACAGCTTCCAGAAGGGATTGGATGAATGTATGGAGCAGAGGTCCATCAGTGGCTATTAGCCATGAGGTATGGAGGGAACACTCTGTTTGGGGCAGCGATGCTCTGTCTTCTTGGTGCTTGGAGGCCAACACTGAAAGGGCTTCTGGCCCCACTGGTGGACCTCCTGATGGCACCTGGGTTTTGGCCACTGTGTGACACAAGAGTGTTGGACTGGATAGGCTGTTGGCCTGAGCCAACATGGCTTCTCTTATGTTCTTATGAGGCAACACCCAGAAACACATGGATTGCAAGAATGCAGCACACACCAAAGCCTTTTCACTCGAGGGCTCACAAGTGGGTTTGCGATTCCCTTCTCTACAGTTGTTTTTGCCCTCTGGGCAGCCACGTACAGCTTCTTGGAGGTCAAACATGAATTCTGCCCCCTTCTCTTCAGAAGATCAGCCAGGAAACACCAGAGAAATTAGCTAGAATGTATCATCCAATCTGTGATAAATGCTGGAAATGTAAGATAAGGGTGGGAAGCGATTTCCATGTTTGTTAGTTGCTGTAGATTTTCCGGGTTGTGTGGCCGTGGTCTTGGCATTGTAGGACCTGACTTTTCGCCAGTAGCTGTGACTGGCATCCTCAGAGGTATAACACAGAAAGGTGGAGTACTCTCTGTGTCAAGGTGAGCAGAAAAGTGATAGGCAAGTAATTTATTTCTACCCTGGAAGATGGGGTAGGGCTGAGTCAATTATCTAGTGTAGTTCTCCAGACTATTAACATTCTAATGGAGGAGCTTTCTTGAGGAGGTTCTTTTGTCTATGGGTTGTTTCCTGAGGAGGTTTGAGGAGGTTCTTTTGTGTGTGGAATGGCTATTGAAACTCTAGTCTTATCTGTAGTGCTATTGCCAGCTGTTGAGCATTTTGTGTTTTTCAGGACAGGAAACCATGCCCTATTTATTTTTAAACTCTCTTCTTTCCTGTTGAAATTGTGTTTATGTTTATGAATTTCAATGGCTTCCCTGTGTAATCTGACACATATTTCCATGTTTGGTGGAAGGGTAAAGAAGTGATGTTATATTGGAGAAGGGTTCATGAAATGTTACAGAGAATATGTTTGTTACCACTGCCATTTAAACCTGAAATGTTTCTGCTTCATATTATGCCTGATGTAAAAGGCAAAGAAAGTTAAATATCTAATTATACATATAGCTACAGCAGCAAGATTCCTTTATGTGAAGTACTGGAAGAAAGCAGAAATACCAACGGAAAATGAACTTTTGGCAAAAAAAAAAATTGAAACTGAAGAAATGGACATATTGTCAAACCCGTTGAAGGACAAAAGTAAACAAAACACAAGAAATAATTGGGTACTCTTTTACGACTGGGTTGAAAGAAGCTTCGAAGACCAAAAACAATGAACATATATATATCATATAAACATGGAGAGACTTCAACTTGAACCATATGGAATTTGACTCTCGTCAGGAAACACAACAGAAGACTTGAGCCATTTGACTAAGTGATATTAACTTTAATAATTCTACAAAGAAATAGAATTGGAAATAAAGAACTAAGACTGAAAACTTCTAACAGCCGTTACACAGACTTGATGAGATTCTCCTCTCTGTCTTATCCCATACCTTGTACCTTTCCTACCCCTATACTTACCTGTCCTAAACCTAATATAAAAATGTATAATGGAAAAAAAAGAAGAAGAGCAGCAGAGAAGAGCTACGTGGCCTCGGAACCCAAGAACGTGGGCCTCACATTACTCAGAGGTGCCTGGGCTTTGACCAGTGTTCCCTCTAAGCTGAGTTAGTGTGAGCCAGCTCACAGTTTCTTAGCCTCCGGCTCACACGTTTTTGTCTCAGCTCAGGAAAGATGTGGCTCCAGGGCAAACTAATTGATGCAGTGGCCAAATCACTCACTCGCGACTTTAATGCCAGGAGCTCGCAAAGTAGGATTTTTGCTCACAGGACTCCACAGCTTAGAGGAATCGTTGGCTCCGGCTAGCCAGGAGGATGCTTGGTGGCCGGAGACCCTCTTGCCAGGCTCGGGAGCCGGCTGCTTCTCCATCCTGTCCAGTCATGGGGGTGATGCCCTCTGATGCCCTCCTTGCCAGGCTGCACGCAGACCGAGAGCGGCTCCCTCGCTGGCTTGTCTCGGAGCCAGGAGGGCGCCAGCCTCTCCCTCCTTCCCTCCCTACCTCTCCATTGTTTCAACTGGCTTAGGCTGCCTTGTGAAAAGTATCGTTCCATCTTGACAAGATCAGGATATAAGAGGTCTGGCTGGTGGCGTGGCAGGCAGCAGTGTGTCTCGAGTGCGCCATGCGTCCCAGCTTCCTCCTCCTCCTCCTCCACCTCCCAGTGAGTCTTCTCTTCTGGGCCTGGCTGCCACTTCCATGTTCCGGCGTTGTTCCAGGTGAGTGGTGCCTCCCCGCCAGTGTTCCCTCTAAGCTGGGTTAGTGTGAGCTAGCTCACAGTTTTCTAGCCTCTGGCTCCCACATTTTTCTCTTACCCCAGGAAGGAGGGCTCCAGAGCAAACTAATTTATGCAGTAGCCAAATCACTCACTCACAGCTTTAATGCCCGTAGTTCACAAAGTAGAATTTTTGCTCACAAGACTCCACAGCTTAGAGGGAACATTGCTCCCCACCTGTCTCCTTGGACCAGAATTTCTGAGTGTCTCCAAGGGTCGGGAGTGCCTCCGTCGGCTCTCTTTCTCCCTCCTCCTTCTTCACTTTAGCAGGTGCCTTCCTCAGTCTTCCTAAAGGAACAGTTGGGGTATAGTGGTTAAGTGCGCGGACTCTACTCTGGGAGAACCAGGTTTGATTCCCCACTTCTCCACTTGCACCTGCTGGATGACCTTGGGCAAGCTGTAGCTCTGACAAGAGCTGTTCTTGAAAAACAGTAGAGTCTGTCAGAGCTCTCTCAGCCCCACCTACCTCACAGGGTGGCTGTTGGGGGAGGAGAAGGGAAAGGAGTTTGTAAGCTGCTCTGAGACTCCTTTGGGTAGTGAAGGGCGGGGTATAAATCCAATCTCCTCCTCCTCCTCCTCTTCTTTTTCTTCTTCTTCTTCCCCTTGATACTTTTGTCTGTAATGCCAAAGACGAAAACTCCCCTCCACAATGCACCAAAAATCTGTTTTCAAGTTAGTGTGTCCAGAGGAGGGCGACCAGGATGGTGAGGGGGTTGGAATCCAAGTCTTACGAGGAAAGGCTGGAAGAGTTGGGTATGTTTAGCCCGGGAAAGAGAAGGCTTAGAGGGGACATGATCACAGTCTTCAAATATCTGAAGGGCTGTCATGTAGAAGATGGAGCAGATCTATTCTCTCTTGCTCCAGACTGCAAGACTAGATCTAATGGGTGGAAATGACGAGGGAGTCGATACCGGCTAAATCTCAGGAGAAACTTCCTAACTGTAAGAGTGGTTGAGCAGTGGGGCAGACTGCCTCGAGAGGTGGTGGATGCTCCTTCGCTGGACATTTTCAAGCGGAGGCTGGATTACCATCTTTTGGCTACGCTCCTGCAGAGTGCTGGGGGTTGGACTAGATGACCTGCAAGGTCCCTTCCAGCTCTAACATTCTACAATTCTACCTCCAGAGAGATGGACTATTGATCACATCCATATTCCAGTGCCAACACCTTTTCTCCTCCTCAGTCTTAACGTGTATAAAAAGTTATCACCCCGTCCATCCAATTTGTAGCAGGTTTTGGATCTCAGCCTGTTCCCCCAACGGCACGGTTGTCTTCTCTGCTTTCCCACCCCGTTTCGTTGAGCTTCTCCAGAACTGCCCAGCTGTCTTCAGGAGACAGGCTTGTATGCCTTTGATACTCCCCAATTATTTTCTCCCTTAGTAGCAGATAGTTTGTTAGGGAAAGGATTTAAATTGTGTTGGTAGCTCAGCAGTTCGAGACCTGAGAGTGCCGCATGACAGAGTGAGCTCCCATCTCTGGCCCCAGCTCCTGCCAGCCTAGCAGTTCAAAAGCAAGAAATTGCAAGTAGATAAATAGGTACCGCTTCAGTGGGAAGGTAACAGCGTTCTGTGCACCTCGGTGTCCAGTCATGCCGGTCACATGACCATGGAAAAAGTCTTCGGACAGCGCTGGCTCTTTGGCTTGGAAACAGAGATGAGCACCGTATCCCTAGAATCGGATTCGACTGGCTTTCGAGCAAGGGAAAGCTTTACTAGCTCCTTCAGTTTTATTTACCTGATTTAACTTGGTTGTCTTTCTGTTAATCCAATAAATGTGTCTTCTTGTTTAAGAAGCTTATTCCCTTTCCTTTCTTTTGGGTGTTGGTCTGTATTCTTGACCCCCGTAGACACAGGTTATTATTTCAGGAATGAACACCCCACAACACAAGCATTTTCTCTTTGCTAACCGAAGGACCTTTTTCCTAGCGACTGGAGCGTGTGTGCATTAGTGCTCTGGGTAACACCACTACCCCCCCTTCCCTAACTTTGGCCAGGTGTTTTACCTGAATCACACCTGTCCTGGGATGAAGCCCCGCTGAATAGACCTGAATAGGGTTACTAGTAGACACGCTTAGGATTGCATGGCAATTCTGATGCTGGAGATTTGCATTCAGAAGTTTGGTAATCAACAATAACTGAGTTGTGTGTTTTGTTTAATATTTCTGATATTTTTGTTTTAGGCTGGGGAAGATGCAGGTAGGAAACGAAAGGAAACAAAAATCAAGGGTGATACAATATTATAGAAGAAGGGTAAAAGAGCCAGTTTGGTGTCCTGGCTAAGTGGGCGGACTCTAATCTGGGAGAACCGGGTTTGATTCCCCACTCCTCCACTTGCACCAGCTGGATGACCTTGGGCAAGCCATAGTTCTGTCCTTGAAAAAGAGCCATTTCTGTCAGAGCTCTCTTGGCCCCACCTAACTCACAGGGTGTCTGTTGTGGGGAAGGGAAGGGAAAGGAGTCTGTGAGCCGCTCTAAGACTCCTTAGGGTAGTGAAGGGCGGGGTATAAATCCAATCTCCTCTTCTTCTTCTATCTCACAGGGTGTCTGTTGTGGGAAGGGGGAAGGAAAGGGAGCTTGTCAGCCGCTCTGAGACTCCTTCAGGTAGTGAAGGGCGGGATATAAATCCAATCTCTTCCTCTTCTTCTTCTACCTCACAGGGTGTCTGTTTGTGGGGAGGGGAAGGGAAAGGGAGCTTGTCAGCTGCTCTGAGACTCCTTCGGGTAGTGAAGGGCGGGGCATAAATCCAATCTCTTCTTCTTCTTCTTCTACCTCACAGGGTGTCTGTTTGTGGGGAGAGGAAGGGGAAGGAGTTTGTAAGCCGCTCTGAGACTCCTTGGGTAGTGAAGGGTGGGGTATAAATCCAATCTCCTCCTCCTCTTCTTCTTCTTCTTCTTTAAAACTGAAAATGAATTGAAAATGACCTCCAAAAATGTTCATGCAAGTCCACTGCTTATCCTGGTTTGTGGTTTCAGCTGCCAGGACCAGGTGCAGGAGAAAGGGTGTTGTGACATCCCTTCCATCCAAGTAGGCTGAAGGAGGATTGAGAAATGTATTGTTTTTATGTCACTCGCTGAAAAAAGATTCACGGCCTGCCTCCCTCGCAATGCTTGTGGTGGTTCTCTGCCCACAAGACATTGCAACCGAATCCACATCTTTAAAAATAATAGAGATGCAAATAATGTTACCATTTTCCGTTGCAACTTGAGCCACAGAAAGACGAAAATGCAACCAGTCATGCAACCTTGGTTTCCTCCCTCAGAACAGGAAAGAGTTGCACGTGGTGAAGAAACGCCCTCCGTTCATATCTTTTGAAGGAGCTCCGCACGTGTGTGCCTGCAGAGTTCCGACTTGATAGCATAATGCTCACTTTGCCTGGTTCAACAACCCCCCCCCCCCATTTTGAACACTGAAAGATTTGGCTAACATTTTATTGCCATCTGTTGGGCATTTGTGTGGAAGTCAGATCACTATTGTGTGGATGTCAGCTGACCCCACCCACCCAGCCAGCCAGCCAGCCAGCCAGCCACATAGACCCATACCTTGTAGTAGAATTTCTTGTCCCATAAGGGCAGAGTCACATCTTTTTAAAGCTTGTTGCATGTAGCTGCCCTGAGCCTGCCTCACAGGGAGGGCGGGGTATAAATCTCTTAATAAATAAATAAATAGTACAATCTTTTCAGTATATTCCTAAAAAATGTAAATAACTCATGGCAGATATAATCAATGGAGGGTATGGAGAACTGGATTTGGGGAGGGGGGCGTTGGATTTAACACAATCCCTACATAGAGTGTTGTTATTGTTTTTTAATTGCCTCTCCTGGAAGAAGGCAGGCGGAATGGTCAGTTCTCACAAGCCTCGCCGACGACCAGCCATCAAAGCCTTGGAAATGCTAATGTCTTTCCTCACCCAAGAAAATGATATGATCTGCTCTCATCTTATCAACTTTGAAACCTAGAAAGAACAGAGAGACTTGGGCGGTGCAAGTGCGAGATTGTATTTTCCTAGAGTTTTCAGGAAAGGGTGGGGTGTGTGTTTTTTACCTACAAGTGAGTGGTGAAACAGAACAGATAAAATCCCTTGGCAGAGAGGGAGAGGGGACATTTTGTGCTGGGGCATCTTGGCCGATTACCTCTGGAGTAAGGACCTCGCACAATTGAGCTCTGTGTGGACGGTCACCATTGCCTCATGGACAAAGGGCTGGCTACCTGAACAAAGACCGCGAGTTAATAGGAAACTTTTGGAGCACTGTGACTTCTCCGCTAAACAGCCTGCCTTAGAATAAGATCAGCTAGGGCATGTGCAGAGTGAGGGACAGAGGAATTGTGTGTTCGCACATACCTTTTGTATTCTTTGCTCAATCCATTGCTGTCCTTAGAGTATGTGTGGTCTTTTCACCTTTAATAAATCCTGTACTATTTTAACTGCTGGTAGTTTCTCTCCATACTACATAGAGTTCTACTATTTGAATATATTATTTTAAAATAGGCACCAAGGGAAGGGATTTGGTCAGATGGTAAATCACTATTTCTCTAGGAGCACACAAGTGAGGTGAGCTAGGAGAACTGGCAGTCTCAGCAGACAATACCTAAAATGGCTAGTTGGTGGTAGTGGTACCTAAAAAGCAAGAGAAACCCCCTCTCAGGGTGGGATGGGGCAGGAGAGCATTGCATTAACAGCTGGGGACTCAGATAGCATTTAGTGCCTTGGCACTTTCGAGGGCTGGAAAGAGCAAGGCTTATGGTTCAGTGGGGCTGTTCCACCACAGAGGGATTCAGCTGCTGGATGCATAACATTAAGAACAAAAACAGTAATCTCAGAGAAATACCCCATGGTAATGTTCAGAGTACCCAGATGGAGACATGCAGAGTGTGTTGAAAAATATTGTGGTCTGCAGAAGCCAATGTGGTAGAGTGCTTAGAGTGTTACTAAAATCTGGAAGGTCTGGGTTTGAATCCCCGTTCTGTCAGTGTAGCTTGAGAGCCAGTTTGGTATACTGGTTAAGAGTGCCGAACTCTAATATGGAGAAGTGGGTTTGATTCCCCAGTCCTCCACATGCAGCTGCTGGTGTGACCTGGGGTCAGTCACAAGTTCTCTCAGAGGTGTTCTCTCAAAGGCAGTCCTCAAAAGAGCTCTCTCAGCCCCACCGACCTCATGGGGTGTCTGTTGTGGGGAGGGGAAGGGAAGGAGATTGTAAGCCGCTCTGAAACGCCGAGTAAAGGGAAGGGTTAGGGTATAAACCCAACTCTTCTTTTTTTTGCTGGATGGTCTTGGTCCAGCCACACATTCTCAGCCTTACCTACCCCACTCAATTAAGTGAGGAAGAAATGAGTGAGAGGAGAATGATATAATTCACTTTGTACCTCAGTTAGGGATAAAGATGAGCAGGGCTATTTTTGGGTAGGAACACAGAGGAACAGAGTCCCGGCTGGCTCCTGAGTTGGCCATGCCCAGAAGGAACTCATTAGCATACTAGGTCACACCCAACAGCAGAAACTCATTAGGATTGGCTACATTAGGGGTGTGTGGCCTAACATGCAAAGGAGTTCCTGTTCCAAAAAAAAGCCCTGGGTTTTGACAACAAATAAGAAGCAAAAGTTGGGTGCGGCCGGATGACCACTCTTCTGGTAACATGGGGGTGTGGCTTGATATGCTAATGAGTTCCTGCTGTTGGGGTGTGGGCTATTATGCTAATGAGTTCCTGCTGGGCTTTTTCTACCAAAAAAGCCCTGAAAGTGAGTATATATGATGTATTTGGTTACTGCAAGCCATTTTGATTATTGGACATGAGAGGCAATAGCAGGGTTTTGTTCTTTTTCCACGGGGAGAAGAGCTGGGATGTTCTACTTTTTCAGCAACAATGTTTTCCCTCTGTCTCTCTCTCTCCAGCAAAGTCTGGCACATGCCCTGTTCTGCCGAGTGAAGACGTGCTGTGTGGGGTGTATTGCTCCCAAAACGAGAGCTGCCCAGGGAACGAGATATGCTGTGTCACCAGCTGTGGGCAGCAATGTACACTCCCTGATGGAGGTGAGCAGAGGACAGCCAATCGGGCATAAGTGGCTATGAGCGGCAGACTCTAATCTGGGAGAACCGGGCTTCATTCCCGATTCCTCCTCCACATGCAGCTGCTGGGTGACCTTGGGCCAGTCACAAGTTCTCTTAGAGCTGTTCTGTCAAGGGAGGTTCTCGAGAGAGCTTTCTCAGCCCCACCCACCTCACAGGGTGTCTGTTGTGGGGTGGGGAAAGGAAAGGAGATGGTAAGCCGCTCTGAGGCTCCTTCAGGTAGTGAAGGGCGGGGTAGAAATCCAATCTCCTTCTCCTCCTTAGAACTTAAGAGAAGCCCATGTTGGATCAGGCCAATGGCCCCTCCAGTCCAACACTCTAGGTCACACAGTGGCCAAAAATACCAGGGGCCATCAGGAGGTCCAGCAGTGGGGCCAGGACACTAGAAGTCCTCCCACTTTTGACCCTCCCAAGCACCAAGAATACAGAGCATCACTTGCCCCAGGGTCCCTATCTACACCTTGTGGCTAATAGCCGCTGATGACCTCTCCTCCTCCTCCTCTTCTTCTTCTCTGACACTGAGTGGATTCTCCTCTAGAGAACCGGGTTCGATTCCCCACTCCTCCTCTACATTCAGCTGCTGTGGTCAGTCACAAGTTCTTTCAGAGCTGTTCTTGAAAGAGCAGTTCTCTTAGAGCTCTTTTAAATCCAGTCTCCTCCTCCTCCTCTTCCTTTTTGGCATGAGCAACCCTCAAATGGAGAGGAGACTGTAGGAAAAAGGGGGTGAGACTGAGACCAGCCCATCTCTCTTGGAGGATTCCATCAACATCCTCAGCTGGTGGACCTCCTGATGCCCCCTGGTATTTTTGGCCACTGTGTGACACATAGACTGTTGGACTGGATGGGCCATTGGCCTGATCCGACATTGGCTTCTCTTATGTTCCTGTGTCCGGGGCAAGGGCTGCTCTGTATTCTTGGTGCTTGGGGGGGCGGTCAACAGTGGGAGGGCTTCTAGTGTCCTGGCCCCACTGCTGGACCTCCTGATGGCACCTGGTCTTTTTGGCCACTGTGTGACACAGAAGAGTGTTGGACTGGATGGGACCTTGGCCTGATCCAGCATTGGCTTCTCTTATGTTCTTATGTTCTTAACAGGAGAAAGGCCTGTTGCAGAAAGAAATGCAATGGGCTCTAGGAAGGGGGCCTTGGTGAGTGCGGGATCCTGCAGCATTGGCTGGTGAAGCCCCTCCCCGCCGTTCCTAGCTCCTTGGCCTGTGCAGGCAGGGCCAGATGGGTCGTGGGGGAGGACCTCTTGGAGGCTTCCCCAGTGGGTGGGCCAGCATGGGGTGTGGGGTATGTGGGTGGCTTCTGCTCACCCGCTTTGGCGGCCAGGCAGCAGAAGTCACGGGGAGAGCTTTAAGTGCCTCCCCAGCCCCTTCCTGCCTCGGCTACCTTGGCGGTCGGGCTAGGAGGGGCCAGGGGGGCTTCTCCTGCTTAGCCGGGTGGCTGCAGGCCCTGATCTCCCTCTCTGCCCCCTGCTCGAGTCCCTGGTGGACCAAGCTGCCCAGCCTCATCCCCCGCCCCAGGCCATTGCGTGGGGAGGCCGAGTGAGCTGCCTCTGGGAGGGGAGGGGAGCCAGTTTAAACCACCTATCCTTCCCTTGACTCGCTCAGCTTCCCCGTGGCCGCAGGGAGGGTGAGCAAGCTGGCTCTGAAAAGCTGTTGGCATGTGAGTACCCCGCGCATGCCACCCCCACCCAGCTGCCACAGATTTGTGAAGTTTTCTGGCCTTTTGCCCCGCTCCCAGCCTTTGTGGCAGTTGGTGCGGTGACCTCCGCCCACTGGAGGGTTCATCCCATCGGTCTGGTGACAGCAGACTGAAGGCGAGAGACTTGCCGCCACTGCTGTGGGCAGGACTCAGCAACGCAGCCAGCCAATGGAGGCAGTGCCTTCTGATGGGCAGGTCAGGCAGCAAACTGATTTTGCCGAGCATAGAACATTGCCAGACCACTACACGTTTATATAATAGCACAGGATGATCCCAATTGTTTGTATGGGGGGGTAGATCATAGAATCACAGAATCATAGAGTTGGAAGGGACCTCCAAGGTCATCTAGTCCAACCCCCTACACGGGGCAGGACATTCACAAATACCTCCACACCTGCAGTGACCCCTGTTCCATGCCTAGAACATGACAAAAAAACCCTTCAGGATCCCTGGCCAAACCGGCCTGGAGAAAACCTGCTTCCTGATCCCAAAAAGTGAATCAGCATTTCCCTGAGTGTGTAAGAAAGGGCCACAAGAACTAAGTACTTAAGTAACCCTTCCTGCCCTCCCTCTCTCGTGATCTGCCTAAGTTCACAAATACGTACAAATATGTGATGGCTTTCACAACCTCCAGAACAGTTAAGGTATCTCCACCGTGGGATAAAATCCCTAACATTTAATCCCCATTTGTTGAGAGACCAACATCACCAGAATATTTTAATGACCCAGTAGCTCACATAAGAACCTCCCCCCCAAACACAGTGAGCCAAACCAAAATAAACTTTATGTGCATATTCTTATCTGGGTGATGTCAGTTTCACGTGGTGGATGGTCAGAGTCCTGGGCCGGGACTGGAGAGACCTGGCTATAAATCCTCACCATGCCATGAAGCTCATGGGACCACCTTGGGTCAGTCAGGCACTCCCTCGGCCTCCCCTACTACACTTGGTTGTTGTGAGAATAAAAAGAAGGCAGAACATAAGAACATAAGAGAAGCCATGTTGGATCAGGCCAGTGGCCCATCCAGTCCAACACTCTGTGTCACACAGCGGCCAAAAACCAGGTCCCATCAGGAGGTCTACCAGTGGGGCTAGAACTTCAAGACCCCCCCACTGTGCCCCCTCAAGCACCAAGAAGACAGAGCATCACTGCCCCAGACATAAGGACGTAAGAGAACCCAATGTTGGATCAGGCCAGTGGTCCATCCAGTCCAACACTCTGTGTCACACAGTGGCCAAAAATATCAGGTGCCATCAGGAGGTCCAGCAGTGGGGCCAGGACACTAGAATCCTCCCACTGTTGCCCCCCCAAGCACCAAGAAGTCAGAGCATCACTGCCCCAGACATAAGAATGTAAGAGAAGCCAACGTTGGATCAGGTCAGTGGCCCATCCAGTCCAACGCTCTGTGTCACACAGTGGCCAAAAACCAGGTCCCATCAAGAGGTCCACCAGCGGGGCCAGATCTCCAAGAACCCTCCCACTGTGTCCCCCGCCCCCCAGCACCAAGAAGACAGAGCAGGAACAACATATGCCTCTCAGCTCTTTGGAGGAAGTGTGTGGGTTGATCATTTCAGAGATAGATGACCAAAATCATAGAATCCAGACAGGTACACTTTTTGTTGGCAGACCAATGTCAAAATATTAACTCAGGAATCTTCTGTGGGGTTTGAAGTCTCCAAGCTGTTTGGCCTGTGATGAACCTGTTGGTCTTTTTTTCTTCCCTTTCCACCCTCAGTCCACAGTGGCTACTGCCCCAAGGTGGATCTCGGACCTGGCCAGGCTACCACCTGCGTTGCGAGTTGCAGCAGTGACCATAAATGTGCTGTGGGCCTGCCAAGGAAGAAGTGTTGTGCTTTCGGATGCCAGCAGATATGTATGGAAGCCATTGAAGGTGCGCTGGTGCCTCTCAGTCATGAGCATGGTGGGAGGTGTGCCTTTGAGTTGCGGGGAGGACACGGAAGTGCTCAAAGGACAATTTCTATTGAGGGAGAAATCCTGAGATCTGAGCAGGGGTGGAAAAACGTCCCTCACTCTATTGTTGTATTGTTCCAGGATTTTACTCCAAATTTACTTCACCATTCTAACTTAACCAGGGAGATTTCTAAACTGATTCCAGAACTGAAGCAGGTGTAAATTTGCCACAGTCTTTCCAGTGGGTTTTATGGATTCCTTCCTCTGTGTTATTTATGTTCGCGCACACTGTGGTGTCCTCTTATTTGAGGACGACTGGTTTTCTTTAAAATTATACTCTTTGCATTTGTAAACTGGGTAGTTTCTGCTGCCACCAGGAATTTAAGGAATTCCAAACCTTCTCTCTGTTTCTGCTGCTGGTAATGTGACCCAGGGTCAGGCTTTTCAGAGGTCTATGTGGCCCCGAGGAAGGATTGAACTGAATTCTGGGTTATACTTAAACAAAATAGGATTTATTGAAATAAGAACAAAATAAGATGCTAGTTATCTGTAGCTGTTTCGGGAATAGGGAACTTGAAAAAAATATAACTGGCAAGGTATCACACATGGTCCTTTTTGACACTCAGATCCAACACTGGCAGGAATCACTCTTTCCTATAGGCAGCCACACTGGCTAAGCTCTTGGTATTATTGACTTTCTTTCAGATCTTTAGAGTCTCACAGACCCTTCTCATAACTCTTCCACATTTAAACTTTTGAAGACATATATACTGCACTCTTTAAGTTTCCACACAGAATTCTGTCATATCACTCACTGACTGAACTCACTAACTGAGGCTGAGTTCAGACTGGCAGTTTGCCCCGAGAGAGGCGCGTTTCAGCAACATTTCACAAGCGGATTAAAGGGGGCGTTCACACAGGCACATCTGTCTAGCGTTCCCTGGCCGTACTCAACCCGTCTTGTAACGCTTCGTCCCCGAGTTTAAAAGATACCTGTTAAAAGTGGTATCAAACCCCAGAAAGCATGTCTATCCCGCGTATATCCTGCACCAACACAGTGTGAACGCTAAAATCCACGATTTTGATTGTGTGCTCATGTGCATATGTGCTCATGCACATAAGTGCACATCTCCAGATTAGCGAAACAGAAAGCCGTGCCTTACAGCCGTGCCTTTGAGCCAACAGTGTGAACACTCGCTCACGCCTCCTCCCCGGTATGCTCCCACATCAGTCGGCACAGTGTGACCAGGAAAACCTGGAACAGTTTGTTCCGGGGCTTTTTTGCCACGACTCGCTCCCACTTCAAACTGCCAGTCTGAACTCGGCCTGAATAACTCCAACTGCTTTTTCCAACTGACTTTTTTACATCCACACACAACAACTCCTCCCACACTCTGTCATCCTCCATTCACAGCACACTTATCTCCCTCAGTCACTCTACTCTGCTATCACTGAACACCAACCAAACATTTAAAGAGACAGACACACTCTAAAACAAGAGATCGTTACACACACGCTTATAAAACACGGAAGCCAAAAAGCCAGCCGTTGTTGCATTTGAAAGCATGATTAGAATAAGATTTTTTTTGTGTGTGTGTGTTTTAATGCCTGATGTACCACAAGCGTTCCCACACATTGGTCAAGAACCATATAAAAAAAATACTGATGCTAATATTCACTTTAAAAGTGTAAATGGTCACTTTAGGTCTTCTGTGCAAGAGTCCCTTGACCATTTTTGTCATGCATTGAGCCTGAACTGTACTTGCAAAAGGACTTAGCTTGAGGGTGCATAACAATGGTTTGCTAGGATCCTAGAATGGACCAGTAGGGAGACAGGGATTTACAATAGAGTGTAAATAGCCTATCATTGGGAGTGGGGTGTGTCTTGAGTGTAACTTTTTCCAGGCATAAATACCCGGCTTCGGCCAGGGATTTTCAGTCTTCTTTCCCCTTGCCAAAATCACTAATAAAGGGGGGGGAGGATGGAAGGACAGCAAGGGATAATGCCATAGGGTCTACCCTCCAAAGCAGCCATTTTCTCCAGGGGAACTAATCTCTGTCATCTGGAGATTAATTGTAACAGTGGGAGATCTCCCGGTCCCACCTGGAAATTGGCAACAGTGGTTCCTCATGAGGGAATGGCTGGCTTGGAGGGTGGAGTCTATGACATTTTACCTATCTGAGGTAAACTATGAGCTGCTCACTTTACGCGTCTCGAACCCCGGATATTTCAGTTTTGCCACCAGAATCCTTGCATCGCAGGAAGAAGAGGTGTCTTTTGTGTGTGCAGCTCTGAGGGGGAGGGGAGGAAGGGAGCCCGAGGAGGCGAAGGGAGAGAAGGGGGGGCAGAAGGGAGCCTGAGGCCTGGCTTGGGATGGGAAGTGGAAACGGACCCCTCATGGAACGGGTCTCCCTGGGGGACTCTCCCGGGTTTCCCCACAGAGAATAGTGTGCTCTGTGGTAGGACTGAGCTCACGCGACCCCCCTGGCCTCAACAGAAACCCCGCTTCTTACCCCATTCTCGTTCCAGAGCACCCCGGAGTGTGTCCCGTGCGGCAAGTGGTGCAGACCTTTACTCCCTGCAAGGACAGCTGCAGCGATGACCGAGGGTGCCTCCTTCACCAGAAGTGCTGCTTCACCGGCTGTAGCCTTGGTTGCCTGGACTCAGGTACTGGCCAAGCGTCCGGCCCGGGCCCTGCCGCTCCCATTGTCCAGGGATGCTGGTGGCCTGGCTGGGGGAAACCGCCCGTGCTCCGGAGTCCGGTAAGGTGGCCTCATGCAACTCCCTTGTCCCTCCAACAGTGCGCAGCAAGCGGTGCCGATTACCACCCGAGAGGGGTCCTTGCTCAGGGAACTTTTTACGGTACTACTATAACGCCGAACAAAATAGATGCATAGAGTTCAGCTACGGTGGCTGCCCAGGAAACAACAACAACTTTTACACCGAGGAAGAATGTGAGAGGGCCTGCGGGAAAATCAGTTCAGGTAAGGAGCTGCTGGCTCTCTTTGCCTTGGCTGGGGAGACAGGGCAGAACTGGCAGGCTGGACAATATTTGAGCCATACTTAACCCCGGCAACACCTTTTGCGGATGGTCTTGCGTGCTGCACTTCTTGGAGGCAATTCCTCCTTCCCTGGCAAAGTGGAGGTTGAGAGGGTTTTTTTTTTTTCTCACCTAAGGAAGAGGATTTGAAATTGTCCCTGCTAAGGAATAACTGCTGTCAACCAAATATTAGATGACCACAACTAGAAGGTCACAGCCACAAAGATGATAACAGAAAGAAAAACCACAAGGAAAGCTAACATAAGAACATAAGAACATAAGAGAAGCCAATGTTGAATCAGGCCAATGGCCCATCTAGTCCAACATTCTGTCACACAGCGGCCAAAATATACCAGGTGCCATCAGGAGGTCCAGCAGTGGGGCCAGGACACTAGCAGCCCTCCCACTGCTGCCCCCTCCAGCACCAAGAATAGAGTGCATCACCTGCCCCAGATTGAGAATTCCCTGTGGTTAATAGCCACTGATGGACTTCTGCTCCATATGTTTATCTAATTCCCTCTTGCAATAACATGCGCTTATATAATTACAAAAATAGATATCTCTCTCTCTATATATATATATATACTCATTCACACCAAGTGAAAAAAATACACACATTTGCAGTAATTTGAAATAATCAGAACAATTCTTCTCATTAGACGGTGTAACAGGTAAGTAAAACCATAATGGTATGAGTTGTTGACGAAAATCTCTGGAGTCCAAATTCCGTTTCGAAGAGACGTCCTTCGAACGTCATCAAACTTTTGGAGTGGCAACAAACAACATGATGTTTTCTTTGGTTTCCAATAAGTATCCATTCCAAACTGTTGGTATCCTGATCCATGATCTACAGAAATCTACTTAGATTTCTACCTAGTAACACCTCACTCAAAAAACTTGATGATGTTCAGAGGAAGTCTCCTCAAACGGGAACTTGGACTCTGGAGATGTTTGTTAACAGCTCATACTGTTATGGTTTTACTTACCTGTTACACCGTCTAATGAGATGAATTGGTCTGATTATTTCAAAATACTGCAAATTTGTGTATTTTTTCACTTGGTGTGAATGAGGATAGATGATAGATAGATTAGATAGATAGATAGATGATAGATAGATAGATGATAGATAGATAGATAGATAGATAGATAGATAGATGATAGATAGATAGATAGATAGATAGATAGATAGATAGATAGATAGATAGATAGATAGATAGATAGATAGATAGATAGATAAGTAGGTAGACAGACAGACAGACAGACAGACAGACAGACAGACATGTTGTCGAAGGCTTTCACGGCCAGAGTTCATTAGTTGCTGTAGATTTTCCAGGCTGTGTGGCCATGGTCTTGGCATTGTAGGACATGACGTTTCGCCAGTAGCTGTGACTGGCATCCTCAGAGGTATAACACAGACAGATGGACACAGAGAGTACTTGACACAGAGAGTACTCCATCTGTCTGTGTTATACCTCTGAGGATGCCAGTCACAGCTACTGGTGAAACGCCAGGTCCTACAATGCCAAGACCACGGCCACACAACCCGGAAAATCTGCAGACTAGATAGATGATAGATAGATAGATAGACAGATAGATAGATAGATAGATAGATAGATAGATGATAGATAGATAGATAGATAGATAGATAGATAGATAGATAGATAGATAGATGATAGATAGATAGATAGATAGATAGATAGATAGATAGATAGATAGATAGATAGATATTTTTGTACTTATATAAGCACATGTTATTGCAGCTTTCCTTATGGTTTTTCTTTCTGTAACCAAATATTAGATGCCTAATGCCAAGGAAAGTTCACCTGGATTTTTATTGCAACCCTTGCATTTTCAGGGTGCTTGGCCCGGAGAGCCCAGGCTTGTTCGATCTTGTCAGCTCTTGGAACCTAAGCAGGGTCAGAGTCCTGGCCAGGGTTACCAGACCCCACGGCCTGGTGGGCTTTACCCACTTTTTTTTGAGGGGGTTTCAACCTGCCGCTGTCCAGCTGCTGGCAATAGTTCTTGGGGGCGGGGCTTGGAGTGGGGATGTCCCCAATGTGACGTCATCGTGCTGGGGATGCCACGCCCCCTCTGGGAACACCCCCTCAGCCCCCCACCAGGGATGAAGAGGGACATGGCAACCCTAGTCCTGGTTAGTACTTGGATGGGAGACCCCCCCCATCCAGATGAGCTGTCCACGGCAAACCACCTCTGGCCATTCCTTGCCCTGGACACCCCACGAGGTTGACCTGAGAGGACTTTCCCACCATCAACATTTTCGGGCCCCAGGACTTGGTGGCGGGGGGATCTTTCCCCTTCATCTTCTCTCCTTCGGCCATCTCACATGCTTCCTTCTCTCTCCATCCCTTCCGTGGCTACAGAAGTTTGCAAGCATCCCCCAGAAATCAGTTCCATGAATGGTCTGCTGTGAACGCGACTGCGACAACTCCACCTATAAGTCATGCAAGATGTTTGTTTACGGGGGCTGCTGGGGCAATGATACCAAACAATTTGATACCAAATTGGAGTGATCTCGAGTGGATGGATACCAAATTGGCATGATTTGATACCAAATTGGAGTGCCCAATAGTCTGTGGGAGGCCAGGTGAGGGGCAGATTCATCTTGCGACCCGCTCCCATGGGATTCCGATTCCGTTTCCTCCGGATGAGAATACAGGATCTGCTTTGCAAGCAAAGTGCCGCTGGAGGCACAGAGGCATTGCTAATGGGCAGCCCTCCCGCTCCCCTCCCTCACAATCTCAGACGGAGTCCATCCCATCTCAGACCATCCCATCCCAGACTGCTGCACCTCCGGCCAACTCACAACCTCACTCTGTCCTTCTCTCTCCACAGCCGAGAAGCCTTCTTCCCTGTCCAAGTAATGATGTGGACCGCCTTCAAAAACACTCCCAGCCACCCGCTGGTGGACCTCCTGATGGCACCTGGGCTTTGGCCACTGTGGGCCACAGGGTATTGGAGTAGATGGGCCATTGGCCTGTCCAACATGGCTTCTCTGATATTCTGATGTTCACCGTTCTCTTAGCCATTCAATGTTCACAAATGGAACGACACCAAAAACAAACCGCCATCTTGCCTATTAACTAGTGCTCTACTAAAGAAAGTCCTCCGTAGCCAACAGACTGCAGTATACATCTGGGCACCACAGGGCCAGTGCAATCTTCCAGTGGGCCAGGTGCAAGCTGTACGGTTCCACAGAAATCTGCCTTGCTGCCAACCCCCCCCCCACACTCCTGTTCCAGCTGCAATTCTCCCGCTAAGCTGTGGAGTCTTGTGAGCAAAAATTCTTCTTTGTGAGCTCCTAGTGTTAAAGCTGTGAGCGAGCGATTTGGCCGCTGCATAAATCAGTTTGCTCTGGAGCCCTCCCTTCCTGAGCCGAGACAAAAATCTGTGAGCTGGAGGCTAAAAAATTGTGAGCTGGCTCACACTAACTCAGCTTAGAGGGAACACTGGCCAGCTGTAGAGGTACACCTGTCCATGTCATCTTCTGGGCATGGAACAGCAGTCACTGGGTGTGTGGGGGGAGGTATTTGTGAATTTCCTGCATTGTGCAGGGGGTTGGACCAGATGACCCTGGAGGTCCCTTCCAACTCTGTGATCCTGTGATTCTATGTCACAGGCGAAAACAATAATGAATCTGGCTCCAGCAATAATACTGACTATTCAAAGAGGCATAGATCCAGAGGAGTTAGCCGTGTTAAGTATGTTGCTGCATTCCCTATTATTGTCAAAAACAGTGAGACTCTCCAGAAAAGCTCCAAAACCCAGGAGAGGTTCCCAGCAAAGTGCTACAACCCCCAGTTATACTCAGAATTTCGGAAGGAGGCTGGTGGAATGGACCGCTCTCTCCACAATAAAGTCATAGAATCATATAGATTCGGAAGGGGCCCTACAGACCATCCAGTCCAACCCCCTGCCCAACGCAGGACCGGCCTAAAGCATCCCTGACAAATATTTGTCCAGCCTCTTCTTGAATGCTGTCAGTGAAAGGGAGCTCACCACGTCCCTAGGCAGCTGATGCCACTTTTGAACCACTCTGACCGTGAAAACGTTTTCCCTAATATCCCTCAATTTCTCCATGTCAGGTTCTTGAATCATAGAATCATTGAGTTGGAAGGGACCTCCAGGGGCATCTAGTCCAACCCCTGCACAACACGGGGAATTCATAACTACCCCCCCCCCCAATACACTCACACACAGTGACTTCCACTCCATGGCCAGAAGATGGCAAAAACCTCTCCCTAACCCTCCAGGATCCTGGACCAAACTGGTTTGGAGAAAAATTGCTTTCTGACCCCAAAGTGGCGATCAGCCTTTCCCTGGGCATGTAAGAAAGGGCCGCTCCACTAGTCGGAAAGTCCTAACCTAAGCAAAGATTAGTGATTTACAGAGAAATGGAGCATGGGGGAGAGAAGAGAGAAAATAACACTTACGAGTCTGTCCTGGTGGCTGGAGTCCAGTGAGCTTTGTAGCCCAGAGGCGCTGCCTTACTCTACGATAGCCCCAACAGCAGGGGCACCCCACTTTCTAACCTGAGCCAGAAACCCACAAACTCAGGCCAACGAAGGTACTCCCTGGCCTGAAACACAGAGCTAGCCACAGCTCTAGAAAAGGGTCTCCATTTTCAGGTGGCAACAAGGCAGCCCTCAGAGGAAACCTCCAGTCTTCCCCCCGCCCTGAAAAGTATGCATATGTAACCGAGTTCCATCAGGTAAAGTATCTGCATTGCCATTAAGCCATTCAGTGGCCACCTGGCAAATAGCCCTTCCATCTCCAGAACTTCACCCAGCCCTTTTGTCTAGGTGAAAATCCTTTGCCTTCACAATCTTATCTTTCCTGCTCCATCTCTCAGGATACTGAAATTAAAACTGATCATGTGTTCAAATGTTGAGCAGTCCTTCCTGACGCTAAATCAGGGACCCGTCTCCCACCTGTGGTTTAAACTTGGGAACCGATTCAGCCTGCCCTGGCAGAACCATTAGTGATCATCAAAATCACTCTACCAGCTCCTGTACAGTCACCTCGCACCTGGCTTATCCCATCGTAGCTATTGTGAATCCAGACTCTGCCCCACTGAGACCTCATTGGTCACACCCAGGTCTTGCCCCTCCTGATGTTATACCCCCTGGGACTCATCGCTGGTCTGGGTAATCTTTTATCTTTACCTTGGGCAAGACCCTCAAGAGCTCCCAAGGGTCAGCATTGGTCTCTAATGTCTATATCCATCCACACACATGGCCTCAGAGTGTGTCTGTGCCCTGATTCCACCTGGCAGTCCACCCCCAAACTTTTTTGGGGGGCCATAAGCCCTTCTTCATGGGCCTCTGCGCGTTTGGACAGGTCGTATCACCCTATAACTGACCTCTCTAGTCGCTATCAGTTACCTCTGCTTTCTCAGTTCTGTATTGCTTACTTTTTTGAATGTTTAGTGTGCTTATAATTAGGGAAATTCTTCAATAAAACCTATTTAATTTACTCTTTAAATCTGGAGTCTTCCTACACTGCCGGACTTTGGTATAAACTGGAGTGCAGTCCCTTGTACCCCTCTGGTCTCCCCTGCTGCATAGCCAGGGCTTTTTTTTGTAGAAAAAGCCCAACAGGAACTCATTAGCACATTAGGCCACACCCCTGACAGCACAGCTCTTTAGCATATTAGGCCACACCCCCATGTTGCCAGAAGTGTGGTCATCCAGCCACACCCACCTTTTGCTTCTTATTCTGTTTACCTTGTTTGTTGTCAAAACCCAGGGCTTTTTTGGAACAGGAACTCCTTTGCATGTTAGGCCACGCCCCCCTAATGTAGCCAATCCTAATGAGTTTCTGCTGTTGGGTGTGGCCTATTATGCTAATGAGTCCCTGCTGGGCCTGGCCAGCTTGGGAGCCAGCCGGAACTCCGTTCCAGTGCGTTCCTGCCCCAAAATAGCCCTGTGCATAGCTAATTTCCCCAAACAACGAGGCAGACCACTGGCGGCAACAGCTTCATCAGATAAAGCAGAAAGCAACATAGGTGAAAGTGGGGTGGAAGAGTGCAGTGTGATCTTCACAGCACCTGTGTTGGGATCGCAGCACCAATGCGGAGTCATACACGCATTTCCTCAATACGCATCCTCACCCAGTGGGTTGGAGCCAGTTGCTGGAGCCCAATATTGAGATGAGACCCAATAGTTGGAACCAAGTGCTGGGCGTCTTCAGGGCTAGGTTTACACTCCAGAAGTGTTAGGATAAGGGGGGGGATGAGATATTTCTCAAGGTGTATTGGATTGGAGCCCAGTTTCAAACCTCATTGGTGGATCAGTGAGATAACGGGTGTGTGGGACAGAGATCTCTCTCTCTCTCTCTCTCTCTCGTTGGGATCACTTTGAGGTCTTTTTGGTTGACCTCTCCTGCCCTTTTCCCCAGCTTCTTTGAAAGCCTCTTTGAAATGCAGCAGCCGGGAATGTGCACAATATTCCAAATGAGACTACGCTGCAGCTATATACAGGGACGTTATGATATCAACAGTTCTGTTCTTAAGTCATTTTCTTGATGATGATCACTAGTACAGAATTTACCTCCCATAAAGGGCAGATTTATAACAACAGGTCCTTTTAAGCTCAGATCCAACACAAACCGCTCGAGTTGACTTTGAAGAACAGATTTATTCCAACACATTCTCTCTCTCTCTCTCTCTCTCTCTCTCTCTCTCTCTCTCTCTCTCTCTCTCTCTCACTCACACACACACTCACACTCACACTCACTCTCACACACACACAAATATGTTTTGAAGATGCCCCTGTACTCTTGCTGGATTGCTTTCTGATGTAGACATATCGAAAGCTTCCTCCCCTGCCTTGGCAGGCAGGCATGCCCCACAGGGAGGGGAAGTGGCTGGTTTCTAGTGAAAGGGTTGACAGTCTAGCAATATTTTTACAAAGCAGCCCTTTCCACAGGATAGCCAAGTGGTGATCTGAATCCAGCAGAGCGTGCTTAACAAAAGAGTTAAACAGGCACAGCGTGGCGTTTGGCCAACAAGAGCCGCTTCAGAGAGGGCCCCCCCCCGGGAAGACCTGACCCCCAGAAGGGGCTGCAATCTGTTGGAAGGGTACCAGTTCCAGTGGTCCAGATCCTTCTCACTTAGCAGAGGGCACTCAGCTTTAACGCAGCAGCTCTTTGTCCCGAACCCGCCATGTGCTTGCAAGTTTACAAAGTCACACAGAGCCACGTTTCAGTTTCAATGAAACTAAGAACTGCTTTATTCTAGAGATACATGCAAAGCAGAGAAGTAGAGACAGTTCCAAGGAGGTCTAGCTAGGAGATGGATGAGGACGCTGAGAGGACTGCCCTGCATCTCCATCTTGTGTGCATGGAAGAGAGAGAGAGAAAAGAGGAGAGGAGAAGGAAGTTCCCCTTTTCCTACACTTCAAAGGGAGTCAGTGGCAGTAAACAGGAAGCTGCTTAGTGCTTGCCTATCTGCCGGCAACTCTCTGTGGTCACTTGTCTTCTGGAGGATGAGACGCCGGGACATCTCATCGGGTACTTCCAACACAATCAGCCTGCCTTGCTGGGCAGACTCCTCCACAGACCAGCCCTCTCCCCCTCCCCCTGAAAGATTTATGTGGTCTGAAGGGAAACCAGAGTATAGCCCCCCTTCCCTGTGCTGTTGTTTAGACTGACCTGGAAGGGAACCTGGCAGAAAGCCAATGGAAAGAAGGCCCGGGAAACTGGAGCCTACTTACTAACAATCATTGGTTAATGCATTCAGGTGATTCCCTTCTAGGGGTCAAGAAGAAAGAGGAGGAGAAGAAGAAGAGAGGGGATTTATAAACCCGCCCTTCACTACCCGAAAGAGTCTCAGAGCGGCTTACAAACTCCTTTCCCTTCCCCTTCCCCACAACAGACACTCCGTAAGGTAGCTGGGGCTGAGAGTGCTCTGACAGAAACTGCTTGTGAGAAAACAGCCCTGAGAGAACTTCTGACTGACCCAAAGTCACACCAGCAGCTGCATGTGGAGGAGTGGGGAATCAAACCCGGTTCTCCCGGATGAGAGTCCGCACTCCTAACCACTACACCAAACTGGAATCTCCATTACCAACTGGTCTGTCTGTCGTTGCAAGCATGTAGTCTTAGGTGTCTGTTGTTGTTTTGTAGATTTCCCGTGAATCCTTCCCTTCGAAATAAAGATTTTTACACAGAAGAAAATGAAGCAAGCAACCTCTAAATATCTAACTATTTTTACCAATTTTTCCAACACAAGCCACATTCATTTAAGAAAGCATCATGCACTGAAGAAGCAAGGACAATTGCTCAAGCCCCTCTTGGCCAGAAGAAAGATGGGGCTGGCCCTGTGATCTCTGATACAGTACAGGGGGCAGAGTTATAGAGGGGGCTGTGAGAGCTACCGGGGTGCCTGTGGCCCCAAAGCAGAGGAAGCAATAAAGCAGGGAAGCCAGGCAGAGAGGAGAGCTCTGGCCAATGAGGTGGACTCCGCAGCATCTCAGCAGAGGCCTGGATGTTCCAGTGTGGCGTAAGATCAGCAGAACTCTTCCAGGCACTTTTCCTCCAAGGCCTATGGGTTTTAGGGGTGCGAGGGACCTGTGGAAAAGCAAACGCAGAGGAGTGAGAGGAAAGGGAGCAGCTCGGTTTGCTACATTCTGTGGGTTCATCTCTAGTGCTTACGACCTCTGATGGGGTTCCCTGGTCCACCCTGAGGTTCACAGCAGGCTTAAGAAGACGGCGGGGCCCTTGCAAGGAGGGAGAAGTTTGACCAGGTGCAACATATGACCCAAGACAGTCAACTCTCCAGCCTTGGTTTGCCTTTGTTATATGTTGTTTCCTAAAGCTCTCAGTGCAGGGAGATGCTCAGCAGGTGGGGCAAGTGTAAGAACATCAGAAAGAGCCCTGCTGGATCAGATCAGTGAGGGTCCACCTAGTCCAGTCTCCTGTCTCACACAGGGGCCAGCCAGTTCCTCTGGAGGGCCGACAGCAGGGCAGAGATGTTGCCTCCTAAGGTTGCCTCCTGGCTCTGGGATTCAGAGGATTAGTGCCCCTGAATCTGGAGGTTCTCCTCAGCCACCATGGCCAGTAGCCATTGATAGACCTCCTCCTGCATGAATCTGTCTAATCCCCTTTTAAAGCTGGCTATACCTGTGGCCATCACTATACCCTCTGGCAGCGAATTTTAATCGTTTTCTGTGTAAAGAAGTATTTCCTTTTGTCCATCCTGAATCTACTGCCCATCAACATCATTGGACGCCTTCCAGTTCTAGTGTTTTGGGAGAGGAAGAATTTTTTTTGTCTAATCTCTCCACCCAGTGCATAATTTTATAAACCTCTATCGTCTACCCCTTAGTCAAGATAGCGAGAGGGTTGGAATCTAAGTCTTACGAGGAAAGGCTGAAAGAGTTGGGTATGCTGAGCCTGGGAAAGAGAAGGCTTGGAGGGGACATGATGGCAGTCTTCCAGTATTTGAAGGGCTGTCATGTAGAACCTGGAGCAGATCTATTCTCTCTTGCTCTGGATTGCAAGACTTGATCTAACGGGTGGAGATTACAAGGGAGTCGTTACCAGCTAGATATCAGGAGAAACTTCCTAACTGTCAGAGTGGTTGTGCAGTGGAACAGACTGCCTTGGGAGGTGGTGGATGCTCCTTTGCTGGACGTTTCCAAGCGGAGGCTGGATGACCATCTTTTGGGTATGTTGTAGGGCTGTCTTTCGGCTCTGCTCCTGCAGAGTGCCGGGGGTTGGACCAGATGACCTGCAAGGTCTCTTCCAACTCTAACATTCTATGATTCTATGAAATAAATCCTCTCTGAGATCTAAATGCCCATTGTGGTGGTTGCTAGACAATGGCAACAATACCGTCAACCATAAAACCTGGTGTTATGTACTGAGTCAGAACAGTACCTGGTTACTGGCTAAGCTTATTCCACCAGAACAATAGATAGCCAGGATCCTGGAATGGATCTATAGAGTAGGAGTTGTAATGTAAATATCCTATCAACGGGAGTGGGAGGGTACGGGGTGGGTGAGGTGTTTTGCATGCATATGAACAGAGCTCCAGCCCTGCTAGAGTTGTCTTAAAGTTAAGCTGGATCACTAATAAACTATGAGCTGATCACTACACGCGTCTCGAACCCAGTACATTATACCTGGGTTTCTGCCAGGGAAAGGAAAGGGGTGTGCCCTTTTCCCAAGGCTATTTTGATCTTTCAGTCTTGTATGGAGGACTTACTGGGGGGAGCGGCTAGATTCAGCAGCAGCCAGAGGATAACTTGCTGCCATAACATTTGCTTGTAGCTTTGTTTTTCCTTCATTCGACAAACACAAAAAATGGATCTGGGAAAGAGGCGCTATTCGTGGCATCTTGACAGTCTCAAGCCCCCTCCTGGCCCCCCACAAACCCTGCCAGGGTCCCTGCCCCCTCGTCTCACCTGGTGCAAAACAGATGGCACCACAACCCATTGGGCAGCACTTCAGGGGCCCTTGGCAGTCATAGTCCCAAAGGCACGACTTCTTGCATGGCCAGCCAGGTGGGATTTTGAACTTGGGACACTCACCAGATTTTACTGGAAGACATGAGAGGCCGTGGACAGGATTTTGTGGCTTGGGGGGTATTTTTTTTTCTTCTGGTGGGGCTGAAACTCTCAGTGCAGAAAGAAAAGCCATTCAGCCCAAAGAAAGCTGTTAACAGGATAGATCTTTAAATTGCAAGCTGCTGACCACTTTGGATGACAGTCCTCAGCTGCTGCAAGTTAATCATTTCTGCCAGCCTAAGCAACCATTCTGACAACAAGCTGGCAGGTGGGGGTGATGAATTCTAGAGTCAAGAACACTTAGGCAGAAGAACTCTCTTAAAGGAGGCCAGCTTCTTGACACAGAGTTAGAAGGGATCCTAGAGGTCACCTACTCCAACCCCCTTGATCAATGTGGGAATCGGTCAACTACAGTGCTCCACTCTGCTTAAAGGCGTGCACACTCTTAAAAATGTTTTAAAAATGATTGAAAAAAGCATTTACAGGAGAGATTCTTGTGGGGCTGTGCTTTTAAGAAAGGGGGCAGAGCCCCCCCCCAAAGCCCCCATAGCTACGGGCCTGGCTGGGAATGGAAAGCTGGGACCACTTCAGAAGAAGGCTAAGGAAACGCATAGTGCAGCTCAAGCAGTTAAGTGTCTGGACTCTAATCTGGGAGAACTGGGTTTGATTCCCTACTCCTCCACTTGCAGCTGCTGGATGACCTTGGGCAAGCCATAGTTCTGGTCAGAGCAGTTCGTGAAAGAGCAGTTCTTGAAGGAGCTCTCTCAGCCCCACCTACCTCACAGGGTGTCTGTTGTGGGGAGGGGAGGGGAAAGGGAAAGGAGTTTGGAAGGCACTCTGAGAGTCCTCTGGGTAGTGAAAGGTGGGGTAAAAATCCAATTTCCTCCTCCTCCTCCTCCTTCTTCTCCAGGATCTGGGAGTCCACTGTTTGTGCCCTAACTCTGCCGTGGAAACCTGCTAGGTGACCTTCGGCCAGTGACACTCACACTCAGCCCAATGAAGTAGATGGATTAGTAAATCCTGGACCACTGTGATGGGAGAGGCGTAGAGGCAATGGTAGAGCATCTGCGTGGCCTGTGGAAGGTTCTAGGTTCAGCGCAGATTCGGTATGGCAGCTTCATGTGTGTCTGTGTCTACATCCATGTCTGTCTCTCCTGAAGTCCTGCCGGAGCATTCTGCTTCTTGTCGTTTCCACTCTCGCTGTGATTCAGTTCTCCCCCCTCTGTCGGCCTTCCCAGTCTTCGGCCCATTCTGCATCTAGCATTTGCTCCGCTGTCCTACCAAAGCCACGCTGGAACAGAAATCCCCCTCTGCGTTGCATGCCACTTTCGTGTTGATTGATTGTCAGATTTCATGGCAGCATCCCGACTGCATCCCGCTTCTGCTTCGTTTGATGTCTCGGTTTTATGGCTCCGCCTGCATAGATTTATGGCTGTTTTATGGCTGTTCAGGGGTGACTCTGCAGTGAGTACGGCGTCGGCCCCGGGGGATCTGGATGTGGTTTTGAGCCGCATCTTTCTTCTGTTCCAGTGTGGGTTTGGTCAAGCAACAGAGCGAATGCTAGATGCAGAATGGACCTTCATGGCACCCTGTGCATTTTGCTGCTCCCAGTCAAATGTCCCTGGCTAATCTGGCCTCTGGGCTCCAAGGATTGCCCTTTGTGTCGTTCTCTCAGCCTGGACTGTCTCCCAACCCTCACAGGTCAGCCAAAGGCTTTCGCTTTCCACTGCCCATTGGGTTTATTAGAGGTGAGAGACCTCTTTGGGGAATGCCCCTATATAAATCGATGGTGCGACCTCATTTGGAAGAAGACTGTGTACAGTTCTGGTCACTTATCGTATACCCGGGGAAGTCCACACACGTGGTCGGACAAACACACGGTCAGGCGAAAGACCCAATCTTTGCCTCTCGAGACGATAGCCTGAGCGGATCCTAGTGCACAACTATCGGGAGGCTAGGATCTTGGGAGAGACCTATGGGTCCAGGGGTGTACTGTAAATAGCCAGTCACGGGTGTGGGTGTGTGTTTGGGTGTGGTGTCAGTTGGGAATATAAACTGGCCTGTGAGCCAGCAAAGGGATCTCTTATCTGACTACCTATAATAAAGTATGAGCTGAGATCATTTCGCTATGCATCAGCCTCAGTACTTTATATCACCACACCTCAAAAAGGATATTATACCCTTGGGAAAAGTGCAGGAAAGGGCAACTGGAATGATAAAAGGGTGGGAACACTTTCCCTGTGAAGAAAGGTTAAGGCGCTTGGGGCTCTTCAGCTTGGAGAAATGACGGCTGAGGGGGTGACATGATCGAGGTTTATAAGATTACGCACGGGATTGAGCAGGTAGAGAAAGAAGTACTTTTCTCCCTTTCTCACCATACAAGAACTCAAGTGGGCACTCCATGAAATTGCTGAGCAGTCGGGTTAGAATGGATAAAAGGAAGTCCTTCTTCACCCAAAGAGGGATTAACACGTGGACAGGGCCGGACCGTCATTGGCCAAATTTAGGCGGCTGCCTGGGGCGCTGGCCTGCCATCCACTGTTCATTTCCGGGCCATTCCTGCCTGCCGAGGACTGTTGCTGCACCTGCCTCCCCAGCCACTGCAGAGGTGCGTCTGCTGCCCCGGCACCCTCCAGGCTTTGTCCCCACGCCTGCAGCATCTGGCGGAGCCCGTCTGGGGCGCCCTTTCTGACCCTGTGCTGTGCTCCATTGCGCCTGCGCTCCTTCCTCCGCCGCCTGATGCCCATCCCTGCTGCACAGCATCAGTCTCCAGGTGCTGCGCACGTGGCTCTCTCCCTGCCTGCCCCTCTCGTCTCAGCCCTGCGGCTGCTGCCGCTTTGTGGCTGCTGCCTGCCAGCGACGATTCTGTGATCCTTCCCAACCTCCTTAGTGAGTATAAACTTTGGGAACATTGAAAGAGGGATGGCTCTCTGGGCGGTTTCTCCCTCCTGAATGCTCAGGGGAGCCCTTTTGCTGCTGCTGCTGCTGCCAGGCTCCGTCTCTCCTTCCTTCCCTCCCTCCCTGCCGAAAGGATTGCTCCCGGCTCAAAGCAATGTGCCCATTGAATGTGCCCTTTCTGAGACTGAGGGAGCCTCAGCAGAGCCTAAAAGACCACCTGCTGTGAGAAGCAAATGACCTCTCATAAGAACATAAGAACATAAGAGAAGCCAATGTTGAATCAGGCCAATGGCCCATCTAGTCCAACACTCTGCGTCACACAGCGCCCAAAATATACCAGGTGCCATCAGGAGGTCCAGCAGTGGGGCCAGGGCACCAGAAGCCCCTCCCACTCTTGCCCCCCCCAGCACCAAGAATGGAGTGCCTTTCCCTTCCTCTCCCCACAACGGACACCTTGTGAGATAGGTGGGGGGGTGAGAGAGTTCCGAGAGAACCGGGACTGGCCCCAGGGGGACTCCTCCGTGTGGAGAAGGCGTGGTGGGGAATCAGACCCAGTCCTCCAGATCGGAGTCAGCCGCTCTTAACCACCCTGCCAGGCTGGAGAGAGCCAGTGGGGGGTCAGAGGATGTGCAGAGCTCTTGTGTGTGTGTGGGGAGGGGGAACGCCAGTCTTTCACGGGTCCTTCCAGGGGACTGATGGTGCCCCCCCTCCCCCCTCTCCCCCTCCAGCGGCAATGGGGGTGACTCACCAAAGACGGGGTGCAAGCACGTTAACATGCACCCCCAGCTGCAGCACTTCTCAGGCTTAGGGCAGGACCAGTCACTGGTACAGTTGGCGATGCACGGGGTGATGATATTTTTCGGTGGAGTGGGACATCTTCCAGGCCTCTCTGCGGGACAGAACCACCTCATGGCACAGAGACACGTTTTGGGAAGAGAGGCCCCCTGAGACGGCGCAGGGCAGCCCCCGCGGACTTTGGTGCCCAGGAGGACCCCCCGAACTCCCTCTCACAGACACTCCAGGCGTTCTGATTTACTATGGCTATGTCCAGTCTTATAGTTGCAGAGGGCCTGGGGTCCCAGGGCTCCTCTCGCCTGTGTGGAATTTCTGGTCAGCTGTTGATTAATGCTTTGCCATGCGCGCGCTGAGTGGCCATTGGTGGGTAGTATGGGGGGGGGGCAGTTTGGTTGTGCTATAATTGGTGTTGCAATGTATCTCTCAACATCCCTGACAAAGAATGGTTCATGCATCTCTATGAGCCGCTTTCATTAAAGGCTGTCTTCTTCATGGAGCCTGGCGTTTGAGAAAACAATGTTGGATCAGGCCAGTGGCCCATCCAGTCCAACACTCTGGGTCACACAGTGGCCAAAAATACCAGGTGCCATCAGGAAGTCCACCAGCGGAGCCAGGACATCAGAAGCCCTCCCACTGTTGCCCCCCCCCCAGGCACCAAGAAGCATCACTTGCCCCAGACTGAGAGAATGGGCTGGCTTCCATTCTAAACTGGAAGGTTCAACGTTTACCGCATCATATTGTTACGACACCTGTCCTCTTTTGCCTTCTTTTCTTGAGCAAGATGCTCCCCAAGGAAGGGTTCATATCCCAGCAAGCTGGATGCCGGGCACTCGGGAGCGCGTTGCAGCCACACCATGAGAACTGGACTCTTTCTCCTCCTGGGGCTCCTGGCTCTTTGGGCTGAGCTGCCCTGCACATCGGGGGAAACCGCAGCCTTCTCTGCCAGGAGGCAGAGCCAATATTTGAGTCAGTCTTACTTCTGGCCTGAAAGCTTGAATTTAGTCCATTACCTGGAAATCCTTTGGGAATTATTCCCTGGATCATGACCCACACTGCCTCTTCTCTCTCCAGTGCCCAGGCAGGACACACCTCTGGCCTGTTTCGCATTCCCACACTGGCATTTATTTTGACCTTGTAAAGTCCTGGGTTCGAACCCACAGATAGGGAATCAGCTCATCGTTTATTATAAGGACCGAACACAAGACAATGTAGCAGGACCAGAGTCCTGCTGATATTCCCAACACACCCCACACCCCACACAGAAACACACGCACGCAGCTGTGATAGGCTATTTACGGTGTATTGACACCCACAGGTCTACTCCCAGATCCGTGGTGGCTGATTGGCGCTTACCAGGATCCTAGCCGTCTATTGTCTTTTGCACGAAGCTTTGCTATCCGCATGACCGCGTGCAAACCCAACCACATCTCTAGTCCATGGTTGGTACACAACAGACCTATAAGTGGGGACAGAATTCTAAGAACATAAGAGAAGCCACCGCCCACACAACTCCAGTCAGCACGCTGTCATTTTATATCCATGAAAGTATGGAATAGAAACTAAGTCCATATAAGGGGGAAAAAACCCTGTTCCTAGATTGCCAAACCAGGGAGAACGGCACAGGGCCTAACTCTGTGAGGATTCTGACCCATTCTGGCTGACTCCTTTGTACCTCCCTCTGCTGCCCCCCCCCCCAAGTGCCAAGAAGACCGAGCATCACTGCACCACACAGAGGGTCTCATCCATGCCCTGTGGCTAAGAGCCATTGATGGACCTCTGCTCCAGACGCTGATCCAGTCCAATCCATGCTTGTAGCTGCCACCACTTCCTGTGGCAGTGAATGCCACCCGTGAATGACTCCATGAATGAGGAAGTGATTCCTTCGACCTGTTCCACGCCTAGTGCTCATTAATTCCACCGAGTGACCGTGAGTTCTTGTATTGTAAGGAAAGGACCAAAGGATTCCTTTCTCTACCTTCTCTAGCCCACGCATGATTTTGTAAACTTCTATCCTTCCACCCTTCAAGAACTGTGCATGCACACGAAAGTTGATAGCCAGAATAAAACTTCCTTGTTTTCTACTGAATTATAGGTGGCGAGGGATTGATTTCCATGGAAGGGTTCAGGAACTGAGGGTGAGGGGGAGTGCATAAGAGAACACGAGAGAAGCCCATCAGAGCCGGCGCAACCATTAAGGCCAAGTCAGGCGACCGCCTAAGGGCGGAGACCTCTGAGGGCACAGAGGCCAGCAAGCGGGATGAGGACAGCAAGAGGAATCATCGTCTCTGCTGACTCGGGGCTCATTTGACGGGGAGAAAAGGAAGCAAGCAGCCCCGCACTGCCTGGTCTGTGCTGACGCTGCGGGCGCCCCTCCCCAGTCACCCTCGCCGCCCCTACAGGCACCTCTCAAAGTCCTGCCCGCTGCCACCACCTTCTCCCCTCCCCTCCCAAGCCACGCTGAGCTGGGTCGGATCCTCATTAGTGAGCGCCGCCTGGGCCGCTGGGCATGGCTGAGTGAGCCCTTGTCTGCAGCAGCCCGGAGGCGAAGGGAGCAGGTGAGGGTGCCGGGGGGAGGCGAGGGACAGAGGCAAGCCATGAATTTTTGCCTGGGGGGGGGGAGAGAAGGAGGGGAGAGCGGATGGAGGGGTCCAGCCTGTGTTGCAGCCTCACTCTCCCCAGAAGGCCCCCCCCCACCCCATGGCATTCTCGCCCCTCCAACCGGCCACAGGGTCTCGGTTAAAAAGCTAAGTTTTAACTTAAAAACGTTTAAAACATGAGCACTCTTGCACCATTTTGTTCATTTAACTGACCCCCCCCCCCGCTCTGAATTATTGCATCAAAATGTCTGTGCTGTTGCAGTCTGGAGTATGCTGTTCAAGAGTGTGCCTGTAAACTGCAAACCTACTTTTGACTTATTGACAGTCACTACAGAGATCTCATGCCCAGAGTCCTGAGCCAAGGGCCCAGGGGAAAACATGAAATGGCTGAGCATTCCAACCTTTTTGTACATCAGTTGCTTCATGTGCTGGTCAAGAACATGAGAAGGCAGCATGGCACAGACTGAGGGCCTATGTGTTTGTCTAAGTGGTCAGTATCAGCCTACTGTCTGGGAAGTCTCAGTTCAAAATCCCCAAAGGGGTGACATGATCGAGGTTTATAAGCTGATGCAGGGGACAGAGCAGGTAGAGAAAGAAGTCCTTTTCTCCCTTTCTCACAATACAAGAACACATGGGCACTCATTATAATTGCTGAGCAGTTGGGTTAGAATGGATAAAAGGAAGTTTCTTTCTTTCTTTCTTTCTTTCTTTCTTTCTTTCTTTCTTTCTTTCTTTCTTTCTTTCTTTCTTTCTTTCTTTCTTTCTTTCTTTCTTTCTTTCTCTCTCTCTCTCTCTCTCTCTCTCTCTCTCTCTCTCTCTCTCTCTCCTCTCCTTCTCTCTCTCTCTCTCTTCCTTCCTTCCTTCCTTCCTTCCTTCCTTCCTTCCTTGGACTTTTATCCTGCCCTCCCACCAAGGTGGTTCAGGGCGGCTTACAACAGTCGCCGCCAACAGAACTCCACCGACAGGTCCAACAACAGGAGCACCGCCGCCCCACCCCACCAATCCAGATGCCTTCGGAGGTCATCTGTGAGGGCGACCAGTGCTGTCTCAGTCCTGTGGCCCGGGCGGAAGCCGGACTGAAATGGGTCTAGCGTGGAAGTGTCATCTAGGCAGGCCTGCAGCTGCATCGCCACCGCCCTCTTTATTAGTTTGCCCAAGTAGGGCAGGTTGGAAACCAGCCGCTAGTTAGCCAATTTGCCCAGGTCCAAGAATGTTTTTTTTTAAGAGAGGATGGACTGTCGCTTCCTTGAGAGCCCCAGGGAAAAGGCCCTCAGATAAGGACCTGTTGACAATATCCCTGAGGGAGTGTCGGAACCCCTCTTGGCCAGCTTTAATTAGCCAGGAAGGGCACGGGTCAAGGTTGCAGGTGGCTGGGCGTACAGTTGAGATCAGCCTATCAGCTTCCTCTAGGCTGAGAGGTCTGAAACGATCCAGAATGGGACCAGAAGACCTGCATGGAGCCTCAAGTTCAGATACTGTCTCAAATGTGGCCAGGAGGCTGCGGCGAAGCGACAAGACTTTATCTGCAAAATATCTCACAAAAGCCTCGCAGGCAGTATCCAATCCCCTCACATTTTGTCTGCTCTGTGGCAGGGTGCTTAAAGACCAGATCGTTCTATACAATTGTGCCGGGCATGAGCTTGCAGACACCATCTCAGCCGCGTAGAACTCCCTCTTCGCGGCCTCGGTTGCCATCTCACACGACTTCATAAACGTTCGATAGGACGCAAAAGCCACTGTGTCATCTGAGCCCTCGTTTCATCAGCCTCAGCTCCTGGGTATACCAAGGAGCCAGCCTCTGTCAGGGGCGCAAAGGACGTCTGGGAGCTATCTCGTCGATGGCCGCCAAGAGTCGGTTATTCCAATCCCAAAGAGTGATTAACACATGGAATTCACTGCCACAGGAGGTGGTGGCAGCTACAAGCATGGACAGCTTCAAGAGGGAATTAGATAGACACAAGTGGAGACCCGCAAGAAACTTGCGGGATGGTCATCCCATTCCTCACACCTTTGCTTCCTCCCCTCTACCCTTACCTATCTCACACTCTTTCTCCCTTCTGGGGGTGGAGCCATAGACTCAACCCTCCAAAGCAGCCATTTTATCCAGGAGAACTGATCTCTGCCACCCGGACAACAGTTGTAATTCTGGGTGATCTCCAGCCCTCACCCAGAGGCTGGCAATGGTAGTTCTCATGGAGGAAATGGCTGGTTTGGAGGGTGGAGTCTATGGCATTATACCGGTCTGAAGTTCCTCCCCTCCTCAAACCCCACCATCCCCAGGATCCACCCCTTAAATGTCCAGGAGTTTCCCAATCCAGAGTTGGCAACCCTATTTCCTTCCCACCCGACAGCCAACCTACCTTTATCTGCCTTTATCTGTCTTCAGCTTTTTGTCTCCACACCCCTCCCCCACAGCTTCTACCAAGGAAAATTATAGTCTTTCTCCACAGTGGGGACCAAAGCAGCTTACATTATTCTCACCTCCTTTTTATCTGCACAACAACCCTGTGAGTTTGGTTAGGCTGAAAGTATATGACTGGTCCAAAATCACCCAGTCAGCTTCCACCGCAATATGGGGATCTAATCTTGGGTCTTGCAGACCCTCCTCTGAAGTTCTAACTGCTGCACCACTGCTGGCTTTCATAGGGTGGCTGCTGAACAGCAGCAAGCAGCCAGACCAAGTTGAGTCATGCAAATTAGGTGGTATCAAGTCACCCAGAGGGTGCTGCCTAGGGATGCCAGCCTCCAGGTGGGATCTGGGGATCCCCTGGAATTACTGCTCAGCTCCAGACTACTGAGATAACTTCCCCTGGATAAAATGGATGCTTTGGAGGGTGAACTCTAGGGCATTGTACCCCACTGAGGTCCCTGAACTCCCCAGGCTCCATCCCCAAATCTCCAGGAGTTTCCAGACCTGGAGCTGGGAACCCCACTACCCCCATCCCCTGCCAGTGTCCATGGGGGGACCTGGCAGCCCTAGACTGCTGCCAGGCCTAGGGTTGGCAACCTCCAAGTGGGGCCTGGAGAGTGAACAGGAGAGATCTGTCTCCCTGGAGGATAAGGCTGCTTTGGAGGGTGGATTCTGTGGCATGATACCCAGCTGAGGCGTCTCCCTTCCCCAAATCCTGCCCTCCTTACACTCCACCCCAAAACCTCTAGGAATCCCCCAGCCTGGCCCCAAGGCTCCCCCTCCCTCCCTCCAAGGCCGAAAGAGGCTGGGAAAGGGCAAGCCTCCCCCACCCCCTTTGACTGACGGAGCCAGTGGGAAGCCGCTCTCCCCCCCCCCCATCTCTCACTGTTGATGCCTGGAGTTAGGTCCCTGCAGAGGCCATATCAAAAGGTATTAGGGGAATTCAACCGTCCCTAAAGGGATTTTCTAACTTTTTGGATTTTTCTACTGTTATGTCTTCAAGTGTGAATCCATCCTATTACTTGCAATGTTAAGCTTGATTCTAAATGTGGCTCTTCATCTGTCACATTACCATTGGTTGGTTTCTGAGAAACCGCTGTAAATATCCAATCACTGTGTGTGAAAATGTAACAAAGAGGGAACGGTCCTGATTGGCCTTTATCCCTGTGTTATGATTGGTCTTTAACATGTTATGGGTGTGGCTTGGACAGCCCGGGAGAGTTTAAAAAGGGAGCTGTGCTCCACTTGTTGTTGGCGTTCTGAGTTGGTGTTTGCTGTTATGAATAAAGCTGAAATCAAGTCGTTGTTGAGTCTCCATACTTAACATCTACAAACCCAGGAAGTCTACTGACTATGTAGGAAAAGCTGTTGGGGGAGAGTGAGCCCCCTGTTGATGGGAATAGGTATCTGCTAAAAAAAAATAAATCTGGGAAATAGTATAAGGACAAGTGGAGACCCGCAAGAAACTTGCGGGATGGTTATCTCATTCGTCACACCTTTGCTTCCTCTCTTTGCCCCCTACCTCTCTCACACTATTTCTCCCCTTTGCCCCCCTTTTCTTACTCTATTTCTGCTCCATGCATGTGACTTCCTCTCTCTTTCTGATCTGTCATCTTTCTCTTTGTTTTTCTGCCTCCCCACTTCATCACTCTTTCTCTCTCTTTCTGCCCCCACCCCATCATTCTTTCTTTCTGCCCCCAGCCTCCTGGCTGCTTCCTTCCCCACTCCGCAGAGCAGCAGCAACAGTGGTGGCAGTGCTCTCAGCCACCCACCTGCTTCCTCTCCCCCACAGCAGCAATGGCAACACTCTGGGAATCACAACGGATCTCCCAGCTACAGAGATCAATTCGCCTTAGGGCTGCCAGCTCCAGGTTGGGAAATTCCTGGAGATTTGGGGGTGGAGCCTTGGGACAGTGAGGCTTGGGGAGGCAAGCAGCCTCAGCAGAGTATGATGACATAGATTCAACTCTCCAAAACAGCCATTTTATCCAGGGGAACTGATCTCTGTCTCCTGGACAACAGTTGTAATTCTGGGTGATCTCCAGTCCTCACCCAGAGGCTGGCAATGGTGGTTCTCATGGAGGAAATGGCTGGAGGGTGGAGTCTATGGCATTATACCAGTCCAAAGTTCCTCCCCTCCTCAAATCCCACCCTCTCCAGGCTTCACCGCTCAAATGTCCAGGGATTTCCCAACCTGGGGTTGGCAACCCTATTTCCTTCCCAACCAACAGCCAACCTACCTTTATCTGCCTCTCTGTCTTCTGCTTTCCATCTCCACCCCCCCAGCCTCTACCTTAGGAAAATTACAGTCTTTCTCCACAGTGAGGGCCAAAGCAGCTTCCATTATTCCCTCCTCCTTTTTATCTGCACAACAACCCTGTGAGGTTGGTTAGGCTGAAATATGTGACTGGTCCAAAATCATGCAGTCACCTTCCACTGCAAGATGGGGATCTGAACCTGGGTCTTGCAGACCCTACTTTGAAGTTCTAACTGCTGCACCTCACTGGCTTTTGTAGGATGGCTGCTGCTGAATGGTAGCAAGCAGCTGAGGCTAGGTAAGTCATGCAAAGCAGGGGGACTCTGTGGCATTATACCCAGCTGAGGCCTCTCCCTTCCCCAAATCCTGCCCTCCTTACACTCCACCCCAAAACCTCTAGGAATCCACCAGCCTAAGCTCTAACTGCTGCACCTCACTGGCTTTCATAGGGTGGCTGCTGATGAATGGTAGCAAGCAGCCGAGGCTAAGTCATGCAAATCAGGGGGGACCTGGCAACCCTAGACTACTGCCAGACCTAGAGCGGCCAACCTCCAAATGTGCCCTGGAGACCCCCCAGAATTACAACTGGACTCTAAACAGCAGAGGTCTGTCTCCCTGCAGAGGTCCATCTCCCAATGGCTGTTTTGGAGGGTGGACTCTGTGGCATTATACCCAGCTGAGGCCTCTCCCTTCCCCAAATCCTGCCCTCCTTACACTCCAGCCCAAAACCTCTAGGAATCCCCCAGCCTGGCACTGGCAACTCTTGTGAGGCCTGGCCCCAAGGCTCCCTCCCTCCCTCCCTGAAAGGCCAAAAGAGGCCTGGAAAGGGCCCTCCCCCACCCTTTTACGGACAGAGCCAGTTAGAAGCACCCCCCCCCCAACGTTCTAATCTCTCACTGTTGATGCCTGGAGTTAGGTCCCTGCAGAGGCCATTTCAAAAGGTTTTTTGGGGAATTCAACCATTCCTGAAGGGTTTTTTTTCACTTTTTGGATTTTTCTACAAACCCAGGAAGTCTACTGACTATGCAGGAAAAGCTCTTGGGGGAGAGTGGGCCCCCTGTTGGTGGAAATAGGTATCCACACATTTTGGCAATTAGAATAAAGATATAGAGCAGAAGTCCATCAGGGCTATTAGCCACAAGGTATAGATAGGAACTCTCAGTCTGGGGCAGGTGATGCGCTGTCTTCTTGGTGCTTGGGGGGGCAGTGGGGGGGCTTCTAGTGACCTGGCCACAGTGGTGAACCTCCTGAGGGCACCTTGTCTTTTTGGCCACTGGGTGACACAGAGTGTTGGACTGGATGAGCCATTGACCTGATCCAACATTGGCTTCTCTTACATTCTTACGTTCTTAGCATGTGCACTCTTCTTCACATACACTGAAACAGATTTCCTCAAATATTACATGCAGGTAGGGGAAGTTAGTTGTCAGGCAGGGATGATTTGAGTCAAGATGAATAAGTAACTGAGCAATAAAAACAGCAAGGCTGGACTAACAATACAGTAGGATGTGTAAACCGCAGTTCTCTGCAAAGGACAAACAGGTCAACCCCATCACCAAAGGGTAAATGGACACAAATCTGACTTCAAGAATTGCAAAACTGAGAAAACTGTCAAACAAAGAGACTCTTTGGTTTGGCCGTTACATCAGTTGAACACACTGAAGCATCAGCAGTTGAACTGCAGGAATCAGAGACAAAATTTGCAAAGGGAAAGGGCACACAAAATGAGATTTTGATGCGCCCGAAATGGAAACATTCAAGAGCCTTATTTTTTTGACATCACAATTCACAGGATTATTCAAAATGTTTGGGGAGTCGTGTGCTAAAACTGCTTTCAGTTTGAGAAAGAAAACCAAAGGCTGTCATTTTACTTGTTTTCACATTTTTTTTAAAAAAATTAGCAATGTCAATATTAATATTCCCTAGAATTCATCTGTTTTTAAAAATTGGTTAGCAGTGGTGTGTGTGTGTGTGTGGGGGGTGCAAGTAGTTAGCCTTGCCTAGGGTGCAAAAAAGCCTGGCACCGGCCCTGCGTGTGGAATTCACTGCCACAGGAGGTGGTGGCAGCTACAAGCGCAGATGGCTTCAAGAGGGAACTGGATAAACATTTGGAGCGGAACTCCACCAGTGGCTATTAGCTACAAGGTATAGATAGGAACTCTCAGGCTGGGGCAAGTGATGCTCTGTATTCTTGGTGCCTGGGGGGGGGGGCAACAGTGGGAGGGCTTCTAGCATCCCGGCCCCACTGCTGGACCGCCTGATGGCACCTGGCATTTTTTGGCCAATGTGTGACACACAGAGTGTTGGACTGGATGGGCCATTGGCCTGATCCGACACTGGCTTCTCTTATGTCCGTATGTTTATTAGAGGTGAGAGACGTCTTTGGGGAATGGCCTCATCTGTACAGGTTGCATTTGGAGACCTGTCCGTGGTGAGGGTCCGCCTGAGATCCCAGCCCCAGCAGATGTTTGTCCTTACCTTTGAAAACCGGTTCCACGCACACATGCCCACAGCCGTTGCTGCAGCACTTCAATGCTTTGGGGCACCCCCGGTCTGAAGTACATGCCTCTTTGCAGGTGTCAGGCCTCTTCGGAGTCGGGCACTGGCCAGGCTTCTCTGGAACAGAACAGAACAGCCACATGTTCACCAGGCAAGGCTGGGATTTTGGTCCGAACCTGCTGTTCACAGCCCCCCCACCCTCTGCCCCTCTCCCCAATTCTATGTTCTTTCTACCTTGGTAGGGGGGATGGATACGCTGGCTTCAGGTGTGGCACTTGGAGAGCCAGGAAAAGACTGAGCGTATTCTTCACTGCCGTTGGGGATCGTGAAGATTTCGGGATGTTTTGTTTGCTTAAACAATTTGTTACACGGTCTCTGGACTTCAGGCCAGGATGACAGTGGACAAGAACCCGGGCAAGCTGTCAATCACCCCCCCACCCCTCCTCCGGGGAGATGACTGCTGTTGTGGAACCCCTCGGGCTCCGTAATCGGGTCCATGGGGTCGCGAAGAGTTGGACTCGACTGTGCGACTGAACAACAACAAATGCTCTCTAGAGGCGAAAGAAAAGAGGAACTGCCTCTGTTGGCAGATGAGGAGCACTTTCTAGCTGTTGCTCTGTCGCCCAGACCAAAAACTCACATACCCACCCCCTCCACCCACCCCCGGTCACAAATCTTGTTAGCCTTTAAGGTACTGCTAGGAGCTGCGGTGGCTCAAGTGGTTAAGACGCTGAACTGCAGGCTGTGGAAGGTCAGTAGTTCAGCAGTTCGAGACCCGGGTGCCGCATGACGGAGTGAGCTCCCATCTCTAGTTCCAGCTCCTGCCAACCTAGCAGTTCGAAAGCAAGAAATTGCAAGTCGATAAATAGGTACTACTTTGGTGGGAAGGTAACAGCGTTCCATGTGCCTTGGTGTTTAGTCATGCCGGCCACATGACCACGGAAACGTCTTCGGACAGCGCTGGCTCTTCGGCTTTGAAACGGAGATGAGCACTGCAACCCTAGAGTCGGATTCGACTGGCTTTCGAGCAAGGGAACCTTTACCTTATTGTTCCTGTTTACCTTTACCTTATTGTTCCTGTTACCGGCTAAATATCAGGAGAAACTTCCTAACTGTAGGAGTGGTCAAGCAGTGGAACAGACTGCCTCGGGAGGTGGTAGATGCTCCTTCGCTGGACGTTTCCAGGTGGAGGCTGGACGACCATCTTTTGGGTATGTTGTAGGGCTCTCTTTCGGCTGTGCTCCTGCAGAGTGCAGGGGGTTGGACTAGATGACCTGCAAGGTCCCTTCCAACTCTAACATTCTAGGATTCTAGGATTCTATACTAGGGCTGCCAGCAGTGTACCCTCTAAGCTGAGTGAGTGTGAGCTGGCTCATCGTTTCTTAACCTCCGTGTCAGACTCGGGATGAGATTATGGTTTCCCTGGTTAGTGTATTGCGTTTGATGACTCTGAGGGCTCTGTCTGTTCCATGCCTTCTTGTCTCCCCTTCCCCTTCACCCCTCACTGACATTCCGATGGGTGGAGGACGGTGTGGATGCAGAAGTGTGTGAACGAGGGGGTAGATTAGACGCCTACTAGGCTTTGTAACTCACTTCCCATAACAAGGGTACCTCCAGGAGGGCCTGCCCTGCACCCCGAAGGACACCCTCGAAGTCTTTAGATAACAACTTTCACAGAGCTAGTTGACTAGAGGCAATTGTGAGAAGCAAGGGGGGGGGAGAGTGGATGACGTCTCTGTGTGATGTACTGTTTGACTAGACCTTGACTTACTTTCGCTTTTGTACTCCTGTCTTGGCAAGGACTTCATCCTTGAAGTAATCCAGACCGGACCCTGACACTCCGGCTCACGCATATTTGTCTCAGCTCAGGAAGGGATGGCTTCGGAGCAAACTAATTTATGCAGCGGCCAAATCGCTCGCTCCCAGCTTTAATGCCGGTAGCTCACGGAGTAGAATTTTTGCCCGCAAGGCTCCACAGCTTGGATTGAGGGCATTGGTTGCCAGGTCTGTCAGACCAGCTGGCAGGTGATGGGGTGCACTTACTGGGAGCAGGGAGGGAAGAAGCTGGAAACAAACGCGACGTGCCTACGGGCCAATCTGCATTTAGCATTTTTACCAAACCCACACCGGAACAGAAAAGGATGCAGTTCAAAACCACATTCAACTATCCCGGGCCAACACTGTGCTGACTGCAGAGTCACCCCCGAATGGCCATAAAAATGCCATAAATCTATGCAGACAGCCACCATTACACCAGAGATCAAACGAAGTGAAAGGGGCATGCAGTCTGGACACTGCCATAAAATGCGACACTCAATCAAAGTGAAAGCAGCATGCAATGCAGATGGGGATTTCTGTTCCAGCGTGGGTTTGTTAAGACAGCGGAGCAAATGCTAGAGGCAGATCGGGCCTACGTCATCCAAAAGTGACATAGGCATGTTGGGGGTGACGCTCTGTTTTGTGGGCAAAACCTCTATGGTAGAATTAGCTTCTACCGTAGAGTTCTGCCCCAAAACCAGAGCATCAGCCTCCCCCCCATCATGTCACTGACACGCCTACAACCAGTATTCCCTCTTAACAGGGCTTTTTTTGTAGAAAAAGCTCAGCAGGAACTCATTAGCATAACAGGCCACACCCAACAGCAGAAACTCATTCACATATTAGGCCACACCCCATGCCTTCCCTTGGCTTTAAACTGCCTTCCTTTGGCTTCCCTTGGCTTAAACTGCCTTTCTTGGCTTGCTCAAGTGCCCTACAGCTGCCTCCCCAATCCTTCCAGCCCCCCCCCGGCCCACCCGCCTTGGAGTCGCTGGGGGGGGTCACTCTCCAGGCCTTCCCTCTGTAGCCACACGTGCACAGGTTTTGGCTGTAGTGGGCGTGGCCAACTCTGAAGCCAGCCGGAACGCCATTCCTGTGCGTTCCTGTCCCCAAATAGCCCTGCCTCTAAGCTGAGTCAGTGTGAGCTAGCTCACAGTTTTTTGGCCTCCGGCTCCCACATTTTTGTCTCGGCTCAGGAAGGGAGGGCTCCAGAGCAAACTAATTGATGCAGCAGCCCAATCGCTCGCTCACAACTTTAATGCCGGTAGCTCACAAAGCAGAATCTTTGCTCACAAGACTCCACAATGCTCAAAGGGAGCTTTGCGTACAACGTAGGCATGTTGTGTTTATTTCTGGCTTCTTGCCTGGGTTTTTTGGGGGGGAGGTAATTCCCCTCTGCTGGCCAGCAGGCTGGTGACGGAAAGGCACACCAGAAACTGAGGGACCCCCGCCCACACTGGGGTGTACAGCATCCCTATACTGGACACTTCCTCTTTTCTACTGCTACAGACAGAGTAATGCAGCGACCCAGCTTGATCTCTCTAGGCCAAGAGGAGTGATGCGGCCGATCCCTGGCTGACCCGCTTACCTTTTGGTGGAGGATGGTTTTTTTGGCCAGATACCCAGGTCAGCTCGGTCCAAAGAGCCAGGAGCCCCAGGAGGAGAATGAACGTGCTTCTCATGGTGAGGCTGGAAACCCACGTCTGTGTGCCCGGCATTCAGCTTTGCTGGGATATAAACCTTCCTTGGGGAGGGGCATCCTTTGGAGCCGGAGCCAAAACGTGACAGGTGAAGACGTAACACTGAGATGACGATTTGCACAAAGGAGTAGCCGCTCACAAAGCAATTTTCTGGGAAGCCTGGGCACAACAAACCCATTAGGGGCATAATAATGCTTGTGACGTGGTCCAGTAAACAAAGCCTGGGCCTTCCTGTTTGTTTTAAGCGCCAACCTGTCACTGGCCCAGGCCAAAACCTTGCATTCTCCCCTTGTTAACGTATGTTTTGTCTCCATGTGGGCAGGGCCGGTGCCAGGTTTTTTTTGCAAGGCTACCTTCTCCCCCCACCCCGGTGCACCCACCAATTTTCAAACATGAAAAGTACTGAGACTGTCAAGTGATTTCAGCTATCATACTTTATTATAGGTGCAGAACAAGAAAAGAGACCCCCCGGCTCGCAGGCCGGCTTATATGCTCCGTGAGCCCATTCCCAGAACACCCCCCCCAACTCAGTGATAGGCTATATACAGTGGCCGAGAGTTCCATAGGAACCTAGCCCTCCGATTGGTGTGGGCTAGAATCTGTTCGGGCTGTTGTCTCCCGGAGCGAAGCTCGGAGATTTCGCATGATCGTGCGGAGACTCACCTCACATATGGTCAGGTTTCGTTACATTACAAAACATAAATGCATTTTAGGAAGAATGGAAAACACAACATTTGACATTGCTATTTTTTTTTAATTGTAACAGCAAGTAAGAACATAAGAACATAAGAGAAGCCAATGTTGAATCAGGCCAATGGCCCATCTAGTCCAACACTCTGTCACACAGCGGCCAAAATATACCACGTGCCATCAGGAGGTCCAGCAGTGGGGCCAGGGCACCAGAAGCCCTCCCACTGCTGCCCCCCAGCACCAAGAATAGAGTGAATCACCTGCCCCAGACTGAGAATTCCCATCTATGCCCTGTGGCTAATAGCCACTGATGGACTTCTGCTCCATATGTTTATCTAATTCCCTCTTGAAACTGTCCATGCTTGCAGCTGCCACAACCTCCTGTGGCAGTGAATTCCATATGTTAATCACTCTTTGGGTGAAGAAGTATTTCCTTTTATCTGTTCTAACCCGACTGCTCAGCAATTTCATGGAGTGCCCACGAGTTCTTGTATTGTGAGAAAGGGAGAAAAGTACTTCTTTCTCCACCTGCTCAATCCCGTTCATCATCTTATAAACCTTGATCATGTCACCCCTCAGCCGTCGTTTCTCCAAACTGAAGAGCCCAAAGCGTTTTAACCTTTCTTCATAGGGAAGGTGTTCCAACCCTTTGATCATTTGTTTGTGCAACACTGGAATAATGTGTGTTGGCTTGAGAGAATCCAAAAACTTGACAGAATCGAAAACCCCTGCAACTGTGCAGCCCAGAGGTTTTCTCTACCCCTCAGGCTCTAACTTCCCCATGAATGCACCAATGGACCCTGTGTCCAAATACCACCCCAGATAATTGCAGGGGGGGTGACCTCTTGATTAGGAGTGGCTGTGACCAGTGCCTCTTTTCAGTTGTGGGTGGAAAGACAACCCATCGTGCACTTATTACTGAATTGTGGTAGAAGAGGGTGTAGCCTCCAGGGAAGGGCTCTGGACTTCGGGCATGGGGGGTAGGAATCTGATCAGATGGGTGCCTGGCCCTTGTAGAATGGGAGAGCATGGAGTGAAAGAGGGGTGGGTGCTTTGACACACAGAGCCAACAGACAGCCATTAATTTTAGGCTTATCATCCACAGCTGCCATTTGGGACATGCACAGACAATGGCCCTTTCCTCCTCTCTCCCCACATGCAGGGATGGACCATTCATACAGGCAACTTAGGCAGCTGCCTAGAGTGCCCCCTGGAGGAGAGCGCCATGCTGGGCTGCCACCCCGCCCAACCCCTCCCTTGCTGGTCTGCCAGTTGCCACCCCACTGGCCTGCTGCCCCTCCCACGCTGGCCTGCCTCGCTCCCTCACTGGCCTGCTATGCCTGCTCTCTGGGGGAGCCACAGCATGGGTGAGTTGCCTTCTCCCCCTGCCCTGGGAGAAGGGGGGTAGGTAAACATGATATTCTGCGAATGTGATCTCTTCTTCCCTTTGAAACACAATTCTATGAAAACTAAGTTTCTCAAGCCAGCACAGAAAAGCAGTTTTAAATATCAAATTGTGTTTAATTTTTTTTTGTTTTAAAGAAAGCATTGACTAGCAGCCAGCGAAGCTTAAACGTACAAATATGATAAGGACACAATTGCAGACGTCATAAGAAAACCAGTCTCAATGGACTGGTGCTTCCATTTTAACAAAAATACATATTCTCTCAGCAAGTACGTATAATTCCAATCAATGTTAATAGCAGTTACATATATACATTAAGAGGATAATGTACCCCCTGCTTGGTGGCCAGCTCTCAGAATAACTGGGGCTCACCGCAGGAAGCGAAGGGGTCTCCCGTCGGCAACAATTTCAATTGGACATGCTGAAGCATCAGCGCTCGACCTGAAGGAACCGGTGACAAGATTTGCTAAAGAAAAGGCAGGCAAAATGAGATTCTGATGTGCCTGAAATGGAGCCTGTTCGTGGGGAGGGCGGGATAGAAATTTAATAATAATAATAAAAAAATTAATTAGATTTCAACATCACCATTATCAGGATTTTTCAAAATGTTTTGCGACTGGTGTTTTTCTGTGTGAGAGAAAATTAGAGATTGTATTACTTACTCAATAGTCATGGGATAAAAGGACAAGTCCTCTTGTGGATCAAAAACTGGCTTATAAATAGGAAACAGAGAGTGAGTATAAATGGGAAACTTTCTCAGTGGAGGGTGGTAAGCAGTGGGGTACCACAGGGATCAGTACTCGGTCCGATGCTTTTTAACTTGTTTATTAACGATTTGGAATTGGGAGTAAGCAGTGAAGTGGCTAAATTTGCAGATGACACGAAGTTGTTCAGGGTGGTGAAAACCTGGGAGGATTGTGAGGCACTCCAAAGGGATCTGTCGAGGATGAGTGAGTGGGCGTCAACGTGGCAAATGTGGTTCAATGTGGCCAAGTGCAAAGTGATGCACATTGGAGCCAAAAATCCTAAATATAAATACACGTTGATGGGGTCTGAACTGGCAGAGACGGACCAAGAGAGAGATCTTCGAGTCGTAGTGGATAACTCAATGAAAATGTCTAGACAGTGTGTAGCTGCAATAAAGAAGGCGAACGCTATGCTGGGGATTATTAGGAAGGGAATTGAAAACAAATCAGCCAGTATCATCATGCCCCTGTATAAATCATTGGTGCGACCTCATTTGGAATACTGTGTACAGTTCTGGTCACCACATCTCAAAAAGGATATTATAGCATTGGAAAAAGTGCAGAGAAGGGCAACTAGAATGATAAAAGGGTTGGGATACCTTCCCTATGAAAAAAGTCTGGGGCTAGAGTGGCTTTGGAAAGGAACTGAGTAATTGGAAGGAGACGGACGTTTTAGAGTGTTACACCGGAAGTTGGATTATTGGGACGGACATTAAAACAGGAAGTCTCAAAATAGCCTACTCTAGCCAGAAAACCATAGAGAAATTGCGCCCGCCATTTTGAGGAGGACTAAATTTTAAAAAGTTATTTTTAAGAAGAAAAATAAGTGGAATAAAATTTTAAAGGTGGCGATTTGGCTGTTGTACTGGAAATATAAGGACTTGTTAGTTGTATTACAGATTTCAAAACGGATCTGAGGTCAAGACCAAGAGCCGCCTCATCACCAAGTCCAAGAATGACTGCAAAGGAAAAAAAAGAGTGGCAGGCTGCAATGGAGGCGATGGAGAAAAGAATGATGGAGGTGGTGACTAACTTGGGAAAGCAAATGGAATCACAGTTGCAACAACAGATGCAGATACAGTTGGAGCAAATAGAACAAGTGCAAGTTCAAATACAAGAGAAAAATATGGCTGCAATGAAATAATTGGTACTAACAGAAGTGGCAGGAATTAAAAAAGATACAGAAGAAGTTAAGAAGGAAATTCAAAGTCTGGCAACAAAATCAAATGAGATGGAACAAAAAGTTAAGAGAAATCTTCAAGAGAATGCATGGTTGGAATCTATGATGGAATACAGAGCAACTCAAAACCATCTGAGATTGAGAGGAATAAAGGAGGAAGAAGGGCAAGATATACGAATGGTAGTGACAAACGCGCTGACAGCATACATTGGAGAAGATCAAGGTGATTTAGATTCAGACTTTGACTTAATTTACAGAGTAAATTCAACGTATGCTCAGAGAAAGAAATTACCCAGAGACGTAATTGTACAGTTTGTGACAAGAAAAATGAAGGAGGATATCTTCAAGAAGCAGTTTACACAACCGTTGGAAATTGATGGTAAAAAGATAATAATTTTAAGAGAAATCCCGAGAGTGATCTTGCAAGACAGGAAAAAATTCAAGAAACTGGTTGACAAACTGAAAGAAATGGGAATCAGGTTTAGATGGGAGATACCACAAGGGCTCTCATTTTCATACAACTCAGTGCGATTTACAATTAAAACAGAAGGAGACAGATTCAAAGAAAACAATTTTGATGATTTTAAAGGTATTTAAACTAGAACATCATGGAATACAAACTGCTATCTTGGAATGTTAATGGACTTAATTCACCAAATAAAAGAAAACTAGTAAATCATTGGCTAGAAAAACAAAAGAGCAACATAACCTGTTTACAGGAAACTCATATTAGAAAACAAGACAGTAAATATCTGATTAATAAAAAATTGGGAGAAGAATTTTATTCATTAGCAACTAAAAAGAAGAAAGGAACAGTGATTTATATTCCCAAAGAATTAGAACCAAAACAAATCTTTGCGGACAATGAGGGACGATATATTGGAGTGGAAATAACGATGTATAGAAAAAAGACTTTGCTAGTGAACTTATATGCACCCAATGGAGCAAAAGAGCTTTTCTTTAAAGATCTGACAAAAGAACTGGACAGTTTAAATTATGAGCAAGTGGTTTTTGCAGGAGACTTTAATGGCACGGTGAACAATATACTGGATAGAAAATCTAAAACAGCAGGAGAAGCGACTGGGAAATTACCGAAAAACTTTTTTGAATTGATGAAGCAAGAGAAATTGGAAGATGTCTGGAGAAAATGGAACCCTAAGGTTAAGGACTATACTTTTTATTCTAACAGACATAATTCTTTTTCCAGAATCGATATGATTTGGATGTCAGAAGAGATGGCTTTAAAAACCCAGAAAGTTGAAATTTTGCCAAAAATTAATTCAGATCATAATCCCTTACTTTGGATATCAAAAGAGAAACCAAGACAAATATATTGGAGAATTAATGAAGATTTATTGGATAGACAACTGATTAATGAGACTCTAAAAAAGGAAACACAGAATTTCTTTGAAACAAATTTGAATAAAGGTACTGACATACAGATCGTGTGGGATGCATACAAGGCAGTAATAAGAGGGCTACTTATTTCGTTAAACTCTAAAGACAGAAAGCAAAGGATGCAGCAACAAAATGACCTTTACGAAAAGATTCGACAAAAGGAAAAGAAATTAAAGAAAAAACCAGGGAAGAAGAAAATTATTAAAGAGATACATCTTCTACAGGATCAACTTAATGTTTTGTTAAACCAAGAATTATATTGGAATCTGAAGAAACTACAACAAAAATCTTTTGAAGGTGCGAATAAACCAGGAAAATTCTTAGCATGGCAGTTGAAAAATCGAAAAGAAAGAAATTTTATAAACAAGATAACGGAAGATGGAAAAGACATCATAGACCTGAATGGCCTAAAAAGAGTTTTTTTTAACTACTATGCAAAGTTGTTTAGAAGGAAAGGTATTGACCCACAGAAACTCAGGAACTATTTGGAGAATATTGCAGTACCAGAGCTGGGACAACAAATTAAAGAAATGCTTAATGGTCCAATTAAGAAGGAAGAAATAATCAGTGCGATAGAAGATGCAAAGTTGGGCAAAGCTCCAGGTCCGGATGGTTTTACAGCAAAATTTTATAAAAAATTTAAGGAAGAGCTAACCCCAATTTTGGTACTTTTGTCGAATGATATAAGAGTGACCAAATGAATCCCAGAGTCATGGAAAGATGCCAACATTTCACTCATACCCAAAGAAGGTTTAGATTTAACCAGTGTAAAGAACTACAGACCAATTTCTCTGTTGAATAATGACTATAAATTATTTGCAAAAGTAATGTCTGAAAGATTGAAAAAATATTTGATAGAGGTCATAACAGAAGAACAAGCTGGTTTTTTACCAAATAGACAAATAAGAGACAATATAAGAGTGGTGATTGATGTAATTGAGTATTGTGATAAACATCCAGAGAAAGAAGTTGGATTCCTCTTTTTGGATGCAGAAAAAGCCTTTGATAATTTAAATTGGGACTTTATGCTACAGGTGGTAGAAAAAATGAATATAGGCCAATCTTTTTTAAATATGATTGTGGCAATTTACTCAGATCAAAAAGCGGCTTTGAACATAAACAGAGAGAGAACGGAATATTTCAAGGTTCAAAAAGGAACACGGCAAGGCTGCCCGTTATCACCGTTACTGTTTATTTGGATATTGGAAGTATTATTGGGAGATATAAGAAAGGACAATAATATTAAAGGACTTACAGTGAAAGGTTTTTCATACAAATACAGGGCGTTTGCAGACGATGTAATGTTTATGGTGCAAGACCCAATTGAGAATATACCACAACTGATGCAGAAAATTGAAGAATTTGGGGAGATAGCTGGTTTTTATGTCAACAAAAATAAAATGAAGGTAATGTGTAAAAATATGACGAAACAAAGGCAAACAGAACTTCAGGAAAAGATTCAATGTGAAGTAGTGTCAAAAACTAAATATCTAGGAATTGAACTGACTATGAAAAATATTGATCTATTTAAAAATAATTATGAAAAAGTTTGGTATAAAATTCAGCAGGATATGAAAAAATGGGACACCCTGAATTTATCGTTAATGGGAAGAATTGCAACAGTAAAAATGAATATTTTGCCTCGTTTAATGTTCCTATTTCAAACGATCCCAATACTACAACAGTGTAAGATATTGGATACCTGGCAGAGAGAACTATCAAAATTTGTGTGGGCAGGAAGAAAACCGAGGATCAAAATGAAAATATTGTGTGACACAAAGGAAAGAGGAGGACTTCAGCTACCAAATTTAAGACTTTATTATGATGCCGTCTGCTTAACATGGCTAGAACAATGGATTAACCTTGACAACATGAAATTGTTAGCACTAGAAGGTCGTGATAATAAATTTGGATGGCATGCATATATGTGGTATGAAAAGTCAAAAATTGACAAATTCTTCAAACATCACTATATAAGACGATCACTGTTCGAAACTTGGATGAAATATAAAAAATTCTTCTCAGAAGAAAGACCACTATGGATAGTGCCGGCAGAAGTGATCAAACTGTTTTCCAGACATCAAGGTTCAGACTGGTTACCTTATAAGAGTCTTCTGAAAGTGGAAGGGAGAAATTATGTGATAAAAAATAGAGATGATGTTGAATTTGATTATGATTGGTTGAATTATAGACAGATTTTTGATCTATTTAAGACCGATAAGAAAAAGTATGGTTTTAGGGAGAAAAATAATGAAATTGAAAATATATGGGTTGAAAAAGGTAAAAAAATGATTTCAAAAATGTATAAGGTTTTGTTGAAATGGTATACTGAGGAAGAAACAGTAAAAGAACAAATGATAAAGTGGGCTGTTAATATAAATAGTGAAATAACTATGTCATCATGGGAGTATTTGTGGAAAAAATCAATGAAAATTTCAACCTGTGTTAATGTTAAAGAAAATTGTTACAAAATGATGTATAGATGGTATATGACTCCGAAAAAAAATTGCTATTATAAATGAAAGCATGTCTAACAAATGTTGGAAATGTAAAAAAAAGAAGGATCATTTTACCACATGTGGTGGACTTGTGATAAAGCTATAAGCTACTGGACTCAGATACACAGTGAGATACAGAAAATTTTGAAATCTACTTTCAAGAAAGACCCACAAATGTTACTGTTAGGTCTTAAATTTGAAGAAGTAAATGTAACCAAGAGAACATTGTTATGGTATTTGGTTACAACAGCCAGAATGACTTATGCACAATTTTGGAAGCAAGAAAAGACACCTGAAACATGGGAATGGATTAAGAAGAAGTTGTTTATGGTTGAAATGGACAAACTGACAAGGAAGCTTAACAACGAGGAAGATGAAAAGTTTTTTGAAGAATGGAAAGACTTTCAAGACTATTTGGGGAAAAACTGGGATGTTAAGAATAACTTGATTTGTTTTGACAGTTATTGAGAAGAAATTTTAAAATGATTTTATTGTTAGAGTGTTACCGTTATATGATAATGAAGGTTAAAAAGTAAAGTAAATGTTTAACAGAGACTATAAGGGGGTAAGAGCATTGCGGGAAGCCTCGTATTGGGGAGGGAGGGGTATAATGAAAAGGATATGTATTTTACTTTGTTTTTTATATAATATGGAACATGTTAAATATATCCATTAATAAAGTGGGGTTTTTTTTAAAAAAAGAGGGAATTAGATAAACATCTGGAGCAGAAGTCCATCAGTGGCTATTAGCCACAGGGTATAGATGGGAACTCTCAGTCTGGGGCAGGTGATGCACTCTATTCTTGGTGCTGGAGGGGGCAGCAGTGGGAGGGCTTCTAGTGTCCTGGCCCCACTGCTGGACCTCCTGATGGCACCTGGTATATTTTGGCCGCTGTGTGACAGAGTGTTGGACTAGATGGGCCATTGGCCTGATTCAACATTGGCTTCTCTTATGTTCTTATGTCCTTATTTTCCCATTTCCTGTTCCATTTCCTTTTCTTTACTGCTGGCCTTAACTTGACTGATTTTCATACTGTGGATCAGAACCCCAAAGTGGACTGCAGCTCTTTCACAGGTGGGTTCTAAGCTATGGAGGTGGGGATATATATGTTTGTGTATGGAATGGCATGGAGATAACTTTGAAATGCACCCTGCAAAGTACGCTACATGCAGAAGTGAATCCTGCTTATGAAACTTTGAGAAACTCTGATTTGATTTTGTTGTGGTTGTTCACTCACACAGTCGAGTCCGACTCTTCGCAACCCCATGGATCACACATCACGCCAGGCCCTCCTGTCTTCCATCATGCTCCGGAGTTTGCTTAATTTCATGTTCGTCGCATCGATCACACTGTCTGACCGTCTCTCATCCTTTGCCGTCCTCTTCTTCTTTGACCTTCAGTGTAATGACCATCAACGTAATCGATGAATACAAGACGTCAAGCTTTGCGTAACCAGATTTCAACACCTGTGAAGTTACTTCTGGTAATTGGTTATTCAGATGCTTGCCAAGGCAAATAAATTGTTGACTGGCTTGCTGTGTTTTGCACGGAGCTCTTTTTTAAAAACAGCTTCACAAAAGGCATGCTAGGGCCTTCACACATTTGTATAGCAAGCAAGATTAGCTGGACTTTGTCATATTTCCACTGCAGATGGAAGAAAAAGGTGCTCTTCTACCCCAGTGCATAGCAAAAACTGCAAAAAAATGGCACAGATATTCCTTCAGTTCATTGGCGTAAAGCAGAGTTCTCCATGGTGCCAGGGAGCCCACCGACACTGCCAACCCCGATTTAACAATATCAAATACACCCATCACATACATAACTTAGTTAGCAATTGCATTATTTAAGAAGAAGAGGAAGGGATTGGATTTATACCCCGCCCTTCACTATCCAAAGGAGTCCCAAAGCGGCTTACAAACTCCCTTCCCTTTCCCTCCCCACAACAGACTCCCTGCGAGGTAGAAGAAGAGAAGAGATTGGATTTATACCCTGCCCTTCACTACCCAAGGGAGTCTCAGAGTGGCTTACAAACTCCCTTCCCTTTCCCTCCCCACAACAGACTCCCTGCGAGGTAGAAGAAGAGAAGAGATTGGATTTATACCCTGCCCTTCACTACCCAAGGGAGTCTCAGAGTGGCTTACAAACTCCCTTCCCTTTCCCTCCCCACAACAGACTCCCTGCGAGGTAGAAGAAGAGAAGAGATTGGATTTATACCCTGCCCTTCACTACCCAAAGGAGTCTCAGAGTGGCTTACAAACTCCCTTCCCTTCCCCTCCCCACAACAGACTCCCTGCGAGGTAGAAGAAGAGAAGAGATTGGATTTATACCCTGCCCTTCACTACCCAAAGGAGTCTCAGAGTGGCTTACAAACTCCCTTCCCTTCCCCTCCCCACAACAGACTCCCTGCGAGGTAGAAGAAGAGAAGAGATTGGATTTATACCCTGCCCTTCACTACCCAAAGGAGTCTCAGAGTGGCTTACAAACTCCCTTCCCTTTCCCTCCCCACAACAGACTCCCTGCGAGGTAGAAGAAGAGAAGAGATTGGATTTATACCCTGCCCTTCACTACCCAAGGGAGTCTCAGAGTGGCTTACAAACTCCTTTCCCTCCCCCTCCCCGCAACAGACACCCTGGGAGGTAGGTGGGGCTGAGAGAGCTCTTGACAGAAACGGCTCTTTTTCAAGAACAGCTCTGACAGAACTGTGGCTTGCCCAAAGTCATATCAGCAGGTGCAAGCGGAGGAGTGGGGAATCAAACCCGCTTCTCCCAGATTAGAGTCCGCGCACTTAACCCCTACCCCAAACTGGCTCTTTAGGATCTTTATGGAACTTAAAAATCATTTTCCATAAGAAAAATTAGAATTATCCCTCGTACTTCGTAAACAGTTGCAAATAGCTGCACCCTATCCTAACAGAGCATGTTTGTCTTTTTTTTTTTTACATTAAGGAACTAACAACACTCAACAGTAGATATACATACAAATACAGTTGCTAAGTTCAGCTCATCCTTGTGTACTTTTAATTATCTTAGTCCAAAACATATCACAATGAAAAACAACTACAAACTCTGTTGGAAGCAAGTAACTTTCCCGATCTGTGTGTATAGCTCGTGGGGTCCCGGATGGAGGCATTTCTTAGCAGTGTTCACTTGGGACAGCCCACTTTGTTAAAATTTCTAGTGGCTTTCCATTAGAATCAGCTGATGTGGAGAAGCTTAACCATTTTTCACTTGTGGGGAGAAGTGTCTTTTAGGACATGGGGGATGTATTACATCCAGGACCTCGTGGTCTATACACAAAGATCCGGAAAGTCACACTGGACGTGTTTGTCTCTCCCTTGTTTCTGACAGAGTTTGGAGTTGTTTTTCATTGTGATATGTTTTGGACTAAGGTAATTAAATGTACACAGGTATGAGTCAAACTTAACAACTGTATTTGTATGTATGTTTACAATCGTTAAATTTTTGCCGTCAGTGGAAAACTGAAGGAGGAAGGTAGAAAACAGATTGTTGTGGTGAACAAAACAAATTGTATTATTTGAAAAGAAACTCTCTTTAGTTTTTTAATTACTGTTAAGCTTTTGACAGGGTTCCCCATGAAGTTCTGGTTGATCACAAGCTCAACATGAGCCTGCGGTGCGATGTGGCTGTGAAGAAAGCTAATGCAGTCTTAGGATGTATTCACAGAAGCCTTGTGTCCAGATCACGGGAGGTGGTAGTTCCACTCTGTTCTGCTATGGTCAGGCCTCACCTGGAGTCCTGTGTCCAGCTTGGGGCACCACACTTTACGAAGGATGTTGACAAGCTGGAGTGTGTCCAGAAGAGGGCGACCAGGATGGTGAGAGGGTTGGAATCCAAGTCTTACGAGGAAAGGCTGAAAGAGTTGGGTCTGTTTAGCCTGGGAAAGCTAGTTTCACTTAATCAAATTGTTAAAAAAAATTGTATTATGTTTCCTGATTAGCCTGGGAAAGAGAAGGCTTAGAAGGGACATGATTGCAATCTTCAAATATCTGAAGGGCTGTCATGTAGAAGCTGGAGCGGATCTATTATCTCTTGCTCCGGATTGCAAGACTAGATCTAATGGGTGGAAATGACGAGGCAGTCGTTACCGGCTAGATATCAGTAGAAACTTCCTAACTGTAAGAAGAGTGGTTGAGCAGTGGAACAGTTTGCCTTGCGAGGTGGTGGATGCTCCTTCACCAGACATTTTCATGTGGAGGCTGAATGACCATCTTTCGGGTATGCTGTAGGGCTATCTTTCGGCTATGCCCCTGCAGAGTGCAGGGGGTTGGACTAGATGACCTGCAAGGTCCCTTCCAACTCTAAGATGCTATGATTCTATGATTCTGTGTTCTAATGGGTAAACTAGAGGACTATGGACTGGACTGTAGGGCAGTTAGATGGACAGGGAAACTAGTTGGAGAACTGCACTCAGAGAGTAGTTGTCAATGGAATTTCATCTGAATGGAGGGAGGTGTCCAGTGAGGTGCCACAGGGCTCGGTTCTGGGCCCAGTACTTTTCAATATTTTTATAAATGGTTTGGATGAGGGCGTGGAGGGGCCACTCATTAAATCTGCAGAGGAGATTGGGAGGAGCAGCGAACACACCAGCAGACAGAGACCAAATTCAGTTAGATCCGAGCACAGCGGAAAAGTGGGCAGATGTGAACAAGATGCAATTTAACAAGGATACGTGCCGAGTTCTACATCTGGGTAACAAAAATGAGGTGCATGCATACTGGAGGGGAGATACACTTCTGTGTAGCAGTGTGTGTGAACAAGGTCTTCGGGTACAGGTAGACCATAAGTTAAATGTAAGCAGCCAGTGTGATGCAGTGACAAAAAAGGCTAATACAATCTTGGGGTGTATCAGCAGAGGCCGCATAACATCCAAATGGCAAGATGCCATAGTCCCTGCTGTACCCTGCATTATTCAGGCCGCACCTGGAGTCTTGTGTTCAGTTCTGGAGGCCTCCCTTCAAAAAGGATGTGGACAGAATGGAGCATGTGCTTAGGAGGGCGATGAGGAAGATGACCAAGAAGCCCTATATGAGGGAAGGCTGAGGGACTTGGGAAGGTTCAGTCTGGAGAAGAGGAGGCGGAGGGGGGCAGGATGGCTCTCTTGAAGTCTTTGGAGGGCTGTGTCACTTAGAGGAGGGCGGGGAGAACATAAGAACATAACATAAGAACATAAGGAGCTGTTCCTGTTGGCAGCGGAGGTGAGGACTCACAATCATGGGCTTAAATCAAGGGCTGGAGGGGGCCAGCCGGATCTTAGGAAAAACTTTTTGACAGTAAGAGCTGTGCAACGGTGGAATCAGCTGCCTGGGGAGGCGGTGAGCTCCCCTCCCCGGCAGCCTTTAAATATGCTCTAGGCTGATCCTGCATTGAGCTGGGGGGTGGGACTAGATGGCCTGTGGGGCCCCCTCCAACTCTGCGATTCTTGGATTCTGTGATTCTCTCATTCCATCATAAGAGTTAGGTGCCTTAAAGGTAAAGGTAAAGGTTCCCTTGCTTGAAAGCCAGTCGAATCCGACTCTAGGGTTGCGGTGCTCATCTCCGTTTCAAAGCCGAAGAGCCAGCGCTGTCCGAAGACGTTTCCGTGGTCATGTGGCCGGCATGACTAGACACCAAGGCGCACGGAACGCTGTGACCTTCCCACCGAAGTGGTACCTATTTATCTACTTGCAATTTCTCGCTTTCGAACTGCTAGGTTGGCAGGAGCTGGAACTAGAGACGGGAGCTCACCCCGTCATGCGGCACTCCCGGGTCTCGAACTGCTGAACTACTGACCTTCCGCAGCCTGCAGTTCAGCGTCTTAACCACTTGAGCCACCGCTCTTAACAGTACTCCTTGTCTGCACCTCAAATGTCCAGCAGGTGGCACCAAACGGTCACTGTTCAGGGCTCAACATGGGATCAACATTGTGAATGTTCAGCAAGTCGAGAGCGCATCGCAATAGTCTGGCCTAGATATAACTAAGGCGCGGATCACTGTGGCTACAGCCGACTGACCTCGACATGTTCTCACATGTTCTTGTTTGGGAAGCCGGCCTGCATCAGTCGCGGAAAGGCCTGGAATAAAGAGGGTGCCCTTATAAGCTTTTCTGCAGCCCCGCATATGACAGTGCTGCAAGAGAAATGCCACCAGATGCCACTGGCCACAACCACAGGTTCAGTTTGGCCAGGAAAGGCCCCCCAGGTGAGGGGAGAACGCAGGCTGGCAGAGCAGGATTCTCTTGGGCAGCAAGGGGCTCTAAAGTACTGAGTCTGGACGCGCTGAGGAGTGATCAGCTCATGCTTTATTAGACAAGTGAAACTAAAAGACCAACTAACGAGGTCCGAGCCCCGCTGAAATCCCTGCAGCACCCCACCCCCCAATACCAGTGATAGGCTATTTACAGTGGAGGAGTCCATCATAGGTCTACTCTAGGATCTGGGCACTCCAATTGGTCCTAATCGGCTATTGTTCAAACCCCCGAAGGTGCGCTTGACCGCATGGTCTCGCTAGCGCTGGCGAGTTCATATCAGTACATAACAGGGGCAAAATCAGCAGAGGCCAGAGGCCCAGTGAGCACGGGGGGAGGGCTGCGGGACCCCTGGAGGAGGGTTGCCAGGTCCCACCGAGGGGATCCCCGGGGATGGTGGGGGTTGCCAGATCCAGGTTGAGAAACTCCTGGAGATTTGGGGGTGGAGCCTGAGGAGGACAGGGACCCCAGTGGGGTACAGTGCCACACAGGCCACCCTCCGGAGCCTCCATTTTCTCCATTTCCAGGGGGTCCCCAGGTCCCGCCTGGAGGCTGGCATCCCTAACCCGGGCTCTCTTTTTTTGCTCAGGCAGAACGAGAAGGAACATCAGAACACATCACTCCAGACCTGGCGCTTCGTAATATTTTGGATTCGGTGACTGGAACAGTAGCTCTTAAAGAACTCACCTCAATCTCACCTCAATGGATAACTCCAAGAAAATGTCTACACAATGTGTAGCTGCAATAAAGAAGGCCAACACTATGCTGGGGATTATTAGGAAGGGAATTGATAACAAATCAGCCAGTATCATCATGCCCCTGTATAAATCATTGGTGCGACCTCATTTGGAATACTGTGTACAGTTCCGGTCGCCACATCTCAAAAAGGATATTATAGCATTGGAAAAAGTACAGAGAAGGGCAACTAGAATGATAAAAGGGTTGGAACACCTTCCCTATGAAGAAAGGTTAAAATGCTTGGGGCTCTTCAGCTTGGAGAAACGACGGCTGAAGGGGTGAGATGATTGCGGTTTATAAGATTATGAATGGGATTGAGCAGGTTGAGAAAGAAGTACTTTTCTCCCTTTCTCACAATACAAGAACTCGTGGGCACACCATGAAATTGCTGAGCAGTCGGGTTAGAACAGATAAAAGGAAATCCTTCTTCACCCAAAGAGTGATTAACATATGGAATTCACTGCCACAGGAGGTGGTGGCAGCTGCAAGCATGGACAGTTTCAAGAGGGAATTAGATAAACATATGGAGCAGAAGTCCATCAGTGGCTATTAGCCACAGGGTATAGATGGGAACTCTCAGTCTGGGGCAGGTGATGCACTCTATTCTTGGTGCTGGAGGGGGCAGCAGTGGGAGGGCTTCTAGTGTCCTGGCCCCACTGCTGGACCTCCTGATGGCACCTGGTATATTTTGGCCGCTGTGTGACAGAGTGTTGGACTAGATGGGCCATTGGCCTGATTCAACATTGGCTTCTCTTATGTTCTTATGTTCTTATGTTCTTATGTTCTTATGTTCTTATGTTCTTATGTTCTTATGTAATCTTATTGGCCACGGCAAGAACAACAATAGCTTCGCTCTGGAAATTGACCACTTCCCCGACTATTCAGATCTGGTATGATAAGACATGGGACCAGTTTATTCTAGCTAAAATCACAAACGTCGTCCAATTAGCGAACGGAGGTTCATCCTTCGCGGCTTCTCGCTTCGAGTCCATTTGGTTTTGGTTACTTCAGTATATGGCAAATAAGAACATACTCCCAACAAACACTTCTTATCTTTCTTGGTTACGCTTCTGACATAAAATGGGACCATTTGAGCTGCTTAGGTCTTCTGTAATGAACAGAGCTAAATATAATCTGAATTAACTTGCTTGTGGCGGGTTTTGTGGGGTTCATTAAATATACTAGAGAGCTGAAAGGCTGAATATATTAATGCAAATTTGTGTGTTATCTGCAGTTTGGGTGTATCTTATTTACTGCCTGGTTCAACGGTTGCTTACATTGTTATTTGTATTTGTTCAAGTCTTGCAGTAAAAAATTGAAAAAGTAAAAAAAAAACCAGCAATTCAGTTGTGACTGTGACACAGGCTGAGGAAACTCAGCCCAGCTGGAGCTGAGCAGCTCATACCTTGAGTTTTTGTTTCTTTATATTCTATTTTATTAAATTTTTGCATATTATGGGACATCAGGGATAGGGATAGGAAGGTCACAAGGTACTGGGGTATAACATGAAGGAAAATTCCATCAGATTTATATAACTGCTGTTACATGTTTTCAATCTTAATTCTTTGTTTCCAGTTCTATACCAGTTTGCTGCCATGGTTAAGTGCAGGGGCTCTAATCTGGGAGAACTGGGTTTGATTCCCCACTCCTCCAGCTTGCACCTGGCTGGATGACCTTGGGCAAGCCATATGTTCTGGCACAGCTGTTCTTGAAAAGAGCCAGTTTCTGTCAGAGCTCTCTCAGCCCCACCTACCTCCCAAGGTGTCTGTTGTAGGGAGCGGAAGGGAAAGGAGTTTGTGAGCCGCTCTGAGACTCCTTCGGGTAGGGAATGGCAGGGTATCAATCCAATCTCCCTCCCAAGGAGTCGTTGCGGGGAGGGAAGGGAGCTTGTCAGCCGCTCTGAGACTCCCTTGGGTAGCGAATAGGCAGGTATAAATCCAATCTCTTCTTTTTCTTCTTCTTCTTCTACCGCACAGGGTGTCTGTTGTGGGGAGGGGAAGGGAAAGGAGCTTGTCGAGCCGCTCTGAGACTCCTTTGGGTAGTGAAGGGCTGGGTATAAATCCAATCTCTTCTTCCTCTTCTTCTACCTCACAGGGGGTGTCTGTTGTGGGGAGGGGAAGGGAAAGGAGTTTGTAAGCCACTCTGAGACTCCCTTGGTTAGGGAAGGACAAGGGGTATAAATCCAATCTCTTCTTCTTCTTCTTCTTCTACCTCACAGGGTGTCTGTTGTGGGGAGGGGAAGGGAAAGGAGTTTGTCAGCCGCTCTGAGACTCCTTTGGGTAGTGAAGGACAGAGTATAAATCCAATCTCTTCTTTTGTGTCCAGTTTTGGGCACCACACTTTAGGAAGGATGTTGACAAGTTCTGAGCGTGTCCAGAAGAGGGCAACCAGGATGGTGAGAGGGCTGGAATCCAAGTCTTACAAGGAAAGGCTGAAAGAGTTGGGTATGTTTAGCCTGGGAGAGCTAGTTTCACTTAATCAAATTGTTAAAAAAATTCTATTATGTTTCCTGATTAATTCTATATAAATCAAGTTGTAGTCTCTCCAAGTATATATTATATTATTTGTTGTTCTTAGTCTTCAAGGTTTCTTTCCACCTGGTCATAAGATAAAGTCCAACTGTTTCCTGTATTTCGTTTACTTAACATAAGAACATAAGAACATAAGAGAAGCCAATGTTGAATCAGGCCAATGGCCCATCTAGTCCAACACTCTGTGTCACACAGCGGCCAAAATATACCAGGTGCCATCAGGAGGTCCAGCAGTGGGGCCAGGACACTAGAAGCCCTCCCACTGCTGCGCCCTCCAGCACCAAGAATAGAGTGCATCACCTGCCCCAGACTGAGAGTCCCTATCTATACCCTGTGGCTAATAGCCACGGATGGACTTCTGCTCCAGATGTTTATCTAATTCCCTCTTGAAACTGTCCATGCTTGCAGCTGCCACCACCTCCTGTGGCAGTGAGTTCCACGTGTGAATCACTCTTTGGGTGAAGAAGGACTTCCTCTACTTCCTCTACTTCTGTCTTTCAATAGGTTTCACAATATGTCCATTCCTGCTACTCCAATTTTTTTTTTGTCAGAGAAAGCCTTTTAGTCTTAAAGGTGCCACTGGACTCTACATTTCTTCTAATGCTTCAGACCAACCCAGCTGACCACCTGAAATGAATGTTGTTCATCTTTAAGGTGCTGCAGGACTTTTGTTCGATATTGCTTTGGCAGACTAGATGGCGACCAATGCTTCCTCTAAGCTGCGGAGTCCTGTGAGCAAAAATTCTGCTTTCTGAGCTACCGGCATTACAGTTGTGAGCAGGTGATTTGGCTGCTGCATCAATTAGTTTGCTCTGGAGCCCCATCCTTCCTGAGCGGAGACAAAAATGTGTGAGCCGGAGGCTAAAAAAACCTGTGAAGTAGCTCACACTAACTCAGCTTAGAGGGAACACTGATGACGATGCTTTGCAATCAGCGTGGTGCTTGATGGGAGTTCCTGCAAGTAAAAAATTAAGGAGGTGTCTCCAAAAGAACAGTGACAGATCTCCGAGGACATTTTGGGCAAGGTCGGACTCGGAAGGTTGGAGGTATCAACCCACCTGCTCTGGGGCAGGGTGTGTCCCTCTGAATTCCAGCAGCAGCTGTCAGTCAATGTGCAGGCTATTAATGCTAGGAGAAGCTGAGGCGGTAGGCAGCGGGAGTCAGGGATGCCAAGTGGCCAGGAGAAGAATGTCCTGTCTCTTTAAAGGTAAAGGTCTCTCTTGCTCGAAAGCTAGTCAAATCCAACTCTAGGGGACGGTGCTCATCTCCGTTTCCAAGCCGAAGAGCCAGCGCTGTCCAAAGACATTTCCATGGTCGTGTGGCTGGCATGACTAAATGCCGTGGTGCACGGAACACTGTTACATTCCCACCAAAGTGGTCCCTATTTATCTACTTGCAATGTCTTGCTTTCAAAATGCTAGCTTGGCATGAGCTGGGGCCAGAGACGGGAGCTCACTCCATCACGCAGCACTCGGGTCTCAAACTGCCGAACTACAAACTCCTTTCCCTTCCCCTCCCCACAACAGACACCCTGTGAGGTAAAAGAAGAAGAAGAGATTGGATTTATATCCCGCCCTTCACTACCCAAAGGAGTCTCAGAGCGGCTGACAAACTCCCTTCCCTTCCCCTCCCCACAACAGACACCCTGTGAGGTAGAAGAAGAAGAAGAGATTAGATTTATACCCTGCCCTTCACTCCCCAAAGGAGTCTCAGAGTGGCTTACAGACTCCTTTCCCTTCCCCTCCCCACAACAGACACCCTGTGAGGTAGAAGAAGAGGAAGAAGAGATTGGATTTATACCCAGCCCTTCACTACCCAAAGGAGTCTCAGAGCGGCTGACAATCTCCTTCCCTTCCCCTCCCCACAACAGATGCCCTGTGAGGTAGGTGGGGCTGAGAGAGCTCTTTTGAGAACTGCTCTTTTCAGAACAGCTCTGAAAGAACTTGTGACTGACCCAAGGTCACATCAGCAGCTGCATGTGAAGAAGAAGAAGAGAAGAGATTGGATTTATACCCTGCCTTTCACTACCCAAAGGTGTTTCAGAGCAGCTTACAGACTCCTTTCCCTTCCCCTCCCCACAACAGACACCCTGTGAGGTAGGTGGGGTTGAGAGAGCTCTAACACAAACTGGCCTTTCAGGAACAGCTGTGCCAGAGCTTGTGACTGACCCAAGGTCACACCAGCAGCTGCATGTGGAGGTGAAGTGGGGAATCAAACCGACTTCTCCCAGATTAGAGTCCGTCCTCCTAACCGAATAACATCTCTTGGTATTTGCTGTGGATCGAACGGATTTTAAAGGGAATGCTAGAAAAGACCAGCTTAAAAATGGGCAACCCTAGTCCAGGAGCAGAAGTAGCAAAGAGGCCCAGCCCTCCAAGAGGGAGCCATTTCTGGGTAGAGAGCAGGCTGTGGATTGGGCCCCTGACCAGCATTGCAACTTGGGTTACAAGTGCCACGTGTACCTGTCCTGGGAGGAGGTGCGGGAAACTTTTCATCCACCTGGAGGATACACTTTTCCGGGCGAGAGATGCAGAGACGCGTGTGCACAGAGGCCGCCCGCAGAAAACCTGCAGAACTTGCTCCTCCGGGGAAGTCAACTTCCCAGACGGCAAAGGACGGCTGAAAATAGCCATGCCCATCAGGCCGATCTGTGAGCTGCCAGTCAGACTTCTGAGGCGAAAAACCACCAGAGCATGATGCCCCCGCGGCCCTAGGGGAACAGTCCTGGCTGGCTGGTGCCACCCCCCCGCCCCTGCCCTGATGATTCCCTCTCTCCCCTTGCGACCCCTCCCTCCCTCCCAACCACTTGGAGAAACAGAAGCAGAAAGGAGAGCGATGTGGCACCATATTGGTCTGGGTCCAAAAGGTGGAGGAAATCTAAGTATGACATTTCTGACTGTTGGGGGGGGGGGTTTTGCTGCTGTTCCCAGAAGGGATGGCATGCCCGTCTTCACTGAGAGCCAGTTTGGTGTAGGTGGGGCTGAGAGAGCTCTTGACAGAAACTGCTCTTTTTCAAGAACAGCTCTTATCAGAACTACAGCTTGCCCAAGGTCACCCAGCCAGGTGCAAGTGGAGGAGTGGGGAATCAGACCCGGTTCTCCCAGATTAGAGTCCGCGCACTTCACCACGACACCAAACTGGCTCTCCGATTGCAGTCCTCAAATATTTGAATGATTGAACAGTGGTTGAGCAGTGGAACGGTCTGCCTCGGGAGGTGGTGGATGCTCCTTCGCTGGACGTTTTCAAGCGGAGGCTGGGCGACCACCTTTTGGGTACGTTGTAGGCAGAGCCGGCCCCAGGTGTCTGGGCGCCCTAGCAGGACAGCCTGGGGCACCCACCCCACCCCACGGGGATGCCAACCTCCCGGTGGGGCCTGGAGATGGCCCAGTGCCCGGGAGAGCCGGGGAAGGGGCGGGCTTAGAACGCCCCCCCTTCCCTCCCAGGGGTGGCAGCGCAGCTCTCCTGGGTGCCTCGCAGCCACGAGGCACCCAGGAAAGCCGGAGTTGCCGGCGTTGGGCGGCCCGGGGGCTTTTCACGGGGGGGTGGGGGGCATTTTGGCGCCCTGCAGGGCCGGCGCCCTAGACGAGCGCCTAGCTCACCTAGTGGGTGAGCTGGCCCTGGTTGTAGGTATGTAGGGCTGTGTTTCGGCTCTGCTCCTGCAGAGTGCAGGGGGTTGGACTAGATGACCTGCAGGGTCCCTTCCAACTCTAATATTCTATGATTCTATGATTCTAAGGGAGCTTGTCATGAAATGAAGAGTCAGAGGTTGACGTTTTGCCCGGAGGTGAAGCTTCTGATAACATCGCAAGAGGAAGCTGTGGAAGTGGGTGACTCAGCATGGCTGGACATGGGGGGAGTGCTACATCGCTCTAAGGATGTGCAGTTTTTGTTACCTCCTTGAATAGGATGGCTGACTTTGTCCTAACCTGGGAGCTGCCCTCTGACCCTTTCCTCTTTTCTCTCCCCATTTGTCCTCCCCCTTTCTTCTCATGGCTTTCCTTGGACACACTTGTCTTTGCAGATCTCTCCTGTGAATACAGTGCCCTTGTACTCCCACGCACATGATGCTGGACAAGCTGACCATTTCCAGGGCTCTTTTTGTAGCAGGAACTCCTTTGCATATTAGGCGACACACCCCCTAATGTAGCCAATCCTCCAAGAGCTTACAGTAGCCCCTGTAAGAAGAGCTCTGTAAGCTCTTGGAAGATTGGCTACATTAGGGGTGTGTCGCCTAATATGCAAAGGAGTTCCTGCTATAAAAAGAGCCCTGGAAAAGCAATCTTTCAATTAGGCCTCCTTCTCTCCTTTTAACTGCAACCCGGATGTGAACCGGGTCTACTTGAATACGTTCAAGTTTACCTCTTTTTTGCAATATACTCCTTGGGGGTTTATTTACTGAACTCGAGAGTCACGCTTCTGCAGCTGGGCAACCCTCAGCCACACTAACCAAACACCCCAACAGAAAGGCCTTGAAGCAACATCTTGGTGCCAGCCTGTCTGGGCCTGCTGCTCCTGGGGAAACCCAGTCCCTTGCCAGCAGAAGCCAAACAAAACAGCATTTCCTGAAAGGACTGGAGATGGCACAAACCTGACAGCTACCTCCCTCCCACTGATTTATGAGCCGCGCTTCGTGAGGGCCAGGTGGCTGTTGCCCCATCCTCAGCACCAACGTTTGGGCCTTTGCAAGAGTGTGTTGCCCAATTCTGGTTTTTCCAGAAATATTTCCACACAAGCTGCCACAACCACCTTCTCCCTTGCTCTGCGGGCCTGCTGCTGTCACTCTGTGCAATCCCCCCCCCCACCCTGCCCTATGCTTGGCTGCCCTGCATATAAATGTGGAGGGGCCGGGGAGAGGAGAAGACTCCTCGGCTGGCCTCACCATGCACCGCGCTGACCTCCTCCTCCTGGTGGGGCTCCTCACCTTCTGGTCTGAGCTCCCACCCGGTTCTGGCCAGGGGACTCCAGTAGGTAAGAGATATTGGGGTTAACTGGTGCAGTTAGTCCAGTTACCACTAGTTAGCAGAGAGCTTAAATAAAGCTACAAATGCAGCGGCGTTACTTTACCAGGTTACTCAGCTTACAAAGCTACACAGAGCCACGCTGCAAGTTTAGCAGAGGAATACTTCTGTCTTTATTTGAGAACTACACTTTGGATAGGAAGGAGCCAGGAGCAGGATAGAGTACTAACTTACAAGCTAAAGGATGGAAGCAGATGAGGAGAGGCCCATCTGCCTGATGGCGCCAAGAGAGGACCACATCTCTCTCTCTTGGTGCGTGCAGACAAAGAAAGCTCATCATCTGAGAGAGACAGTGGCAGGAAGAAAGGTTAGTGTGCCTATCTAGCTATCTAGTCTCTCTTTCCATGAAGTCTGGAGGTCTGAGACACAGGGACATCATCACCTGGAACTTCCAACAAGAGATGCCTTCTCTGCCCTGCCTTGTAGACACTGACAAAACCCCAGATTCTGACCTTGTGGGATAAGCGTAGCCTGGCCCCTCTGCTGCACTTCGGGCTGTAAAAGAGGCACAAATACAACCTGCTTTGCTAGTGATGAGGCAGTACAGTTGCCAGCCTCCAGGTGAGACCTGGAGATCTCCTAGAATGACAACTGATCTCCAGACAACAGGGACCAGTCCTCCCCTGGAAAAAATGACTTCTTTGGAGGGGAATTGATGGCATTGTACCCCACGGAGGTCCCTCCCCAAGCCCCGCCCCTAAATCTCCTGGAATTTCCCAACTCAGGCGTAAGGGACTGTAATGGAGAAAGGGCAGAGCCCCTCAAGGGAGGGCTTGTCCTCGGGTTCCCAGGTTCCCCCCTGGCCACCAGCAGGGGACAAGGGGGGAGGTTGCCAAATCCAGGCTGGGGAACTCCTGGAGATTTGGGGGTGGAGCCTGGGGAGGACAGGGACCCCTCAGTGGGGGGCAATGCCATAGAGGCCACCCACCAAAAGCATCCATTTTCTCCAAGGGAACAGATCTCTGGGGAACAGTCTGGGGATGAGCTGTAATTCTGGGGGGTCCCCAGGTCATACCTGGAGGCTGGCACGTCTAGTTTGTCCCTCTGCTTATTTCCCATGCAGGGAGATGCCTAGCTTGTCAGCACCCATGCCAGGCCCTGAATGGTAATCCGTGTGCCATGTTTTGTTTTGTTTTTCCTGATCCAGGCAAAGCGGGGACATGCCCTGCACTGATCGAATGGCCGGACCAGATGTGTGGCCGCTTCTGCACCACAGATCGCAGCTGCCCGGGGCAGGAGAAGTGCTGCAGGACCAGATGTGCCCACGAATGCCGCCTTCCTTCTGAATGTAAGGGAAACGGGGGCTCCCGGCGCACGCGACAGTAATGCCTCTTGGCGTGCTTTCGAAATGAACGCCGTCGCTTGTAATAAAATAGCAGCAAATGGCTTCAAGCAATTGTGAGGGCCGTTAGAATTGACCAAAACGGAATACCTGACATTAACAAGAACAGGGAGAATATTGGTATGCTCGGTTTATGTATTAAAATTAGAAGTCGGACAGTCAGATGATTTCTGTCCATTCCTTTCCTACTCGAATGCTGGCTGCAGTCAGGCGTGCCTTTAGATCTGACTCAGGTGCAAATGCCTGATGGATCTAAAGGGTACGGTCAGACAGCAACAGCTGGGAAAGGTCTCGCAGTTGTTGGCACCCTGTGCTGCCCTGCTGCAGAAGCGGAGTTAAAAGACATCTGGGAAAGTCAGGTCCTAACCAATGCTCCCTCTAAGCTGCGGAGTCCTGTGAGCAAAAATTCCACTTTGTGAGCCACTGGCATTAAAGCTGTGAGCGAGCAATTTGGCTGCTGCATAAATTTAGTCTGCTCTGGAGCCCATCCTTCCCGAGCTAAGGCAAAAATGTGTGAGCCGGAGGCTCAAAAACTGTGAGCTAGCTCGCACTCACTCAGCTTAGAGGGAACACTGGTCCTAACGCTTGCCAACAGGCCATGAACAGATTTTCCCTAGACTTATCACTCACGAATGCGCTCAAGCCGCCGGGACGGTCTGCCCCTTTCGTCCCGACTCAATGCCATTTTTCCCCCTCGCTTAGCAGTATGCGCATAACTGCATACTCCACGGGGAAACCCTCTGGACGGAAGTTCCGATTCCTCATTTATGCACGTGGGAAACAAAAGGGGGAGGGGGAACACACTCACCCGAGTTGGCACCTGATTGCACAGTGATGGGCTGAGCCTGCTGCACAAAGGGATGTGTGACTGCGTGGCTGCAAGTCAAATGCCTCCAGGGGAAATAGGGGCACTTCCCCTTTGTGCCAAATGGCACCTCTGAGTCTGGAGGAGAGGGCATCAGGGCAGAGACTGGGAGGCAGGCAGGCAACAGGCGAAACTAAGATCTCTCCCAGGACCCTTAGGCTGGGCGGTCTGGGGGACCTGGCAGAATGCAGAGCTGGAGAGACCAGACTGCCCCTGTGAGAAGAGCTCTGTACGCTCTTGGAGGATTGGCTACATCAGGGGTGTGTCACCTAATATGCAAAGGAGTTCCTGCTGCAAAAAGAGCCCTGTCGACAGGAGAGATTAGCCACAGCAACTGAATGGAACCTGCCTATTCAGAGGCTGTGAGTCAGTTTGGTGCAGTGGTTAAGTGCGCGGACTTTGTTGTGGGAGAACCGGGTTTGATTCCCCACTCCTCCACTCGCAGCTGCTGGATGACCTTGGGCAAGCCGTAGTTCTGTCAGAGCTGTTCTCGAAACAGAGCAGTTTCTGTCAGAGCTCTCTCAGCCCCACCTCCCTCACAGGGTGTCTGTTGTGGGGAGGGGAAGGGAAGGGAGTTTGGCCACATCCTTTTCTGGGCCAATCTGCATTTAGCATTTTTACCAAACCCACACTGGAACAGAAAAAGATGCAGTTCAAAACCACATTCAACTACCCTGGGACCAACACTGCACTGACTGCGGAGTCACCCCCAGTGGCTGTGAAATGGCCATAAATCTATGCAGACAGCTGCCATAAAAGCAGAGATCAAATGAAGTGAAAGCAGCATGCGGTCTGGACACTGCCATAAAATGCGAAACTCAGTCAAAGTGAAAGTGGCCTGCAATGTAGATGGGGATTTCTGTTCCAGTGCGGGTTTGGTAAGACAGCGGAGCAAATGCTAGATGCAGATCGGGCCTCTGTTCCAGTGTGGGTTTGGTACAAAACAGAGCAAATGCTAGATGCAGATTGGACCTAAGGCTAGACCCAATCAGGTCCTGGGTCCATCTGAGACAGTCTCGTCTCCTAAGACAGACAACAGCTCTCCAAGGCCTCAGGCAACGAAGGGTCTTTCACACCCCACTTACTACCCGATCCTTTCACCTGGAGATGCTGCCAGGGACTGAATAAAAACATAAGAACATAAGAGAAGCCAATGATGAATCAGGCCAATGGCCCATCTAGTCCAACACTCTGTCACACAGCAGCCAAAATATACCAGGTGCCATCAGGAGGTCCAGCAGTGGGGCCAGGACACTAGAAGCCCTCCCACTGCTGCCCCCTCCAGCACCAAGAACAGAGTGCATCACCTGCCCCAGACTGAGAATTCCCATCTGTACCCTGTGGCTAATAGCCACTGATGGACCTCTGCTCCATATGCCTATCCAATTCCCTCTTACAAGAACATAAGAGCAGCCAATGTTAAATCAGGCCAATGGCCCATCTAGTCCAACACTCTGTCACACAGCGGCCAAAATATGCCAGGTGCCATCAGGAGGTCCAGCAGTGGGGCCAGGAGACTAGAAGCCCTCCCACTGCTGCACCCTCCAGCACCAAGAATAGAGTGCATCACCTGCCCCAGACTGAGAGTTCCCATCTATACCTTGTGGCTAATAGCCACTGATGGACTTCTGCTCCATATGCTTATCTATCTGGGACTTTCTGCATGCCAAGCAGATGCGTCACCACTGAGCCACCGCCCATCTGCGGTAAAATGGGTAGAAAGGTTACCTTCGAGTGTCAGGGAATCTTTTGGCCTTCCCGCTTTTTTAAGCAGACCAGTTATGAGCTCGGCGGCTCTGCTTCCTCCCTTTTCGTCTCCAGCCATCGGAGGCTATTGCCCCAAGGTGAACCTTCCGCCGAACACGTCTACGATCTGCTTGGCACGATGTAGCACCGACCAGAGCTGCCGAGAGAACCGCCATCCTGGGAAGAAGTGCTGTCCCTATGGATGCGAGCTGAGATGTATGGAACCCGTGGAAGGTACCCTTTTCTGTCTATGCAGAGTGGGCATTAGGAAGCGGGTCGTCAGTCGACGCAGGTGTGCGAACACACAGAGTTATTTCTCCAAAGAAATAGATCCGGGGGAGTTAGCCGTGTTAGTTTGTTGCTGCAAAATAGTAAAAAGCCCACTAGGAACTTTAAGACTAATAAGCTTTACTGCAGCATACACTTTCGAGAAACACAGCTCTCTTGGTCAGATGCGTGGCGGGTACGGAGAAACTGGCCAGAGAGATATAGGTGGTAAGGGGAGGGGGGAGAGGATGCAGAGAGTGCCACGTAAATGCAATGGAGTTGCACAAGTCATGGAAAAGGTAGAATGCGCAATCCAGACTGGGTGTGACACCCTCCCTTCCGTTGATGAATCTGAATGGAATACCTGAAAGGCCGTGACTTCTGGTAATGAGACAACCATCCAAAGTCTCTATTCAATTCACAGAATCATTGGATGTTAGAGTTGGAAGGGACCTTGCAGGTCATCTAGTCCAACCCCCGGCACTCTGCAGGAGCAGAGCCGAAAGACAGCCCTACATACCTACAACATACCCAAAAGATGGTCGTCCAGCCTCCGCTTGAAAATGTCCAGGGAAGGAGCATGTAGTTCTGATAAGAGCTGTCCTTAAAAGGGCAGTTTTTGAAAGAGCTCTCTCAGCCCCACCTGCCTCATGGGGTGTCTGTTGTGGGGAGGGGAAGGGAAAGGAGTTTGTCAGCCGCTCTGAGACTCCCTTGGGTAGTGAAGGGCCGGGTATAAATCAGATCTCTTCTTCTTCTTCTTCTACCTCACAGGGTGTCTGTTGTGGGGAGGGGAAGGGAAAGGAGTTTGTGAGCCGCTCTGAGACTCCTTTGAGTAGTGAAGGGCAGGGAATAAATCCAATCTCCTCCTCCTCCTCCTCCTCCTCCTCCTCCTCCTCCTTCTTCTTCATTTTCTTCTTCTTCTTCATCACAGTCTGCCTTCCAAAGCAGCAATCCCACCCCCACCCCCCATTTGAACTGATCTCTGTCAACTGGGGCTCAGCTGTCATGCCAGGAGATCTCCGGCCACCGTGTGGAAGTTGGCATGCCCACTCACGAGCCCCTGGCAGTGATGGAAACCGCTTCCTTCTTGCCCACTCTCCTTCCAGAGCACCCGGGCGTGTGCCCCAAGAAGGACGTTGTCGAGACCTTTGCCCCCTGCAAAGACGCCTGCCGCGATGACCGAGGCTGCCCCCTCCACCAGAAGTGCTGCTTCACCGGCTGCAGCCTGGGCTGCATGGACTCAGGTACTGGAGCAGGGCCCCTCCTTCTCCGCTGCTGCTGCTGCTCTCGAGGAGCCCTGGCAGAATGACAGATTTAGGCCACTGGTGCCCTGGAGGTCTCTTCACAGGTCTCCTTCCTCCCTCTCACAGTCCGCAGCGAACGATGCCTGTTGCCGCCGAAGACGGGGCCGTGCAGACAACGTCTCGAGCGCTACTACTACAACCACGTTCAAAAGAGATGCCTGACGTTTGTCTACGGCGGCTGCCACGGCAACAGCAACAACTTTGAGACCGAGAAAGCATGCCAGGAGGCCTGTGGGAAGATCAGTCCAGGTACGGGGCTCCTTCTGACTTCACTTGCCCTGGCTGGGGAGTGACAGAGCACAGATGGACCCCCCCACACACACACAAACACACCTTCCCTTCCTCTTTTACCAGGAGATCTGGGTGGAGGCCAACATTAAACCCGGTGCTTTTCTTTTCTGACTTGGCCATCTGGTGATAGGATTTCCTGTAAGAATTTTGTCCTAACTGGGTTTCCAGTTTGCACCCTTTTGTATATATCGTTAGGTATTGAGGTTGACTGGCGTGGTTAGTCCAGTCGCCATTAGTTAGCAGAGCGCTTCAATAAAGCTACAAACGCAGAAGCGTCACTTTACCAAGTTACTCAGCTTACAAAGATACAGAGCCACCTTGCAAGTCTGGAAGAGAAATCCTTCTCTCTTCATTTGTGAAGTACACTTTGGATAGGAAAGAGCAGAGATTGTTAGATCACTAACTTGCTAGCTAAAGGAGGGAGGCGGATGGGGAGAGGCCCATCTGCCTTGTGGTGCCAGGAGAGGACGTCTTCTTCCAGAGTGAGAGAGAAGGAGGAAGGGAATATCGATCCCTGAGAACACAATCTGCATTTCAAAGAGGTAGAAGGACCAGACACAGGAAGAAAGGTTAGTGTGCCCATCTAGCTATCTAGTCTCTCTTGCCATTTAGTCTGGAGGTCTGAGACGGGACCTTTTGCATCTGGAACTTCCAACATTAGGAAAACGAAACAGAACAGCATGTCCAAAACAAGCATCAGGAGTCAGACAAGGGCGTAGACTTTGCAATTTCCCAGGGGGGGCTGGGGCTGGGCCAGAGTCATTGCTAAGTCATTAAAAGAACTGGGACCCAGTGACATCACAGGCGATTATCTATGGAGGTGGAACTATGTGGCATTTAGGGAGGGGCTCCCCAGAAAATTAGGGTGGCCTGGGAACCCCTGGGAACCCCCCTAGCAATGCTCCTGGGCTGGGCTAATCCCAGGAACAGGTGCCTTCTTAGCACACTGCTTAGAAACTCCACCTTAAAATGCAGCACAGATTCTATTGCTAGGGACTGTTTTTCCACACTGGGAACTGTCATTACAGTCCTAGAATAGCCTATCTGGACCCAAAAACCTTATTGGAAAAACCATTCTGCATTTTCTTTGCAACTTTTTTGGGCTGCAGTGTATTTCAGCAGAGCCCATGCAAGTCAACTGGCATTCCTGGCTCCCATTATCTCCAATGGGCCTTCAAGCCTCTCCCATTATTTCCAATGGGCAATCCTGTCATTCCTTTTAGTACATTGCAGTTGGTTGCCCCTTTGAAACTACCACAGCATTTTAAGTAACAGCAAAACGAAGAGCATGAACATAGAGTGCACATCCCTTACCAATGTTCTCTCTAGGCTGCACATAGATCAAAAGGAAATTTTAAAAGGCCTCTGATCTGCACGCCCCCCATCTTGTTCATGCAGATGGGCTTACAATTTAAAAATGAAATGGAGATTGAAAGAAGAGCAGCCCACCCCCACTACCATGAAAAAAAACAACTGTTCTCAATCAAGGATATATAGACCTAAGTAAAATACACCCCTCCCCTGCTCCACCTGGCTGTTGTGCATCCTATATGAAGCAGTGATTCAGCAGATGCAAGCCAATGTCAGTGGTCTGCATTCACCATACAGAAGAACCAGAGCTTCCAGTTTCAGCACTGGAGCTAGGGGTGCCAGCCTCCAGGTGGGACCTGGTGACCCCCTGGAATTACAGTTCATTTTCAGACTACAAAAATTAGTTTCCTGAAGAAAATGGATGTTCTGGAGGGTGGACTCTATGGCATTGTACCCCATTGAGGTCCCAGTCCTCCCCAGGCTCCATCCCCAAATCTCCAGGAGTTACCCAACCTGTATTGGGCCACTCCTCACTCCCCATCCCCCAGAGGTGGACAGGGAGAACCTGGCAACCCTAACTAGGGATGTTTTAACAAGGGAGGGAGGGAGGCGAGAGGTGGAAAGAAAGCAAATAGATGGGAAGAGAGGAAGGAAGGAAGGAAAGAAGGGGGGAGGGAGGGGAGAAATGAAAAGAAAGAAAATAGAAATCCCTCTCCATAATTTATCCAGGAGTTCAGGGGAGAGTTGGTCTTTAATGTATGCATTTAAACTCTTCGAGGTTTCACCTGGCCTCCCCCTCCCCCTCTCCCTTCATGGGCTGTGTGTGCGATTTCAGTGATTGAAAACTGCTGATTCCTGGCTTTCCTAATATCCTCTCTCTGTCAAGGGAAGGGGTGGCGCTCAACAAAGAACTCAGAAGAGTCTCCTCTTGGAGGAAATAAAAGGCTCTGGTGGCACAAGGCTGCAGGAAAGGTGCCCGGGCACCCAGCCGCCCAGAGATCCTCCATGGATGCTGGCCTCCCCCTCCTGACCTCCCTGCGTGGCTCTGCAAGGCAAGCCTTGTGTGTGTGGGGAAACAGAAGAACAAGTGCACAGGGCGCCCAGCCGTCCCAAGACTGGCAATCCTCCGTGGATACTGGCCTCCCCCCAACCTCCTCATATGGTTCTCTGCAAGGCAAACCTTGCAAGGAGTGGGAAAACAACAGCAGCAGCACAAGGCTGCAGGAAAGGTGCCCAAGAGTCCAGCCGCCCCAAGGCAGGCAAACCTCCATGGATGCTGGCCTCCCCCCCACTTCCCCCACCTCCTGACCTCCTGCAAGCCTTGCAGGGAGAGAGGGAAAAAAAGGGTGCAGGGTGCCCAGCCTCCCCGAGGCCGGCAATCCTCCAAGGATACCAGCCTCTCCCCCCAACCTCCTCGCATGGCTCTCTGCAAGACAAGCCTTGCAGGGAGCGGGAAAGCAAGAGCAGCGGCACAAGGCCACAGGAAAGGCGCTTGGGCACCCAGCCACTCCGAGGCTGGCCTCAGCCAGCCAGCCTGGGCACTCTCTGCCTAGTGCCCACCAGCCCACCCCTGAAAACATCACCCCCTCGCTGGAGCCCCAGGACAGCTCCTTACCTTTCTGCACGGGAAAGCTGAAAGCACTGAAAACATGTGCATCCCCCCAGCTCCACCAGGTCCAACTAAGGGTTTCTGGGAGCTGGGGCTTAGCTTTCAGGAAGCAAGCCCTGAGTTTCCTGCCATCCCACCTGAAGTCTCAGAAAGCGGAGGGAAAAACCCCTCTGCTTTCAAAATGGGTTGGGGGTGGCGTGGGGTGGTAGTGGCAAGGCTTGTGAGCCTGGTTGCCCAGGGGGGGCTCAGTCACCCCTGGAAAATTTCGGAGGTAGCCTCAGCCCTCAAGCCCCCCTGAAGTTGACACCTATGGAGTCAGAAATGGCAATCCTTCCCTTGGCTTGAGTAGAGACTGTTGCAGGATTATGGGACTCAGGACTTTTATGGAGGGGGCAGTTCCTCTGAGTTCTTTTATTGGTTGGATGGAGACTGGCAAAGGGGTTGAACGAAGTAGACAGAGATAGATCACTGCTCTAAAACAACACTATTTTATTCCAGTGTATGCTTTTAAGCAGGGCTATTTTGGGGCAGGAACACACAGGAACGGAGTTCCGGCTGGCTCCTGACTTAGCCACGCCCAGCAGGAACTCATTAGCATAATAGGCCACACCCAACAGCACAAACTCATCAGGATTGGCCACATGAGGGGTGTGTGGCCTAACATGTAAAAGAATTCCTGCTACAAAAAAAGCCCTGGGTTTGACAACAAACACGGTAAACAGAATAAGAAGCAAAAGGTGGGTGTGGTTGGATGACCACACTTCTGGTAACATGGGGGTGTGCGGCCTAATATGCTAATTAGCTGTGCTGTCAGGGGTGCAGCCTAATATGCTAATGAGTTTCTGCTATTGGGTGTGACCTAATATGCTGATGAGTTCCTGCTGGGCTTTTTCTACAAAAGTAGCCCTGCTTTTAAGATAGAAGGCACTTCATCAGTTATAAATCTTTGAGACAGAATAGACAGTATTTGAATAGTCTGCATAGTAAAGTAAAGTAGTGCACCTGTATGAAATTCAGAATGATCTGGACTGGTCACCAAGGCCTCAGCAGGAGCTGTTGAATGGCCAGCACAGAGCAAACAAACCTGAAAGCCAGTGGTTAAGTGTGCGGACTCTAATCTGGGAGAACCAGGTTTGATTCCCCACTCCTCCACTTGCAGCTGCTGGATGACCTTGGGCAAGCTATAGTTCTGATAAGAGCTGTCCTTGAAAGGGCAGTTTCTGTCAAGAGCTCTCTCAGCCCCACCTACCTCACAGGGCGTCTGTTGTGGGGAGGGGAAGGGAAGGGAGGTTGTCAGCTGCCCTGGGCCTCCTTTGGGTAGTGAAGGGCGGGGTATAAATCCAATTTCTTCTTCCTCTTCTTCTACCTCACAGGGTGTCTGTTGTGGGGAGGGGAAGGGAAGGGAGGTTGTAAGCTGCCCTGAGACTCCTTTGGGCAGTAAAGGGCGGGGTATAAATCCAATCTCTTCTCTTCTTCTTCTCTTCTCTGCCTACTGTGGCCACAGAGGTCTGCAAACTGCCCATGGACTCAGGTCCATGTTTGGCCCGCATGGAGCGCTACTATTACGACAGAGCCAGCCGGACGTGCAAGAAGTTTGTGTACGGGGGCTGCAGGGGTAACGGCAACCGGTTCTCCTCCAAGACAGAGTGCCTGATGGTCTGTGGAAATCAAGGCAAAGGCTAAGAAATCTCTGCCTGGAAAAGGTAACCTCTTTAACCGGACTGAATTATCTTGCTGTGGGAAGTGCGTAGACAGAGGCCGAATCTGCATTTGCATTTTAAATCAGTTGCGTGCTGTTGTGACGCCATCTTTCTCTATGCTATGTTTGAACGTTGTTTGGAGAAGTTTCTTTTAAAGCAGTGCGGAGGCGCAATGACAGTGGAGCCGCCCCCTGAAAGGACAATAAACATAGGTGGACCTGCGAAAGTATGCTAGCACTGTTGAGGTGTGAAAACAACACCAAATGCGGATAGCTTTTTTGAAGACGGAGTCAAAAGGCCAGGGACACTGGTGGGAAAGACAAATGCAGATATGGCCTGTGGCTTTACAAGGAAACCCAGGCAGCTGGCATGAACTCTTCCCACCCAGGTGCGGGACATGGAGCCTGGAAGAGCAATGGGGCCGGCAATCCCGAGGGGAGGGGCGGATCAAGGCTCACTGGTGCCCTAAGCAGCCCTGACCCATCTCGGTGCCCCCCTCCTTTCCACACTGACCCCAGTCCATTTTAGTGGCTGACCTGTCAGACCAGATATACAATGCAGGTTTGCAGCAATACAAAAAAATTATTCATATGATAACACAATATAGACTGTACGAACTAAGCCAAGCTTTGGCAATGTAAAGTTCTACAAAAATGCAACACAACCTCTATTTTAATATTTCACCAGTTAGATGTATCAAAGTTCAAATATTCACGACATGAAAGGCATGTTTCTGCATTTCATCTTCGCAAAATCACTGCTAACCTCCTCGAAGTTCATACTTCTCAGGATGCCTGCTTCCATTGTTAATCGACACAGTGAGTTGAGTCTTTCTTGAAGCATGACTGATCCATTTGGGTTTTTTACACGTTTCGGTTGTGAGAAAGACCTCCATGTTGTGCAGTTGCTGACCATGAATGTTAAAAATACTCTTAAGGCCATTTCAACATTTGGAAAGGCGCTCTCTACTTTGTCTTCCGTAATTGTGTTGTGAAGTTCCGTGTGTTACTTTTAACGTAGCCGATGACACTGCACCTCGCCAACGAAAAGTAGAAGATAACCCCTAGGGTGCACCATGATCACTTTGTACCAGTCTTATCATTATTATTTTTTTACAAATCTTCACTCGTATTTTTTTCTTTCCACCCTTTCCCCAACTTTGTGGTGCCCCCCTTGGCCCTGGTGCCCTCCGCTTAATGGTGAATCTACCACTGGGCTGAGTCCCTTGACTGCACAAACACCCCACGATCCCCCAGCCCCCCAAAGTCACTGCTTCTCTTTTCTACCCACAGCCAACCCACTGCGCAATGGGTCACTCGCTCTTTTCGTCACAGGAGAGCCGGAGTCCCCAAGGAAACTCCAGAGCCCCAGGAAGGGACACGGGGCTACATACCTCCCCCCTTCCTTCCTCTCTCAGCCTCTCTCGAGGCACGTGTAACCCTCTGCTTTTTCTGCAATAAATACTTTTGTTTTCTGCACCCCTTTGTGTCTTGTTCTTCAGTTCCACGCTTCTGCACTTGGTAAGAGCCGCCCTTCCCCTCCTGCCCTGAAGTGGGCAGATCAAAGCCCTTTAGTGATGAGGAAGAGCGGGGACCGCTCCGAAACACAAGCCCACATCGCAGTGCACTGGACACAAGCCAGGTGCTGGGCACATCTGGGCAATTCCGCATTGGCTTTTTCCTCCGTCGTTTGACGAAACCCACGTCAGAACAGAAATCCCCCTCGGCGTTGCATGCTGCTTTCACTTTCTCTGACCATCGGGTTTTATGGCACCTTCTGCATAGATCTGTGGCCATTCCCTTGCAACGATCCGATTGGAAGGCAGAACATACGGACATAAGAGAAGCCAATGTCGGATCAGGCCAGTGGCCCATCCAGTCCAACACTCTGTCACACAGTGGCCAAAAATACCAGGTGCCATCAGGAGGTCCAGCAGTGGGGCCAGGACACTAGAAGCCCTCCCACTGTTGCCCCCCCCAGCATCAAGAATACAGAGCCTCACTTGCTCCAGACTGAGAGTCCCTATCTATACCTTGTGGCTAATAGCCACTGATGGACCTCTGCTCCAGATGTTTAGCCAATTCCTTCTTATAAGAACGTAAGAGAAGCCAGTGTTGGAACAGGCCAAAGGCCCATCCAGTCCAGCACTCTGTGTCACACAGTGGCCAAAAATACCAGGGGCCATCAGGAGGTCAAGCAGTGGGGCCAGGACACTAGAAGCCCTCCCACTGTTGCCCCCCCAGCACCAAGAATACAGAGCCTCACTTGCTCCAGACTGAGAGTCCCTATCTATACCTTGTGGCTAATAGCCACTGATGGACCTCTGCTCCAGATGTTTAGCCAATTCCTTCTTATAAGAACGTAAGAGAAGCCAATGTTGGAACAGGCCAAAGGCCCATCCAGTCCAGCACTCTGTGTCACACAGTGGCCAAAAATACCAGGGGCCATCAGGAGGTCCAGCAGTGGGGCCAGGGCACTAGAAGCCCTCCCACTGTTGCCCCCCCCCAGCACCAAGAATACAAAGCCTCACTTGCTCCAGACTGAGAGTCCCTATCTATACCTTGTGGCTAATAGCCACTGATGATCCTCTGCTCCAGATGTTTAGCCAATTCCTTCTTATAAGAACGTAAGAGAAGCCAGTGTTGGAACAGGCCAAAGGCCCATCCAGTCCAGCACTCTGTGTCACACAGTGGCCAAAAATACCAGGGGCCATCAGGAGGTCCAGCAGTGGGGCCAGGACACTAGAAGCCCTCCCACTGTTGCCCCCCCCCAGCACCAAGAATACAGAGCCTCACTTGCTCCAGACTGAGAGTCCCTATCTATACCTTGTGGCTAATAGCCACTGATGGACCTCTGCTCCAGATGTTTAGCCAATTCCTTCTTATAAGAACGTAAGAGAAGCCAATGTTGGAACAGGCCAGTGGCCCATCCAGTCCAACACTCTGTCACACAGTGGCCAAAAATACCAGGTGCCATCAGGAGGTCCAGCAGTGGGGCCAGGACACTAGAAGCCCTCCCACTGTTGCCCCCCCCAGCACCAAGAATACAGAGCCTCACTTGCTCCAGACTGAGAGTCCCTATCTATACCTTGTGGCTAATAGCCACTGATGGACCTCTGCTCCAGATGTTTAGCCAATTCCTTCTTATAAGAACGTAAGAGAAGCCAGTGTTGGAACAGGCCAAAGGCCCATCCAGTCCAGCACTCTGTGTCACACAGTGGCCAAAAATACCAGGGGCCATCAGGAGGTCCAGCAGTGGGGCCAGGACACTAGAAGCCCTCCCACTGTTGCCCCCCCCCAGCACCAAGAATACAGAGCCTCACTTGCTCCAGACTGAGAGTCCCTATCTATACCTTGTGGCTAATAGCCACTGATGGACCTCTGCTCCAGATGTTTAGCCAATTCCTTCTTATAAGAACGTAAGAGAAGCCAGTGTTTGAACAGGCCAAAGGCCCATCCAGTCCAGCACTCTGTGTCACACAGTGGCCAAAAATACCAGGGGCCATCAGGAGGTCCAGCAGTGGGGCCAGGACACTAGAAGCCCTCCCACTGTTGCCCCCCAGCACCAAGAATACAGAGCCTCACTTGCTCCAGACTGAGAGTCCCTATCTATACCTTGTGGCTAATAGCCACTGATGGACCTCTGCTCCAGATGTTTAGCCAATTCCTTCTTATAAGAACGTAAGAGAAGCCAATGTTGGAACAGGCCAAAGGCCCATCCAGTCCAGCACTCTGTGTCACACAGTGGCCAAAAATACCAGGGGCCATCAGGAGGTCCAGCAGTGGGGCCAGGACACTAGAAGCCCTCCCACTGTTGCCCCCCCCAGCACCAAGAATACAGAGCCTCACTTGCTCCAGACTGAGAGTCCCTATCTATACCTTGTGGCTAATAGCCACTGATGGACCTCTGCTCCAGATGTTTAGCCAATTCCTTCTTATAAGAACGTAAGAGAAGCCAGTGTTGGAACAGGCCAAAGGCCCATCCAGTCCAGCACTCTGTGTCACACAGTGGCCAAAAATACCAGGGGCCATCAGGAGGTCCAGCAGTGGGGCCAGGACACTAGAAGCCCTCCCACTGTTGCCCCCCCCAGCACCAAGAATACAGAGCCTCACTTGCTCCAGACTGAGAGTCCCTATCTATACCTTGTGGCTAATAGCCACTGATGGACCTCTGCTCCAGATGTTTAGCCAATTCCTTCTTATAAGAACGTAAGAGAAGCCAATGTTGGAACAGGCCAAAGGCCCATCCAGTCCAGCACTCTGTGTCACACAGTGGCCAAAAATACCAGGGGCCATCAGGAGGTCCAGCAGTGGGGCCAGGACACTAGAAGCCCTCCCACTGTTGCCCCCCCAGCACCAAGAATACAGAGCCTCACTTGCTCCAGACTGAGAGTCCCTATCTATACCTTGTGGCTAATAGCCACTGATGGACCTCTGCTCCAGATGTTTAGCCAATTCCTTCTTATAAGAACGTAAGAGAAGCCAATGTTGGAACAGGCCAAAGGCCCATCCAGTCCAGCACTCTGTGTCACACAGTGGCCAAAAATACCAGGGGCCATCAGGAGGTCCAGCAGTGGGGCCAGGACACTAGAAGCCCTCCCACTGTTGCCCCCCCCAGCACCAAGAATACAGAGCCTCACTTGCTCCAGACTGAGAGTCCCTATCTATACCTTGTGGCTAATAGCCACTGATGGACCTCTGCTCCAGATGTTTAGCCAATTCCTTCTTATAAGAACGTAAGAGAAGCCAATGTTGGAACAGGCCAAAGGCCCATCCAGTCCAGCACTCTGTGTCACACAGTGGCCAAAAATACCAGGGGCCATCAGGAGGTCCAGCAGTGGGGCCAGGACACTAGTAGCCCTCCCACTGTTGCCCCCCCAGCACCAAGAATACAGAGCCTCACTTGCTCCAGACTGAGAGTCCCTATCTATACCTTGTGGCTAATAGCCACTGATGGACCTCTGCTCCAGATGTTTAGCCAATTCCTTCTTATAAGAACGTAAGAGAAGCCAATGTTGGAACAGGCCAAAGGCCCATCCATTCCAGCACTCTGTGTCACACAGTGGCCAAAAATACCAGGTGCCATCAGGAGGTCCAGCAGTGGGGCCAAGACACTTGAAGCCCTCCCACTGTTGCCCCACCCAGCACCAAGAATACAGAGCCTCACTTGCTCCAGACTGAGAGTCCCTATCTATACCTTGTGGCTAATAGCCACTGATGGACCTCTGCTCCAGATGTTTAGCCAATTCCTTCTTATAAGAACGTAAGAGAAGCCAGTGTTGGAACAGGCCAAAGGCCCATCCAGTCCGGCACTCTGTGTCACACAGTGGCCAAAAATACCAGGGGCCATCAGGAGGTCCAGCAGTGGGGCCAGGACACTAGAAGCCCTCCCACTGTTGCCCCCCCAGCACCAAGAATACAGAGCCTCACTTGCTCCAGACTGAGAGTCCCTATCTATACCTTGTGGCTAATAGCCACTGATGGACCTCTGCTCCAGACGTTTAGCCAATTCCTTCTTATAAGAACGTAAGAGAAGCCAATGTTGGAACAGGCCAAAGGCCCATCCAGTCCAGCACTCTGTGTCACACAGTGGCCAAAAATACCAGGGGCCATCAGGAGGTCCAGCAGTGGGGCCAGGGCACTAGAAGCCCTCCCACTGTTGCCCCCCCCAGCACCAAGAATACAAAGCCTCACTTGCTCCAGACTGAGAGTCCCTATCTATACCTTGTGGCTAATAGCCACTGATGGACCTCTGCTCCAGATGTTTAGCCAATTCCTTCTTATAAGAACATAAGAGAAGCCAGTGTTGGAACAGGCCAAAGGCCCATCCAGTCCAGCACTCTGTGTCACACAGTGGCCAAAAATACCAGGGGCCATCAGGAGGTCCAGCAGCGGGGCCAGGACATTAGAAGCCCTCCCAATGTTGCCCCCCCAAGCACCAAGGATACAGAGCATCACTTGCCCCAGACTGAGAGTTCCTATCTATACCTTGTGGCTAATAGCCACTGATGGACCTCTGCTCCATATGTTTATCCAGTTCCCTCTTGAAGCCGTCCATGCTTGTAGCTGCCACCACCACTTCCTGTGGCAGTGAATTCCATGTGTTAATCACATGGGCCAGTTTGGTGTAGTGGTTAAGTTCGCGGACTCTAATCTGGGAGAACTGGGTTTGATTCCCCCACTCCTCCACTTGCACCTGGCTGGATGAAGTTGGGCAAGCCGTTGTTCTGATAAGAGCTGTTCTTGAAAAAGAGCAGTTTCTGTCAAGAGCTCTCTCAGCCCCACCTCCCTCACAGGGTGTCTGTTGTGGGGAGGGGAAGGGAAAGGAGTTTGTGAGCCTGTCTGAGACTCCTTTGGGCAGTGAAGGGCGGGGTATAAATCCAACCTCTTCCTCTTCTTCTACCTCACAGGGTGCCTGTTGCGGGGAGGGGAAGGGAAAGGAGTTTGTGAGCCGCTCTGAGACTCCCTTGGGCAGTGAAGGGCGGGGTATAAATCCAGTCTCCTCCTCCTCCTCCTCCTCCTCCTCCTCCTCCTCCTCCTCTCCTCCTCTTCTTCTTCAGAAGCTGCCCTGAAGAAGAAGAAGAAGAAGAAGAAGAAGAAGAAGAAGAAGAAGAAGAAGAAGAAGAAGAAGAAGAAGAAGAAGAAGAAGAAGAAGAAGAAGAAGACGAAGAAGAAGCACTTCCTTTTATCTGTTCTAACCTGACTATTCAGCAATTTCATTGAGTGTCCATGAGTTCTTGGATTGTGAGAAAGGGAGAAATGCCATTGCTTGAAAAATCAGTAGAACCAAGGAAAAACATGAGTATAGGGTTCAGGTGGGCAGCCATAGTTGGTCTGAAGCAACAGAAGAAAGGTTCAGTCCAGTGGGGGCACCTTTAAGACCAACAAAGTTTAATTCTGGGTATATTCTATAGCTGGCTAGCAGCACCCTAAGTCAAAAATAACACATATTTCTTTCCAGAGAGTAGGGGTTTTTACACAAAGAAACCTGGATTCCTAATACCACTCTGGGAAATCATAGTGATGACCCCAAGCAGCAATTTCCATGCATACCTTCAGCTGGGGGATTTTGTTCTACAGCACATCCCTTCATACCATTTGAGAAGTAGCTAAGTTCTCTTAGGCCACGCCTCAGTCCCACAGCTGTGTCTCTCCAGTGACAATGCAGATTTCATTCCTTGCATCATCCTAAGAGGGACATCTACTGTCTGTGATTCCTTCAGCCAGGGCTGGCCCAACGGCTTCTACCGCCCTAGGTCAGCTAGCCCGAGTGCATGCGAAGCTGCCATGTGGACCGGGCGTACATGCCAAGTCGTGGGCCAGCCAGCCACCCATCCAAATGAACCACCATCTGGCCCAGCAACCTGGGCGGTGGCACTGGAGTTGGAGGTCCCACGGGGCCATCTGCTCTTGGGTGCCCCTAGAGTCCCCTGGCCTCTGGCACCCTAGGCAATCACTTCAGCCTCTGGTGTTGTGCGTTCATCATCCTCATCATCATCACGGTCTCTTTCTCCATGCAACATTATAGAATCATCGAATCATAGAATGTTAGAATTGGAAGGGACCTTGTAGGTCATCTAGTCCAACCCCCTGCACTGTGCAGGAGCAGAGCCGAAAGATAGCCCTACATACCTACAAGATACCCAAAAAATGGTAATCCAGCCTCCACTTGAAAACGTCCAGCGAAGGAGCATCCACCACCTCCCGAGGCAGACTGTTCCACTGCTCAACCACTCTGACAGTCAGGAAGTTTCTCCTGATATTTAGTCAGTAACGACTCCCCTGTAATTTCCACCCATTAGATCTAGTCTTGCAATCCGGAGCAAGAGAGAATAGATCTGCTCCAGCTTCTACATGACAGCCCTTCAGATACTTGAAGACGGCCATCATGTCCCCTCTGTGTCTATCTGCAATCTCTGTATACAAAGATTTGAGCCCACCAGCACCTTAGAAACCAACAAGTTTTTCAGGGTACAAGTTTTCGAGAGTTGTTAGAGCTTTGAGTCTCAAAAACTTATAGCAACATAAGAAGAGAAGAGATTGGATTTATACCCGGCCCTTCACTACCCAAAGGATTCTCAGAGCAGCTTACAATCTCCTTTTCCTTCCCTTCCCCACAACAGACACCCTGTGAGGTAGGCGGGGCTGAGAGAGCTCTGATAGAAGCTGCACTTTTTCAAGGACAGCTCTGACAGAACGATGGCTTGCCCAAGGTCATCTAGCAGGTGCAAGTGGAGGAGTGGAGCATCAAACCCGGTTCTCCTAGATTGGAGTCCACGCACCAAACCACTACAGCAAACATAAGAGAAGCCAATCCTGGATCAGGTCAATGGCCCATCCAATCCAACACTCTGTCCCACAGTGGCCAGAAATACCAGGTGCCATCAGGAGATCCACCAGCAGGGCCAGGGCACCAGAAGCCCCTCCCACTGTTGGCCTCCCCTCCAAGCACCAAGAATACAGAGCATCTCTTGCCCCAGACCGAGAAATATCCTGAAACTCTTGTGGGTCTTTTAGGTGCTACAAGACTCAAAGCTTGCCCTTCTACTGGAGACCGACACGGCTGTTCTACTGAAACTCTGTATGCAAAGACAGGGGTCTGAACTGGCAGAGATGGACCAAGAGAGAGATCTTGGATCTCGTAGTGGATAGCTCAATGAAAATGTCTAGAGAGTGTGTAGCTGCAATAAAGAAGGCCAACGCTATGCTGGGGATTATTAGGAAGGGAATTGAAAACAAATCAGCCAGTATCATCATGCCGCTGTATAAATCATTGGTGCGACCTCATTTGGGATACTGTGTACAGTTCTGGTCACATCTCAAAAAGGATATTATAGCATTGGAAAAAGTGCAGAGAAGGGCAACTAGAATGATAAAAGGGTTTGAGAACTTTTCCTATGAAGAAAGGTTAAAACGCTTGGGGCTCTTCAGCTTGGAGAAACGACGGCTGAGGGGGTGACATGATTGAGGTTTATAAGATTATGAATGGGATTGAGCAGGTGGAGAAAGAAGTACTTTTCTCCCTTTCTCACAATACAAGAACTCGTGGGCACTCCATGAAATTGCTGAGCAGTCGGGTTAGAACAGATAAAAAGAAATACTTCTTCACCCAAAGAGTGATTAACATATGGAATTCACTGCCACAGGAGGTGGTGGCAGCTACAAGCATGGACAGTTTCAAGGGGGAATTAGATAAACATATGGGGCAGAAGTCCATCAGTGGCTATGAGCCACAGGGTATAGATGGGAACTCTCAGTCTGGGGCAGGTGATGCACTCTATTCTTGGTGCTGGAGGGGGCAGCATTGGGAGGGGGCTTCTACTGTCCTGGCCCCACTGCTGGACCTCCTGATGGCCCCTGGTATATTTTGGCTGCTGTGTGACAGAGTGTTGGACTGGATGGGCCATTGGCCTGATTCAACATTGGCTTCTCTTATGTTCTTATGTTCTTATGGGGTGCACATGTGTGAACAGCCACACGCGTGCACTTCCCCTTGCCCCCTAGGCAGCAATAAGGAGAGCGCTTTCTCGACCAAACCTTGATGGTAGCCTGCTGTTTTGTCCAAATTGTTCTGTGAGAGTGAAAACTGCTCCTTTCTCTCCACCCGACTAAGAACATCGAAGGAGGGAGAGGGGAATTTGTGCAAGGGGGCCTCTCTGCTCTCTCTTGGGTCAATTTCTCCATCCCTAACATAACCACAGAACTTTCAGGAGGAGAGTATTTCCCCGTGTCAGTTGGCATGACCAAACAGCCAGTTCTGCTTTACGCGGAAAACACGCCCAAGTGGATCTGCAACTTCTCCTAGTGTTCCAGGAAAGCTATTTGGGAGGAAGGGGAAGAAAGGTTGATCATTAATTACGACAATGCAAAGGTGCTCATGTTTGGCAGGAGTCCCAGATCCTGTGTGTTTTGCATTAACCGTCATATATCTGTGTGGGTTTTGCTGCGAGGATTTTCCATGCAAAATATTGGAGAAAAGAAGAAGTTCCATCAAAAGAAGAGATCATTTACAAATTATTAGAGATGGCTGAGATGGACAAACTAACGCTGCAATTACAAGATAAAAAAGAGGAAGTGTTTGAAAAAAACATGGCTAAGATTATATAAGCGGACTGAGATGTACTTGCAAAGATGCTCACAATAAATTTATACTTTACATTATAAGTAACAAAATATTCATTGGTTTATATACTATTTTACATGTGAGGGTGCATATAAGAATGATGCTATGCATGTAACAAACTTGTTATAATAGGTACAAGCTCCGGTATGTTTCTTGTTAGTCTTGTAGATTGTCTTGTTTGTCTGTCTGTTCTGTTTTTTTTCCCTTGTAGAAAATCAATACAAATCTTTTTTTTAAAAAAAACAGTCATATATCTGAGTGGTTTTAAAGACAGTATCATAGAATCATAGAATCATAGAGTTGGAAGGGGACCTTGCAGGTCATCTAGTCCAACCCCTGCACTCTGCAGGAGCAGAGCCGAAAGATAGCCCTACAGCATACCTGAAAGATGGTCATCCAGCCTTCGCTCACCACAGGACATTTCCTTGGGAGGCTTTAAGACAGCCCTACAGCAGGCATGTTGTCAGGCTCAATAGCAAGTGGATCCAGACATTCTTCAAGTAAAGAAAAGCTTTATTGGAATACAATGCTGTTGCCCACAGTAATACTGCTATTGTCAGGAATGGAGGCATGGGGCCACGCAGTCCCTGATATAGTATGATGCAAAGCCAAAACTAGCAAATGAATTTTTAGTGCGCGCATGGGAAACTCCCGGTGGGAGGATTACTTAATAGTCGGGAGCATTACCCCCACCACCACCTCATCCCGTAGGACTGGAAAATTCCCCAGACTGAGGAATGTTCCAAAGCCTATTCTTCAAAGCTGCCGAGATAAGGCGAGACAGCAGGAAAGTATTCTCCCATGTTGCTGCTGGCATTTCTACGCAGGCGCACAAGCGAAAGACAAGATAGTAAACACAGAACAATGAACTCAGTGTAGTCAGCAATACAGGCGTTCTGACACACGTCCAACTTTGAACAGGTAGTGATCTATCTTTTCCGGCCAAAAGTGCCGGTGATCTACCACCATGGAAATTTCAAATTACCACCATGAAAGTTTCAAATTATTTTCAAATTAGATTCTAACCCACTAAAGTTGGGTTCCCCCGCCCCCCGCCCCGTTTATAATGCACCTTCTGTCATTTACTGGTAAGCAAAATAAGAAAACCAAACTGTCCCAAAGTATTAAAGATCAACAGGAACTGAAGACCTCTGGATGATGCCAAAACCACACGTGTAGTTCTAAAAGTAAAAATAAAAATTCATCATACTGGCACCAATAATCAAATACCACCAAACAATCATAAAAAAAAAAAAAAACTCCTGTCCAGCAAACCAGGAGACCAAGTGGGGCTGGTGATCTACCTCTGACCCCTCCGTGATCTACTGATAGATCGTGATCTACCTGTTGGACATACCTGCCCTACAACATAGAAATAAGTGAGTAGGAATAAATGAGCAGTTGTCTCAGTGGAGGGAAGCACTATTACGAGCACTTTATGATTAGCTGATTGTTTTATAATGCTTTAAACGTTTTATGTGGATTTTATGGTACTCTGTACCGAGTAATGTAGGCCGCCCTGAGCCAATTCGCAAGGAGGGCAGCATACAAATGGAATGAATGAATGAATGAATGAATGAATGAATGAATGAATGAATGAATGAATGAATGAATGAAACAATCAAGCAAGCAAGCAAGCAAGCAAGCAAGCAAGCAATGGGGCCCTGCGAGGATTGGCGCTCGGGCTGGGACTTGTCTCTTTGTTTGCTAATGATCTGGTGCTCTGTTTCAGCCCATGTCGCTTTTTAACAGAAGGAAGAAAGAAAGAAAAGAGGGACAATCTGGGAGCGAGCAGCGTAGCGGCCACATTTGGTAACAGGATGGGGAAAGCCCAAGGTGGAGTTTGAAGAGCTCCCGGAGGACCTCTCCAAACTGATGGAGTGGGCGTGAACGTTGCAAACGAAGCTCAGGACTAGTAGGTATAAGATGGTGCACACGGTGTAAGAAAAACCCTAACTTCAAATGTATGCTGATGGGGCCTGAACTGACCAAGACAGAGAAAGAAAGAGATCTCGGGACGCTACTAGATAGCTTGATGAAAATTGTGATTTAATGAAGCTACGGTGAAATGGAAAAGCGAAGTTCGTGCTGAGGATTATCTGTAAGGGAACGGAAAAGAACATTGTAATGCCCTTGTATAGGTCTAAGGGAGGCCTCATTTGGGACTGTGTGCATTTCCAGTCATTATATTTTTTTAAAAAATGGTTAAATTACAGAGGGCAAAACATAGGAATAAGAGCATAAGAACATCAGAGAAGCCAATGTTGAATCCGGACACTTGAAGACTGCCATCATGTCCCCTCTAAGCCTTCTCTTTCCCAGGCTAAACAGACCCAACTCCTTCAGCCTTTCCTCGTAAGACTTGGATTCCAACCCTCTCACCATCCTGGTCGCCCTCTTCTGGACACGCTCCAGCTTGTCAACATCCTTCCTAAAGTGTGGTGCCCAAAACTGGACTCAGGACTCCAGTACATCTGCCCACTTTTTCCGTGCATTCAGTTCTCGTTGAATTCTATCTCTGTCTTCTGGTGTGCTCGCTGCTCCTCCCAATTTGGTGTCATCTGCAAATTTAATGAGTGGCCCCTCCACACCTTCATCCAGATCATTTATAAAAATATGGAAAAGTGCCGGGCCCCGATCCAAGCCCTGTGGCACCCCGCTGGATCCCTCCTGCCACTCAGGTGAAATGTCTTTGACTACTCTTCGAGTGCCCTTCTCCAACCATTTCCCTCCCCACCTCACTGTCCCAGTCCACGGTCCTCCAGTTTACCCCTCAAAACATCATGGGGAAATGCTGTCAAAACTTTTACTGAAATCCAGATAAACCATGTTGATGGCGTTCCCACGGCTCGTCACTTGATCAGAGAAGGAAACCAGGTTGGTCTAGTAGGACTGGTTTGGGACAAATCGGTGGCTGATTTCCCCGGATCACCAGGTTGTCCTTTAGGTGCCTTTAGCCCGCCTTTAGCCTTTAGTCTGCAGATCACCAAGTTGTCCTTTAGCCCGCCTCGGTGGGGAGGGTGGGGTAAAAATAAAATCAATAAAATAAAATAAAAATAAATTAATTAAAATCTGCTCCAGTCTCTTCCCTGGATCAGAGGTCAGACCGAGTGGCCTCCTCCCTTCTTTGAAAAATTGGGACAACATTGGCCTCCTCCAGTCCTGTAGCACATCTCCCATCCCGTCCTGTTCATCCACATTCACCTCCTGGGTCCCCTGCCGTGCTTCCATCTTGCTGGGACGGTGACGGCTTGAGCTTGCAAGAGCTCTCTTGTTTCAGGAGAAAACCCCCCAACCCTTCACTCTGCCCTTTCCCTCCCAGCAATCTTGCCCATGGAATGACTCGCATCATGCCACTGAGTTCCGTAAAGTCTGCCCTCCAAAAATCTCCGGCTACAAACTTCCTTGCTGCCCCCTACAGCAAAAGGAATTCTAGGAGGACCTGTGTTGTGCAATTCTAGTGACCAGGGCCCTACCCAGAACCCCAGAACCCACACCAGTGACCAGACTTCAGTTGAATCTGCATTCGTCTTTCCCACTTGTGTCCCAGCCTTTGGACTCTGTCTTCAAAAAACCTGTCTACATTTGCTTTCGTTTTTGCACTTCAACAGTGCTAGCATACTTTTGCATGTCTGCATATGTTTGTTGCCCTCTCACAGCAGCTCCGTGGTCATTGTGCCTCCTCACCGCTTTAAATGACTCTTCTCGGCCCAATCTGCATTTAGCATTTGCTCAGTTGTTTTACCAAACCCACACTGGAACAGAAAAAGATATGGTTCAAAACCACATTCAACTATCCCGGGGCCAACACTGTACTGACTGCAAAGTCACCCCCCCCCGAGTGGCCATAAAACGGCCATAAAACTATGCAGACAGCCGCCATAAAACCAGAGATCAAGCAAAGCGAAAGCAGCATGAAGTCTGGACACGGCCATAAAATGCGACACTCAATCAAAGTGAAAGTGGCCTGCAATGTAGATGGGGATTTCTGTTCCAGTGTGGGTCTGGTATAGGTAAAGGTAAAGGTTCCCTTGCTCGAAAGCCAGTCGAATCCGACTCTAGGGTTGCGGTGCTCATCTCCGTTTCAAAGCCGAAGAGCCAGCGCTGTCCGAAGACGTTTCCGTGGTCATGTGGCCGGCATGACTAAACACCAAGGTGCACGGAACGCTGTTACCTTCCCACCGAAGTGGTACCTATTTATCTACTTGCAATTTCTTGCTTTCGAACTGCTAGGTTGGCAGGAGCTGGAACTAGAGACAGGAGCTCACCCCGTCATGCGGCACTCAGGGTCTCGAACTGCTGAACTACTGACCTTCCACAGCCTGCAGTTCAGCGTCTTAACCACTTGAGCCACCGCAGCTCCGTGGGTCTGGTATAACAGCAGAGCAAATGCTAGATGCAGACCGGGCCCTCCAAACAACTTTCAAACAAGCATAGAGAAAGACGGCATCACAGCAGCATGAAACTGATTTAAAAATGCAAATGCAGATTCGCCCTTCATTAAAGAGAGACTCAGAGAGAACAGATGCTGCAAACGAGAACTGTTTATTGAGCCTTAAAATCACACGTAAATCTTAAAGCAAAGCAGACCAAACCACCATCCCCAATATGTAAAATCTGTGTTCCCAAATAATAAGTAAAAGAATACATTCGGGCCATCCACCAAGGACCCACCAAATCCGTGGGGTGGTTGGTGTGTAGCAACTAATCATGAGAAAACAAGCCACACATATACCTTGCTAGCCACGTATAGCTGTCAATCAGGAATATGACGAAAATATGACCCTGCCCCTCGAGGACCCACTGAACTCTGCTCGAAGGCAGCTCATAATCTGTGAGGTCAAGAAACTCCAGAGGTCAAGGGACTCCTGTGTCAAGGCAGTGCCAAGGTGCCATATACCCGGATACCCCAATGTTGGGACTTCAAGGTTGGCTCCATGCCTCGTGGAATGTAAGCAATGCTTGTGGGTGGAAGGGCAAAGGCGAAGCAATGCTTTTGGAAGGAAAATATGCTTGGCGAGAGGCATATGGAGAAAGCTCATCATGCAAAGCCTTCTGGGATTGAAAACCAAGCAGAGAGGCAAAAGCGAATTCACACTGCTAGACAGAAATGGCCCAGTCTGGCTTATAGTTCGGTCCCTTCTCTCTAGGTTCCCTGCCACCACCTTAACCCCGAGTACCAACTCTTGCCTTTTGGTTCATATTAAATCAAGTATGGCCGAGCCCCTCGTAGCTTCCTCCACCACTTGAAAAAATAAGTTCGTTTTAGGGAATGTTCAATGGATATCTTACGTTCTACAATTTCGGTTCCCCGCCCTCTTGTTTTTTACTCTGTGATTCACCAGAAAATAATTTTCAGTATCCCTACAAACATTCATGCGTGTTTCTTTTGTTCGGAAGCTATGCATGTTACATGCTTTGGGGAAAACACTGTCGTATTTTGAGCTGTTGGATAAAAACCCTTCCGATGGAAGCAGATCGCTCGAGTCACCTGCTCTTTTAGTTCACGAAGGGGAGTTTCCCAGCTGCGCAAGGCTGAGCATCTTGTCTGGTTGCGTGGGTTTTTATCAGTTCCTTTGGGGACTTGCCAACCCACATTGGCCAGAAACATAACTGCAAACAGAGAACACAATGCACCGATATCTCTTGATTGAGCAATGCCAGGTCAGGCCCATAAGCTGTAGGAGGGAATCTGGTCTGGACGGCAGCCTCTGAGCTCCCAGCACTGGTCCAGATCGCAGGAACATGTTCATGCCGGTTGAGAGGGGTCCGATTCTGCACTACTGTCCTAGAAAGCCTATAAAACAAAAGAAATGTTAGCTACAAAGGTAAAGGTTTCCCTTGCTTGAAAGCCAGTCGAATTCGACTCTAGGGTTGCAGTGCTCATCTTCGTTTCCAAGCCAAAGAGCCAGCGCTGTCCGAAGACATTTCAAAGAAAAACACAATACAGAACGAAGAGTCTAGAGATGGCTTCAGAGGGCAGCTGTGTTGGTGAGCAGCAGCGCAGCTAGATTTGAATTTAGTCGTCCTTTAGAGGTGGGGCTGTGGTGGCTCAGAAGTTAAGATGCTGAGCTGCAGGCTGGAAGGCTGGTAGTACAGCAGTTTGAGCAGTTCAAGACCCAAACAGTTCGAGATCCGAGTGCCGCATGACGGAGTGAGCTCCCGTCTCTGGCCTGAGCTCCTGCCAACCTAGCAGTTCAAAAGCAAGAAATTGCAAGAAAATAAATAGGTACCTCTTTGGTGGGATGGTAACAGCGTTCCATGTGCCTCAGCATCTAGGCATGCTGGCCACATGACCATGGAAATGTCTTCGGACAGCGCTGGCTCTTCGGGTTGGAAACAGAGATGAGCACCGCACCCCTAGAGTCAGATTTGCCTGGCTTTCGAGCAAGGGAAACCTTTATCTTTGTCCTTTAGAAACCAACAAGATCTGGGGGGATATGACCCCACCCCCACCCCAAATCTTGTTGACCTCTGAAGAGCCTGGAAGAAGTTGTAGCCAGCAGTGCTGAAGACTTTCAGCCAGGCGTTGGGCAACTTTGCAGCTGGGACAGCCCTTGCCGTCTCCTCTCCAGAAGAGCCATCCCAGTCAGGTGAAGCCTACCATGTACTGCGGGGCTTTTTCACTACTACAGGAGAGGCAGGGCAATGCCAGATTCCAAAGCCAGTAAATCCAAGCATTCTTAAAGTAAAGATAAGCTTTATTGGAGTACAGTGCTATAACCCACAGTAACAAGGTTATTGTCAGGAATGGCGGGGCATATTGCGCAGGCATAGTTATAGTGTGATGCAAAAGCGCAACGAGCGAATGAACTTTTAGCGTGCGCGCGGGAAACTCCCGGCAGGAGGGTTACTTAATGGTCGGGAGAACGCTCCCCCCACCCCTCGGATTCACAGGACTGGAAAATTCCCGTAGACGCAAGAATAGCCCAAAGCCTGTACTCAAGGCCACCGTGATAAGACCGAGCGGCAGTAGCGAGGCTCCCACGTTGCAGCTGGCAAGGCTACGCAAGCGCATAAACAGGGACAAGATAGGGAACAGAGAACAGTGGATTCAGTGTGATGCTAGACTCAAGTTGCCATTTCTGACAGGCAAGACCCAGACTGTTCTGCAACACAGGCTAGGTTAGGGAGGAACTGTCCTCAGGGTGGGCTCATCTGGCTGACGGCCTTCCCAGCTAAGGATGAGAGAGAATGTCTTCCATTTCATCCCATCCTTCTTCAAATGCTATTGCTACACTAGAACCATCTTGCCCTGTTTGGTGAGAGCCAGTTTGGTGTAGTGGTTAAGTGTGCGGACTCTAATCTGGGAGAACTCAAGTGGGCACTCCATGGAATTGCTGAGCAGTCGGGTTAGAACGGATAAAAGGAAATACTTCTTCACCCAAAGAGTGATTAACATATGGAATTCACTGCCACAGGAGGTGGTGGCAGCTACAAGCATGGACAGTTTCAAGAGGGAATTAGATAAACATCTGGAGCAGAAGTCCATCAGTGGCTATTAGCCACAGGGTATAGAGATAGGAACTCTCGGTCTGGGGCAGGTGATGCACTCTATTCTTGGTGCTGGGGGGGCAGCAGTGGGAGGGCTTCTAGTGTCCTGGCCCCACTGCTGGACTTCCTGATGGCACCTGGTATATTTTGGCCACTGTGTGACAGAGTGTTGGACTAGATGGGCCATTGGCCTGATTCAACATTGGCTTCTCTTATGTTCTTATGTTCTTAACCGGGTTTGATTCCCCACTCCTCCATTTGCAGCTGCTGGATGACCTTGGACAAGCCATATTTCTGGCACAGCTGTCCTTGAAAAAGAGCAGTTTCTGTCAGAGCTCTCTCAGCCCCGCCTACCTCCCAGGGTGTCTGTTGTGGGGAGGGGAAGGGAAAGGAGTTTGTCAGCCGCTCTGAGACTCCCTTGGGTAGTGAAGGGTGGGGTATAAATCCAATCTCCTCCTCCTCCTCCTCCTCCTCCTTCTTCTTCTTCTGGTGCCCTGGCCCCACTGCTGGACCTCCTGATGGCACCTGGTCTTTTTGGTCACTGTGTGACAGAGTGTTGGACTAGATGGGCCATTGGCCTGATTCAACATTGGCTTCTCTTATGTTCTTATGTTCTTCTTCTTCTTCTTCTTCTTCTTCTGTCTGCTTCGTCTGCTTCTTCTTCTTCTTCTTCTTCTTCTTCTTCTTCTTCTTCTTCTTGCCCCCACTTTCTGAGACTAGATGGGTGGCCACCGAGAAGAGGGCCTTCTCAGCGGTGGCACCAGAATTATGGAACTCCCTCCCTCCGTCCATCCCAGGGATATTCATCTGTCCCCTTCCATCCCTGTCGTCTGCCACTGGGAGAAGACCTTTTTCGTTTGGACCCATCTTCCCTCAGTGCCCCCCCCCTTCCTGAACTTTGTTTCAGTTGCCGATTCTTTCAACATTATTATTTACGTATATTAGTCTAGGATGTGGGGTAGCATTGGGGCAGGAGACACAACACATCAGTTCCTCTGCCTCAAGGTGCTACTCGGGAGGGTGGATTCGATGGCATTCTATGCTGCTGAGGCCCCTGCCCTCCTCACCCTCCGCCCCCAAAACTCCAGGAATTTCCCCAACTTGGAGCCGGCTCTCCTGGGCCTGCCCACGACTGTCCCCTGTGCTTGTTTAGATCACATCTTTAGTTTTTGCACCTGCGAAGAAGGGAAAAGTAAACACTGAAGTTGGCACTCTCATCATGTTGGGATAAAAGGCCAGCTTGTTCACTGGCAGAGACGGACCAAGAGAGAGATCTTGGAGTAGTAGTGGATAACTCACTGAAAATGTCTAGGCAGTGTGTAGCTGTAATAAAGAAGGCCAATGCTATGCTGGGGATTATTAGGAAGGGAATTGAAAACAAATCAGCCAGTATCATCATGCCCCTGTATAAATCATTGGTGCGACCTCATTTGGAATACTGTGTACAGTTCTGGTCACCACATCTCAAAAAAGGATATTATAGCATTGGAAAAAGTGCAGAGAAGGGCAACTAGAATGATAAAAGGGTTGGAACACCTTCCCTATGAAGAAAGGTTAAAACGCTTGGGGCTCTTTAGCTTGGAAAAACGACGGCTGAGGGGTGACATGATCGAGGTTTATAAGATTGTGAATGGGATTGAGCAGGTTGAGAAAGAAGTACTTTTCTCCCTTTCTCACAATACAAGAACTCATGGGCACTCCATGAAATTGCTGAGCAGTCGGGTTAGAACAGATAAAAGGAAATACTTCTTCACCCAAAGAGTGATTAACATTTGGAATTCACTGCCACAGGAGGTGGTGGCAACTACAAGCATGGACAGTTTCAAGAGGGAATTAGATAAACATATGGAGCAGAAGTCCATCAGTGGCTATGAGCCACAGGGTATAGATGGGAACTCTCAGTCTGGGGCTGGTGATGCACTCTATTCTTGGTGCTGGAGGGGGCAGCAGTGGGAGGGCTTCCAGTGTCCTGGCCCCACTGCTGGATCTCCTGATGGCACGTGGTATATTTTGGCCGTTGTGTGACAGAGTGTTGGACTAGATGGGCCATTGGCCTGATTCAACATTGGCTTCTCTTATGTTCTTATGTTCTTATGTTCTCGTCCAAGTCTTATTTTGTAAGCTGCCTCGGGGCAGTTCCCGGGAATAACTACATTTATGGCTTGCAATTACTTTAGACATAAGCCCTCATTATAAAGGGCAAGGGCACTCTGAACAAAACACAACCTTTGTGCCTCATTTCGGGAGGGTCAGTCTAATTCATAGATGGTTTGGTAAGAAGCACCTTTGGTGCCGGGCAACAGTGACCATCATTTTTATAGTTAGGTTTGAGTCCAAGTCTGGGCAGGGAAGAGAAGAGAAAAGCAAGAGTTTCAGGGCAGAAGCTTTCGAGAGAGAAAGCTCCCTAGATCAGACACAGCAGAGCAGAAATGGAGATCTGAGTCCTTTTTTCCCAGTGAGAAGGCAGGAGGGGTGTTATAAAGAATGCCTGGAAAGGATATAGGGTTGCCAGGTCAGGGTTGGAAAATACCTGGAGACTTTGGGGGGTGGATCCAGGAGAGGGCGGGGTTTGGGGAGGTGAGGGGCCTCAGCAGGGTGCAATGCCATAGAGACCTCCCTTCAAAGCAGCCATCTTCTCCAGGAGAACTGCTCTCTGTCAGCTGGAGATCAGTTGTAAAAGCGGGATATCTCCAGGTGCCACCTGGAGGCTGGCAACCCTAAAAGGGTACCAAGGTACCATGCATATTACAATAATCGGCTTGATTACAGCAGAGGGGAAATACCTGGGGGCCAGAAATTAGTATCTGTTGTGAGCTAAGAATCTGATGTCCCATTCAGCCCTGGGATGTGGTAGGGGGCATTGTTCTGAACTTGTGAATTAACTGGTGTTCAGCAATTTCACATTGTAATTTCCCTTTGAAACTTCTTTGTCTGAGGACTGCCACTCTTAGGTCAGCAATGGAGCGACCTGGAAGATTAAAACATTCTCATCTGGTGCCAGGCCTGGACTCCATTTCCAGACTCGAGTCTTTCTCCAGCACTTTGGGGAACAGGGGTCAGGTGGAAGCAAGCCCTGGGCCCCCATTTCACACTCACCTCTACCTCATTCACAGATGAGTTGACATCGCTCAAGACTTTTAAAGTTGTTTGCATTCGCTTGGCAGCCACCATAAATGAAGCTCTCACAGCTCCAGGTCATTGAATTGTAGAAGAAACGGGGTATGTACGCTTTGCAGGGTCCCATTTCTTGGGGGAGGTAGCAAAAACCTGTGGAATAAAATCCTAGTTATTGCAGAGATGCCAAAGACTTTGGCCCATGTGCTGGCAGGCTTTGATCACAAGGAGTGTTAGGGTGCATCTCGTGGTTTTGTTTTTGTGTGTGTGTGTGTGTTTTTAAGATGAGAGAACCTCCCAAAAGGTATACAACCATTTTGAGGCTAAGGAGCTCTCCCCCCCCCAAAAAAAAACCCTGAAGCTCCACCTTTGGTAACTTAAGGACATCAGAAGAGCCCTGCTGGATCACACCAGGGGTCCTCCTAGTCCAGCCTCCTGTCTCCCACAGTGACCAATCAGTTCCTCTGGAGGGCCAACAACAGGGCAGGGAGGCCAAGGCCTTCATAAGGACATCAAAAGAGCCCTACTGCGTTAGACCAGTGAGGGTCCATCTAGTCCAGCATCCTGTCTCACACAGTGGCCAACCAGTTCCTCTGGAAGGCCAACAATAGGGCAGAGAGGCTGAGGCCTTTATAAGAACATAAAAACCCTGCAGGATTATATGAGTGGCCCATCTAGTCCAGGCTCCTGTCTCATACAGTGGCCAACCAGTTCCTCTGGAGGGCCAACAACAGGACAGAGAGGCTGAGGCCTTTATAAGGACATCAGAAGAGCCCTGATGGGTCAGACCAGTGGTCCATCTAGTCCAGCATCCTATCTCACCCAGTGGCCAACCAGTTCCTCTGAAGGGCCAACAATAGGGCAGGGAGGCCAAGGCCTTTATAAGAACATCAGAAGAACATCAGAAGAACCCTGCTGGAACCCTGCTGGATCAGACCAGAGGTCCTCCTAGTCCAGCATCCTGTCTCCCACAGTGGCCAACCAGTTCCTCTGGAGGGCCAACAACAGGGCAGGGAGGCCGAGGCCTTCATAAAAAGAAGAAAGAAGAGAGAGAAGAAGAGATTGGATTTGTACCCTGCCCTTCACTCGGAGTTTTAGAGTGGCTTACAATCTCCTTCCCTTTCTCTCCCCACAATAGACACCCTATGAGGTAGGTTTGGTGTAGTGGTAAAGTGTACGGACTCTAATCTGGAAGAACTGGGTTTGATTCCCCACTCCTCCACTTGCACCTGCTGGATGACCTTGGGCAAGCCATAGTTCTATCAGAGCTGTTCTCTCAAGGGCAGTTTCTGTCAGAGCTCTCTTGGCCCCACCTACCTCACAGGGTGTCTGTTGTGGGGAGGGGAAGGGAAAGGAATTTGTCAGCCGCCCTGAGACTCCTTTGGGTAGTGAAGGGTGGGGTATAAATCCAATCTCCTCCTCCTCCTCCTCCTCCTCCTCCTCCTCTTCTTCTTCTTGGTGCGGCTAAGAGAGCTCTTTCAAGAACAGCTCTGAGAGAACTATGGCTTGCCCAAGGTCATCCAGCAGCTGCATGTGAAGGAGTGGCTAATCAAACTCAGTTCTCCAAGATGAGAATCCATGCACATAACCATTACAACAAAAAAAGACAAGAAAAGCCCTCCTGGATCAGAGCAGTGGTCCATCCAGTCCAGCACCCAGAAGGTTGGATCATAACCAATGGGCTGAAATTAAATCAGAAGAGTTTTCGGCTAAACATCAGGAAGAACTTCCTGACAGTTAGAGCGGTTCCTCGGTGGAACAGGCTTCCTCAGACAGAGGCTAGGTGGCCCCATCTGACAGCAATGTTGATGTACTCCCCCCACCCCGCATAGGAGCACCAACTGTGCTATCGAAATCCTTCTGGGCCATAAATTCCCCAAGGGGAAATTGGATTCAATGAGCCCAGCGGAGAAGGAAGAACGGAGAAAGTTTATAGGGGATTCATCCAGCCAGCCACTTTCCCCTTTGCTGCTCCAGTGCTTGACAGACGTTGGGCTAACTGGCCCACAATTTCCTGGTTCCTCTCTGGATCCCTTTTTCATAATTGGTCAAACATTTGCTGCTCTCCGGTCTTCTGGCACAGTGTCTGAATTTAGCGATAAGTTACATCTACGGGTTAATAGAACAAATATCTCTATGAAGACAGGTTAAAGCACTTGGGGCTCTTTAGCTTGCAGAAACGATGGCCGACGGGTGACATGATTGAGGTTTATAAGATTATGCATCGGATAGAGCAGGTTGAGAAAGAGGTTCTTTTCTCCCTTTCTCACAATACAAGAACTCTTGGGCACTCCATGAAATTGCTGAGCAGTTGGGTTAGAACAGATAAAAGGACATACTTCTTCACCCAAAGAGTGATTAACACATGGAATTCACTGCCACAGGAGTTGGTGGTGGCTACAAGCAGGGACGGCTTCGAGAGGGAATTGGATAAACATCTGGAGCAGAGGCCCATCAGTGGCTATGAGCCACAAGGTATAGATAGGGACTCTGGGGCAAGTGATGCTCTGTATTCTTGGTGCTTGTTGGGGGGGTCAACATTGGAAGGGCTTCTAGTGTCCTGGCCCCACTGCTGGACCTTCTGATGGCACCTGGTATTTTTGGCCACTGTGTGACGCAGAGTGTTGGACTGGATGGACCATTGGCCTGATCCAACATTGGCTTCTCTTATGTTCTTATGTTCTTATTTGAGTGAGTTCCTTAAGAACTGTCGGGTGTATGCTATCAAGACGTGGAGACTTATTGGTTTCTGCTTTCCCCAGTAGGTCTATGGTTTCATCTCTGGTCACGTCAATTTGGCTCAGTTCTCCCTGAAAACAGGGGCTGTGGCATGGGTACGTACCCCACACTTTCCACAGTGAACACAGAAGCAAAAAAGTCATGGAGCTCCTCTGTCGTCTCTCCATCTTCCTTTAGGAACCCCTTTATCCATTTTTCGTCCAAAGGCCCCACTGCTTCTCTGGCTGGCTTCCTGCTCCAGATATATTTTTAAAAAGATGTTTATTATTTGTCTTAATGCTTTAGCAACCGGCTCCTCAATTTCCTCCCCCTTGCCTAATTATTGACTTACATTTCTTTTGCTGGAGTGTTCATGATGTCTACGAATCTCATTTCTACAGCATGACTTGAGCACACATTTACCCAGTCAATGTAAGGGTAATGTAAGTAAATTAACTCTCCCAGTGTAACAACATTATCTGCTTTAGTCACCTCCCGATTTCCTTCTGCCTCTCAAGATCAGCCTCAAGGGTTTGATCAGGGTGGGCAATAGTACACCCTCACTTTTAAGTAACCCTTAAGGCCCAGCAGTTCCACCCATATCACTTCTGTAGGGGAGTTAATTCCCATTAGGTTTTCTAACTTATTTGATTCCATGCCCTCTTTGATGTACAATGCAACACTTCACCCAACTTGTCCCTCCCTGCCCTTCCTATAGAGCTTATACTCAAGAATATGACTGTATCCCATAGATTTTCCCCATTCCACCATGTTTCTGAGATACCTACGATATCTAAATTGTCGTTGAACACCAAGCACTCCAGTTCCCCCATCTTGGCTCTTATCGGAACCTGTGAGGCACAGTGCTTGCGAGCCCCAGAGCACAATGTCTTATATTTTTCTATATCTAGAGAAGGATTGGGGGTACAGAGCTGTATATAGATGCAAAGGAAGTTTGGGAATTTGTCCATAAAACTAAAGGAGCTGCGTGGGGTGAGATTATAGGTGGAATTACACCGGGCTCTATACCAGTCCTCTGGAGTGATTGTACTCTAGGGACTGCGAGCAGGGGGTGCCTGGGAAGAGAGAGGAGAAAGAGTCTCTTACCTGGACGTTTCTGAGCAGAGATCAGAATCAGCTCAGCCCAGAAAGCAAGGAGCCCCAGGAGGAGGAGACAGTATCCCAACTTCATGATTAACAAGCTGGAGAGTCCACTGCTAGCCAGTCCAGCACTTTATTATATACTGTTCCAGCAAAACGGGTTCTACGGAGGGGTTTCAGAAGCATCAGGTCAAGGAAGCATGGAGAAATGGTGGAAATGGCTCTCTCCAGTTTCTAGTGTAATGATGGATTTCTAAATTCTGTGGTTTCAAGAATTGCTGGCCTACCCTACTGGCCATTGGGCCTATCCACATGCTCATTTTCCTTGCATGTATGTTCGTGTTTCCCTTGGGGGGGTTCTGTTCCAGACTAATTTTGCTCCCTCAACTCCTTGATTACACCTGTTTATGTCTAGCATAAAACCCTGCAGGAACTTGCAGATGATTAAATTGAGAAAGCATTAAAGCCCATCGTTTAGGATAAATTCTGAGTGTAGGGTGAAAATGGGTTTCCCCCACCTTTTATTTGTATCATTGCTCACCCGATGCTCGAACAGATCATGTGTACTCTTTTTATTTTTCTTTAGTTATTACATTTTGAAGGCTCTAAGCCTGATCTATGGAAACACACCATGTCTAAGGGCAAGGACAATGGGTGAGCTTGCTGCACTTGAGCTTGGCAGCTCAAACTTGCAGAGCTTGTAGGAATGATGCTCCATTTCCCATGGCCTCAATACACCCATCCCCTCAGCTGGTCTATTCTGTTCTTCTTTTCCCAGGTTACTTGCACTCCAATTGTACTTTGGCTTCCCAGTCTGTTGCTGGGGGGTTCCGCTTCCCTCACACAACAATTCCTTAAAGCAGAATTCCACCATGCAACATGACATTGAGATGCAGATTGTCAGGCTCACTCCAGAGTTCTTTCCATGGCCCTGCCCACCTTGCAGGGCTGTTTTTGGATGTCAGCCATTCAATACTGGCTGAAATTTTCATTTTTCTTCCTAGAGGGTTAGCAGGTTTAATTTTCCAGGATATCTTTGTGTTGCCTTGGCAAAGAGTCATCAAAAAAACTTTCTCACCTTGGCATCTCAAAACAATTTCTTAGCTCTCTCACATACGACAAAGCAAGAGAGTTAGTGACACAGAGAATCCAGGACATAGCTAGACAGGAAGATCTTAATAACTCATGCAATGAGTTATTATACTATTGCACAGAGTATGGGAATAAACAGGGTGAACTTGAACTTCAAATATTGGAAAGTAAGTATGATCTGATAGGTATCACTGAGACTTGGTGGGATGAGTCTCATATATGGAGCACAGCAATTGAAGTATATATCTTGTTCAAATGGAACAGAATAAAAAAAAAGAAGGCGGGGTGGCACTATTTGTCAAGAATGAATACACTTGCACTGAAATTCAGGATTTTGAGAGTTGCCCTGTTGGAAGTGTGTGGGTAAGGATAGAGCAGGGGGGAAAGAAGGGTATATTGTTGTGGGGGTATACTACAGACCTCCGAACCAGCCAAAGGTACTGGATGATGCATTTGTACAACAGCTAGCTAAACCTTCACAGAGACAGGATGTTGTGGTTATGGGAGATTTCAACTATCCAGATATGTGCTGGAAGTCTAACTCTGCTAGACACAGGGCATCCTGCAGATTCTTGAATAGTCTTGAGGACAACTTCATCTCTCAGAAGGTGGAGGTGGGAGACAGAGGATCTGCTATCATGAATTTAATCCTGACTAACAGGGAAGATCTGGTTGATGAAGTGAACGTTGTGGGATCCTTGGGGAATAGTGACCATGTCACCTTGGAATTTGACATAGAGAAGGATGTGAAACCAGGACATAGTAGGACTCGTATCCTGGACTTCAAGAAAGCTGATTTCAAAAAACTCAAAGAAATATTAGGTAGGATCCCATGGCTGGAAATGCTGACGGGGAAATCTGCACAGGAAGGATGGGTGATGCTGAAAAATGAAGTGCTTAAGGCACAATCGCAAATTGATCCAGTGAGAAAGAAAGGTGGGGGACAGGTAATGAAGCCAAGGTGGCTGAACATGGAACTCTCTGAAGAGCTGAGACTAAAAAGGGAAATGTACAGAAAATGGAAGGAGGGTCAGATTACTGAGGATGAGTGCAAGAAGCAGGCTCAAATCTGTAGGGAGGGTGTCAGAAAGGCTAAAGCACATATGGAGCTGTGGCTTGCGAGGGATGCTAAAATAACAAGAAAAATTTCTACACCTGTGTTTGGAGCAAAAAGAAGAGCAGGGATGAGGTAAGCGCATTGTTAGGGGAAGATGGTCAATTCTTAACAAGGGATGAAGACAAAGCAGAATTACTCAACTCTCACTTTGCATCAGTCTTTAACAGTAAGGCGAGCTGTATACAAACTGAAGAATGCAGGGCATATAAAGGAAGGAGGAACTGCCAGTTCAGAGTAAGTAAGGAAATGGTTAGAGAGCATCTAGCTGCCTTAAATACTTTCAGATCTCCAGGGCCAGATGGCTTGCATCCCAGGGTTCTCAAAGAAATGGCAGATGTTATTTCAGAGCCTCTGGCACTAATCTTTGAGATGTCCTGGAGTACTAGTGTTGTGCCGGAAGACTGGAGAAGAGCGAATGTTGTCCCAATCTTCAAGAAGGGAAAAAAGACGGACCTAGGAAATTACAGGACTGTCAGCTTGACATCAATAACTGGAAAAATTCTAGAGCTGATTATCAAACGCTCTGTCTGTGAGCACCTTGAACAGAATGAGTTAATTGGTAGTAGCCAGCATGGGTTTATCAAGAATAAGTCATGCCAGACCAATCTTATCTCCTTTTTTGCCAGAGTTACTAAAATGGTTGACTCTGGCAATGCTGTGGATATAGTGTATCTAGCTTTCAGTAAAGCATTTGACAAAGTTACTCATGATATCCTTGAGGATAAGCTGGTTAAATGTGGGCTGGATGGTGAAACCGTTGGATGGATTCATGGCTGGTTGAAAAACAGTACCCAACAAGTGCTCGTAAATGGCTCTGCATCTACGTGGAGGGAAGTCTTGAGTGGAGTGCCGCAGGACTTGGTCCTGGGCCCAGTGTTGTTCAGTGTTTTCATAAATGACCTGGAGGAAGACATAGAGGGGATGCTTATCAAATGAGCAGATGACACGAAGCTGGGTGGGATTGCTAATTCTGAAGAAGACAGAGTTAGGAAGCAAAATGATCTAGATAGGCTGGAACAGTGGGCTGAGGCAAATAAAATGAATTTCAATAGAAATAAGTGCAAAGTCCTACGCTTAGGTACAAAAAATCAAAGGCACAGATATAGAATGGGAGGGACTTGGCTTGACAGCAGCACATGTGAAAGGGATCTGGGTGTTCTAGTTGATCACAAGCTGAACATGAGCCTGCAGTGCGATGTGGCTGTGAAGAAAGCTAATGCAATCTTAGGATGCATTAACAGAAGCCTTGTGTCCAGATCACGGGAGGCGGTAGTTCCGCTCTATTCTGCTGTGGTCAGGCCCCACCTGGAGTCCTGTGTCCAGTTTGGGGCACCACCTTTTAGGAAGGATGTTGACAAACTCGAGCGTGTCCAGAAGAGGGCGACCAGGATGGTGAGAGGGTTGGAACAAGTCTTATGAGGAAAGGCTGAAATAGTTGAGTATGTTTAGCTTGTGAAAGAGAAGGCTTACATGGGACACGATGGCAGTCTCCAAATATCTGAAGGGCTGTCATGTAGAAGCTGGAGCAGATCTATTCTCTCTTGCTCCAGATTGCGAGACTAGATCTAATGGGTGAAAATTACAAGGGAGCCGTTACTGGCTAAATATCAGGAAAAACTTCCTAACTGTAAGAAGAGTGGTTGAGCAGTGGAACAGACTGCCTTGGGAGGTGGTGGATGCTCCTTCGCTGGACGTTTTCGAGCAGAGATTGGACGACCCTCTTTCGGGTATGTTGTAGGGCTCTCTTTCGGCTTTGCTCCTGCAGAGTGCCGGGGGTTGGACCAGATGACCTGCAAGGTCCCTTCCAACTCTAACATTCTATGGTTCTGTGAAATGGCAATCCCTCTCGGAACCGTTGTATAAGGTAGTCCCTATGCCCTATCTTTTTATTTAGAAAATCATAAGGAGAATGTTTACCCTCTGGAGGTGGGATGCCCTCCCTTCAGCGGTTACAGAAGGGAGGTTTAATTAAAAAAAAAGCCTTGCTGAACATATATGTTGCTGCTACAATGACGGAATTGAAAACTTAAAGCATATTATATATGACTGCAGGGCATGTAGCCACTTTCGTGATATTCTCCCCCTCTCTACAACTACTTTATCCTCAACGAGTCAAAAGATGCAGTTGCTGAAGAACCTCCTATAAAGTAGCTGCCCTGAGGTTACAGCTAAACTTGCCAAATTTAGCTGGTTAGCTGTAAGGACTGGAAAGCTGCTAGTGAAAGCCAAATAGATGTAACTTGTTATAGGAATTAACATGTTTTACATGCATGCTCTATTTGATATTCATTTTATGTATTTCATTTAAGCTTCTGGTTGTATGAATTTAGCGTGAGTTAGTCTGACTGTCGTATTAGAGTGCTGGCTTTTTGCTGTGAATAAATTTGGTAGATTTTGCCTCCTCCAGTCTTGTAGCGCATCTCCCATCCCGTCCTGTTCATCCACATTCCCTTCCCGGGTCCCCTGCCATGCTTCCATCTTGCTGGGACGGTGACAGCTTCAGCTTGCAAGAGCTCTCTTGTTTCAGGAGAAAACCCCAATGCTTCACTCCCTCCCTTCCCTCCTGGCAGTCTTGCCCATGGAATGACTCTCATCATGCCTCGGAGTTCCGTAAGCTCTGCCCTCCAAAAATCTCTGGCTACAAACATCCTTGCTGCTCCCCCAGCAACAGGAATTCAGGGAGGACCTGGTTTGTGGAATTCTAGTGGCCAGGGCCCTGCCTGGAACCCCAGAACCCACCGAGGGTTCCCTCTGGGATGAACGGGGCTGCCCAGAGACCAGAAGACTTCATGAAAGAGAGACTCAGAGAGAACAGATGCTGCAAACTACATCTATTTATTGAGCCTTACAATCATATGTGAATCTTAAAGCAAAGCATCCCAAACCACCATCCCCAATATGTAAAATCTCCATACCCAAATAGTAAGTAAAGGAATGCATGGGGTGTTTGGTGTGTAGCAACTAATCATGAGAAAACAAGCCATCCATATACCTTTCTAGCCACGTATAGCTGTCAATCAGGAATATGACGAAAATATGACCCTGCTCATAATCTGTGAGGTCAAGAAACTCCAGAGGTCAAGGGACTCCTGTGTCAAGGCAGTGCCAGGGTGCCACATACCCGGATACCCCAATGTTGGGACTTCGAGGTTGGCTCCACGCCTCGTGGAATGTAAGCAATGCTTGTGGGTGGAAGGGCAAAGGTGAAGCAATGCTTTTGGAAGGAAAATATGCTTGGCGAGAGGCATATGGAGAAAGCTCATCATGCAAAGCCTTCTGGGATCAAAAACAAAGCAGAGAGGCAAAAGCTAATTCAAACTGCTAGACAGATATGGCCAGAAACGTAACTGCAAACAGAGAATAGAATGCACCGATGCCTCTCGACGGAGCAAAGCCGGGTCAGGCCCGTAAGCTGTAGGAGGGAGTCTGGTCTGGATGGCAGCCTCTGAGTCCCCAGTGCTGGTCCAGATCGCAGGAACGGGTTCATGCCGTTTGAGAGGGGTCCGATTCTGCACTACTGTCCTCGAAATCCTATAAAAAGAGAGGAATGTTAGCTGCAAGACAGAAACGCAAAACAGAACCGAGAGTCTAGAGGTGGCTTCGGAGGGCAGCTGTGTTGGTCTGCAGCAGAATTTAGTAGTGCTTTCAAGGTGGGGCTACTGTGGCTCAAGTGATTAAGACGCTGAGCTGCAGGCTGGAAGATCAGTAGTTCGGGACCCGAGTGCCGCATGACGGAGTGAGCTCCCATCTCTGGCCTGAGCTCCTGCCAACCTGGCAGTTCGAAAGCAAGAAATTACAAGTAGATAAATAGGTACTGCTTCAGTGGGAAAGTAACAGTGTTCTGTGCACCTCGGCATCTAGTCATGACAGCCACATGACCACGGAAAAGCCCTCGGACAGCGCTGGCTCTTCGGCTTGGAAATGGAGATGAGCACTGCACCCCTAGAGTTGGATTCGACTGGCTTTCAAGCAAGGGAAACCCATGTTCACTGTCATACACTCCCATGTTCAGCGGACTCTGCCATTCAAGGTGACATATGCCACGTCCTGGTCCAAGCACGGTTCTTGTGCCAGCTGCTCCAAAGTGTGATGCCCTCAGGACAATCACACAGGTGGAAGCAAGCCCTGGACCCCTCTTTCACACTCACCTCTACCTGCGTTCACAGGTGTGCTGACATTTCTCAAGAGATTTAAAGTTGTTTTTATTCCTATGGCAGCCACCATAAATGAAGCGCTCACAGCTCCGGGTCTTATAATTGTAGAAGAAACGGGTTATGTTCGCTTTGCAGGGTCCTATTTTGGGGGGAGGAAGCAAAGATCTGCGGAACAAAATGCCAGTTATTGCAGAGATGCCAAAGACTTTGTCCCGTGTGCTGGTGGGCTTTGGTCACAAGGAGTCTCAGGGTGCATCTCGCGAGTTTGTGTTTTTGTTTTAAGATGAGAGAACCTCCCAAAAGGTGTACAGCCATTTTGAGGCTAAGGAGCTCCCACCCCCCGACCGCAAAATTGAAGCTCTGAGTTTGGTAACTTAAGAACATCAGACGATCCCTGCTGGATCAGACCAGGGGTCCTCCTAGTCCAGCCTCCTGTCTCCCATGGGGGCCAATCAGTTCCTCTGGAGGGCCAGCAACAGGGCAGGGAGGCCGAGACCTTCATGAAAGAAGAAAGAAAGAAATAAGAGAGTGAAGAAGAGATTGGATTTATACCCCACCCTTCACTCAGCGTTTCAGAGCGGTTTACAATCTCCTTTCCTTCCTCTCCCCACAACAGACACCCTGTGAGGTTGGTGTGGCTGAGAGAGCTCTTTCAAGAACAGCTCTGAGAGAACAATGACTTGCCCAAGGTCATCCAGCAGCTGCTTGTGAAGGAGCCGGTAATTAAACCCAGTTGTCCCAGATTAGAATCCGTGCACTTAACCACTACACCAAAAAAAGGCAAGAAAAGCCCTCCTGGATCAGAGCAGTGGTCCATCTAGTCCGGCACCCAGAAGGTCAGACCAGAACCAATGGGCTGACATTAAATCAGAAATGTTTTCAGCTAAACATGAGGAAGAACTTCCTGACAGTCAGAGCGGTTCCTCAGTGGAACAGGCTTCCTCGGGAGGTGGTGGGCTCTCCTTCTCTGGAGGTTTTCATACAGAAGCTCGATGGCCACCTGACAGCAATGCTGATTGTGTGAACTTAGGCAGATCACGAGAGGGAGGGCAGGAAGGGTTGCCTCCGTGCCAACAGCAGGTCAGAGAGGCTGAGGCCTTCATAGGAACATGGCCTTGGTAACTTAAGAACGTCAGAAGAGCCCTGCTGGGTCAGACCAGCGCTCCATCTAGTGCAGTATATCCTGCCTCACACAGTGGCCAGCCAATCCCTCTGGAGGGCCAACAACAGGGCAGAGAGGCTGAGGCCTTCCCCTGTTGTTGCCTCTTCCTGGCTCTGGGATTCAGAGGATCAGTGCCCCTGAATGTGGAGGTTCCCCTCCGTCAACATGGCTAGTAGTCACTGATAGACTTATCCTCCGTGAATCTGTCTCATCCCTTTTGAAAGCTGTTTATTCCTGTGGCCATCATGACATCCTCTGGCAGCAAATGCCACATTTTAATCCCTCTCTGTGGAAAGCAGTATTGCCTTTGGTCTGTCCTGAACCTACTGCCCATCAGCTTCATTGGATGCCCTTCAGTTCTAGTATTTTGGGAAGAAGAAGAAGAGTTGGTTTTTATACCCTATTTTCTCTACCACAGGGCCATAGCCAGTCCCCCAGGGCTCTTTTTGTAGCAGGAACTCCTTTGCATATTAGGCCACACAGCCCTGATGTAGCCAATCCTTCAAGAGCTGACAGTAGAGCTTACAGTAGCCCCTGTAAGAAGAGCTCTATAAGCACTTGGGGGATTGGCTACATTAGGGGTGTGTCGCCTAATATGCAAAGGAGTTCCTGCTACAAAGAACTCTACAGTCCCCTATCAAATCGTCAGCGTGCCCCCCAGTGCTGCCTTCACCCCTCCTCCCTCCCCTCTGAAAAGCACCTTGCCTTGCCTTTCTTCCTCCATGGGGGGTGGTGGTTGGGGCACTCCGTGGTATTAGCCCCTTCCTTCCTTCCTTCCTTCCTTCCTTCCTTCCTTCCTTCCTTCCTTCCTTCCTTCCTTCCTTCCTTCCTTCCTTCCTTCCTTCCTTCCTCCCCCTCCCTCCCTTCCTTCCTGCCTCCCCCTCTCCCCCCCTCCCTTCCTCCCTCCCTCCCTTCCTCCCTTCCTCCCTTCCTTTCTCCCTCCTTCCCTTCCTCTCTCCCTCCCTTCCTCCCTTCCTCCCTCCTTCCCTCTCTCCCTCCCTCCCTTCTTCTCTCCCTCCTTCCATTCCTTCCTCCTCCCCACCATTGGTGAGGGGAGGTAACCTGGGGCATGCAGCACTACCATGCCATGCTGCCTTCTCCATGTTCTCCCTGGAGAAAGACCCGGCCTTTGGGCAGGCGCACCACAACAGAAGCTCTCCTGATTCCCTCCCCTCCCCTCCCCTCCCCTTTCTTGCTAGCACAGAAGTCAGGGGCAGGAGAGGGAGAATAATTAAGCTCCTTACTCACTGCACCTCTCCCTCCCCAGAGGCATTTATTAAATTAAATTAGAACTCGCAAGTTGAGTACCTGTTGAGCGTAATCCTCTCTGAGGGGTACATAGGGAAGAGAAGAAGAAGAGATTGGATTTATACCCAACCCTTCACTACCCAGAGGAGTCTCAGAGCGGCTCACAAACTGCTTTCCCTTCCTGTCCCCACAACAGACACCCTGTGAGGTAGAAGAAGAAGAGATTGGATTTATACCTCGCCCTTCACTACCCAGAGGAGTCTCAGAGCGGCTGACAAACTCCTTTCCCTTCCTCTCCCCACAACAGACATCCTGTGAGGTAGAAGAAGAAGAAATTGGATTTATACCCTGCCCTTTACTACCCAAAGGAGTCGCAGAGTGGCTGACAATCTCCTTTCCCTTCCCCTCCCCAAAACACACACCCTCTGAGGTAGAAGAAGAAAAAGAGATTGGATTTATACCCCGCCGTTCACTACCCAGGGGAGTCTCAGAGTGGCTGACAATCTCCTTTCCCTTTCCCTCCCCACAACAGACACCCTGTGAGGTAAGAAGAAGAAGAAGAAGAAGAAGAAGAAGAAGAAGAAGAAGAAGAAGAAGAAGAAGAAGAAGAAGAAGAAGAGGAGGAGGAGGAGGAGATTGGATTTATACCTCGCCTGTCACTATCCAAAGGAGTCTCAGAGTGGCTGACAAACTCCTTTCCCTTCCCCTCCCCACCACAGACACCCTGTGAGGTAGAAGAAGAAGAAGAGATTGGATTTATACCCTGCCCTTCACTACTCAGGGGAGTCTCAGAGCAGCTGACAAACTCCTTTCCCTTCCCCTCCCCACCACAGACACCCTGTGAGGTAGAAGAAGAAGAAGAGATTGGATTTATACCCTGCCCTTCACTACCCAGGGAGTCTCAGAGCGGCTGGCAAACTCCTTTCCCTTCCCCTCTCCACCACAGACACCCTGTGAGGTAGAAGAAGAAGAAGAAGAGATTGGATTTATACCCTGCCCTTCACTACCCAGGGGAGTCTCAGAGCGGCTGACAAACTCCTTTCCCTTCCCCTCCCCACCACAGACACCTTGTGAGGTAGAAGAAGAAGAAGAAGAGATTGGATTTATACCCTGCCTTTCACTACCCAGGGGAGTCTCAGAGCGGCTGACAAACTCCTTTACCTTCCCCTCCCCACCACAGACACCCTGTGAGGTAGAAGAAGAAGAAGAAGAAGAGATTGGATTTATACCTCACCCGTCACTACCCAAAGGAGTCTCAGAGTGGCTGACAAACTCCTTTCCCTTCCCCTTCCCACCACAGACACCCTGTGAGGTAGAAGAAGAAGAAGAGATTGGATTTATACCCTGCCCTTCACTACCCAGGGAGTCTCAGAGCGGCTGACAAACTCCTTTCCCTTCCCCTCCCCACCACAGACACCTTGTGAGGTAGAAGAAGAAGAAGAGATTGGATTAATACCCTGCCCTTCACTACCCAGGGGAGCCTCAGAGCGGCTGACAAACTCCTTTCCCTTCCCCTCCCCACAACAGACAGCCTGTGAGGTAGAAGAAGAAGAAGAGATTGGATTTATACCCTGCCCTTCACTACCCAGGGAAGTCTCAGAGCAGCTGACAAACTCCTTTACCTTCCCCTCCCCACCACAGACACCCTGTGAGGTAGAAGAAGAAGAAGAGATTGGATTTATACCCTGCCCTTCACTACCCAGGGGAGTCTCAGAGCAGCTGACAAACTCCTTTCCCTTCCCCTCCCCACCACAGACACCTTGTGAGGTAGAAGAAGAAGAAGAGATTGGATTTATACCCTGCCCTTCACTACCCAGGGGAGCCTCAGAGCGGCTGACAAACTCCTTTCCCTTCCCCTCCCCACCACAGACACCCTGTGAGGTAGAAGAAGAAGAAGAGATTGGATTTATACCTCACCCGTCACTACCCAAAGGAGTCTCAGAGTGGCTGACAAACTCCTTTCCCTTCCCCTCCCCACCACAGACACCCTGTGAGGTAGAAGAAGAAGAAGAGATTGGATTTATACCCTGCCCTTCACTACCCAGGGGAGTCTCAGAGCGGCTGACAAACTCCTTTCCCTTCCCCTCCCCACCACAGACACCTTGTGAGGTAGAAGAAGAAGAAGAGATTGGATTTATACCCTGCCCTTCACTACCCAGGGAGCCTCAGAGCGGCTGACAAACTCCTTTCCCTTCCCTCCCCACAACAGACAGCCTGTGAGGTAGAAGAAGAAGAAGAGATTGGATTTATACCCTGCCCTTCACTACCCAGGGGAGTCTCAGAGCAGCTGACAAACTCCTTTACCTTCCCCTCCCCACCACAGACACCCTGTGAGGTAGAAGAAGAAGAAGAGATTGGATTTATACCCTGCCCTTCACTACCCAGGGGAGTCTCAGAGTGGCTGACAAACTCCTTTCCCTTCCCCTCCCCACCACAGACACCCTGTGAGGTAGAAGAAGAAGAAGAGATTGGATTTATACCTCACCCGTCACTACCCAAAGGAGTCTCAGAGTGGCTGACAAACTCCTTTCCCTTCCCCTCCCCACCACAGAAACCCTGTGAGGTAGAAGAAGAAGAAGAGATTGGATTTATACCCTGCCCTTCACTACCCAGGGGAGTCTCAGAGCGGCTGACAAACTCCTTTCCCTTCCCCTCCCCACCACAGACACCTTGTGAGGTAGAAGAAGAAGAAGAGATTGGATTTATACCCTGCCCTTCACTACCCAGGGGAGCCTCAGAGCGGCTGACAAACTCCTTTCCCTTCCCCTCCCCACAACAGACAGCCTGTGAGGTAGAAGAAGAAGAAGAGATTGGATTTATACCCTGCCCTTCACTACCCAGGGGAGTCTCAGAGCGGCTGACAAACTCCTTTACCTTCCCCTCCCCACCACAGACACCCTGTGAGGTAGAAGAAGAAGAAGAGATTGGATTTATACCCTGCCCTTCACTACCCAGGGGAGTCTCAGAGTGGCTGACAAACTCCTTTCCCTTCCCCTCCCCACCACAGACACCCTGTGAGGTAGAAGAAGAAGAAGAGATTGGATTTATACCCTGCCCTTCACTACCCAGGGGAGTCTCAGAGCGGCTGACAAACTCCTTTCCCTTCCCCTCCCCACCACAGACACCCTGTGAAGTAGAAGAAGAAGAACACCAGATTGGATTTATACCCTGCCCTTCACTACCCAGGGGAGTCTCAGAGTGGCTGACAAACTCCTTTCCCTTCCCCTCCCCACCACAGACACCCTGTGAGGTAGAAGAAGAAGAAGAGATTGGATTTATACCCTGCCCTTCACTACCCAGGGGAGTCTCAGAGTGGCTGACAAACTCCTTTCCCTTCCCCTCCCCACCACAGACACCCTGTGCGGGAGGTGGGGCTGAGAGAACTTTTGACAGAAACTGTCCTTGAGAGAACAGCTGTGCCAGAGCTTGTGACTGCCCAAGGTCACATCAGCAGGTGCAAGTGGAGGAGTGGGGAATCAAACCTGGTTCTCCCAGATAAGAGTCCACGCACTTATCCACTACACCAAACTGGCTACATAGGGAGACACTACACCAAACTGGCTACCCTGTACTTGATTTGGTATTCACTCTGGAGCCGGTGCAGCTGACAGAGCTCAGGTCGTATGTGTGCTCTCAGGGGGGGGGGGGGGTTCCCAGGAGGACCCACACAGCTGCGTTATGGACCAGCTGAAGTTTCCAGAGCAAGTTCAAGGGCAGCCCTGCATCGAGCAAATTACAGTAATCCAGTCAAGAGGTGACTGTTGCATGGATGACTGTAGCTAGATTGGTGCGGGACACTTCCTAAACAAAATAAGCAAAATAAGATCTAATGGGTGGAAATTACAAGGGAGTCGTTACCGGCTAAATATCAGGAGAAACTTCCTAACTGTCAGAGTGGTTGAGCAGTGGAACAGACTGCCTTGGGAGGTGGTGGATGCACCTTCCCTGGATGTTTTCAAGCGGAGGTTGAACGACCACCTTTCGGGTGTGTTGTAGTTATGTAGGTATGTAGGGCTCTCTTTTGGCTTCGCTGCTGCAGAGTGCAGGGGGTTGGACTAGATGACCTACAAGGTCCCTTTCAACTCTAACATTCCAGGATTCTATGATCCTATATAGCCGATGTTTACTTTACTTGCTGCAAGGAAGTTCTTTGCTCTGAGCCAAGGTTGTGAGCCTCTAGATGGGGAGAAGCGTTCTCCAGAAAATACGACTGGTCTCTGGACTGCTCCACAGGGTTGGCCCAGGTGGGTTTTTGGAGGGAAGACCAGCCAGGAACTCCAGGGTTGCTGCGGAGAGGCAGGCCATGGCCGAGTCCCCCAAGGGCCCCCAGCATGGAGGCAGCTGGCCCCTTCACCCCCTAACTGCCCGAACCCTTTTTCAGGTTTAGTGGTGGGGCCATGATTCTATGGGAGATCCCCTGCTCTGGGGGCAGAAGGTCCTGGGCATCTTCTCCACCCCCCCTCCCCCGAAAGGGACATTGTTCCAGGAGAGTCTCAGGCAAAGCCCTTGCTTGGTGCCGGGGAGAGACCGGGAGTCCCATGGGAGCGAAGCTGCAGCCTCCAGTCCTCCTTTAAGGACATAAGAGAAGCCAATGCTGGATCAGGCCAAGGGCCCCTCCAGGGAAAAGTGATGTGCATTGCAACAAAACATCCCCACTTCAAGTATGGGCTGATGGGGTCTGAAGTTGCTGAGTCAAAGAGGGGGAAAGATCTCGGGGTCCTAGGGGATGCCTCAATGAAAGTGCCAGCCCCGCGTGCTGCAGTGGTGAAAAAGGCAAAGGACTATTAGGAAAGGGCTTGAGGATAAAAAGGCCGACCTCATAATGCCCCCGTAGAGATCTCTGGTGCAGCCGCATTTGGAGTCCTATGCGCAGTTCTGGTCACCATATCTGCGAAACGGCATTGCAGGGCTGGACCAAGTTTCCAAGGAAGGTAACCAGGATGATTTGGGGGGGGGGTTGGAGCCCCTTCCCCAGGAAGAACGGCTGAAGAGTTTCTGGGATTTTGCAGTTTAGAAAAGAGATGACGAAGGGGGGAACGGGACAGACATGACAGAGGTCTCTGAAATGATGCCTGGGGTGTGTGTGTGTGTGGAGAGAGCTGACCAAGAGAACTTGTTCTCCACCTCCCAGAAGACCAGCACCTGAGGAGGGTATCCCATGAAGCCGATGGGCAGGAGGTCCAGGACAGACAAAAGGAAATACGACTTTCCAAAGTGGCTGACAATTGCCTTTCCCTTCCCAAAATGGACACCTTGTGAGATAGGTGGGGGGTGAGAGAGTTCCGAGAGAACTGGGACTGGCCCCAGGGGGACTCCTCCATGTGGAGAAGGCATGTATCCATGGGAGATACCTGCAGAGACATGTGTCTCCCATGGAAGGCCATGTGTAGAGAGGCAGAGGACAAAGGGAGAGAAAGAGGAGGGCTCAGAAGGCTCAGTAGCCAGGAACTCCTCCATAGGGTGGGGGGTGGAAAATGCCGTCAAGTCACAGCTGGCTTCTAGTGACCCCTCATGGGTTATTCAAAGGAAGAGGCGATTTGCCTTTGCCTGCCTCCACGTCACAACCCTGGTATTCCTTGGAGGTCTCCTGTCTAATAATAGCTAGCACTGACCCTGCTTAGCTTCAGGGCAATCATGGTGACAGACTCCAGTGAGAGCCCAATTGGGGGTAGTGCTTAAGAGTGCAGATTGGGAGAACTGGGTTTGATTCCCCACTCCTCCAGGGGCAGCCAGCTGGGGGAGCTTGGGTCAGTCACCAGTTCATTCAGAGCTGTTCTCTCAAGAGAAAGAGCTTCTCAGCCCCCCCACCTCACAGGGTGTCTGTTGTGGGGCAGGGAAAGGGGTTGCAAGCCGCTCTGAGATTCCGAGGGAAGGTCGGGGTGTAAATCCAATCTGCTCCTCTTCCAATTTTGGAACCCTTGGATACCTTTTGTGCCTGGGCTCTGGAGACTGCGTAGCAGATGGGCTGCAGCAGTTCGCAGGTGGGAACCCCCCCCCCAGCTGTCCCTCCCAGGCCAAGAGAGGTGATTGATAGATACTAATTAGGCTTCTTTCCTGCTCCAATCCCTGCCAAGCAGGGCTCGGGGTGGCTTATGGCAACCAAAAATACAATAGTTCAGAATACTACAATTTAAAATGCACGCTATCATAAATCAAAACCTAGGACTTCTTGGCTACATCAGAGGGTGCCCTAATATCCATCACAGGTGGGACAACAGGGGGCAGGCAGCACAGAGAGAGGGGGAGAGAAAGGGGGAGAGAGGAGGGAAGAAGATGAAGAAGAGGAAAAGGAGGAGGAGGAGGAGGAGGAAGAGATTGGATTTATACCCCGCCCTTCACTACCCAAAAGAGTCTTCCCCTCCCCGCAACAGACACCCTCTGAGGTAGGTGGGCTGAGAGAGCTCTGATAGAAACTGCTTTTTCAAGGACAGCACTTGTCAGAACTAGGGGTTGCCCAAGGTCATCCAGCAGATGCAAGTGGAGGAATGGGGAATCAAACCCGGTACTCCCATTTTAGAGTCCATGCACTTAAACTACTACACCAAACTGGCTCTCCAAACTGGAACACTACACCAAACTGGAAGGGGAGGGGGCACACAGCAGATCTCTCTAACAGTCCCTGTTCTCAGCCATGTGCCCGGTGGAACATCTCAGTCTTACACGGTGAGGCTGTTCTCTGTCCAACCTCCTTACCTTTACGCCGAAAAAGCTGCGGTTCCCCCGATGTGCAGGGCAGCTCAGCCAAAAGAGCCAGGAGCCCCAGGAGGAGAAAGAGTCCGATTCTCATGGTGTGGCTGCAACGTGCTTCCGAGTGCCCGGCATCCAACTTGCTGGGATATAAACCCTCCTTGGGGAGCATCTTGCTCAGGAACCGGAGCCAAGAGAGGACAGGTGTCATAACAATATGATGACAGTTTGCAGTAAACGCCCAACCTTCCCGTTTGGAATGTAAGCCAGCCCTTTCCCGGGCACTGGCTCCCTCTTGTCCCCGTGTCCTTTGGCTTCCCAGCATCACCTGCCCCTGGGGAGAAAGGGCTGTTGTCTGAGTGTCTCTCAACAAGCAGTTGTGGGTGAGAAGCCCCCAAACTAATGGCTGCCTCCTGCCCCTGCGTGCCCAGCCACCCACCCCTCTTCCACTCCAACTCAGCAGTTGCCGAAGGGCCAGGAACCCCCATCAGCACAGACCCTCTTGGTGCCTGAGGGGTGGGGGGTCAACACTGGGAGGGGCTTCTCGTGTCCTGGCCCCACTGCTGGACCTCCTGATGGCCCCTGGTATTTTTGGCCTCTGTGTGACACAGAGTGTTGGACTGGAGGAGCTACTGGCCTGATCCAACACTGGATTCTCTCATGTTCTCTTCTTTCATGAATCGCCAGGAACTGCCTTAACATTCATGCAAGTTCATGGTGGATCTTCAGTCCACGAACATCAATTCACGAATTAGCCGAAGTTACTCAGGAGGAACTTTCCTTTGTGAGCCGGTTCCTGCCCATCCCTACCCAGCAAGCTTCCTGGCAGCGGGGGGATCTGGGCCTGGTTCTCCTAGACCCAAGTCCGACACCACGACCGCCGCACTACATCTGGCTCCCATCAACACGATGCGGGACAGACTCCTCAGGAAAACGTTGGAACTTATAAAACTGAGGTGTGGACAAGACTTAGGGTTTGGTGGATGCTTTCAGATGGTGGTGTGGAACGAGGAATGGAGACAAAGTGTATGGGTCCTGGGAACACACGAAGAGAAGGGGGAAAACTGTCTTGAAATAGATTACTCACATCCCGAAGAAGACTGGAAATCGTATAGGGAGGAACAGGTAATAGAGACCCAGAGGGGCACACGGGTTAAAGTGTCCAACTAGAATGTGGGACATCCGGGTTCGAACCCCCGCTCCGTCCTAGAAGCTCACGGGGTGACTTGGGGCCAGTCACGCACACTCTCAGCCTAGCCTACCTTAGAGGGTTGTTGTGAGGATCAAATGGGGGACAAGGGAATGATGGAAGCTGCTTTGGGTCCTCCTTGGGGTGAAACGCAGGATGTCAAGAAATGAAGGAAACAATAATACAGGAACTAACGGATTGGGAAAGAATTTCTGGATTTAAGGAGCACAACAAAACCTCCGCCAGACATTCACTCCAGGCGCTAAGGAAGCAGTTAACCTCCAAGGCACTTGAGTTTCTTTCCATACCTTCACGTTCCCCCACCAAGAGTTCCATTGACGGGAAGAGGAAGCCAAGGAAGGGCCAGCGAGCAGGCTTCATTCAGGTGCCGTGTGCCTCACTCATTTCCTTTTTTTTTTTTTTAAATAAAATTTTTTATTGGAAAAACAATCAACATTTTCAATAACGGTACCAATACAATTTTGGAAAAAGAAAGTTCCCAACCCTTCCCCCCACCCCCCTAATAGGCTTCCAACACTGCTAATAACAAACAAAAATATATGTTAGACGATAATCAAATTTAAACTTATATGCATTGACAAACCAGGTAACACATTATATAAAATCTCTACCATTGCAACATATTCTCAAATAACAGTATAATACAATTCCAAATTCATTTCATTTCTCGTTCAATAACCATCCGTATCCAAGTTATATATTTTCCCCATCATTGTATATTCATTTTCTAGATACAGTTTCAATTCTTCCCAATCTTTTGTATACTGTTCTGCCATTTGTCCATTTAACTTCTTTGTCATTTTGTCCATTTCCGCTAAAAATAGCAGTTTTCTCAACCAGTCATGTATATCTGGCACCTTCTCCATTTTCCATTGCTGAGCAAAGGCCATTCTCGCCGACGTAATCATGTACCATAACAGTGTCCTTTTTTCTTGTGGAATTTTTTCCATTGTCAAACCGAGGAGAAGTAGTTCTGGCTTTCTCTCAATTGGGATTTTTAATATTTTCTGCATCACACAATGTATATTAGACCAATATGTTTTCGCTTTATTACATGACCACCACATATGGTAAAAAGAACCCTCTATTTTTTTACATTTCCAACATTTATTACTCAAGTTCTTATCCATACTAATATTAGCAATCTTTTTTGCCTCACTCATTTCCGACAAGTGAGAATCGCGTTCCTTAGGTCAGGAGCATGGACTCTAATCTGAGAGAACCAGGCTTGATTCCCCACCTCTTCCACACGCAGCTGCTGGGTGACCTTGGGTCAGTCACAGGTTCTCTCAGAGCTGTTCTCCCAAATGCAGTTCTCAAGAAAGGGAACCCCCCACCTACCTCACAGGGTGTCTGTTATGGGGAGGGGAAGGAAAAGGAGATGGTCAGCCGCTCTGGGACTCCCTCAGCTAGTGAAGGGCAGGATATAAATCCAACATACTCCTCCTCCTCTTCCTTGCCGAGATCCCCCTCACCCCGGGGACTTAATAGAGACATCGGACTCTGGTCTCATCCGAATAGATAGAGGACTCTTATCCAAAGCATTTCCCCTCCGCTCTGATCTAGCCAATTGCTGTGCACATTATAATGTTGCCTTCTTTACAGCACCTTTCCCACTGAGATAAACTCAGCTTTGTATTCCTACTCGTATCAGAGGAAGGGAGCCTTGACCCTGGAAAACTTTGAGGCCCTGATACGCTGGCTGGTCTCTGGGGTGCTCCAGGGCAGACCCGCATGGCCACCCCCTGCCACTCCCCATCGCTTGGCCTTCCCCGGAGCGTCTGAGAGGAGGGTCACCTGTGGAGGGCGGGAGTGGGTGGGAGCGGGCGGGGGTCCTGACGGAGCAGCCAGGCACGCCACTGGAAGCTGCTCCCAGCTGTCCTAGATAGGCCACTACTCAGATCTCTCTGGGGGAAACTGACATGATTGTCTCGGGGGGGGGGTAGGACCTGCATCTGTGTCAAGTTCTCCAGACAGTCAGTCAAACGCCAGGCTCCATGAAGAAGACAGCCTTTATTGAAAGCTGCTCATAGAGATGCATGAACCATTCTTTGTCAGGGATGTTGAGAGACACATTACAACACCAATGATAGCACAACCAAACTGCCCCCCCCCACTACCCACCAATGGCCACTCAGCGCGCGCGCGGCAAAGCATGAATCAACAGCTGACCAGAAATTCCACACAGGCGAGAGGAGCCCTGGGACCCAAGACCATCTGCAAAGATGAGACTCGACATAGCCATAGTAAATCAGAACGCCTGGAGTGCCTGTGAGAGGGAGTTCGGGGGGTCCTCCTGGGCACCAAAGTCTGCGGGGGCTGCCCTCCGCCGTCTCAGGGGGTCTCTCTTCCCCAAACGTGTCTCTCTGCCATGAGGTGGTTCTGTCCTGCAGAGAGGCCTGGGAGATGCCCCACTCGGCCGCCAAATCCCACGACCGTGTGCAGCATCAGATGCAAGGCTGATGGGGACTGCCCCGCACCTCGGAAATGCTGCCGGTTGGGGTGCATGATAGATTGTTTCCCCCCCGTTGATGGTGAGTCACCCCCATTGCTGCTGGAGTGGTCCTGGGGGAGGGGGAGAGGGGAGGGGGCACCCTCAGTCCCCTGGAAGGACCCCTGAAAGACTGGCGTTCCCCCCACACACACACACAAGAGCTCTGCAGATTCTCTGACCTCCCCACTGGCTCTCTCCGGCTTGGCACGGTGGTTAAGAGCAGCAGACTCTGATCCGGAGGACTGGGTCTGATTCCCCACCACGCCTTCTCCACACAGAGGAGTCCCCCTGGGGCCAGTCCCAGTTCTCTCAGAACTCTCTCACCCCCCACCTATCTCACAAGGTGTCCGTTGCGGGGAGAGGAAGGGAAAGGCAATTGTCAGCCACTTTGGAAAGCCGTATTTCCTTTTGTCCGTCCTGGACCTCCTGCCCATCGGCTTTACCGGATGCCCTCCCCGGGTTCTGGTCTTTTGGGAGGGGGAGAACAAGTTCTCTTGGCCAGCTCTCTCCACCCCCACCCCAGGCATCATTCAGAAACCTCTGTCATGTCTGTCCCGTTCCCTCCTTCATTGTCTCTTTTCTAAACTGTAGCTTTCCTCCTGGGGAAGGGGCTTCAACCCCCCCCCAAATCATCCTGGTTGCCCTCCTGTGCAACTTGGTCCAGCCCTGCAGTGCCCTTTGGGAGATACGGTGACCAGAACTGTGCACAGGACTCCAAATGCAGCAGCACCAGAGATCTCTATGGGGGCATCATGAGTTTGGCCTTTTTATCCTCAAGCCCTTTCCTAATAGCCCTTTGCCTCTTTCATCACTGCAGCACACGGGGCTGAGACTTTCATTGAGGCATCCCCTATGACCCCGAGATCTTTCCCCCTCTTTGATTCAGCAACTTCAGACCGCATTAGCCCGTGCTTGAAGTGGGGATGTTTTCTCCCAATGTGTGTCACTTTACCCTGGAGGGGCCCTTGGGATGATCCAGCATTGGCTTCTCTTATGTCCTTAAAGGAGGACAGGAGCCTGTAGCTTCACTCCCATGGGACTCCCGGCCTCTCCGCGGCACCAAGGAAGGATTTTGCCTGAGACTCTCCTGAAACAATATCCCTTTCGGGTGGGGTGTGGGACCTTCTGCCCCCAGAGCAGGGGATCTCCCATAGAGTCATGGCCCCACCACTAAACCTGAAGAAGGGCTTGGGCAGTTAGGGGGAGAGGGGGCCAGCTGCAGGAGCACAATCCTCTGCCCCATGTCTGTGGCCCTTCCTCCCCTCCTTCCCCCTTTTCTCCCTTGCCCGAGACCTTCTCTCATCCACCACCAGCCTGCAGCCTCCATGCTGGGGGCCATCGTAGGACTCGGCTGTGGCCTGCCTCTCCGCAGCAAGCCTGGACTGCCTATCTGGTCTCCCCTCCAGAGACCCACCTGGCCCATCCCTGTGGAGCAGTCCAGAGGCCAGTCGTAGTTTCTGGAGAACGCTTCTCCCCGTCTAGAGGCTCACAACCTTGGCTCAGAGCAAAGAAGAACTTCCTTGCAGCAAGAAAAGTAAACATCGGCTTTATAGGATCATAGAGTCCTGGAATGTTAGAGTTGGAAGGGACCTTGCAGGTCATCTGGTCCAACCCCCGGCACTCTGCGGGAGCAGAGCCGAAAGAGAGCCCTACAATGTACCCAAAAGATGGTCATCCAGCCTCCGCTTGAAAACGTCTGGCAAAGGAGCATCCACCACCTCCCAAGGCAGTCTGTTCCACTGCTCAACCACTTTTACAGTTAGGAAGTTTCTCCTGATATTTAGCTGGTAACGACTCCCTTGTCATTTCCACCCATTAGATCTTATTTTGCTTAGGAAGCCGCACATCCTGGTTTTGCATCAAAGAGGTTTACAATATCACATTAAGAATGGTTTAAAATGGTTTCTATTCACTTTTTCAGTTTATGTTTCCATAGAATGGATATGGGGAGCATTCTGACGGTCAGCCGAGAGGTTGGTGGGAGGGGAGAGGGGAGTAAAAGCAAAGCCCGGAGGAGGGTCCCATATATTGATAAGTTGGTTTCCCTGCCAGGCCTGTGGACACTCCAGGATCTCTAACCCTCCTTTCTCTTTGGTAGAATAACCTGGTCTGGAGCCCAGAATCACCGACAGCCGTCTGTGCAGAAGAACTGCTCCTGCCAAGAGTCGATGTACCAGCCGGGGCCCTGATCCTCCTCACCTCTCCCGGAGTTCCCTCTTCTCTCTGTCATCTCTCCACCCAAGGCACACCAAGATAACCGAACTCTCTCTTAACACTGAAGGGTCCTGCTGGAGGGGAACCGTGATTAAAGAAACCCTTCCACGTTCCAAATGGGTTGAGATTATTATTGTATGCAGTTCTGGAGGCCTCCCTTCAAAAATATGTGGACAGAACGGAGCGGGTGCAGAGGAGAGCGACGAGGGTGATCGGGGGGGCCTGGAGACCAAGAAGCCCTACGAGGAAAAAGGCTGAGGAACTTCTTGGGAATGTTCAGTCTGGAGAAGAGGGGGTTGAGGGGGGACAGGATGGCTCCCTTGAAATATTTGAAAGGCCATCACTTCGAGGAGGGCAGGGAGCTTCTCCTCTCTTGGCAGCAGAGGAGAGGACTCGCAATCATGGGTTTAAATTTAGGGCAAGAAGGTACCAGCTGGATATTAGGTAAAACCAGTGGAGGGAAGTGGAGGCAAGTTGGTATAATCCTCCAAGGAACCAAACACAATCCCTATTGATGGCACTGGAAATCAAAAGGGAAACAATAATGGGAAAAAAATATTGACAAGTATAGTGAGAATGAATTGAGGATACAATCAATACAGAATCAGTCCTGCATGCAAAGGGTGTGCTCTTGTGGTCAGGGAAGGTTTCCTTTATTAGGAAGGGTTGTTGAACCTGCCCTTGAACTGGGCTAGATGGACCAAGACTTGGACCCAGAAAACGGTACCTAGCACATTCCCATACTGACACTTTCCTCCATCTTTGGCGATTTCACCTTCTTGTATTTGCCAAGATGTTTCTAAACATTATTCTGCAGCCTTAAGGGCGAGAAGAGTCTCTTATGTTCTCTATTTCATTTCACGGGACTCCAGGCACAGCCTGACCCATGAGGTGTACAATGGGACTGCGATATCGTGGAATCTGAATATTATGCCTCTGTTGATACACCGCAAGACCACATTAGCCTTTTTTGCCGCTGCCTCACACTAACGGCTCATGTTTAGCTCACAGCCCACCCGTACCCCAAGATCTGGTTCACACACACCGCTACCCCGAAGTGTTCCCCCCATCCAGTAGGTGTACTTCTCAATGGCACGCGAGGACTGGCACAGAAGACTCTGAGAGGGACCATTGGCTGGATGGTCCAGTTAGGCACTCTCCTGAATTATGGGAGGCGAGGGATTGATTTCCAGAGAAGGATTCAGGAACTGTGTGTGTGTGGGGAGAAGACATAAGAAGAACATGAGAGAAGCCAGTGTTGGAATAGGCCAGTGGCTCCCCCAGTCTCACACTCTGTGTCACACAGTGGCCAAAATATACCAGGGGCCCTCAGGAGGTCCAGCAGTGGGGCCAGGACACCAGAAGCCCTCCCACTGCTGACCTCCACTCCTCCAAGCACCAAGAGGGTCTTTGCTGATGGGGCTTCCTGGCCCTTCGGCAACTGTGGAGTTGGAGTGGAAGAGGGGTGGGTGCCTGGGCACACAGAGGCAGGAGGCAGCCATTAATTAGGGAGCTTCTCAGCCAGAACTGCTTGTTGAGAGACACACAGACAACAGCCCTTTCTCCCCAGGGGCAGGGGATGCTGGGAAGCCGAAGGACACGCAGAGCTTGGCCAGGGGACAAGAGGGAGCCAGTGCCCGGGAAAGGGCTGGCTTACATTCCAAATGGGAAGGTTGGGCGTTTACTGCAAACTGTCATCATATTGTGACGACACCTGTCCTCTTTTGGCTCCGGTTCCTGAGCAAGATCCTCCCCAAGGAGGGTTCATATCCCAGCAAGCTGGACGCTGGGCACTCGGGAGCGCATTGCAGCCACACCATGAGAACTGGACTCTTTCTCCTCCTGGGGCTCCTGGCTCTTTGGGCTGAGCTGCCCTGCGCATCGGGGAAACAGCAGCCTTATAAGTGGGGAGAGAATCCTAAGAACATAAGAGAAGCCAGTGTTGGATCAGGCCAATGGCCCATCCAGTCCAACACTCTATGTCACACAGTGGCCAGAAAGACCAGGGGCCATCAGGAGGTCCACCAGTGGGACCAGACCTCCAGAAGCCAAGAACACAGTGCATCCCTTGCCCCAGACCGAGAGCTCCTATCTATACCAGAAGCCCCCCACACACTGTTGCCCCTCCCCCAGCACCTAAGCATCCTAAATGTGACTTTTCAGACTGCCCCCCGGTCACTTGTGTTTTGTGAGCTCCTGTCTGGTACACTGAAGAAGAGATAGTTTTCTTCTTTTTTAAAACCCAACTCTTCTTTACACGTAAAACAACAACTTTGGCTTACCGGGCTGCTTTGATAAGTGTATTGATCGAGCCGGGCAGTATTTTGCCTTTCATAATTTGCTGGCACTCGACTGTGGTCTCGTCCCGTTTTCCCTCTAAGCTGAGTTAGCGTGAGCTAGCCTCCGGTTCACACATTTTTTCTTAGCTCAGGAAGGAGGGCTCCAAAGCAAACTAATTTATGCAGTAACCAAATTGCTCACTCACAACTTTAATGCCAGCAACTCACAATGCAGAATTCTTGCTCACAGGACACCGTGGCTTAGAGGGGGCATCAGTCTCGTCTCCCAAGCCCACGTCCTTCCAGAGCTGGATCCTGGGATGCGCTTTGCAATTCTTTCCAGGGTCTGCACCTCCCCCCCCCCCCGCATTTTCTGTTTGGACCCACCGGCCACACAACTCCAGTCAGGACGCTGTCATTTTATATCCATGAAAGTATGGAATAGAAACTAAATCCATCTAAGGGGGGAAAAACCCTGTTCCTAGATTGCCAAACCAGGGAGAACACCACAGGGCCTAACCCTGTGAGGATTCTGACCCATTCTGGCTGACTCCTTTGCACTGATGGACCCCTGCTCTATACGTTGATCCAGTCCAATTGATGCTTGTAGCTGCCACCACTTCCTGTGGCAGTGAATGCCACCCGTGAATGACTCTGTGAGTGAAGAAGGGGTTCCTTCGGCCTGTTCCACGCCTACTGCTCATTAATTCCACGGAGTGACCCTGAGTTCTTGTACTGTGAGGAAGGGACAAAAGGATTTCTTTCTCTACCTTCTCTAGCCCACGCGTGATTTTGTAAACTTCTGTCATTTCACCCTTCAAGAATCATGCCTGCACACGAAGGCTGAGACCCAGAATAAAAATTCCTTGTTCTCAGCGGGGCCCGGCTGGACTCAGACTTTCTCCTGCTGCTTCAGACCAACATGGCTTCTCCACCTGAACCTGCCATAACAAACGTGACCATTTTGCACCCAAGACTATTGCAAGGGACTTTCCGTAAGGCAGCAGTGTGCATACCAAGATGGACAAGGCAAAAATACACACTGGAATAGCTATGGTTGGGGTCAAGTGATGCCCCTGAAAGGGAATACCAATCCCAGGTTGTTGGTGTGATGAAATATTAGTTAGCATGTTTTGGGTTTGGGAGTCACCAGGACAGCCCATATGTCTCAGCTGTATGTCTGAGCCTGTCGATTTCTGGGGCAAGGGCATCTCTTCCAGCCCGATCCTTGCAAGGGAGGAGCACAGAACACCCCCCCAGCACGGGACTCCAGGCACAGCCTGACCCACGAGGGGTACAGTGGGACTGCGATGTCTTGGAATCTGAATATTATGCCTCTGTTGATGCATCCCAAGACCACATTAGCCTTTTTTGCCGCTGCCTCACACTAACTGCTCATGTTTAGCTCACAGCCCACCTGAACCCCAAGATCTGGTTCACACACACTGGGGGGTGTTCCCCCATCCAGGAGGTGTGCTTCTCAATGGCACGCGAGGACTGGCACAGAGGACTCTGAGAGGGACCGGATGGTCCATCAGCCACTCACCTGAATTCTGTGAGGCGAGGGACTGATTTCCAGGGAAGGGCTTAGGAACTGGGGGGCGTGACATAAGAGAACATAAGAGAAGCCAGTGTTGGAACAGGCCATTGACTCCTCCAGTCCAACACTCTGTGTCACACAGAGGCCAAAAATACCAGATGGCAACAGGAGGTCCAGCAGTGGGGCCAGGACAGTAGAAGCCCTCCCACTGTTGACCTCCACCCCCCAGTGAACCAAGAGGGTCTTTGCTGATGGGAGTTCCTGGCCCTTCGGCAACTGCGGAGTTGGAGTGGAAGAGGGGTGGGTGCCTGGGCACACAGAGGCAGGAGGCAGCCATTAATTTGGGAGCTTCTCAGCCACAACTGCTTGTTGAGAGACACGCAGACAACAGCCCTTTCTCCCCAGGGGCAGGTGATGCTGGGAAGCCAAAGGACACGCAGAGCTTGGCCAGCAGACAAGAGGGAGCCAGTGCCCGGGAAAGGGCTGGCTTCCATTCCAAACGGGAGGGCTCGGCATTTACTGCAAATTGTTATGACACCTATCCTCTTTTGGCTCCAGTTCCTGAGCAAGATCCTCCCCAAGGAGGGTTTATATCCCAGCAAGTTGGACGCCGGGCACTCGGGAGCACGTTGCAGCCACACCATGAGAACTGGACTCTTTCTCCTCCTGGGGCTCCTGGCTCTTTGGGCTGAGCTGCCCTGCGCATCGGGGAAACCGCAGCCTTCTCTGCCAGAAGGTAAGGAGGTCAGCCAGAGAGTGGCCTCATCGTGTGAGACCAAGATATTCCACCAGGCACATGGCTGAGGACAGTGACTGTTAGAGAGATGTGCTGCGTGCCCCCACCCCCTTCCAGTTTGGTGTAGCGTTCCAGTTTGGAAAGCCAGTTTGGTGTCATGGTTAGGAGTGTGGACTCTAATCTGGGAGAACCAGGTTTGATTCACCACTCCTCCACTTGCACCAGCTGGTGTGACTTTGGGTCAGACTTAAGTTCTTCCAGAGCTGTTCTCTCAAGGGCAGTTCTGGAAAGAGCTCTCTCAGCCCCACTTACCTTACAGGGTGTCTGTTGTGGGGAGGGAAAGGGGGAGGAGTTTGTAAGGCGCTCTGAGACTCCTTCGGGTAGTGAAGGACGGGGTATAAATTCAATCTCCTCCTCCTCTCCTCTTCTTCTTCTTCATCATCATCTTCTTCTTCCCTTCTCTCTTCCCCTTTCTCTCCCCCTCTCTCTGTGCTGCCTGCCCCCCATTGTCCCACCTGTGATGGATATTAGGGCGCCTTCTGATGTAGCAAAGAAGTCCTAGGTTTTGATTAAGGATAACGTGCATTTTAAATTGTCGTATGCTGAAGTATTGTATTTTTGATTGCTGTAAGCCTCCCTGAGCCCTGCTTGGCAGGGAATGGAGCAGGAGAGAAGCTGAGGTCCCCCTGCTACACTGTCTCCAGAGCCCCTGCACAAGAGGTATCCAAGGGTTCCACAATAATAAGGAGAGGAGCAGATAGGATTTACACCCCAACCTTCCCTCAGAATCTCAGAGCGGCTCACAACCCCCTTCCCTTCCCCACAACAGACACCCTGTGAGGTAGGGGGGCTGAGAGAGCTCTTTGAGGACTGCCCTTGAGAGAACAGCTCTGAATGAACGGGTGACTGACCCAAGGTCCCCCAGCTGGCTGCACATGGAGGAGTGGGGCATCAAACCCGGTTCTCCCAGACTAGAGTCTGCACTCTTAAGCACTACACCAGACTGGCTCTCACTGGGGGCTGTTACCATAAATTGCCCTGAAGCGAAGCAGGGGCAGCACTAGCTGGTATTTCGACAGGAGACCTCCAGGGAATACCAGGGCTGTGACATGGAGGCAGAGAAAGGCAAATCACCTCTGAATGTCTCTTGCCTGGAGAACACCACGAGGGGTCACTAGAAGCCGGCTGTGACTTGACGGCGTCCCCCCCCCATGGAGGAGTTCCTGGCTACCACCCTCCCGGTGCCAACCCAGGAGACCATGCAAGAAATTGTGTAAACAAACAAACAAACAAACAAACACCCCTGCTTAAAGTTAGGAAGGAATACTCCCAGTTTTGTCCTAGCTGAAGAAGTGCTGGATTCAGACAAGATATTCTGCACTTGGAACTGCTGGAGTGAGTGAGTCGGCGTGCCTGGACGTTTGGGGGCGGGGGGTGTCACGACATCTCTCTAAGGGTGTCTGGGTGTGATCTCTCCTTGAATGGGGTGCCCCTCTTTGTTTTAACCTGGGAGCTGCCCTCTCTGACCCCTCCCCCTCTCTCCCTTTGTCCTCTGCCTCTCTACACATGGCCTTCCACAGGAGACACATGTCTTTGCAGGTCTCTCCCGTGGATACAATGTAGGTGGGGCTGACAGAGCTCTTTCGAGAACTGCTCGTGAGGGAACAGCTCCAAAAGAACTTGTAACTGAACCAAGGTCACAGCAGCAGCTACGTGTGGAGGAGGAGTGCAGAATCAAACCCGGTTCTCCCAGATTAGAGTCCACACTCCTAACTGCTACATCAAACTGGCTTGGAGCCATTTAACCCCCTGCTTTCTGCTCTTCATGAATCACCACGAACTGCCTTAACATTCATGCAAGTTCGTGGCAGATCTTCAGTCCACGAATATCAATTCACGAGTCAGCCGCAGTTACTCAGGAGGAACTTTCCTTTGTGAGGCGGTTCCTGCCCATCCCTACCCAGCAAGCTTCCCGGCAGCGGGGGGATCTGGGCCTGGTTCTCCTAGACCCGAGTCCGACACCACGACCGCCGCACCACATGTGGCCCCCATTGACACGATGCGGGACAGACTCCTCAGGAAAACGTTGGAACTGAGGAAAATGAGGTGTGGACATGACTCAGGGTCTGGCGGATGCTTTAAGATGTTGGAGACAAAGTAGGTGGCTCCTGGGAACACACTAAGAGGAGGGGAAAAACCTGTCTTGAAATAGATTACTCAGATGCCCAAGAAGACTGGACATTGTATAGGGAGGAACAGGTGTCAGGTGATCCTGCCATGGAATGGATGGAAGGGAAGGAGGGAGGGATGGTCTGGTGCTTTTCATGTTCTGGAATGTGGGGAGGCATAGAGGTTGTCTAGGAGACTCAGATTTACCACGCCTAGGCAAGCTGTTATCTCAACAAATGTCCTTGGGTCCCACAGGCTCTTTCCCCTGCCTGGGACAGTCTGGCCGTTTGGTTATTTACTGCTGTAGCAATCTTACCGCACGTGCGCTTGGCGACTATTGGCAGATAGATGGGGGGGGGCATTTTAAACATAGTATAACTGGGGGTGCCTTTAGAGTCTTAGTATCACTGACAATGCATTGCTAATATACCTCTTAGAACTGCTTTCAATAAACCCTATCTTCTTTATGGAGCCTGGTGTTTGACTGATTTTCTGGAGAACTTGACAACAGGTAATAGAGACCCAGAGGGGCACACTGGTTAAAGTGTCAGACTAGGACGTGGGACATCCAGGTTCGAATCCCCGCTCCGCCCTCATGGGGTGACTTGGGGCCAGTCACACACAGTCCCAGCCTAGCCTACCTTAGAGGGTTGTTGTGAGGATCAAATGGAGGACAAGGGAATGACGGAAGCTGCTTTGGATCCTCCTTGGGGGGAAATGCAGGATGTCAAGAAATGAAGGAAACAATAATACAGGAACAAACGGATTGGGAAAGAATTTCTGGGTTTAAGGAGCACACCAAAACCTCCACCAGACATTCACTCCAGGCACTAAGGAAGCAGTTAACCTCCCAGGCACTTGAGTTTCTTTTCTTGCTTTCACGTTCCCCCACCAAGGATGGGAAGAGGAAGCCAAGGAAGTCCCAGCGAGCAGGCGTCACTCAGGTGCCGTGTTCCTCACTGAATTCTGACAGCCGTCAATCACGTTCCTTAGGTTAGGAGCGCGGACTCTAAGAGAACCAGGCTCGAGTCCCCACCTCTTCCACACGCAGCTGCTGGGGTGACCTTGGGTCAGTCACAAGTTCTCTCGGAGCTGTTCTCCCAAGGGCAGTTCTCAAGAAAGGGCTCCCAGCCCCCCCACCTACCTCACAGGGTGTCTGTGGTGGGGAGGGGAAGGGAAAGGAGATGGTAAGCCCCTCTGGGACTCCTTCAGCTAGTGAAGGGCAGGGTATGAACCCAACATCCTCCTCCTCCTCTTCCTTGCCCAGATCCCTCCCCTTGGGACTTAATCGAAATATAGGACTCTGGCCTCATCTGAATAGATAAAAGACTCTTGTCCAAAGCATTTCCCCTCTGCTCTGATCTAGCCAGTTGTTGTGCACATTATACCTTTGCCTTCTTTGCAGCACCTTCCCCACTTTGTGACTGAGATGAGCTCAGCTCTCCATTCCTACTCGCATCAGAGGAAGGGCGCCTCCACCCTTGAAAACTTCGACGCCCCCGGATACTCTGGCTGGTCTCTGGGGTGCTAAAGGGCAGACCCGCGTGGCCACCCCCTGCCCGTCCCGTCGCCCGGCCCCCCTCTCCTTCCCCGGAGCGTCTGGCGGGGGGTCACCTGTGGAGGGCGGGAGCGGGCGGGGGCGGGAGCGGGCGGGGGCGGGCGGGGGCGGGGGTCCTGACGGGGCAGCCAGGCACACCACTCGAAACTGCTCCCAGCTGTCCCGGATGGCCCCTGCTCGGGTCTCTCTGGGGAAACTGACGTTATTGTCTCGGGGGGGCGGCGGGGGGACCCACATCTGGCTGACCTGCTGCAGAAAGAGACGCCCGTCCCCTTCGGCAGGAGGGGGAAGCCTCCCTGCTGAGTCCAGGGCTGCCTTTGCTGTTCTTTGGAGAAACGGGATCCCTGCGAGAGGGGAGGGGGACGTTCCCCACGGGGGGGCCTGGAATGGGCTGCCATTACGGCTGGGGGGAGCTGCAGAGGGAGTTCAGGGGGTTTTCCTGGGCACCAAAGTCTGCGGGAGCTGCCCTGCACCTGCTCAGGATGCCTCTCTTCCCAAAATGTGTCTCTCTGCTATGAGGTGGTTCTATGCTGCAGAAAGGCCTGGAAGATGCCCCACTCTACCGCCAAATTTCTTCAGCCTGTGCTTCAATAGATGCGAAAGTGACATGGACTGCCGTACACCTAAGAAGTGCTGCCAGTTGGGGTGCATAAGAGTCTGTTTGATCCCCCGTCCATGGTGAGTCACCCCCATTGCCGCTGGAGAGGGGGGAGGGTGGGCACCATCAGTCCCCTGGAAGGACCCATGAAAGGCTGGCATTCCCCCACACACACACAAGAGCTCTGCACATCCTCTGACCCCCCAATGGCTCTCTCCAGCATGGCATGGTGGTTAAGAGTGCCGGACTCTGATCCGGAGGACTGGGTTTGATTCCTCACACCTTCTCCACATGGAGGAGTCCCCCTTGGGCTTGTCCCGGTTCCCTTGGAACTCTCTCACCCCCCACCTATCTCACAAGGTGTCCGTTGTGGGAAGGGAAAGGCAATTGTCAGCCACTTTGGAAAGTCGTATTTCCTTTTGTCCGTCCTGGACCTCCTGCCCATCAGCTTCATGGATGCCCTCCTTGGGTTCTGGTCTTTTGAGAGGGGGAGAACAAGTTCTCTTGGTCAGCTCTCTCCACCCCCACCCCCCAGGCATCATTCAGAAACCTCTGTCATTTCTGTCTCGTTCCCCCTTCGTCGTCTCTTTTCTAAACTGGAAAGTCCCAGAGACTCTTCAGCCGTTCCTCCTGGGGAAGGGGCTCCAACCCCCCCCCCAAGCATCCTGGTTGCCCTCCTCAGCAACTTGGTCCAGCCCTGCAGTGCCCTTTGGGAGATACGGTGACCAAAACTGTGCACAGGATTTCAAATGCAGCTGCTCCAGAGATCTCTACGGGGGCATCATGAGGTCGGCCTTTTTATCCTCAAGCCCTTTCCTAATAACCCTTTGCCTTTTTCACCACTGCAGCACACGGGGCTGGCACTTGCATTGAGGCATCCCGTACGACCCCAAGATCCTTCCCCCTCTTTGATTCAGCAACTTCAGACCCCATCAGCCCGTACTTGAAGTGGGGATGTTTTCTCCCAAGGAGCGTCACTTTACCCTGGAGGGGCCCTTGGGATGATCCAGCATTGGCTTCTCTTATGTCCTTAAAGGAGGACAGGAGCCTGTAGCTTCGCTCCCGTGTGACTCCCGGGCTCTCCGCGGCACCAAGCAAGGGCTTTGCCTGAGACTCTCCTGGAACAATGTCCCTTTCGGGTGGGGTGTGGCACCTTCTGCCCCCAGAGCAGGGGATCTCCCATGGAGTCATGGTCCCACCACTAAACCTGAAAAAGGGCTCAGGCAGTTAGGGGGAGAAGGGGCCAGCTGCAGGAACACAATCCTCTGCCCCACGTCTGTGGCCTTTCCTCCCCTCCTTCCCCCTCTTCTCCCTTGCCCGAGATCTTCTCTCATCCATCACCAGCCTGCAGCCTCCATGCTAGGGGCCCTTGTGGGACTTGGACATGGCCTGCCTCTCCGCAGCAAGCCTGGACTTCCTGACTGGTCTCCCCTCCAAAGACCCACCTGGGCCATCCCTGTGGAGCAGTCCAGAGGCCAGTCGTAGTTTCTGGAGAACTCTTCTCCCCATCTAGAGGCTCATAACCTTGGCTCAGAGCAAAGAAGAACTTCCTTGCAGCAAGAAAAGTAAACATAGGCTTTATAGGATCATGGAATCCTGGAATGTTAGAGTTGGAAGGGACCTTGCAGATCATCTCGTCCAACCCCCGGCACTCTGTGGGAGCGTAGCTGAAATAGAGCCCTACAGCATACCCAAAAGATGGTTGTCCAGCCTCCGCTTGAAAACGTCTGGCAAAGGAGTATTCACCACCTCCCAAGGCAGTCTGTTCCACTGCTCAACCACTCTGACAGTTAGGAAGCTTCTCCTGATATTTAGCCAGTAATGACTCCCTTGTCATTTCCACCCATTAGATCTTATTTTGCTTAGGAAGCGTACATTCTGGTTTTGCATCAAAGAGGTTTACAATATCACATTAAGAATGGTTTAAAATGGTTTCCATTCACTTTTTCAGTTTATGTTGCCATAGAATGGATATGGGGAGCGTTCTGACGGTCAGCCGAGAGGTTGGTGGGAGGGGAGCGGGGAGTAAAAGCGGAGCCCGGAGGAGGGTCCCATATATAGATAAGTTGGTTTCCCTGCCAGGCCTGTGGACGCTCCAGGATCTCTAACCCTCCTTTCTCTTTGGTAGAATAACCTGGTCTGGAGCCCAGAATCACTGAAAGCCATCTGTGCAGAAGAACTGCTCCTGTCAAGAGTCGATGTACCAGCCGGGGCTCTGATCCTCCTCTCCTCTCCCAGAGTTCCCTCTTCTCTCTATCATCTCTCCACCCAAGGCGCACCAAGATAACCGAAGTCTCTCTTAACTCTGAAGGGCCACGCTGGAGGGGAACCGTGATGATTAAAGAAACCCTTCCACGTTCCAAATGTGTTGAGGTTATTATTGTGTGCAGTTCTGGAGGCCTCTCTTCAAAAAGGATGTAGAGAGAACGGAGCGGGTGCAGAGGAGAGTGACAAGGGTGATTGGGGGGGCCTGGAGACCAAGAAGCCATACGAGGAAAAAGGCTGAGGAACTTCTTGGGAAGGTTCAGCCTGGAGAAGGGGAGGTAGAGGGGGGACAGGATGGCTCCCTTGAAATATTTGAAAGGCCGTCACTTCAAGGAGGGCAGGGAGCTTCTCCTCTCTTGGCAGCAGAGGAGAGGACTCGCAATCATGGGTTTAAATTTAGGGCAAGAAGGTCCCAGCTGGATATTAGGGAAAACCAGTGGAGGGAAGTGGAGGCAAGTTGGTATAATCCTCCAAGGAACCAAACACAATCCCTGTCGATGGCAGGGGAAGTTAAAAGGGAAGCAATATTTGGGGGGAAATATATTAATGAATATAGTGAGAATGAATTGAGGTTAGAATCAATACAGAATCAGCCCTGCATGCAAAGGGTGTGCTCTTATGGTCAGGGAAGGGTTCCGTTATCAGGAAGGGTTGTTGAACCTACCCTTGAACTGGGCTAGATGGACCAAAACTTGGACCCAGAAAACGGTACCTGGCACATTCCCATACTGACACTATCCTCCATCTTTGGCGATTTCACCTCCTTGTATTTGCCAAGATGTTTCTAAACATTATTCTGCAGCCTTAAGGGCGAGAAGAGTCTCTTATGTTCTCTATTTCATTTCACGGGACTCCAGGCACAGCCTGACTGCGATATCGTGGAATCTAAATATTCTGCCTCTGTTGATACACCGCAAGACCACATTAGCCTTTTTTGCCGCTGCCTCACACTAATGGCTCATGTTTAGCTCACAGCCCACCTGTACCCCAAGATCTGGTTCACACACACCGCTACCGCAAAGTGTTCCCCCCATCCAGGAGGTATACTTCTCAATAGCACGCGAGGACTGGCACAGAAGACTCTGAGAGGGACCTGATGGTCAGTCAGGCCCTCCCCTGAATTATGGGAGGCGAGGGATTGATTTCCAGGGAAGGGTTCAGGAACTTTGTGTGTGTGAGGGAGAACATAAGAGAACATGAGAGAAGCCAGTGTTGGAACAGGCCAGTGGCCTCCCCAGTCTCACACTCCGTGTCACACAGTGGCCAAAAATACCAGGGGCCCTCAGGAGGTCCAGCATTGGGGCCAGGACACCAGAAGCCCTCCCACCGTTGACCCCCCTCCCCAAGCACCAAGAGGGTCTTTGCTGATGGGCTTCCTGGCCCTTCGGCAACTGCGGAGTTGGAGTGGAAGAGGGGTGGGTGCCTGGGCACGCAGAGGCAGGAGGCAGCCATTAGTTTCGGGGCTTCTCACCCACAACTGCTTGTTGAGAGACACGCAGACAACAGCCCTTTCTCCCCAGGGGCAGGTGATGCTGGGAAGCCAAAGGACACGCAGAGCTTGGCCAGGGGACAAGAGGGAGGCAGTGCCCGGGAAAGGGCTGGCTTCCATTCCAAATGGGAAGGTTCAGCGTTTACTGAAAATTGTTATGACACCTGTCCTCTTTTGGCTCTGGTTCCTGAGCAGGATGCTCCCCAAGGAAGGGTTCATATCCCAGGAAGCTGGACGCCAGGTACTTGGAAGCGCGTTGCAGCCACACCATGAGAACTCAACTCCTTCTCCTCCTGGGGCTCCTGGCTCTTTGGGCTGAGCTGCCCTGTGCATCAGGGAAACCACAGCCTTATAAGTGGGGACAGAATCCTAAGAACATAAGAGAAGCCAGTGTTGGATCAGGCCAATGGCCCATCCAGTCCAACACTCTATGTCACACAATAGCCAGAAAGACCAGGGGCCATCAGGAGGTCCACCAGTGGGACCAGACCTCCAGAAGCCAGGAACACAGTGCATCCCTTGCCCCAGACCGAGAGCTCCTATCTATACCAGGAGCCCCCCCCCCAGCACCTAAGCATCCTAAATGTGACTTTTCAGACTGCCTCCAGGTCACTCCTGTTTTGTGAGCTCCTGTCTGGTACATTGAAGAGGAGATAGTTTTCTTCTTTTTTAAAACCCAACTCTTCTTTACATGTAAAACAATAACTTTGCCTTACCGGGCTGCTTTGATAAGTGTATTGATCGAGCCGGGCGGTATTTTGCCTTTCATAAACTGCTGGTGCTCGATTGTGGTCTCATCCTGTGTTGCCTCTAAGCTGAGTTCGTGTGAGCTAGCCTCCGGTTCACACACTTTTGTCTTAGCTCAGGAAGGGGGCCTCCAAAGCAAACTAATTTACGCAGTAACCAAATTGCTCGCTCACAACTTTAATGCCAGCAGCTCACAATGTAGAATTTTTGCTTGCAGGACTCCGTGGCTTAGAGGGGGCATTGGTCTCGTCTCCCAAGCCCACGTCCTTCCAGAGCTGGATCCTGGGATGCACTTTGCAATTCTTTCCAGGGTCTGCACCTCCCCCCCCGCATCTTCTGTTTGGACCCACCGGCCACACAACTCCAGTCAGGACGCTGTCATTTTATATCCATGGAAGTATGGAATAGAAACTAAATCCATCTAAGGGGGGAAACCCTGTTCCTAGATTGCCAAACCAGGGAGAACAGCACAGGGCCTAACCCTGTGAGGATTCTGACCCATTCTGGCTGACTCCTTTGTACCTCCCTCTGTTGCCCCCCCCCAAGTGCCAAGAAGACCGAGCATCACTGCACCACACAGAGGGTCTCATCCAAGCCCTGTGGCTAAGAGCCACTGACGGACCTCTGCTCCAGACGCTGATCCAGTCCAATCCATGCTTGTCGCTGCCACCACTTCCTATGGCAGTGAATTCCACCCGTGAATGCCTCTGTGAGTGAAGAAGGGGTTCCTTCAATCTGTTCCACGCCTACTGCTCATTAATTCCACCGAGTGACCCTGAGTTCTTGTACTGCGAGGAAGGGACAAAAGGATTCCTTTCCCTACCTTCTCTAGCCCAGCAATGATTTTGTAAACTTCCGTCCTTCCACCCTTCAAGAAGCGTGCCTGCACACGAAGGCTGAGACCCAGAATAAAAATTCCTTGTACTCAGCAGGGCCCGGCTGGACTCAGACTTTCTCCTGCTGCTTCAGACCAACATGGCGGCCCCACCTGAACCTGCCGTAACAAATGTGAGCATTTTGCACCCAAGACTCCTGCAAGAGACCTTGTGTAAGGCAGCATTTTGCATACCAAGACGGACAAGGCAAAAATACACACAGAAATAGCTATGGTTGGGGTCAAGTGATGCCCCCAAATGGGAGTACCAATCCTGGGTTGTTGGTGTGATGAAACGTTAGTTAGCATGTTTTGGGTTTGGGAGTCACCAGGAAAGCCCGTATGTCTCAGCTGTATGTCTGAGCCTGCCGATTTCTGGGGCAAGGGCATCTCTTCCAGTCCGATCCTTGCAGGGGAGGAGCACAGAACACCCCCCCCAGCACGGGACTCCGGGCACAGCCTGACCCACGAGGGGTACAGTGGGACTGCGATGTCTTGGAATCTGAATATTATGTCTCTGTTGATACACCGCAAGACCACATTAGCCTTTTTTGCCGCTGCCTCACACTAACTGCTCATGTTTAGCTCACAGCCCACCCGTACCCCAAGATCCGGTTCACACACACCGCTACCCCAAAGTGTTCCCCCCATCCAGTAGGTGTGCTTCTCAATGGCATATGAGGACTGGCACAGAAGAGTCTCAGAGGGACCATTGGCTGGATGGTCCATCAGGCACTCTCCTGAATTCTGGGAGGCAAGGGACTGATTTCCAGGGAAGGATTCAGGAATTGGGGCGGGGGAGAGGACATAAGAGAAGATGAGAGAATCCAGTGAAGAGGCCAGTGGCCCATCCAGTCCAACCCTGTCACACAGTGGCCAAAATATACCAGGTGCCATCAGGAGGTCCAGCAGTGGGGCCAGGACACTAGAAGCCCTCCCACTGCTGCCCCCCCACACCCTCCAGGCACCAAGAGGGTCTTTGCTGATGGGGCTTCCTGGCCCTTCGGCAACTGCTGAGTCGGAGTGGAAGAGGTGTGGGTGCCTGGGCATGCAGAGGCAGGAGGCAGTCATAAGAACATAAGAACATAAGAGAAGCCAATGTTGAAACAGGCCCATCTAGTCCAACACTCTGTCACACAGCGGCCAAAATATACCAGGTGCCATCAGGAGGTCCAGCAGTGGGGCCAGGACACGAGAAGCTCTCCCACTGCTGCCCCCTCCAGCACCAAGAACAGAGGGCAGCACCTGCCGCAGACTGAGAATTCCCATCTATACCCTGTAGCTAATAGCCACTGATGGACTTCTGCTCCATATGTTTATCTAATTCCCTCTTGAAACTGTCCATGCTTGTAGCTGCCACCACCTCCTGTGGCAGTGAATTCCATATGTTAATCACTCTTTGAGTGAAGAAGTGTTTCCTTTTATCTGTTCTAACCCGACTGCTCAGAAATTTCATGGAGTGCCCACGAGTTCTTGTATTGAGAGAAAGGGAGAAAAGTACTTCTTTCTCAACCTGCTCAATCCCATTCATAATCTTATAAACCTCGATCATGTCACCCCTCAGCTGTCGTTTCTCCAAGCTAAAGAGCCCCAAGCGTTTTAACCTTTCTTCATAGGGAAGGTGTTCCATCCCTTTTATCATTATAGTTGCCCTTCTCTGCACTTTTTCCAATGCTATAATATCCTTTTTTGAGATGTGGTGACCAGAACTGTACACAGTATTCCAAATGAGGTCGCACCAATGATTTATACAGGGGAATGATTATACTGGCTGATTTGTTTTCAATTCCCTTCCTAATAACCCCCAGCATAGCGTTGGCCTTCTTTATTGCAGCTACACACTGTCTAGACATTTTCAGTGAGTTATCTATTATGACTCCAAGATCTCTCTCTTGGTCCGTCTCTGCCAGTTCAGACCCCATCAACGTGTATTTATATTTAGGATTTTTGGCTCCAATGTGCATCACTTTGCACTTGGCCACATGGAACCCCATTTGCCATGTTGACGCCCACTCACCCATCCTCGACAGATCCCTTTGGAGTGCCTCACACTCCTCCCTGGTTTTCACCACCCGGAACAACTTCATGTCATCTGCAAATTTAGCCACATCACTACTTACTCCCAATTCCAAATCATTAATAAACAAATTAAAAAGCATCGGACCGAGTACTGATCCCTGTGGTACCCCACTGCTTACCACCCTCCACTGAGAAAGTTTCCCATTTATACTCACTCTCTGTTTTCTATTTATAAGCCAGTTTTTGATCCACAAGAGGACTTGTCCTTTTATCCCATGACTATTGAGCTTACTTAGGAGCCTTTGATGAGGAACTGTATCAAAAGCTTTCCGGAAGTCAAGGTAAATAATATCTATTGGGTCCCCCTTGTCCACGTGTTTGTTCACTCCCTCAAAAAACACTAACAGGTTAGTTAGACAAGATCTTCCCTTACAGAACCCATGCTGAGTCTGCCTCAATAGTTTTTGTTCATCAATGTGCCTACTAATTCTTTCCTTAATAACAAGTTTCCACCAACTTACCCGGTATCGATGTCAGACTGACTGGCCTGTAATTTCCTGGATCTCCCCTGGAGCCCTTTTTAAAGATGGGAGTGACATTAGCTACCTTCCAGTCCTCAGGAATGGAGGCAGATTTTAAAGAAAGATTACATATTCTTATATTATTTATTTATTTTATATTATTATATTATTATTATTATATTATTATATTTTTATTTTATTAGTCATTAGTATGGGGGCTTCTCAGCCACAACTGCTTGCTGAGAGACATGCAAACAACAGCCCTTTCTCCCCAGGGGCAGGGGATGCTGGGAAGCCGAAGGACACACAGAGCTTGGCCAGCAGACAAGAGGGAGGCAATGCCCGGGAAAGGGCTGGCTTCCATTCCAAACGGGAAGGTTCAGCGTTTACCAAAAAATGTCATCCTATCGTTACGACACCTGTCCTCTTTTGGCTCTGGCTCCGGAGCAAGATGCTCCCCAGGGAAGGGTTCATATCCCAGCAAGCTGGACGCCGGGCACTCGGGAGCACGTTGCAGCCACACCATGAGAACCGGACTTTTTCTCCTCCTGGGGCTCCTGGGTCTTTGGGCTGAGCTCCCCTCCGCATCGGGGAAACTGCAGCCTTTTCTAGGAAGAGGTAAGGAGGTCGGCCAGAGAACAGCCTCACCGTGTCAGACCGAGATGTTCCACTGGGCACATGGCTGAGGACAGTGAGTGTTAGAGAGATCTGCTGCGTGCCCCCCCCCTTCGAGTTTGGTTTAGCGTTCCAGTTTGGAGGGCCAGTTTGGTTTAGTGGTTAGGTGCATGGACTGTACTCTGGTAGAACTGGGTTCGATTCCCCACTCCTCCACTAGCAGCCTGCTGGTGTGACCTTGGGTCAGACTTAAGTTCTTCCAGAGCTGTTCTCTCAAGGGCAGTTTCTGTCAGAGCTCTCTCAGCCCCACCTACCTCCCAGGATGTCTGTTGTGGGGAGGGAAGGGAAAGGAGTTTGCAAGCCGTTCTGAGACTCCTTTGGGTAGTGAAGGGCAGGGTATAAATCCAATCTCCTCTTCCTCCTCCTCTTCTTCTTCATCATCTTCTTCCCTTCTCTCTCCCTCTTTCTCTCCTCCTCCCTCTGTGCTGGTTGCCACCCAGTTATCCCACCTGTGATGGATATAAGGGTGCCTTCTGATGTAGCAAAGATGTCCTTGGTTTTGATTTATGATAATGTGCATTTTAACTTGTAGTATGCTGAATTATTTTATTTTTGATTGCCGTAAGCCTCCCTGAGCACTGCTTGGCAGGGAATGGAGCAGGAGAGAAGCTGAGGTCCCTCTGCTACGCCACCTCCAGAGCCCAGGCACAAAAGGTATCCAAGGTTTCCACAATAATAAGGAGAGGAGCAGATTGGATTTACACCCCCACCTTCCCTCGGAATCTCAGAGCGGCTCACAACCCCCTTCCCTTCCCCACAACAGACACCCTGTGAGGTAGGGGGGGCTGAGAGAGCTCTTTCGAGGACTGCCCTTGAGAGAACAGCTCTGAATGAACTGGTGACTGACCCAAGCTCCCCCAGCTGCACCTGGAGGAACGGGAAATCACACCCAGTTCTCCCAGGTTAGAGTCTTCACTCTTAAGCACTACCCCAAATTGGCTCTCACTGGGGTCTGTCTGCATGAATTGCCCTGAAGCTAAGCAGGGTCAGCGCTAGCTGGTATTTAGACAGGAGACCTCCAAGGAATACCAGGGCTGTGACGTGGAGGCAGGGAAAGGCAAACCGCCTCTGAATGTCTCTTGCCTTGAGAACCCCACGAAGGGTCACTAGAAGCCGGCTGAGACTTGACGGCGTATTCCACCCCCACCCCATGGAAGAGTTCCTGGCTACTCCCCTCCTGGTGTCAGTCCAGGAGACCATGCAACAAATTGTTTAAACAAGCAAAAAAAAACACACACACCCTGAAATGTGCATAATTCCCAAAGGTAGTAAGGAATACTCCCAGTTGTGTCCCAGCTGAAGAAGTGCTGGATTTAGACAAGATATTCTGCACTTGAAACTGTTGGGGTGAGGGACTCGGTGTCCCTGGACATTGGGGGGGGTCATTACATGCCTCTAAATGTGTCTGGGTCAGGGCCGGCTCACTCACTAGGTGAAGTAGGCATTCGCCTAGAGTGCGCCAGCCCTTAGGGGCGCCAAAAGCCCCCTGCCCCCCGCCAAATGCCCTGCCAAAAACCCCCACTCCTTCCCTGGCTTGCCGGCGCACCCCCTTAAACCCCTGCCCCTTTCCTGGCTTTCCAGTGCGCCCCGCAGCTATGGGGCGCACCCTGGCAGCAGGCGAGAGGGGGAAGGAGGAGGAGGAGGGGAGGCCTCCCTCTCCCTGCAGAGCCCCAGCGGCGGAGAGGCGAAGCGGCTGCTGGCAAAGGAGAGCGGCCAGGGGCGGCTGTGCCTCTTCTTCGGCTCCGCCGTCCAAAGTGGGAGAGGGAGGGCGCACGATCAGCGGAGAGAAGGGCTCTCTGGGGCACGAGCAGTGGAGAGAAGGTCCAAAGTGGGAAAGGGAGGGTGCGCAAGCGGCAGAGAGAAGGGCTCCCTGGGGCGTGCTCCAGGAGGTTGGCAACCCCATAATTGGGTGCATGCTGGGGGGGCGCCAGAAGGTAGCCCGCCTAGAGCGTAAAAAAACCTGCTGAGGGAGTTCAGGGGTTTTCCTGGGCCCCAAAGTCCCCGGGAGCTGCCCTGTGCCGTCTCAGGGTGCCTCTCTTCCCAAAACGTATCTCTGTGCCGTGAGGTGGTTCTATGCTGCAGGAAGGCCCGGAGGAAGCCCCACTCTACCGCCAAATACCACAACCGTGTGCTTCAAAAGGTGCTCCAGCGACTGGCAGTGCCCTGCAGGTCAGAAGTGCTGCCAGTTCGGGTGCTTAAGAAGCTGTTTCACCCCCGTTGATGGTGAGTCACCCCCATTGCCGCTGGAGAGGGGGAGGGTGGGCACCCCTGGAAGGACCCATGAAAGGCTGGCGTTCCCCCCACACACACACAAGAGCTCTGCACGTCCTCTGACCCCCCACTGGCCCTCTCCAGCGTGGCACAGTGGATATGAGCTGCGGACTCTGATCTGGAGGACTGGGTTTGATTCCCCACCACGCCTTCTCCACACGGAGGAGTCCCCCTGGGGCCAGTCCCGGTTCTCTCAGAACTCTCTCAGCCCCCACCTATCTCACAAGGTGTCCGTTGTGGGGAGAGGAAGGGAAAGGCAATTGTCAGCCACTTTGGAAAGCCATATTTCCTTTTGTCCGTCCTGGACCTCCTGCCCATCGGCTTCATGGGATGCCCTCCTCGGGTTCTGGTCTTCTGGGAGGGGGAGAACAAGTTCTCTTGGCCAGCTCTCTCCACCCCCCCACCCCAGGCATAATTCAGAAACTTCTGTCATGTCTGTCCCATTCCACCCCTTCGTCATCTCTTTTCTAAACTGTAGCTTTCCTCCTGGGGAAGGGGCTCCAAGCCCCCCCCAATCATCCTGGTTGCCCTCCTCAGCAACGTTGTCCAGCCCTGCAGTGCCCTTTGGGAGATATGGTGACCAGAACTGTGCACGGGACTCCAAATGCAGCAGCACCAGAGATCTCTACGGGGGCACCATGAGATCGGCCTTTTTATCCTCAAGCCCTTTCCTAATAGTCCTTTGCCTTTATCACCACTGCAGCACGCGGGGCTGGCACTTTCATTGAGGTATCCCCTTCGACCCCGAGATCTTTCCCCCTCTTTGATTCAGCAACTTCAGACCCCTGCAGCCCATACTTGAAGTGGGGATGTTTTCTCCCAAGGAGCGTCACTTTACCCTGAAGGGGCCCTTGGCCTGATCCAGCATTGGCTTCTCTTATATCCTTAAAGGAGGACTGGAGGCTGCAGCTTCGCTCCCATGGGACTCCCGGCCTCTCCCCGGCACCAATCAAGGGCTTTGCCTGAGACTCTCCTGGAACAATGTCCCTTCTGGAGGGGGTGTTTGTGTGCTGGGGGGAAGATGCCCGGGACCTTCTGCCCCCAGAGCAGGGGATCCCCCATGGAGTCATGGCCCCACCACTAAACCTGAAGAAGGGCTCGGTCAGTTAGGGGGCGAAGGGGCCAGCTGCAGGAACGCAATCCTCTGCCCCACGTCTGTGGCCCTTCCTCCCCTCCTTCCCCCTTTTCTCTCTTGCCTGAGACCTTCTCTCGTCCATCACCAGCCTGCAGCCTCCATGCTGGGGGCCCTTGTGGGACTCGGCCATGGCCTGCCTCTCCGCAGCAACCCTGGACTGCCTGTCTGGTCTCCACTCCAAAGACCCACCTGGGCCAACCCTGTGGAGCAGTCCAGAGGCCAGTCATAGTTTCTGGAGAACGCTTCTCCCCATCTAGAGGCTCACAACCTTGGCTCAGAGCAAAGAACTTCCTTGCAGCAAGTAAAGTAAACATCGGCTTTATAGGGTCATAGAATCCTGGAATGTTAGTGTTGGAAGGGACCTTGCAGGCCATGTAGTCCAACCCATTGTACTCTGCAGGAGCGCAGCCAAAAGAGAGCCCTACATACCTACAACGTACCCAAAAGATGGTCGTCCAGCCTCTGCTTGAACACATCCAGGGAAGGAGCATCCACCACCTCCCGAGGCAGTCTGTTCCACTGCTCAACCACTCTGACAGTCAGGAAGTTTCTTCTGATATTTAGCCGGTAACGACTCCCTTGTCATTTCCACCCTTTAGATCTTATTTTGCTTCTTTTGCATAGGAAGCGTACATCCTGGTTTTGCATCAAAGAGGTCTACAATATCACATTAATAATGGTTTAAAAAGGTTTCTATTCACTGTTTCAGTTCATGTTGCCATAGAATGGAGATGGGGAGTTGTACTGGATGGGCCATTGGCCTGATCCAGCATTGGCTTCTCTTCTGTTCTTAAGGCTGATTGTGAAGAGCTCTCGGGTGGGATTTCAGCTTCCCACTCTGGATGGGGTACAGGTGGTGCCGGCTTCCTCTGTCAGGAGTTTGGGTGTGACCCTTGATGCCTACCTCACGTTAGAGGCACAGATCATAAATACGGCCAGGATGTAACGGGACTCTGCAGAGTGTACATTCCCTCTTTCTTCTACAATTCAACGTCCCAGAGACGTGAGCGCTTCCTTTACGGTGGCTGCAACGGGAATGCAAACAACTGTGGACGCAGGTAGAGGTGAGTGTGAAAGGGGGGCCCAGGGCTTGCTTCCGCCTGAACCCTGTTCCCCAAAGTGCTGGAGAAAGACTTCAGTCCAGAAATGGAGTCCCGGCCTGGCACCAAACGAGAACGTTTTAATCTTCCAGCTCACTCTGTTGCTGACCTAAGAGTGGCAGTCCTCAGACAAAGAAGTTTCTTTTTTTTTTTGGCCCCCCAAAGGGGATTTTTTTTATTGCTTTTCTAAATACTACAAAGGAAATACAGAAAACTGCAAGAAACAAGGGGGGGGGGACACCTACTAATCTCCAGGAGAGAAAGTAATAGTCCCCGAATTACATTAGAAACCCCAAGTATGAGCGACTATTCTTAAGCTTAAAATATGGTTATACAATTTAACATATTTAGAATTAGCATCTTCTGTGGCTGGTGGTTCCATTCATCCAATACTGTAAGAGAAAATAAACAGGTTAATTATTGCTCTCTTGAAAACACACCAGGTATTCCAATGCTATAACAGTAGGCACTTCATTCAAAGTCCGTCTTGCTTTCTCTTTCTCTTTCCTGACTCTCAGATCGTAAGTAGTCGCTGCTGCTGCTTCTCCGAGCTCCAACCCTAACTCCCCCTCCATGGACCCTGAGTCCTTGTCGCCTCTCGATTTGTCTGCCTGGTCCAGCTTTCCGCCTTCCTTGGGATCACTGTGTTTTTTCAGGAATTCTGGTGCCTTAAAAATGGAATCAATCTTTTCTCTTTTGTCCTTAAATCTGAACAGCACTCCTTCCGGGATTACCCATCTATAGGGTACAGAATTTAATTGTAAGAAGATAGTCAGTTCCTTGTAGCTCTTCCTAGACAAAGAAGTTTCAAAGGGGAATTACAATGTGAAACTGCTGAACACCAGTTAATTCACAAGTTCAGAACAATGGATGGGACAGTTATGCCGAGGCTAAAGTTGGTTCCTTATTCCCAGTTTGAACAAGGAAGTGCCCTCTGCACCCAAAATAAAGTTTGGACCCACACACTTCATACACCCCCTTGTTCAACGGACTCCTCAGTTGGAGGGGATGTGTGCTGTTTTCTGGTCCAAAGCGCGGTTCTTGTGCCAGCTGCTCCAAAGTGCAGTGCCCCCCCCACGGACAATCACACAGGCACTGTGACACTCACATTTCCAGGGACACTTCATCAAAAGTGTGGGGAACAAGGTTGCAGTTCAAATTTCCTATGGCTTTCAGAACTGACCTGCAAGAAGTCCCTGCACTCCCCAGGTGTGTCGAGCAGGATTTTGTGCACATCTGAGGTGGCCTCGCAGCACTTTGGTGGCAACAAAACTAACCCGCTGCTGTCATAGGACCTGCCACCAGTCCGAGAAGGACACTTTTTATGGGGAAATGTAATTCTCCAGATAACACGGCAAAAATCAATATGAGGTGCATTCAGGGCTTTTTTTGTAGGAAAAGCCCAGCAGGAACTCATTAGCATAATAGACCACACCCAACAGCAGAAACTCAATAGCATATTAGGCCACACCCCCATGTTACCAGAAGTGGGGTCATCCAGCCACACCCACCTCTTGCTTCTTATTCTGCGTACCTTGTTTATTGTCAAAACCCAGGGCTTTTTTTGGAGCAGGAACGCCTTTGCATGTTAGGCCACACACCTCTCATGTAGCCAATCCTAATGAGTTTCTGCTGCTGGGTTTGGCCTCTTATGCTAATGAGTTCCTGCTGGGCGTGGCCAACTTGAGAGCCAGCTGGAACTCCGTTCCTGTGCGTTCCTGCCCCAAAATAGCCCTGGGTGCATTGACTTCATCAGTCTTATACTGCTCTGTGCACAATTTTAGATGCATTTGTGAGGCAATGTGAATACGTTGGAAAAGTAAAATAAAAAGGAGCTTTCAACTGCCAAAGATGGTGCAAGAACCACACTTTGGACCAGGGCACAGCATATGTTATACCAGTTCTTTATTAAAATCTTTTTTGAAATATACGCTTCTTGGGAGCAACTGAAAGAGAAGCCTGTGGCTCCAGAACCTGTATTTGGACTGGGCATCACTGCATGTCGTCTTGCAGGGGACAGTCTCCAGAGCGTGGGGCTGTGACAGTTGGGGTGGTCCAAAGATTGTTTTGGGGTGCAGCTTGCCCCCAGTCTGCCTGTGTGATTGTCCAGGGGGTGCCTCACTTTGGAGCAGCTGGCACAAGAACCGCGCTTTGGACCAGGACACAGCATATGTCCCCTCGAAGGGGAGAGTTCACTGAACATGGGGGTGTATGAAGTTTGGGGGTCCAAATCTTATTTTTGGGTTCAGAGCTTTCAAACTCTCCTCACTGTTTGTGGATGAATAAAGAACTGGGAATAAGGAACCAGCTTTAGCCTCGGCATAACTGTCCCATCCATTGTTCTGAACTTGTGAATTAACTGGTGTTCTGCAGTTTCACATTGTAATTCCCCTTTGAAACTTCTTTGTCTGAGGACTGCCACTCTTAGGTCAGCAATGGAGTGAGCTGGAAGATTAAAACGTTCTCGTTTGGTGCCAGGCCTGGACTCCATTTCCAGACTCAAGTCTTTCTCCAGCACTTTGGGGAACAGGGTTCAGGCGGAAGCAAGCCCTGGGCCCCCGTTTCACACTCACCTCTACCTGCCTCCACAGGTGTACTGACATTCCTCAAGAGTTACAAAGTTGTTTGCATTCCCTGCGCAGCCACCATAACTGAAGCGCTCACACCTCCGGGTCTCTGAATTGTAGAAGAAATGGGGTCTGTACAATTTGCAGGGTCCCATTTGTGGGGGGAGGTAGCAAAGACCTGTGGAACAAAATGCTTGTTATTGCAGATCTGCCACTCTTAGGTCAGCAACGGAGTCAGGAAAGAGAGTCAGGAAAGAGAAAGAGAAAGCAAGACGGACTTTGAATGAAGTGCCTACTGTTATAGCATTTGAATATCTGGTGTGTTTTCAAGAGAGCAATAATTAACCTGTTTATTTTCTCTTACAGTATTGGATGAACGGAACCACCAGCCACAGAAGATGCTAATTCTAAATATGTTAAATTGTATAACCATATTTTAAGCTTAAGAATAGTCGCTCATACTTGGGATTTCTAATGTAGTTCGGGGACTATTACTTTCTCTCCTGGAGATTAGTAGGTGTTCCCCACCCCCTTGTTTCTTGCAGTTTTCTGTATTTCCTTTGTAGTATTTAGAAAAGCAATTAAAAAATCCCCTTTGGGGGGCCAAAAAAAAAAAGAAACTTCTTTGTCTGAGGACTGCCACTCTTAGGTCAGCAACGGAGTGAGCTGGAAGATTAAGATCTAATGGGTGGAAATGACAAGGGAGTCTTTACCGGCTAAATATCAGGAGAAGCTTCCTGACTGTCAGAGTGGTTGAGCAATGGAACAGCCTGCCTTGGGAGGTGGTGGATGCGCCTTCCCTGGACATTTTCAAGCAGAGGCTGGACGACCATCTTTCGGGTATGTTGTAGGTAGGGCTCTGTTTCGGCTGTGCTCCTGCAGAGTGCTGGGGGTTGGACTAGATGACCTGCAAGGTCCCTTCCAACTCTAACATTCCAGGACTCTATGATCCTATAAAGCCGATGTTTACTTTTCTTGCTGCAAGGAAGTTCTTTGCTCTGAGTCAAGGATGTGAACCTCTATATGAGGAGAAGAGTTCTCTAGAAATTACACCTGGTCTCTGGACTGCTCCACATGGTTGGCCCAGGTGGGTCTTTGGAGGGGAGACCAGCCAAGAAGTCCATGGTTGCTGTGGAGAGGGAGGCCGGGAGGAACGGCTGAAGCGTTGGGGACTTTGCAGTTTAAAAAAGAGACGACGAAGGGGGAAACGGGACAGACATGACAGAGTGTCAGGTAACCCTGCCATAGCTGCGAGTGGGGGGCGGGAAGAGACATCTTTCACTGTTCATCCTCACCCTCCACCACTTCCCGGGTAAAGCGGACTCATTGGCGGACGTTCTATTCCGCCTCCCTCAACACGACGGTAAGCGCGTGGAGGTCCAGGACTCTATGTTCACGCCTACCCAACTAGGAGGTGTAGTCACCACTCGTAGCCAGGCCAAGACCCCCACCCCTTCCAATGGAACAGTCGTGGGAATCGAAGTTTGCATCCGTCCTGTCGGAGGCAGACCATGGGGAACTAGAGAAGGAGGGGGAGGTCAAAGAGCAAGACCATGGCTGTTGGTACAAAGGATCTAAACTCTTTGTGCCCGGGGCGTTGCAGAAGGAAATCATGGGTACTGCGCACGGTACCAAACGTGCCGGCCACTTTGGGTTTGTGAAATCTTTGCAACTCCTCCAAAGGCAGTTTTGGTGGCCCGGCATGAGACGCGATATGTCTTCGTTCGTCAAATCCTGCCCGGTGTGCCTCATGAGCAAACCCCGCCCTGGAAAGCCACCGGGGTCTGCTTCAACTGCTGCCGACCCCATCCCGGCCGTGGACTTTATTATGGATCTTCCCCCTAGTAAAGGTGGTGGACTTGTTCTTGAAGCAAGCCCATTTTGTCCCGTTCAAGTCTATCCCATCGGCCAAGCCTCTTTGGTGCACAGGCGCGGGCTGGCGGGAGCTGTTTTATGCGGGGTGGGTAGGTGGCCGCGAGTGCCCAGGCTGCAGGCTGCCCTGGCACTCTGGTGGGGTCTGGGGTTTTGGAGGGGGTGGCCACGAGCTGCCTGGGCACTCTGGCGCAGGCTGGTGGTAAGCGTTTCTTCGGAGGGGGTTCTTAGGCGGGAAGTGTTTCTTTGGGGGGTGGCCCTCCTTCCTCTTTCCCTCTGTCCCCCTATTTCTCTTCCCCCCTCTCTGTCGTTCTCTTTCCCTGTTCCTCTCTCTCCCTTTCCCTCCTCTGAATTTCTCTCTCTGCCCCTCTCTCTGTCTGTTTTTCTCCCCCCCCCATCTCTCTCCCTTTCCCTCCTCTGAATTTCTCTTTCTCTCTGTCCCCCTCTCTCACTGTCTCTCTGCCTCTCTTCCACCTCTCTGTCTTTCTCTCTGCCCCCTTGGTCTGTCTCTATCTCTCCCCCCCTCTGTCTTTCTCCTTCTATCCCTCTTTTAACTGCTAAAAGGAGATGGGAGAGACCTCTGTGTGGGAGCTGCTGCCGGTCCGAATGGAAAATAGTGAGTCTGACGGAGCAATCGTCTGATTAAGTAGAAGGCAGCTTCATGTATTCAAGGGCAGCATGCCTAGGAAAGTGCACCTGAGGAATGTGTCTGAGCCAAGATGCTGGCTTCTTGAGGGGCTCCCCTTCTTCCAGCAGGCAGCACATCAGAGCTCAGAAAAAGGCAGGAGTTCCCCAGGTGCATCACAGTTATGCTGGGGGGTGGGGGATAGGAGGGGAACTGCAGAAAGCACCCAAGAGGGCAGGAGCAGAGAGTGGTCCGAAGCAGGGGTGTATCAGCCCAAGGAGGAGGCAAAACGAAGACCTGTCCAGAGCACTGAAAGACAGGGATAGTAAACATGAGACCTGGATGGCCCAGGGTAGCTTGATCTCAGTGGATCTCAGAAGCGTAGCAGGGTCAGCCCTAGAGAGTATTTGGATGGGAAACCACCAAGGATGATCAGGGCTGTGATGCAGTCAGGCAACGGCCAACCACCTCTGAATGTCCCTTGCCTTCAAAGAACCTCAGAAGGGCCCCCGAGTCTGGGTAGCACTGCTGTATGGAACAGACCTTGGGCTGGATGGACCTGAACCAAGAAGGCTCCCCCTCTCAGGAGAGTCAGTTTGGTGTCGTGGTTAAGTGCACAGACTCTAATCTGGGAGAACCGGGTTTGATTCCCCACTCCTCCACTTGCATCTGCTGGATGACCTTGGGCAAGCCGTAGTTCTGTCAGAGCTGTCCTTGAAACGGCAGTTCTGGAAAGAGCTCTCTCAGTCTCTCCTACCTCACAGGGTGTCTGTTGCGGGGAGGGGAAGGGAAAGGAGTTTGTAAGCTGCTCTGAGACTCCTAGTGGAGGGTGTGGTATAAATCCAGTCTCTTCTCTTCTTCTTAACCCTGGGTGGAAGGGAAGCCCTGGAGGGCTTGACTCCTGGATGTATTGGAGAGGTACTGTAGTGAAACCTGTAGGCGTCCCTCTGGAGAGGCATGTTTCCCCCGAAAAAAAGCCCTGGGAACTGTCTTGCTCTCAGCAACAGGCAAAACTTAGTTTGTATTTGTTATGTCCTCAGAGACATAATGGTGAGCATAAGCGAGCAGGTGCTCATTATGCGGATTCAAGAACTGTCTTGTATTGCCCAATCAAAGGGCTCAGAGAGGGAACATCTTTGATTGGCTATTGTTATGGAATGTGATTGGTCCTTATCACTGCATTATGATTGGCTGCCTTGTTCAAATGTTATTGGCGCGTTTTACATCTGTGGGTGTGGCTACTACAGCCTGAAGTGTATATAAACTGCTGTTTTAGGACTGTATTTCGTCTAGCTGGTCTAGTCCTTAGCTGGTCTAACTTGGAGCTGAATAAAGCTGAAATCACTTGTTGAACTGACCTCCGGTGTGCTGTCTCGTACTTATCAACTGGCGACGAGGATGGGATTTAGCGGGTAGGCAGCCCTGCTGAGACACCACGGAGGAAGTTCCGATCGACCGCGAGTTTCCGAGGGGGCCGTCCGCCCCAGGAAGTGCCGCGATGAGCTCCAAGCACCGGTTCGAGCCGTTCGAACCCGCGACCGAGGACTGGGAGGCGTACCTCACCCGCTTCGAGTTTCACCTCGAGAACGCCGGGGTGACGGATGCTGCGAAGAAACGAGCTGCACTGCTTAGCTCATGTGGCAAAGAGGTGTTCGACATTGCTCGTTCACTTGGCACGCCGGATGATATCAAGACCGTGCCGTACGCCACCCTGACGGAGCCGACGGCCGCCGTGGATGACGTACGAGAGCCTTGTTCCAGCAGCCAGCCGCGAACCCAAGTGAAGACTGCGCCAGCGCGTCAGTGCCTTGGTTGTGGCGGGAAGCACGAGCGCGACACCTGTTGGGCCAAAGGGTTGGTTTGTCGGGCTTGCGGAAAGCGGGGGCACATCGCCAGAGTTTGCAAGTCGAAGAGGTCGCCGCCTACGTCGCCTCCCCAGCGCTCTCAATTCCGAAGCAAGGTCAACACAACCTGCTCTTCATCCCTGTCGTCCCGGAACCCGACCCCGTCGTCCAACCTCTCTTCATCGTCCGTCCTCACCACGGGAGCACCCCGAAGGAAGAAAATTTTCGTCACGTTGTTCCTCGACGGAATTCCCTGCCCGTTTGAAGTCGATTCCGGGTCGGCTAGAACCATCATTTCAACGTGCACGTTGGATCGTCTCTTTCCGCGCCGCAGCCGCCGCCGCCTCCTGCCCACGAATGCCTGCCTAGCCGATTTTCAGGGGCACCGAATCCCATTGGCAGGTGAGGCGGAATTTGACGTCCGTTTCAAAGAACGTAAGGCGGCTCTGTCCCTGATTGTTGCCAAAGGGGACAGGGTAAACCTATTGGGGCTCGATTGGTTTGAGCCATTAGGCATTGCTATTTCTGGTATTAATACGGTATGTCATGATAAATGGAAGTGTTTGTATGACGAGTTTCCTCAGGTTTTTGCAAAAGGGCTGGGAACTTATACAGGTCCCCCGGTTTCATTTGAGTTGGATCCAAATGTTAGGCCTATCAGGCTAAAATATAGGAAGGTGCCGTTAGCATTGCAACCCAAGATTGAAATAGAAATTGACAAGCTCCTAGAGCAAGGGGTTTTGGAGCCAGTTCCGTACAGCAAATGGGAAACGCCTATTGTTACTCCTGTCAAACCTGATGGAAGCATTCGTATATGTGCGGATTATAAATGCACAATCAATAAGGCGCTACAACAACATTCCTACCCTGTACCGGTAATAAGCCATGTGCTTGCATCTCTTGGGGGAGGCAAGGTATTTGCAAAATTAGACCTCGCCCAGGCATATCAACAGTTGCCCGTAGATAATATTGCTGCAGAAGCGCAAACCATCGTTACGCATAGAGGTGCGTTTAAGGTTAAACGCCTACAATTCGGGGTTAACGTCGCACCTGGGATTTTCCAGGGTTTAATGGAGGGGTTGCTCAGAGGTATCAAGGGAGTAATTCCCTATTTTGATGACGTGCTTATTGCGGGAAAAAGTGATGAAGAGCTGCTAGAAAGGGTCCGGAGTGTTTTACAGTGTTTCAATAAGGCTGGGTTGCGAGTAAAAAGGGAAAAATGTGCGATTGGGGTCTCAAGTGTCGAGTTCCTTGGGTTCAAAATTGATGAACAAGGAGTACACCCAACCCCCGGAAAGGTTGCAGCTATACACAATGCACCCAGACCTAGAAATAAAACAGAGTTACAGGCCTATCTAGGGCTGATCAATTTCTATCATTCATTTCTGCCCCACAAAGCTTCAGTAGCCGAGCCCTTGCATCGATTGTTGAATAAAGGCGCAAAATGGGTTTGGGGACGGCTACAAGAAAGGGCATTTGAAAATGTTAAGGCGTTACTGACTTCTGACAGTGTACTGACTCATTTTGATGAGGGGAAAATGTTGGTTTTGGCGGCTGATGCGTCGCCATTCGGTATTGGGGCAGTTTTGAGCCATGTAATGCCTGACGGGTCCGAGGCACCAATTGCGTATTACTCAAGGTCATTGAGTGGTGCAGAAAAAAACTACGCACAAATAGATAAAGAGGGTTTGGCGCTTGTGAGTGCGGTCAAAAAATTCCATGACTTTTTGTATGGCCGCCATTTCATTCTGGTGACTGACCACAAGCCGCTACTGGGGATCTTTGCCCCAGACCGCCCCACACCCAACATACTGTCGCCCAGAATGCTAAGATGGGCCCTGTTTTTGGCGGCGTACGAATACGACTTGGAACACAGACCAGGAAAATGTATCGCGCACGCTGATGCTCTGAGCCGCTGTCCTCTGCCAGAGACTGGGCTCGATCCGGCTCCTACAGCGGACATTTGCGCCTTGGATGAACTGTCGGAGTCTCCACTTCGGTCCGAGGACGTTGCCGCATTCACCAAGAAGGACTTGACACTATCGCGTGTCTTAAACTGGGTGTGGAGGGGGTGGCCGAGTGTCTGTTCAGAGCCTGAGTTCAAGGCGTACTGGAACAGAAGGTCTGAGCTGTCCCTTGTTAAGGGTTGTTTACTGTGGGGGAACAGAGTCATAATTCCCCCCAAACTAAGAGGAAGGGTTATCGAGTCCCTGCATGCCGGGCACCCAGGGATTGTCCGCATGAAGGCCCTGGCGAGGGGGTACTTATGGTGGCCTGGGCTCGATGCGAACATCGAAGAAAAGTTCGAGGCTGCGTGCGCTGCCAGCAGTCACGGCCTGACCCTCCGCACACACCACCAGCACCCATGAACAGAGCTGAAAAGCCTTGGTCAAGGCTGCACATTGACTTCGCGGGGCCAATCAACGGCCAAATGCTACTGGTGGTTGTGGACTCTTTTTCAAAGTGGCTGGAGGTAGTCCCCATGAGGTCCACAACATCGGCAAACCTAATAAAGGCTTCGCGCCAACTTTTTGCCACCCATGGGCTACCAGAAGTTGTGGTCAGTGACAACGGGCCACAGCTTACCTCTAGGGAGTTCGCCGGCTTCCTAGAGGGTTACGGGATCAGGCACATCACCACGGCACCATTCCACCCCGCCTCTAACGGCCAGGCGGAAAGAATGGTGCGGACGGCGAAAGAGACCCTCGCCCGACTGCCTGGCGAGGACTGGGACCATCGTGTGGCCGATTTTCTCCTGTGGCAGCATGTCACACCGAGCTCTGCCACAGGGAAAAGCCCGGCCGAACTGCTTATGGGGAGGAAACTGACAACCCTCCTCGACCGCCTGCACCCGGATCTGGATGGCAGCAGAGCTGTACGGGCCGAATCACCCACGCCATCCAGAGAGTTCCAGCCCGGAGACTGGGTCTTTGCCCGAAACTACTCCGAGGGGCACCGGTGGCTTCCCGCCGAAGTCACCCACCGCCTAGGGTCCAGGATGTATGTGGTGAGGCTATCTGACGGCCGAAAGATACGCCGCCACATAGACCAACTCCGGCAGCGATGGTCTCCTGCGGACCAGGAGATCGAGACCGGAGATTGCTACAGGCCCAGGGAGCAGTCCCACTTGCCTCCGGACGAGGTGAGTGCTGCTGGTTCTCATCAAGAACCTGAGGCAGGGCAGACCCCTGCACTCTCGGACCCTGTGGACCCTGTCAGCCCAGCAGTGCCTGGCGCTGAGCCTGGTACAGACCCTGTGGACCCTGTCAGCCCAGCAGTGCCTGGCACTGAGCCTGGTACAGACCCTGTGGACCCTGACAGCCCAGCAATGCCTGGCGCTGAGTCCGATACAGACCCCACGGCAACAGAAGCCCCTGAGTTAAGGCGATCCGGGCGAAGTAGAAGGGCCCCTCCCCATTTAGCAGACTATGAGTGTGTTCCATCTAAGGGGGAGGAGTTGTTATGTCCTCAGAGACATAATGGTGAGCATAAGCGAACAGGTGCTCATTATGCGGATTCAAGAACTGTCTTGTATTGCCCAATCAAAGGGCTCAGAGAGGGAACATCTTTGATTGGCTATTGTTATGGAATGTGATTGGTCCTTATCACTGCATTATGATTGGCTGCCTTGTTCAAATGTTATTGGCGCGTTTTACATCTGTGGGTGTGGCTACTACAGCCTGAAGTGTATATAAACTGCTGTTTTAGGACTGTATTTCGTCTAGCTGGTCTAGTCCTTAGCTGGTCTAACTTGGAGCTGAATAAAGCTGAAATCACTTGTTGAACTGACCTCCGGTGTGCTGTCTCGTACTTATCAGTATTCACTTGAAGAAGGCAACTTGGTTATGTATTTAATATTATTTAATGTTATTATATGTGTCATGTGTGTGTAACTCTGTTTTAAGCACACCTCTCTCTCAAGGGGTCAGGTTATTCATAATTCTCGGGAGGATGTCTTTTCTATAGTGGAATGACTGCCCCCGGGGGTAGCAGGAGTGTTCTGGGACTGGAATGAGAGACTACAGATTGGAATGACAGCTGCAGGGGGTAGCAGGAGTGTTCAGGGACTGGAATGACAGGCCCCAGAGTGGAATGACAGCCCCTGGATATAGTAGGAGTGGTCTGGGACTGAAATAACAGGCCCCAAACTGGAATGAGAGACCACGGAGTGGAATGACAGCACCTGGAGGTAGAAGGAGTGTTCTGTGACTAGAATGAGAGACCACGGAGTGAAATGACAGGGCCTGGGGGTAGCAGGACGGTTCAGGGACAGAAATGACAGCCCCCAAAGTAGAATCACGGACCCTGGATATAGTAGGCATCTTCTGTGACCAGAATGAGAGATCACAAAGTAGAATGACAGGTCCTGGGGGTAGCAGGTGTATTCTGGGAATGGAATGACAGGCTTGACAGTAGAATGACAGTCCCAGGGGGTAGTAGGAGCATTCTGCTACCCCCAGGGACTGTCATTCCACTCTGGGGCCTGTCATTACAGTCCCAGACCACTCCTGCTCCACCCTGGGGCTGTCATTCCACTCTGGGGCCTGTCATTCCAGTCCCAGACCACTCCTGCTCCACCCTGGGGCTGTCATTCCACTCTGGGGCCTGTCATTCCAGTCCCTGAACACTCCTGCTACCCCCAGGGGCTGTCGTTCCACTCCCTGGTCTCTCGTTGCAGGCCCAGAGCACATCTCCTACCCACAGGCTGTCATTCCACTCTGGGCCCTGTCATTCCAATCCCTGAACTCTCCTGCTATACCCAGGGACTGTCATTCCACTCCCTGGTCTCTCATTGCAGGCCCAGAGCACATCTGCTACCCGCAGGCTGTCATTCCAATCCCTGAACACTCCTGCTATATCCAGGGACTGTCATTCCAGTCCCAGACTACTGCTACTACATCCAAGAGCTATCATTCCACTCTAGAGCCTGTCATTCTAGTCACAGAACATTGCTGCTACCCCCATGTTCAAAAGCATGTCAAATGCAAACTTTTACCTTTCAATAAAAAGTTGTTTGTATCATTGAAAGCTCTGTTATTGTGTTTTTCTTTTAAGACAAAAGATGTTAATGTATGAGTTGTTTTGTCTAAAATAAAATTTCAGTATTCAGGTTAAATTGCTGTGTTGGCACTTTGCGATAAATAAGTGGGTTTTGGGTTGAGTTTGGGCACTTGGTCTCTAAAAGGTTCGCCATCACCAATTTCCAACAGGACGATTGGGAATGTTTGTTGCCCCTAGCAGAATTTTGCTACAATAATGCATCGCATTGGTCTACAGGGGTTTCTCCTTTCATGGCAGTACATGGTTATGATGCTCCCCCCAAGCCCCGCCCCCAGCCTGCGTCCCCGGAGGCTTTCAGGCAGCCGCATGTCAATTTCAGCTCCATTATATCCTATGGGCCATTGAAGTAAATGGTGATAACATAGGGTATATTCTGGGGGCTGGAAGGGAGGGGCTTGAGGGAGAGGCTCCAAACTCACAGGGTAGCTGATGGAGCCTCTCCCCAAGATACCCACCAAGTTTTAAGAACATTGGACCAGGGGGTACAATTCTATGGGCCCCCAAACAGGTTGCCCCTATTTCCTCCATTGTTCTCTATGGTGGGAAAAAGTCACTTTTTCCCCACCATAGAGAACAATAGAGGGAATAGGGGCAGTCTGTTTGGGGGCCATAGAATTGGACCCCTGGTCCAATGTTCTTGAAACTTGGTGGGTATCTTGAGGAGAGGCTCCACCAGCTACCCTGTGAGTTTGGAGCCTCTCCCTCACACCCTCCCCTCCAGCCCCCAGAATATACCCTATGTTTTCACCATTTACTTCAATGGCCCATAGGATATAATAGGGCTGAACTGCCGCCGAATTTCTTTAATTCCCTCCTTTCCTTCTCTCTTTTTCCTCTTTCCCTCCTTCTTCTCTTCTCTCTTTCTTTCTTTCCCACCTTCTTCTCTTCTCTTTTTCCCTCCTTTCCCTCCTTCTTCCCTCTCTTTCTTTCCCTCCCTTTTCCTTCTCTTTCTTTTCCTCTTTCCTTCCTTCTTTCCTTCTCTCTACTCTCTCTCTTTCCTTCCCTCTTTCATCCTTCTGTGGCCCAACTCTCATGAGAAGGAGTTTAAACTTTAAACCCCTTCTCTCTTTGCTCCCCCACCCAGACCAGCTGGGGAAGGGAAGGGGAGGCTTTTGAAGATGCCTCCCCCTTTTGCTTCCCCTTCTGACATCACTTCTGGTGATGTCAGAGGGCATGGCATATGCTAATAGCCTAATAGCTCATTAGCATACCATATGCTAATGAGCTCCTGCAGCTGTTTTTCTATGAAAAGACCCCTGGCTCCCCCCTTCCCTTTCTTTTGAGTACTGACTTGCGGGGGGGGGGGGAGGTGTAAAAGACTCCAAGAGGCTTGGCCTCTCCTTTGCAAAACTTTGGATGAAGCTAAAAATGAGTACAAGGCTCAAGCCGACAAGAAGCGGGACAAGGAGCGGGACCCGAAACCGGGGGGGGGGGGCTTTGTTTATGTGTCTACTCCAAACATTAAGGGTCTTCAGCCAAGTAGGAAACTGGGTTGGAAGTTCGTCGGTCCCTATGAGATCAAGCACATGATAAATGAAGTAACGGCTGAACTGATATTACCGAAAACATTAAAAGGTGTCCACCCTGTGTTTCATCTTAGATTGTTACAGTGTGCTCCCAGGGAGAATACGTGGCGACCTCATCGGGCTGTCCCGTCCCCCCTCATGGTACAAGGGGAACCGCATTATGAAGTCTCTGAAATCCTGGGCTCTAAGATCTCTCGGAACAAGCTGTATTACTTAGTTGAATGGGTTGCTTTTGGTCCTGAACACAGGGAATGGGTCAAGGTGGAACACATCAACGCCCCTCGTCTCCTCCATAGGTTCCACCGGCGCTATCCTGAAAAACCAGGGAGGGGATTATTATCGGAGAGAGGGACAGGATATCAGGTAACCCTGCCATAGCTGCGACTGGGGGGAAGAGACATCTTTCACTGTTCTGGTATGCAGGAGGAAATCAGAGTCTCCTGTCTCGGTAATTTACTGTCTCTGCTGTGTGTCTTATCAACTTCGCCTGACCTTGAGTCCCATACTGCTCTGGTGAGTGAGATATACTGGTCTAGGTGTTTTCTTTCCAAGTA